>OX637401.1:8652812-9291250 GCA_951799425.1 Ilex aquifolium | reverse complement strand
AATGGTAGCCGATCGTTGGATTCGGCAAGTGGAGAAGACCTTGAGGGCTATGGAGATCACTTCCGATGCCACCAAGATAACTCTGGCAACTTTTCAGCTGGAGGGAGAGTCTCAACTATGGTGGGATTGGGTGAAGGACTCTAGAAATTTGGAGGCCATGACTTGGGCAGAATTCCGAGAGCTTTTTATGGGAAAGTATTTTCCGGCAACTGCTCGACATGCAAAGGCCCGTGAGTTCTTAGACTTGAGACAAGGAACGATGACGGTGATGGAATATGTGGCTAAGTTCACTGAATTAGCCCGTTTCGCCGACGATTACGTGGCCACAGACATGGCCAAAGTACGTAAGTTTGAGGATGGCTTGAAGTTGTCCATTCGAGGCAAGATTGTGGGACTTCTCCTGCAAGACCTTGATTCGATGGTCAAGACTGCAATGACTATCGAGAGAGAGGTGGAGGACGCGCGTAACATCCGGGAAGCGGGTGTTAAGGACAAAAAGAAGGAGGGTCAATCCTTTTCTTCTGGTGCGGGAAAGAAGCAAAGGACTTCAGTTCCGCAAGGATCTCAAGGGCAGAGCCGCGGCTATTAAGGCCAAGGCCAGGGTAGATTCTCCCAAGACGGGGGAAACTTCAGGACCGCCTTCCAGACGGGCCAGAAGACTTGCTATTTTTGCCACCAGTCGGGTCACATAAAGAAGGAGTGTCCTCAACGGCATGGATCCCAGAGCTATGGGACATCCCAATCCCAGTCTTCTGTGGGACAGCCGCAGACACAGTTTATTCCTCCTTACCCCACCATGGGTCAAAGGAGCCAGTACCAGTAACAGGGTGCTGCACCAGCACCTACTACTTTTCGAGCTGGAACTCCGCAAGCAGGCCAGATGGGCCAGGGCATGGGTAGAGGACGAGGCCAGGGTTCACAGGCCGGGACTTCAGGGACCCGGGGGCGTGTCTACGCCATTATGCCACAGATTAAGCCGGCAGATCAGTCGGTGATACAGGGTACATTTCTACTCTCTCGGTTATGGGCAAGAGTACTGTTTGATTCTGGTGCATCTCATTCTTTTATTTCTGCATCTTGTGTGAAAGACTTGGGTTTAGGGGTTGAGACCTTAGAAGAACCATTGCATGTGAGTTCTCCCCTGGGAGCTAGGGTGAGAATTGATCAGATATGTCGGGGTTGTGAGCTGGAAATCTCAGGGATTCTACTCACCGTGGACCTTTGGGTCATGGACATGTCGAAGTTCGATGTAATCCTGGGAATGGATTGGTTGGCGGCACACCGAGTCATCATTGATTGTGACCGGAAGCGGGTTACTGCTTACACGCCGGATGGGGTTTGTTTCAGGTTTCAGGGGGATAAGCACGATGCTTTTCCTCAAGTCGTGTACGATTCTAGATGGCACGGACAGTTGATGGGTTGGCTAGCAAGCCTTACCCTGGAGGACGAGGCGAGACAGGAGTTTGGTCTACCTCGGGTTGTGTGCGATTATGAGGATGTTTTTCCGGATGAACTACCGGGATTACCTCCGCATAGAGATGTAGATTTCACTATAGAGTTGCATCCTGGTACATCGCCCATTTCTATGACTCCACATAGGATGGCGCCTGCTGAGTTGCAAGAACTCAAGGTCCAATTGCAGGAATTGTTGGACCGGGGTTTCATTAGACCGAGTACCTCACCTTGGGACGCTCCGGTGTTATTTGCAAAGAAGAAGGACAAAACCCTTCGACTATGCATAGACTACCGGCAGTTGAATAGGGTTACTATCAAGAATAGGTACCATTTGCCGAGGATTGATGACTTGTTTGATCAGCTGAGGGGGGCGCGGGTCTACTCCAAGATAGATCTCCGCACCGGTTACCATCAGTTGAGAGTTAGGGAGACAGATATCCCTAAGACGGCGTTTCGAACGCGATATGGGCATTTCGAGTTCACTGTCATACCTTTCGGATTGACGAACGCCCCAGCTGCATTTATGGATCTCTTGCATAGGGTGTTCCAACTCTACCTTGATCAGTTCGTCATGGTTTTTGTTGACGACATCTTGATCTATTCCAAGTCTGAGGACGAGCATGAGGGTCACTTGAGGGTCGTTCTTCAGATCTTGAGAGACCACCAATTGTATGCCAAGTTCAGCAAGTGTGAATTTTGGCTTACTGAGGTGAAATTTTTGGGACATGTGGTGTCGGCTTCGGGTGTATCCGTAGACCCGGAGAAGGTTGAATCAGTCATGAATTGGGAGAGGCCGAAGTCAGTCTTCGAGATACGTAGTTTCTTGGGATTGGCGGGGTATTACAGGAGGTTCATTGAGGACTTCTCCCGACTAGCTTCACCTATGACTAGGTTGACCCGGAAAGAGGTTAGGTTTGAGTGGAATGATTCTTGCGAGAAGGCATTCCAAGAGTTGAAGAGGAGGCTTACTTCAGCTCCTATACTGATAGTCCCAGAAAGGGGACAGAGGTACACAATGTATTGTGATGCCTCTAAAAACGGACTTGGATGCGTCTTGATGCAGTCCGGGAGAGTGGTAGCTTATGGTTCTCGGCAGTTAAAGAACCACGAGCAGAGTTACCCTACACATGACATGGAGTTGACAGCCATTGTCTTTGCCTTGAAGGCTTGGCGTCACTACTTATACGGTGAGCAGTTTGAGGTGTTTTCAGACCATAAAAGTCTGAAGTACATCTTTACACAGCGGGACCTCAATATGAGGCAACGTAGGTGGATGGAATTTCTGGAGGACTATGACTTCACTTTGCATTACCATCCCGGTAAGGCAAATGTGGTAGCTGACGCACTCAGCCGGAAGTCACGGGGAGTCTTGGCTAGTGTGGCTTCCCGAGAGTGGCTGATGCTCGAGACTGTGGGACAGTTTGGACTATGTTACACGGGACAGACTCAGGGTACTTTGGGAAGTTTGGTGGCTACACCTTCCCTACTAAGCAGAGTTGTTGAATTCCAGAGTCAGGACACGGAGCTATTGTCCATCCGGGACCGTGTACAGGCCGGTACAGGTGACTAGGGCTGGACCATTCACTTGGATGGTAGTCTTCCGTATCGAGGAAGGGTTGTGGTTCCTCAGTTGGCGGATCTGAGAGAGGAGATCCTTAGGGAGTTTCATTGCTCTCGTTTTGCGGTTCATCCAGGGGGCACGAAGATGTATCATGATCTTCGTCGCCAGTATTATTGGAATGGGATGAAGCGACAGGTTAACGAATTTGTTAGTAGATGTCTCACGTGTCAGCAAGTAAAGGCTGAACACCAGAGACCAGCAGGGTTACTCCAGCCATTGGAGGTAGCTGAGTGGAAGTGGGAACATATCACGATGGATTTTGTGACTCACTTGCCACGGACATCGCGGGGACATGACGCGGTCTGGGTGGTAGTGGACCGGCTTACGAAGTCGGCACACTTTTTGGCTGTGCGGATGACCTTCACACTGGAGGAATTCTGCAGGTTATATATACGGGAGATTGTCCGGTTGCATGGGGTACCCGTGTCTATAGTATCGGATCGGGATCCCAGGTTTACGGCTCATTTTTGGGAGAGTTTCCAACGAGCCATGGGGACACAGCTGATGATGAACACTGCTTTTCATCCCCAGACGGATGGTCAGTCTGAGAGGACCATCCAGACCTTAGAGGACATGCTGCGGGCATGTGTCCTAGATCTCAAGGGTAGCTGGAAAGATCACTTACCCTTGGTGGAGTTCGCCTATAACAATAGTTATCAGGCGAGCATACAGATGGCACCCTATGAGGCACTATATGGGAGGCCATGTCGATCTCCAGTTTGTTGGACAGAGGTTGGGGAGAGACCTGCTACAGGTCCGGATTTGGTTAGAGACACCTCAGAGAAGGTGGGCTTGATACGGAAGCGTCTTCTCACGGCTCAGAGCCGGCAGAAGAGCTACGCCGATAGACGACGGCGACCTCTAGAGTTTGAGGTGGGAGATCATGTCTTCTTGAAGGTTATGCCTAAAAGAGGAGTGGTCCGGTTTGGTAAGCGGGGAAAACTGTCGCCGAGATACATCGAGCCCTTTGAGGTACTTGAGAGGGTGGGTACAGTTGCTTACCGGTTGGCGTTATCGCCAGATTTATCGAGCGTTCACGCGGTGTTCCATGTCTCTATGCTCCGGAAATACACCCCAGATCCGACTCATGTGGTGGATTGGGGCGAGCTTGTTGTTGATGCGGATGGGACCTTCGAGGAGGGACCGGTGCGTATCATGGATAGTCGGGATCAGGTTTTGCGAGGCAAGACCGTGAGGCTAGTGAAGGTGCTGTGGCAGCACCGGGGAGTGGAAGAGGCGACATGGGAGCGCGAGGACACCGTACGTGCCAATTACCCTTTCCTGTTTGAGGATAGAAGTACATTTTTATAGTCATTTATATTACATGACTGTAGCATGTGCATGAGACTGCATGTATGTGTGTGTGAATTTCGGGGACGAAATTCTTTTAAGGGGGGAAGAATGTAAAACCCGGGAAATTTGAACTTTTTCCAAAAAGGGCAAAATAGTAATTTGCCACTATAATGCGTATTTAAAATACTCATGTTCTAGACCTCGGATGAGTAAAAGGAGTTCGCTGTTGAATTCGTATCGCGAAATTTAGTCACCTTGTCAAATTTCGTCGAATTCCGAAGTAGTCGGACTTTGCACGTCGTTCGAGGCGACTGCGTGGCGATTTACCTTACGAACGTCCCCATAAATAAATTTTATAAAATTTCCTTAAAATTAAGTTAAAGTTCAAATAAAATTAATTTGAACTTAAACTGGGATCAAACGAATCGTTTCGGGACAAAATCGGACCCGATTAAGCGAAGGACACGTGGCGCGACGTGGGTCGATTATTAGAACTATAAATAGAGGCAAATATCTGCATTTTAGGCAGAAAAATTCTGCCTTTGTGCTGGTCTTCAACGTGTGGGAGAAAGAGGGAGAGAAAAGAGAGAAAACCTTGATCTTCAAGCTTTCTCCGGCGATTTCCCGGACTTCCGTCGCTCGGAATCCGTCGAACCGAGAGTCAAAGTCGATCCTCTCGACGAAAGCTACGCAACCACACCAAGAACGGGGGATTTCACCGAAGATCCAAAAGAGGAGATTTGGGGGAAATCTAGTCTTGGGCTAGGGAGGTGTTCTTGAAGCTTCATTCGGGTGAATTACGCTTCAAGAGTTAGGATTTTTCCTACCTTGGTGTAATCTTTCCTTAGATGTTGGTAGTCTAAAGTTTTATTATGTTATGCATATGATAGACCTTCATATATAGGTTTATGGTTATAGAAATGGGAAAGTGAGCATAGAAGTGGTTTAATCTATTTTCTAGCTTGAATTTGGTGTATGAAGTTACATGTGATTTATTATGTAACTTAGTGAAATTAAGGCATGCTATGTGATTTATAAATTGTGCCTAGAAGGTGTTTGATAAAATGCCTTGCTTGAATGGAAAATGTTGTTTTGAGTGAATTGAAATAACATGCTTAAGTTTAACTTGTGGAATCATATGCTATTGATATGATTGAATGTGTTTGTCGATAGATGCATGTGTTGATATATTAACATTGAAATGAATATGGTATTTATATGCTTAGGATATAAATTTACCATGGACATGTTGAAATTGTGCATGAGTTGTTCTTGACATGTGGAACATCATGTGGTATGCAATGAGACATAGCATTGCATGTGCATGGAAGCATCTCATTACATGGGTGTGTGCATGGTTGATGTCAACACCACACTTGGTGATTGACGGTATGGCTTGGGAAAAGTTGGGTCGAAGACCTAGCTAAGCCGCTTGATTGCATGATAAATTGGGTCGGGATGAGCAAGAACAGGCATGACGACCTCTCGGGTGAAAGACCCGGTGATTTGGAGGGTGCACTCCGTTGGTATAAGAGCCCATAAAGTGTACGGGTGTGGAAGACCATTGATATTAGCCCATGAAAAAGTCCGATCCCAAGAATGACCCTAGTTTTGAAAATGTCATTGATGTAAACATAAATGATGGAATGAAACATTTTGACATTGCATCGTGTAGTAGGAGTCGGAGAGGACTCGGGTTGAATTGCATGAGTGGGTGTCATCTCATTTCATGGCATGGTAGTATCGCACTCCAACTTAGAGTGCAGGTTCTTATGAGAAATGGTTGTTTGCAAATGAATGTTGCATGAGCATGAGCATCTAGGGGAAGAGTAGCCCTTGTAGGATTTACTCTACTGGGCGTTGGCTCACTCTATACGGGAAACATTTCAGGTGTGGGTTTTGCACTGGCGGATGGCTCACTTGGAGAGCATCAAGCATGAAGGGGGCCGGCTTGTGGCCTTAGTTCGAGTTTTTGCAAAACTTTTGTATAAATTCCATTTTGATGTGTCAATTATGGAATTGATTGTAATGGAACTTGTATAAGTTATGTATTATATGGAAAATCTCATTAAACATGTGTTAGATGAGTTTTGGGAGGTTTGGAATGGCTTGGAAACGAAAAACAGGTAAAAAGGGCAATTCTGGGCCAGGCGTACCGGTACGGTTGGGTCCAGAAGGTATAGCGTACCGGTACGCGTACCGGTACGCTCTCCAAAATTTAGAATTTTTTTTTTTATTTTCTATTTCTTTTGCCAAGTCTTTGGGCTATGTTTTTCCTCCCGTCTAATGTTACAAATGGATAATAAGGGGATACCAATGGTGGTATATTGGATCTCGAATAGGTCAACCAACCGAAATAAATTGGACTTGTATTTTTTTATCTCGGTAAAGGGAATGTGGTGCCGCGGTATCGGGTTAAGCGACATCTACGGGTATTTCCGCGGGTTGACGGGTTGTCAACGGTTAATACAGGACCCCCGGAAAATGGGGCGTCACAGTCACATAGTTTGGGGCAAAAATGTCCAAATTAAGATGTGCTGAAACATATTTTCAATGTTTATAAGATCAATATGAAGTTAATAATCATAGTGGAATGTGCAATATGAAAACCTAATAATTGAGTGGACAATGTGAAAGATGTAATCATAGTTAGAGGTGTAATGTGGAAAATGTATTAGTGAGGGAATAATGTGAGACAGGAGGGGCTTAAAGTGTAATTTCTCATTAAGGTAACCATTCTGCTTCATGGTAATACACCACTACTTGAAGTGTACCTTTGATTTTTGTGTAAACCATACATTGAATCATCTCTTACCAGTGATGATGCTCTTGTTCATTTGTCACTTTTCTCCAAAATGACATGCCCATTTGTTACGTAAGAAAACAACTAGATTACAAGGTCTGAAAAATAACAAAGACCATTGCAGTGGTGTTGAGTTGAGGGTGTTGAAGAATTGGATATCTCCATGTCAACAACTTCCATTCTTGACATGAAGGATCGCTTTCTTGGAATTAATTCATGAATTTAATGAACTGATTATGTATAAATAAACAAATATGACAAACGATACTAAATTGTAGAAAAATGCATTCTTGAGTCAACAAGCTTTCTCGTCTGTGACCTACAAAAAACATTTTTCAGCCACTATTGCAGCACATGTGTAGGAAAATAGAATTTGGGAACCCCTAATCAGGGACTTAATTAGGTCCAAATAGAATTTCCACCAATGAAATTAGCACATCAATGACTGGCAGCCTATGGGGTATGTGGATTATAATATTTAGTAACTTGAAGAACCCGAGTACCAGATCATACAGCACGTCATAGTCTTTGTCATCATCAGCATTCGCTGAGCCCTCCAATCGTCTAGTTGTCCTTGCAGCATCATTCATGTGTCACTTGAAACTCTCTATGTGCACAAGCAGCTTCTTCATTTCTTTTAACAAAATGGTCTTTTCCTTCACTGTATGCATAGACGAATCGATCAACCTCTTTATTGTGCACATGATCTCTGTTATTTTATTAATCGAGGCATGAACTAAGTCCTTCATCTTCTATTTTGGATTTAACCCATGAAAACATCTTGAAAACAAAATCCTTCATCTTCTCCATCAATCTTTGAAGCTTTATTGCTGAGCTAACTTTTGTTATGTCCTTGAGAAAGAAACATGGCATCCTTTATATAGATGAAGATGATACTGTGAACACGGGAATGTGAAAAGGTTACTTTAATTGTAGTGAGTGAGGCCTTGCAGATACTTCTCTCCTTTTGTATTTTCGTGGAAAATGCCTTGCGGATTCAATGTACATTCTTTTTGAGACTTCTATTGTTCCAAATTCAAGGTATAGTCAACATAAATATTTATCTTCACGAATCTAAAAACTATAAATGAATAATATAGAACTAATTTGTTGACTTAGTCATTTATAATCATTTGATTGAAAGCAAACCCCAACATATGTTGGGACTCAAGAATGCAAATAATATTATTGAAAGAAAAAAAAAAACATGAACATTTTTGGTTGATGGTAATACATCTGGCCAGGACAGGAGTGGGGAGTGAGTGTGAGTGAGAGAGAGAGAGAGTTGGTTCAATGAGTTGCGACCATTAATTATATCAACACACTACCCCTGAAAATCATTCCCAAGGATGCTCTGAATGAAGGACGGAAGGAAAGATTGATTTTCTTTAAACATCTAATTTGATATCCAGCTAAGCTATCCTTTTTACTACTAACATGTGCAGTGGCATAGAGGATGTTCTCTTTTTCTTGATGTATTTGTGCTAACTATATGATTCATCTTCCGGGCCACTATAAAAGTACAACAATGTTTACATCAACATAATTTATTAATTTAATTACTCACAACTACTTGATTGATAGAGAATTCTAATATTTTTTGAGATTTATTATAAATCCAATAGTTGTGATGAATTATGTTAGTGTACGAGGAAAAAATCTCATACCTCAAATTGAGAGTGAAAAGGAATCGTATAATTTGAGAGAAATGAACAAAAGTGTAGCTTCTCTCTTGCAAAGTGAACAAACCGATAGGGACTGGGGGTTGACCAACTGGAGGCACTCTGATATTTAAATTAGTAAGGATACTAAAAATAAATAAGAAAATTTGAAAGGAAAGAAGTGCGTAATTTAGAGGTTGTTTGATAACACCACTTAATGCTTAAAACTGAATACTTTAAGCACTTAATAAATTAAACCCGTTTGATAACTTAAAACTCATACCACTTAATATTTTAAGCACTTTTTAAAAATAGGCTAAAATTTTAAGTAGCAAGCCACCTACTTATCACTAAATGCTGAAAATATTAGTAAAGATTTTATAAATATTTCATAATGGACAAATGTATCCTCAATGCATTTTATACTCTTAAACTTTCAGTACCCGCCATCCACGACCACTACCATTATTGTGCCGCAATAACCACGATCGCCATCGCCACCACCATCATTGTGCCATCGCCCACCACCACTGCCATCACCATTGTCCCACCGCCACCGCCGCCACCACCACCACCATTGTGATGGTGGTGGTAGGAACAAGGTAGTTACAGTGAGATTATTAAAAAAAGGGCAAAAGTAGAATAATAATAATTTTCAAACTTTAGCTCCTTATATTTGTCAAATAACTTGATTCAATTTAATACTTAAATTTTAGTGGATACCAAACAGTCTACAAATTAAAAAATTATACATTCAACACTTATAATTTAACATTTAGTTTTTAGTATTCAGCTTTAAGTTTTATTAAACACCACCTTAGACTTAAACTATACCCAGTGTTTATAGTAGTCTATACTCTCTTCTATGGGTTTCATTGCTGGTTGTACAAGATGATACACCTATTTTTTTAGTCAAATCTCCCTTCATTCATGAAGGAATATTTTTAGACTTCTTTTCTTACTCATCGATTATTTAGGCCACATGTTTCTAATGTGATGCTATGATTTAGGCAGATTTTCTTATTGGTGGCCTAAGACCACCTCCGATTTGTTGGGATTTTCTGGGGGAAGGGACTCTTTCTTTTCTTTAATTGATTGCCTTTTGAGAGTCTATTTCCGAGTGTGGTCGGGCTATTAGGCTTATAATTCTCGAATTTATATTCTCTGAAGCTGGAGTAAGGCGCCTCTGTTTCCACCCATTCTTTCAATCGCCTAAGCTTCATCCCTTTAATCATCTCAAATTTCTAGGGATAGCCTAGCTATCTTTTATTTGGATGAGATTTGATCTTCAGAAGATAAATTCAAACTTTATTCAAATTCTAGACTCATAAGACTTATTTCTGAGCACGCTTCATCAAGTTTTGCTCGACACACACTTCCCTACTCCGAAATGCTTTGTTGTTTGTCGTATTCCAAATATAGTAAAATCAGTTATTGAAATTTCTGATTTGAAACATGTAATGTATAAGAAAACAGTAACAATTATGTGCGAAACAATTACACAGAAACAGTCTTACATGATTTTTTTTGTTGGAGTATAAAAACTCATTTCATCCCTTTCTCCTCCCCATCGCTTCTCTCTCTCGGTCTCCCTCCTCTCTCCTTTCTCTGTATCAGACCACCAGACGAATTGCTGGCCCGTTACCCACCTCCGTCGCTGCCTCCGACTCCATCGTTGCCTCCGCCTCCATCGATGTATCAGACCTCCATAAAACGCCTCTGCCTCCATCGCTGTATCAGACCACCATAAAACCCCTGAAGATCTGTGCATATATATGCACAGATCTGTGTATATATATGCACGATCTGTGTATATAAAAACCCAGAAGACCTCCATAAACGCCTCCACCTCCATCGCTGTATCAGACCACTATAAAAACCCAGAAGATCTGTGCATATATATGCACGATCTAAGTATATATGCACATGTCTGTGCGTGTGTTGTGTTGTGTTGTGTCTGTGTATTGTGTTCTATATATGTTGCATTTGAGATTGATTGTCATTTGGTATTAATGGAATTGTTATTTAGAATTATTGAATTGCCATTTATGATTGATTTTTGGGATTAAATTGCCATTTGAAATTGATTGAATTGCTATTTGGGATTGTTGAATTGCCATTTGGGATTGAATTTTCAAATAGATACCAAACATATTAAGGATAAAATTTGAAGTAGTTACCAAACAAATTTTTTATTTTTATTCACATAATTTGACAGACAAAAATGACTCTCAAACATGTTTTCTGTTTCAGTATTTATCCCAAAACAAAGACAAAAATTATCTCTGTTTTTAATTTTTTGAAGACACGAAAACAAAAATGTTATCAAACGACCCCTCAGTTTTTGTACTTAAAAAACTGTTTTGGTCCAACAATCCCCCACATGAATGAAAAATTGGCTATTAGTATGCAAATGATAATGCTGACACACTATAGAGAGTACATATTTGGAAAGATCGTGCATCGAGATAGGTTGTTTTTGGCCTTGAGCCTTCCCTAGTGAAACTCTATCGGACTTACCGGCTAAATAGTGAACATGATGTCTTGAACTATTCAACTGTTTAATAAATCAAATCGAATAGACTTCACACAGTCTATTTCCTAACACAATTGGTTCTCATGATTGTGTTCATTTTGGCCCTGAACAACTCCTGGTTTTCATGAGTGTTTTAGAGAATTCAACATTTATAAATTCTCACAGAAGCGGCACACCCATACAGGTGACTCCTATTAGGAATATCCTGCAATATCCCACTTGGATTTTTCAAGGTATAAGAGTCATTAAAAGCATAGCCTATCCTAATAAACTCTGTAAGCATCACTAGGTTATCATAGGAATAGGTAGGAGAGATTATCTTTTTAATGCTTCTTTTGAATCACGCATAATTTGGTTGTCCCTTTGAACCTAGATCTTGAGATCTCCAGTCAACTAGGTTGGGTTACCATTAACGTGACTCTTGTGTCATAGGTTTTAGTCTCATTCCACTCGATGTGTAATTTACTTGTTCTCTCGTCAAACCTTTAGTAAGCGGATCAGCTAGATTATCATTTGATTTTATATAATCAATAGAAATAATTCCATTTGAGAGCAATTGCCTAACGGTATTATGTCTACGACGTATATGTCTAGACTTACCATTATACATGTCTCTCTATGCCCTACTAATTACAGATTGGCTATCACAATATATACAAATTGTTGGCACAAGTTTATGCCATATTGGAATATCCTCTAAAAATTGGCGAAGCCACTCAGCTTCCTCTCCTGCTTTATCTAAAGCAATAAATTCAGAGTTCATTGTGGATTTGGCAATACACATTTGCTTAGAGGATTTCCAAGATACAACTCCACCACCAAGTATAAAAACATAACCACTTGTGAATTTTGTATCCTTCATATTAGATATCAAGTTTGCATCACTATACCCTTCAAGTACAGCTGGATATTGATTAGTAGTTAAAATTAGCATATTAATATGCTCTTTTAAGACTAATTATACTTTTATGGAGTTTAAATGATGACATTGTAGGACATAAATTGTACAAGGGCCCAAAGGTAATAAATATCAAACTTTCATGCAATACCAGCATGTTCTGGAAGAAAATTAGAGAAGCTTAAAACAAGGCATGAACGTTCGAATGTCAATCCACGTTCGAACGTTCTCTTGAATTATCGAAGACCAGACTGCTGAAGTGCTGATACATGGCGTATTGCAGCTAGGAAGGAAAACATAGAGGCACTTGAGTGCCACGTTCGAACGCCAATACACATTCGAACGTTCTCCTAAATTATTGGGGACCAAGCTGCTGAGTGCAAGGGCAATGGTGCACGACATGTGGAAGTTGCTCTCACAGAAGAATACAGGTCACTTGAGTAGGAGGTACAAACTCTGACTGGCGTTCGAACGCCCATCAAGCAAAGACAGGAGACAACGTTCGAACGCCAGACAATGTTCGAACGTTGTACCCAGACAGGCTGCAGAATAGTTGATTTTCTATCCGGACCTTGGGGCTTTCACTTAGACTTTCAAGAATTTGTACTATTCCTCCACACTCCTTTACCCCCTCCTCTTTGCCTATAAATACTCCCATTGTGGGAGCTTCAAAAGGGGAGTAGACCAGCACTTAGAGTAGAAAAAATTCTAGAATTAATCTTAGACTTAGGGTTACATTTACTTGCATAGAGGTAGATAGATTATCTTTTGGTTGAGGTGGAAACCCTCAAAAAGTGACTAGCTTTCTTCTACTTTCATTATTAGTTTCATTTGCTTCCATTGTTTGAGCTTCTTTCTTCCCTTAGAGGAGTGAAACTTTTCCACTTTTCTAGAGCTTTACCAAAGACGTGAAGGGTGGAACTTGATTCACTCATTCTTCGATGAAGATCGGCTCCTTGTGTAGTGTGTTTTATCTTGTAACGCCTCTACTTAGAGGGATGAGCATCAATTACTTTTCTAGCTTTACCAAAGCCATAAAGAGTGAGTAGTTTCTCATTCACTCTTTTGTAAGAGGTGATAGACATGTATGAATTATCCGAAATTTATATTTGTGCATTTCGTTTATGCTTAATGCTTTATATTTTACTTGTTTATTGAATGATTGAATGCATCTAGCAAAGCTAAGGTACTTTGTATAACCGTGAGTACTTTCTTTGACACAGATAACTCTTGCATAGAAAGACTCATTGGTTCAAGGCAAGTACCCCGGCTAGATCTTCATGACTACATTTAGAAAGACTCATTGGTTCAAGACAAGTACCCCGGCTAGATCTTCATGACTACATTTCAATCTTCACCATTATTGTGCTTCATTTAAAGAATGGAATATTAATACCATGATTGGATGCCTTGTAGAAACACTTGCTTATTTGTAGACGGGTTGAGTCTCGGCACAAACAATTCTTGTAAACTTCTACAAAGACATCGGAACCATGCTCTTAATTCTCACAATCCATCATTATCTTTCAATTAACTTCATGTTGACATGGTGGGTAATTGAGTTCCCAAGTACAAGTATAATAAACTAGATGGTTAACTACATGTCCAGATCCTCGAGCTAAAGGGTGATTGTTACATTTGAGAACTTATTATATTTTGTAGGAAACACATTTGAGAACTTTAAATCTCAAGGGTTACAGTCACTTGGTCTCAGTCACTACTTACTTCAAAGCACCAATAATAGTTCTCTGTAGATTCAACTCTGGACTTAACCGGATTATTACTACAACTTGACCGTCTGCACTTAGGTGTACACATTTCGGATCAAGTCAAGTTTTTAGCGCCGTTGCCGGGGAACCAAAAATGTGTTTTAAGGTAAAAGGTAAAAAGACCTTCCTTTTTGTATATATCTTTGATTTACTGTGCATAATTTTTATTTTATGTCTGAGGACGATCCTCACTTTCAAAATTTTCCGGCAGAATCTGTTGGGTCTATGAATCAGTCGGAACCATCTTCACCTAGATCAATAGCAGACTCTTGTGACAATAGTATGACAAATAATGAGAGACAATGAGAAATCCCTGTAAGAGAGGGGGAAGTACCTAACATTTGAACTTTGCGGGATTACTTGAATCCCACACGAAATTGTATCACCTCTTGTTTTGTGTTTCCTGCAGAGGCACCCCTCTTTACTGTAAAGACGGGGACAGTGCAACTACTACCGCAATTTCATGGACTTAAAACAGAAAACTCATATCTGCACATAAAAGATTTTGAGGAAGTATGTGGAACATTTCAAGACAATTTTGAGTTGGCCAAGATGAATTTTTTTTCTTTTCTCTTTAAAGGACAAAGCTAAACAATGGCTAAATTCTTTAAAAGCCCATTCAATACCTCACTGGCAAGCATTACAGAATTAATTTTTTAGAAATTTTTTTCCTCTGCACTACACTAATGCACTCAAAAGGCAAATCATGAATTTTTCGATTAAAAAAGGAGAGACGTTTTACCAATGTTGAGAGAGATTCAAGGATCTTCTCTAGTACTGCCCACACCATGCTTTTGAGAATTGGACTTTGGTAGGATTTTTCTATGACTCCTTGCCCACTAAACTACGTCAGTTTGTTGAAATGATGGCCCAAGGAGAATTCATGGGAAAGAGTCTGGAGGAGGCATTCAATTTTTTGACACCATATCTGATAGTTCTCAGATGTGGGACTCAGCCTCTCCTACCACTGTTGAAGCCAGACCATCTACTTTCCAAGGGGATAAGTATGTCTTGAAAGAAGATGATGGCCTAAGAGCAAAAATGTCCACCCTGAAGTTAATGAAAAAGGTCCATCAAGTTGATGTTGGCCCTCCCATAGAACAAGTGTGTGGGATTTGTGCGCTGATAGGACACCCTAATGGGGAGTGTCCTACCATTCTGGCATTCAAAGAAGTCTTGTTGGAGCAAACAAATGCAATTTTCAACTTCAACAAGCCTTACTCCAACCCATATTCTGAAACATGCAATCCAAGGTGGCGGAATCACCCGAACTTTAGTTGGAGAAACACACAACCAACTCCCATGAACCCATAACATGGTTCACACCCACCACCTCAAGGACCCTCCACATATCAACCATACCAACCACCACAAAAGAGGAGTCTTGAGGACACACTGAATCAGTTTATGCAAAACCAAATGAACTACAACAATAGTTCCACTCAATGTTTTATTGATTTCAAAGCACAAACCACCTAGTCTTTTGAGGATCTTAAAAGCCACATCCAAAAGCTGACCCAATCTATGACCACCCATGAGAAAGGCAAGTTTCCTGCCCAACCAAAATAGCCGGAAGGCCAATTGCATGTGGGAAATCCTTCAATCATGAAAAACCCACAAGACCAAGCCCAAGTTGTCACTATACTGAGAAGTGGCAAGGTGATTGACAAAACCATAAGAGACATGTTAATTCCAAAGCCAAAACCTGAGTCAATCCTAGTCACTGCACCAGTAGTGCTTGAACCTATGAATGAAGAAGAACCTGAACCTATGATTGAACAGGACCTAGAGCCATCAAAGGAAAAAGAACATTCATGTCCTATTCCGACTCCTTTTCCTCGTAGACTCAAAATAGTATAGAAGTTGAATAACCAACCAGAAATTTATTAGCTTTTCAAACAAGTAAAGATCAATATTCCACTTCTGGATGCAATCAAGCAGGTTCCATCTTATGCCAAGTTTCTGAAAGACTTGTGCACAGTCAAAAGAAACCAGAAGGTCCAAAGAAGAGCCTTCTTGATAGAACAAAGCCAGTGCCCTAATTCAACACAAAACCCCTCCAAAATACAAGGATCTGGGGTATCCAACTGTTGCATGTGTCATTGAAAACTTCAGAATAGAACAAGCACTATTAGATCTTGGAGCCAGTGTCAATTTGCTCCCTTTCTCTGCCTATCAACAATTGGGTCTGGGTGAGCTCAAACCCACTTGTGTCACACTCCAGTTGGCAAACAGATCTGTCAAAATTCTTAGGGGCATTGTTGAAGATATACTTGTCCAAGTGGACAACTTTTTCTTCTCTGTTGACTTCATTGTTCTAGATACTTAGCTAGCAATGCATTCAGAGAATCAAATTTTCGTCATTCTTGGTTGACCTTTCCTAGCAACTTCAAATGCACTAATCAATTGCAAGAATGAAGTCATGAAATTAACTTTCAGGAATATGACTATTGAGCTAAATATTTTCAATATTGCCAAACACCCAGAAGAAGACAAGGAAGTAAGAGAAATAAATTTCATTGAGTCTCTGATACAAGAACATCTAAATAAAACATTCTGTGAAAACTTTACTGAATCTTCTTTGATGGAATCCATCATATCTGAGATAATAGATGATGATCAAAACCCAAAGAATTGCCCTGCTCACATAGTCGGGACATGGGCACCCAAATTCGAAAAAATCTCACCAAGTGGCACAAAGCCACTCTCATTAAGTGTCAAGCCACCAAAGCCTGAACTAAAACCGCTCCCATCTGACCTCAAATATGCATTCTTAGGGGAGGACGAGTCATACCCAGTGGTAATTTCATCTAAACTTATAGACTTGCAAGAGTCTAAGCTGATTGAAGTTCTCAAACACCATAAAAGCACCATTGGGTGGACCATCGCTGACTTGAAAGGTATAAGATCGTTAAGTTACAATCATGTTATATACCTTGAAGAGGATTCAAAATCCTCTCGTCAAATGCAGCGACGACTGAACCCTCACATGAAGGAAGTTGTGAGAACTGAGGTGCTTAAGCTATTAGATGCAAGGATAATCTTTTCCATCTCTGATAGCAAATGGGTTAGCCCAACCCAAGTTGTGCCCAAAAATTCTGGGGTCACAGTGGTAAAAAATGATGTCAATGAACTAGTACCAACTCGAGTTGTCACAGGATGACGGATATGTATAGACTATCAAAAACTCAATTTGGTAACTAGAAAAGACCATTTCCCTCTGCCCTTTCTTGATCAAGTCTTAGAGAGAATTGTATGTCATGAATTCTACTGTTTCCTGGATGGATATTCTGGGTATAACCAAATCGAGATAGTACTAAATGACCAGGAGAAAACAACATTCACATGCCCCTTTGGCACCTTTGCATTCAAAAGGATGTCGTTTGGACTTTGTAACGCTCATGCAACATTCCAAAGGTGCATGCTGAGTTTGTTTAGTGACATGGTTGAGAAATTCTTAGAAGTATTCATGGATGACTTCTTTGTATATGGTGACTCGTTTGATTTATGTCTAACAAACCTAGAGAAGGTGTTGATAAGATATAAGGAAGCCAATCTAGTGCTCAATTAGGAGAAATGCCATTTTATGGTAACACTAGGCATTGTCCTAGTCACATTATGTCGTCTGAAGGTATGAAAGTTGACAAGGAAAAAATAGATCTAATTGTAAATTTGCTTGCTCCCAAGACTGTTAAGGATGTCCGATCATTTTTAGGACATGCAAGGTTCTATAGGAGATTCATAAAAGACTTTAGTACCATAGCTAAACCCATGTGTCATCTCCTAAGTCAGGATGTATCTTTTGTGTGGAGTGAAGCATGCCAGAAAGCTTTTGATAAGCTTACAGGTATGTTAATTTCCGCCCCAATAATGCAACCTCCTGACTAGACCATGCCGTTTGAATTAATGTGTGATGCAAGTGATTATGATGTAGGAGCTGCGTTGGGACAAAGAAAGGATAAGAAACCTTATGTAATTTACTATGCAAGAAAAATGTTGAACGATGCTCAAATGAATTATTCAACGACAGAAAAAAAATTGCTTGCTGTAATTTTTGCTCTGAAAAAATTTTGTTCTTATCTTTTTGGTTCTTCTGTTATTGTGTTCACTGACCATGCAAGATTAAAATTCTTGCTCACAAAGAAGGATGTCAAGTCAAGGCTCTTAAAATGGATACTCTTACTCCAAGAGTTTGATCTGATTATTAAGGACAAGAAGGGTGTTGAGAATGTGGTGGTAGATCATCTGTCCGGGTTAACGTATGAATTTCATGAGGATGGACTTCCAATCAATGAGAATTTCCCTAATGAACAACTATTCACATTCATGAAAACACCATGGTACGCTGATATTGTTAACTTCCTTGCTACTGGTACGTTTCCTCCTTCCTTTACATTGATGGATAAGAAGAAATTTCTGAGGGAGGTCCGTAATTTCTTTTAGGAGGATCCATACATATTTAAGTACTGTAAGGATCAAATCATAAGACGTTGTATCCCCGAGCATGAGAGCAGACAGGTAATATCATTTTGTCACTCTGAAGCATGTGGTGGCCATTTTTTATTAAAGAAAATCGCTGCGAAAATCTTACAGTGTGGATTTTATTGGCCAACACTTTTCAAATATGTCCATGTCTTTTGTCTAACATGCGATAGATGCCAAATGTTGGGAAGTATTTCTAAAAGAAACATGATGCCCTTAAACTCAATTCTGGTAATTGAAATTTTTGACTGTTGGGGCATCGCTTTTATAGGACCATTTCCCCCTTCCTTTGACTATCTATATATTTTAGTGATAGTTGATTATGTGTCCAAATGGGTTGAAGCAATTTCATGCCGAAAATAATGATCACCGAACAGTGATAAAATTTTTAAAAGAAAACATTTTGTCCAGATTTGGAATTCCAAAATCCATCATAAGTGATGGAGGTGCTCATTTTTGCAATCGTCCTTTCTGGAATTTGATAAAAAAAAATACTTGATTTTTCACAAAATTGCAACCCCCTATCATCCACAGACTAGTGGACAGGCTGAATTAGCTAATCGGGAGATCAAACTGATTTTAGAAAAAACGTTAAACCCGAACTGCAAGGATTGGTCGTTAAGACTAACTGATGCTCTCTGGGCATACCGCATTGTTTTTAAAACAATTTTGGGCTTGTCGCCTTATTGATTAGTCTATGACAAACCTTGCCACCTACCTGTGGAATTGGAACACAGAGCATACTGGGTCATTAAAGTAATGAACTTTGACCTAGACAAGGTTGGACTCTCAAGAAAACTTCAGATAAATGAGTTAGAAGAATTGAGAAATGAAGCATATGAAAATGCTAAGATTGCTAACTCTAGAATGAAAATTTTTCATGACAAGAATATTGTGCGAAAGTCTTTTGAACCTTCTCAAAAAGTCCTGTTATATAATTCAAGACTCCATTTTTTTCCTGGTAAGTTGAAATCAAGATGGACTGGACCTTACATTGTCAAACAAGTGTTTGGACATGGAGTAGTGGAGGTGGAAAACCCATCAAACGGTAATATTTTTACTATCAATGGTCAGTGTTTGAAACCATTTTTGGAAAAAATTGTTAAAGATGTGGAAACCATTCTTTTAATGGATCCATAATATTCCTCTGAGATTCGCGCCTGCCGACACAAAAAGGGGTCGGGTCAGAAAAAATTCAACCCAAACCGACCCACGGGGATGCCTTTATAAGGCCTCCAACCCTTTTTTCCTTTTTCACCATCCGCCGCTGTTGGCCCCCCCTCTTCTTCTTTTCCTTTCCTTTTTCTTTTTCTTCTTCTTCTTCGTTTTCTCTGTTCTCTGTAAAAAAGAAGCACCTCTGCAAATCAATGGCCACACACTCCACAGACACAATCATTTGCTTCATGTTTTGCACTTTAATCTTGTATTTGCTCATGAGTGTCCTGCTTTTGTTCGCACTCACACACAAGAATTTTCATCCTACCCGAAACCCAGATCTTCTTAAAAATGATTAATTTGTGTATTTTTGCTTGTAGGTTTCGGCAGATGAATAGATCTCTACCTTACAACCTCATTTCCAAACTCCATACACTGGTAAATTCGAAACATTGGGGATAATATTTAGTTTAGGTTGGGGGTGAGAACTACAGTTCATATTTTGTGCCCATAAAATTTTTTGTTTTTGTTGTTGCTTTTAATCATATTGTGTACTCTATAAATTGATGATCATGTCTTTGAGTCAGCTTCAATAGTCTTTGTGACTGACAGTTAAAGAACCAGATAAAATGTCTTAAAGCTTAACAAGCATGGATACTAAACTTTTTTGCTTTAGTCTGGGAGTTTTACGCACTTTTTCATCTGATGTGCATTCTATAATAATGAGAAAGACAAGATTGGTAAGAAAAATCAAAATCCGAGAACAACAAGCGAAACCACTATGTGGCATAAACACTTTTGTTAAATGTCGTCGTGCCAAAAGACTTGGTGCCTGTAAACAATGTGGCCGGGTATTTTACATGAAAGAATATAATCAGTGTTCAGAACTAATTTTCAGTCGCGCACTCGATCGATTAGACTGGATAGTGAATGGGCAGAGTAAGGATTATCCTAACATGTCATGCTATTCTGGTACTTTGCTTAACCGGTTTGTGCGACAGGGAATTAGAAGAGTAACTGATGGTTCAAATGACACGAAGACAGAGGAAGACTCAGATTAGACTGCTTGTTGACAAAACTGTGGAAAATTGTGTTTTTGGGATGAAAGCCAAGGGTCCGAATTTTTGTAAAAAGTGTAAAAAATCTTTTTGTACAAACTCTTTCAACTGAAATGAAAAATGTGGGCCGAGTAAGGAATGTCCTAGAATACCAACCCTAAGTGTGGGCAGGGACCTATCCTGAGATGCCATGAATTTTTAGTTCAAATTTGTGTGTATAGACTTCTTTTAATATGTGTATATAAATATCCATATAATTGTGATTTTTGGCGTTCGAATGCCAGGTAACGTTCGAACATTTGCTGCTTGTAGTACTTAAGCCTCTGATGAAAACTCAAAGTACTGGGAGCTCTCCACGTTCGAATGCCAATAAACGTTCGAACGTTGGATGCTTACAGTACTTTGGACCCTACAGGGACCCAAAAAGTATTGGGAGCTCTCCCCGTTCGAACGCCTGGAGAACGTTTGAAGTAGAACCAAACGTTTGAATGTTATTTAACGTTCGAACGACAGTTGCTCACAGTACTTTGGCCTCTGACAGAACCCAAAATTACTTAGAGCTCACCACGTTTGAACTCCAGGTTCACGTTCGAACCATCAGTTTAAAATCCTCCTACACACGTTCGAACGTCAGTAACGTTCGAACGTTGACACCCAGTCTATAAAAGCCTGGTTCGTCTTCTTCATTTCAAAATCACCCAAAAACTCTCAAAAAACCCCCAAACCCTCAGTGACCCTTCATTACCCAAGCCCCAAAACTCCATCCATTTCTATTTTTCACTCAAAATCAAGTAACCCAAACACATTCCACCTCATTCCTCACCCTTTTTCACCAAGAAATCAAACTTTTCAAGGCCAAATACCCCCAAACCCGAGAAACCGTGCCTCCAAGGATGAAGCTCCCCACTAGGCACAACACAGTCAATCAAGAGCCCAACATGGTGGAGGAGGTCATTGAGGAAAGAGAGGGGAGGCCTATTGTCCGAGGAACAAGGAATTTGCTCTTGTATGAATGGAACAAGGAATTTGCTCTTGTAAATTCTCCCAGAATAAATGAGTTGTAGTTGAATACTGTGGAGAAACAGATTCATGTTTAACCAATAGAATTTAACAAGGCAACTATGGTTATAGTTTGTTTTGGGTAGTGAACTAATCCTACTCACTCTGATTGCTCATTATCTTGTGCTTGTAAAAAAACTTATTAAGCAAAAATCCAACCTAGATGTAGAAAATAACCTCAAATTTAATCTGTTAGCCCAAACACTTGTATTGGATTGTAAAAGTATAAAAATTCAGTCACAGTAATGAATCGAGAGAGTTCTAGCTACATCAAAGCAAGATAGAATCCCAATGAATGAAATACAATATGGGAAGGAATTCTCCACTCCATTTTTCCCTGGAGCGAACTATATTGCTCTACGCTCCGCCTAGAAATATACATCAATAATTTAGGTTAGAAAAGACTAACAAGGTTTGACTTTACATGAGAAAGAAGCCCATCAAAACTGAACAAAAAACTTGATCATCTCTTTCATGATCTTACAAATCTAACAATCTAAAAATGGAGGAACGAGTGCCTATTTCGCTTTAGAAGGTATCAGAGCAGAGTTTTGGATAAATCTATTTCAATTTCTACTAATACTCTTCTTGTTGCACCATGTCCAAGCTTTAGAATAGTAGTATAGCACTATCTGCGGCGGCTATTGTGAAGGAAACACTCAAGGATCGAGTGACTCAACTTGATGACAAGGTCGACCATTTGAGCAAACAAGTGTGTATAAAATTACAATTTATAACTTTTAGCTGATTGATAATTAATAAGACAATTGATTTTAATAATAAAATATTAAAATTATACTTTTCTTAGGTGATGAAACATGTTTCATTCATTGTGCAAACATAGGGTAAAAAAAAATTGAACTATAAGGCCTTAAAATTTTTTTTGTGAAAATTGAGGAACTCTTTTACCAATAAGGACATACGCAATTTTTTTTGGTTGTTATGGACATATGTTTTGTACTTTTTCGTAAGTAGGTCAAATAGTCCTTTTACATTTTTTTAGTTTCCTATTTTAACCTTTAGTAGATCATGAATATCTTTTCAAGACTCTTCTCTCTTCATTAATTTCTCTCTCCTCTCTCTTCATTAATTTCTCTCTCCTCTCTCTTCCATTCCATTACTTCTCTCTCCTCCCCCTTCCGTCCCTTTAATTTCTCTCTCCTATCTATACCTTTAATTTCTCTCTATAACTCTAACTCTAACTTTCTTCTCCAATATATCATTTATTTAAATTCTTTTTTCTCCTCTATATTCTATATCACTCGTTTTCGCTCCTCTCTCTTCCCCTATCTCTCATACCTTATTTATATTTTTGTCTCTCTTTATCTTTATCTTTTTCATTCAACTATTTATCTCTTTTTTCAACGATGTGTTATGTTAGGTCTACTCGTATATGAAATAGTAACTTAAAGAAGGCCAAAACCCTCTAATTTCGTGTCGTGTTCGTGTCATGGGAAGTCCTAACCAGACAGGACGAACTCGATAGCAAGAATAAAATATTCATAAAAGGTAGATTCAAAACATAGCAATTGTATACCAAAAAAATCAAATCAGCTTAGCTCGGCCACAACTGAATCCAGGTCAGCAGCTTCCCAAATGAACTCAATTAGTCTGAAGTAAGTCGGACCATATGAGAAAGAGAGATGAAGAGTAAAGCCCAATACTAGATTCCATACAAAGAGAAGATCACCAATGCCATATCAAATGCTTGTAGAATGTCACGTCATGCCTAGGGGAATGTAGTCTCTATTGACCAAATATTCTCTTCAATATCTTAACAAACTAGGAGATCATCCATCATTACTTAAAGACCACTCTGTTAGATAGTATAAATAAACAAATATTTGTCTTGTAACATGTAAATGAACAATTGTATACCAAAAAAATTGTAACTATCTTGTTCCTCATCAAACAATACAAATTACAGTGGCAAAAGATTTCATTAGAGTAGAGTAACAAACCACTGTATTTGTCAATTCCTATGATTAATTCACTTGTTCCCACCCTACCCAGATAACCTGCATATTTATTCTATCGGAGAGTTCTTCAACTTCCCTCTCTCATATTTCTAGATTTTCAGCACCATCAATTTTTTAGGAGTCAATAGGTTTACTTTTCAAATACGAGGGAACGTTTGTACAGAAAAAGTGAAAACTTATTCGAGCAAAAATCCGCCAGTGTTCGGCAGGTGTTGAAGAAGATGACCATAGCATGGGCTCAAGTGGCCCATTGTTAACAGTCTCGTATGGCGCATCCTTCCGTACTTCAACAGGTACTCCTCCTGACGAAGGTTAATTCTCCAGGTCCTCGAATTTCACGTATCAAAGGTCGGAGATCAAAATCGAAGGTAATGACTCCGATGAATTGGCAGCTGAATCATCGCCCAACCAGCGTACGATCTCTCGGCATCATTTTCGGAGCTCGAGACAAACCTCAGATGCCTTCTCCATTACATCATCAAATTGAGGTTCTTGTCTGACCAAATGAATTTTAATTTGCTTTAGGACTCGTACTAATTGCTTTCATTATTTTAATTGGGCAAATTAGGACAGCGGACTTAATTTTATTTTGTCCTTTAAACTATTGAATTTTTTAAATTGGTGGCTTAATTTTACTTGAATTGATTTCATATTGTGTAAAGCGCAATTGTTCGTTATGTTGGACGGAAATTATCAATGTGTATGATGCAAAAAGAAACAATTTTCCCAAAGTGTAATTTGCCTTTCTAATTTTCTCAAATAAATTCCTGGTAACTAGATGGAAGATAGGAGTGCAAACCTGATTGGTTTTTGTTTTGGTTCTTTGGAAGCTACTGGTCAGAGTATGAAGGAGGATTGTGGTTTGTTCGCCTGGCGTTGTAGTATTGTTCTGGCCGAGTACGTTTGGCAACAAAGATCACGCTTTTCCAGTGTTAATGTAGTCGAGGTATTTTTTCATTACTCTCAAGCTATGTTTATTACTTGCAGTATTTGTTTGTATAATTTAAGCATAAATGTGCTCTCTTGTTTTTGGTATTTATTATCTAGTTGTTACTGTGAAGATTGGAGCTGGAACTTCATTGCCCGGATTGGTTGCCGCCAAAGTGGGTGCAGATGTAATATGTACAGATGATTTGAATGGACTAGAGGTAGCCCTTGTTAAAAAATAATATTTGTTAGTATATATTCAGATTGATGCTTTAACTTGGGTGTTATTCTTTTCATTGTCAATTAATCGAAGGTCCCAATCAATTGATCTGTAATGACATGTACAAACTAATGACTTCTGGTGGGCGGTGGTGGTGGTGGTGGTGGTGGTGGTGGTTGATAACAATGGGTAGCGGTGGTGGTGGTGGATGGTTGTGATGGTGGGTGGTTGGTGGTGGTTGGCGGCAATGGTGTTGGGTGATGGTGGCGGTGGGTGGTGGTTGGAGGTAGCCATTTTTTTGAGCCTTTCGTTCCTAAATTGTTGAAAGCTCAAATGAATTGGTTTTGTAGCAATATACATTTATCAGGGGATGCACTTGCATCAAGAAGAGACTGTCCACTAAAGAATTAAATTGGAACTTATAGGATATTGGTTCTCCTTATTTCTTTCGGCCTAGATTTGGGGATTGAACTTAGTTAACTGTAATCTATACAGAGCTTGAGACACCAAACATAGATTCTATTTACTTTTCGAGTTGGTTGAAGCCGTGTGTGAACACCTGGTTTTTGTGATCAAAATTACAATCTACTTATATTTTTTTACAAAAAGATTCACCTTTTTGTAGGCTCCATTCCTTTGAGACACCAAACAGAACTTCCACACAAGAAATTTTTTTCCTATTTGTTTGCCAAAAAACGTTGACAGCTTGCTTTAGCTCTACTTTCTTTTTGAGAAAGTTCTCTAGCCAAATCGAAATTTCAATTTCAGTTTCCACATGGAAAGAGGTGTCCGACTTAACTCTGTGAATAACCAACACTATGGCACCTTTATCTTTGACATAGAAGCTAGCTCAGGATATTTGGGATAGTAAATCTATAAGATATGATTATAAGTGTGCGACATATTCAAGCATTAATTATGTTGGGATTAAAAGTAGATTAATACATCATAAAATTAAACTTGCAAAAGAGAAAAGAAAATTTGTTCTTAACTGCATGTGCAAAACAAAGTAATAGCTGTCAGTGTGTGACATGCCACCCCGTTCTATTTATATCATTCGTATGCGTCTTGAGCTATAAAAAAATGCCAAAAGTTAGAGCAAAGTTTATGACACAATTTCAAAGACTGACCTAACCCTCTTGTAAGAGCAGGTATGGCTTAAATGACATGACTTTTCAGTAGAGTTATTTTTTTTTGGGGGGAGGGGGAGGATGATAATGATGATGTCAAAGCACTCTATCAAGTTTAAACCTTAATAGCCTTCCAGTCTCCCACCCCCCTCACTAACAAAAGGGGAAGGGGGGGGGGGGGGAAGAAAGAGTTTGCAGCCGTGTAGCCCTTTGTGTTGTTTTTCTGGTAGTTTCACTTAATCTTGTAGGTATTGGGACTCACATGGGGCTTCTGGGATGCACCTGTCTTTAACTTATGTTTGAAAATCATCCTCGAAGCCAATGTGTTGTATGATGCAAGTGGTAGGACTATTATGTTGTTCTGCTTGTTTATCTTTCTGTATTGTTATCTTTCAATCATATACCCTTTTCAGTGAAGAGAAGCTGTGATATTTGTCCTTACATTTGGTGGTAAGCGTTGTGGCGTTCATCCTCGGAATTCTCCTTGTTCGGTTTTATTGATCACCTACCAGAATAGAAGGTATCATTTGTCTGCTTCCTGTCCTGCAGTTATTTTGCTCTGCAACATGTGCTTCTATGGTGTCTGTGTTTTACAAATACCAATGCATAATTTTGTTCCTCTCTCTCTCTCTCTCTCTCTCTCTCTGTGATTATAAATTGCCTTGTTTCTAATTATGTACAGTGGGCATCATCTCATTGAGTTCTTGATGATCAAATGGGGGTTGGAGCGTGTGAAGCTTCTTGATGGCTTTTCATTCATGCCATCCTGCAATGCACCTGTGTTAAATGACAATCTTCAGTTAGCAGAGATTGTCTTGAATGGTGAACTGGCTAAGTCAGCTTAGGCCTTACATTAGCCGTGATACATTGATTTTGATGCTGCCAGCTGTGATTTACATCCCAAATATATAGACATAAATTTCTGGAGAATTGGGCCAATATTTGTAAGTTCTTCGAGTTCCACTTCGTGAACTTTGTGAATAGATAGGATTTAATTGCTGATACAACGTAGTGACACTCTCTTCTTTATTTCCTAAAGTAGTCGATCAAATGAAGCTATGAAGGGTGGGGTTGATATCTTTGTTCACTTGTCTGGCGAAGTCTCTGTGCAGCTTAAAATTTCTGTATTGATTTTGAATGCATGAATGGAAAATTATGTCCCAAATCCCTAATCTGATTTGAGGCCCCAACATTTGTTGCTGAAGATTTGAGAAGAAAATTTTGGTAAAAGTTACTTCGCTATCCTCAATGGTCCTGGCCAAATAGCTGTCTATGTATCCGGTAGATGCCTTTTAATTATTTTTTCTAAAGGGAAAGAGTGGGACAATTCAGATATAAGGTTTTTGTTTGAACTTTGTAGTTTATTAATGCACATAAAAACTTAGGTTATTCTATTGTCTGGTGCGATCTATATAAGACTTGTGGAAAAAAACATATTTAATAGTTGAAATTCGTCACATTGTAGTAGCCGTACACATGGTTTTGGAACAAAACATACAATCCCTCTGATAAGCTGAAAAACAAGCAAATGGGAAACCCATTTTGCTAGATTACCCTTCCACGTGTGATCTCAGATTGTCTAAATATATACTAATTGAATAATCTTATTTATAAGAGGTCTAATTCACCACCCTGCAGTCCTTTCTGACCTCCTGGCCTCCAGTGATACTGCTCATCTTGATCATTGATTTAACAAAAGCCTTGTGGAAAGCTGTCTTTGAGCTAGAAAACTCAGAAACCAGGTCTTTTGTATTTGATGCAGTGAGTAAAGCTTGGTCCGAAGAGAAGAGGCTCTTACCCTCGAGGAGTAGCTTGTAATATGTGTTATCAAAAGTTGTTGAGGAAGGATCCATGATGGTGCCAGCGTTCTTTGCCTTACTTTTGATCGGGCAAATACTCCTCAAGCTTGCTGCAAAAGATGGATGCATTGAAGGGTCGATGTCGTGGGTGGAGTTGAAGTTATGGATTCGATTTTGGAAGGATGAGCAATGGGAGAAACCTAGTGTGTGCCCGCCTGTACACAGTTGGAAACAATTCTGTCAATTTGCGAGGTATAAGATGTTTGATATGAACCAATTAGGTCTATTGTTGTTGGCCACCCTTAATTTTCCAGGTTCTATCAACCAAGTGGTCACCCTTATACATCAAAAAAAGAAAAAAAAAAGAAAAAAAAAAAAAAAAGGAAAAAGAGATTATTGATACGCATGATAGTTGTGCAATTGGTTTTTGTTTACCTGAAAGGGCCACTAAGTCTTCCATGGACAGACCTCTTTGAGAGAAGCTTTGTTGAAGTTGAGATATATTGAAGGTAGGAGCTGGCAATTGTACAGTTTCACTAGCCTTGGACGTTCTTCCATCTTTTCTTCCTTTAGGCACATCCCAAGTTGGCCCTCCAGACTGTAAGTTTAATTCAATCAAACCATAAGAATTTGAGTTAAGCTCATGCATGTAATAAAGAGAAAGAGAGCGAGAGAGAGGAGAACTGGAGGTCTGATTTTGGTAGCGACAGTGAGAGAGAGTAGAATTGGAGGTTCAGATTTTGGTATATTTGCTTACAAGCACAACAGCATCTCTTGCAGCCAACGCCAAGATATCGGCACACGAGACTACACCAGGGCACAAAGCTTCCACTTCTTTCTTTGCATTGTCAATGACATAAAATGCATGCAAGGAAACATTGGGTGGCCCATCTTTTTTTGCAGTGTTCTTCCCTGCCGAATTCAACAGCACAGAAGCATCACAGCCCTTCAAGAAAGTAAAAGAATGAAGTTAAACCAGTCCTAACGAAGGACATAACAAATTCATTTCAAGAGATCAAAATGCATGAAAAATATAAAGAACTCATTTCAATATATAGAAATGGAAATGCCTTCGATTCGATTTTTTTACCCTTATAAAACAATCATGGAAATGCATCCTCAGCAAGGCCGCAGGGACTGTTTGATCTTTCATCACCTCGCTCTTAACGATCTTGGTGATGATAGACTCGGCATCAGGGCATGTCTGTTCGTAGTAATTCAAGCTCAGTGCATTACCGAGGGAAGAGACTAAAAAGATAAGTAGTGTGCATAGCAGTGCAATAGTAAAAGCCATGCTAGCTAGATATCTGCTGATAGCTCTCTACTAATTTTTGTTTAATCGTGAGTTGATGACAAACCTATTTATAGAGAGAGGAAAGGAGAAAGAGATACTGTTATTGGCCAATTTGGAATGGTTGTTTGTAATGGGAATTTGGTAAGCATGCATAGTTATAATGGAGTAGTGTTTTTTAAGCATCCTAATTAGTAGTACAGCAAAATCCATGCCTTATTTGTCCATGCCTTAGTAGTACATATGTGCAAGAGAAAGCACATATGTATGTTTAAGCTTCTAATTCTATTCATTAAGTCACAGATAGACTCATCTCTTGAATTCAAAGTTATCAATGCTATCATGGGTTTTAGTGTCAATAGTGCTTTTGATCACATATGAATTAGTTTTGTTTTGTAAAAGAATAACGTCTTGCTTGTTAATGTGTTTTTCTACATATTTTTTAGGAAAAAATAATATAATTTAAAAATAAAAGTATATTTAATTATTATTTTACAAAAATTATCTATATCCGTCTTAGTATCTAAGTACTATACTTATTCGTGTGCATATGCATATGTATATTACCTTTATATGTAAAGAAAATTAAAGGAAAATTATTAAACCTGAGTAAGAAAAAAGCAAAAACAAAAACACAAAAAGCAAAAATTCAAAACAAATGCAGCTTAAAAAAACTTAAAAGGCCAAAGAAATAATTAAAAAAATAAGCCATAAAAATAATTAAATATATAAAAAATAAACCATAGAAGAAGATTATAAGCAACAATTTCATTTCAACATAAAAAATTAAATACAGAACTACAACAAATTTCTAATTTTCTCATAGTTTTTTTTATCTCTTGATGTGATATTATACCAATCATCATAAAATTATAAAACTTTCACTTAATTTCGTGAGCATCTGGATGTTGAGTTAACTTTTATAGTAGTTAGTTAATTGGAAAGAGAAGGGAGTCCTATTCATAAACATGATGTGTTAGTCTGCCCATGTGACATGACAAATTAAACAAGTTAAAATATGATAAATAATTAAACGGTGCAATCAAAAAAAAAAAATACTATGTTTGCTAATTTTTTTTTATCAAATGTTATCTCCAGCACAATCTTTGTCATTAAATATTAATGGGACCTACTTATCTGATGGTGGAAAACTGTGTCACATCATTTGCGATAAAGAATTGATAAGGAAATTTAGTAAACATAGCATTACCCATCAAAAAATAATACACAATTCGGTATCCGGATATGACTTGAGTGCCGCTCATAAATGACTCTGAAGACTCGAAATATATAATTTTTGACAGGATTATATAAAATAAAATTATCTTAGCTGACTTACTCTTTGAGAATCGTTTGAGGCAGTTGGGTCTGAACCATCGATTAATGTCGTCACATATGTAATCCTAGCTTGCTTTCTAAGTTTCAGGTTTAGTAGCTACCATGGACCGGTGTCACTGGCTACTGTGTGATGTGATTGGTTTGTTAGAGTGTCGTTTGGACTCTTGAAGGATAAGTTGGGGCAACCAACATGTGCTAGCTTTTCTTCTTGTGCTTGGCCCCCCCATAATCTAATTATAATGATTGTCAATTTGTTGGTCATAATGTTACTACTACACCAAAGTCACTAGTAAAAATTGCTGCAAAAGTTAATTTTTTTTTCTATCCATTTAATATCCATATTCATCAATGACCTCTCTCTCTCTCTCTCTATTTAAGTACCTTGACTGCTTTCCGATCTAGACAGCTAATGGAGTTGCTTGCTTTTCTATGTTTGGGCAACTAAATAATTTTTTACAAAAAATAAAGTGTAGTACAAATTACTGATCACATACAACACATATAATTGTAAGCAATTGGCAGCAATTCGTATATGACTCTTAAGTGTTTTGAAATTAAAAAGATCTTCTAACTCGTTTGTTGTTTTGAAAATATAGTTTGATTCATTAGCGGACATCTCTTGAACATCACCTTTTAGTATTCAAGAAGACAAGTTTTTTGCTTGGTTTTAGACTTAAAAAATTAGTATGGACCGCTCTATACTCGCTAAGCTTCGGTAGAGCGGTCTTTTATAATTTAGGGAGGTCTAATGGGAAAAGGCCACGGAGGAGTACAGGGTTCGCTCTATGAGCTTCCTCTAGCGATCTCATAGTTGCTCGAGCAGTCTGCTCTCCTAATTAGGATGGGAACCTCGTTTTCATTCCAGTGACAACCGCTCTCCCACCTATTGAGCAGTCTTTTGCGAATCTGAATTTTTTTATTGATCAAGATTATCTTTATTCCAGACTTATAAATAGGGAGAGCCTTTCCTACAGTTAGTTTAAGCTTCTTGTGAGTATTTTGGGAGAGAAATCTTATCTTCTACCTTGACAGATTCAACCATAACCTTAGATCCCTAATCCCAAAGGCTATCATCTTGTGATTCCTCTCCAACCTCATAACTTGGAGAAGAAGAACTTGCTTGGGTGAAGACCAAGGGCGAAGTCACATGGCCGGGGACCAGGGTGGGCACTTGCCCCTCCCACTTTTGGATCACCTTTAATGAGGACACATAAAATTATTTAATACATTATATTTGTCCCCCCTAAATTTTTGAAAATTTGAATAATTGTTCTAGTATTTTTTTTTTTTTCAATAAATTAGTGGTCCACAAACCCACTAAAATAAATGTTTTATTTTTGGATTGAGTAAATCAGATGTAACTATCCTAATCTATTTGTATATTGACCAAAAGAAAATATTTCTTTTTATCTAACATAATGTTCATTACTTTTTAAGAACAATTTTTAGTTTTCATTTACCATTTTTTTAGTAATAGTAGTCTATAACCCAATAAAATACAGTTTGTATACAAAACATAAAAAGTTGTAACCCAAAAATATTTCAATCTACTTCGAATAGAGAATTTCTCTATAAGATTGATAATGATCTCAATTAAGTTTTGCAACTAAATGAATAATGATTTTACTACGAACTTGTGATTGTGTGCATTTATAGAAACTTAGTGAAAATTAATTTATATTTAATTAATATATTAAATTTTAGAGATTTTAAATAACGTTATCTTTTATTGAAATATATAATTGAGTCAAAATATACTAAAAAAAATATTTTATGGTTTTTGATTCATATTTTATTTTGGCTAAATAAAAATTTAATTTACTACTTCACATTAATGTTGTTTTTATTCTTAATTTTTTGTCATTTTTGAACTTAATTTTTTTGTATCAACTAATTAAATATTTTCAGTTATATTTTTGCCCCTCTTCGTAGATATTCATGACTCAGCCCCTGGTGAAGACCAAACACATTGGAGTGTGCAAACCAAGAGTATTGGTTGTGAAGCCTTGAATATTGCTTGAGGCCTAAACGAACCGTGTGATGAGAAGTTTAAGTGAAACTATCAAGACATCGAATGAGGTCATTTGGCAGAGCGATTTATTGAAGGAGATGAGCGTCTAGCCATGTTGATTGGTTGAGGTATAAAACTCGATTTTAGATTAACTTTGGTTTAATGGATTAGGCTTTAGTAAACCGAGAAGGTTCCCCACGATTTTTTTTTAGAAGGGTTTCTACGTCAATAAATCACTTGTGTTATTTATTGCTTTTACATATACACTTGTGATTTGATGCACTCCCGGGCACTATATGTTTGATCAATTAATTGTTTGAATCTACTTATCACATATAATTGCTTGATTGGGTTTGGGTTGCCTTGGTTGGGATCGTCATGTGAGATTGAGTGTTAATCAAGATTTTGATAAAATCAATATACTAATCTACATGGGTATTTTGGGGTTTGGGTTGTCTTGGTTGGGATGGTCATGTGAGATTGAGTGTTAATTAACAAATTGATAAAATCAATATACTAATCTACATAGGTATTTTGGATTGGTGGTGTTTGAATAGGTGTTCTTACTAATAATTTCCAAGTACTAACTTTATATCAATTCAATTTTATTTAAACAATTGAAATTAAACTATGAAATTACTAATTTAAAACTAAATCTAAAATTACTAAACAATGACTGATTTCACCAGATAAAAGAACTTAAGATTACAACTTCCCCTAATGCTTTGTATAAATCTTTTCACCTCTTTTCAGTTAATTAATCAAAACAAGTTGTTAACTGAGAATTCAAAATTATTTATTAAACCTCTTTCGATGGTTAGATAAAAATATATCTCCCAATTAAATCACTATATTCCTATGCAAAATAAACTGGAACAGATTCATTAAGCTCAAAGTCTTATAAAAGTTACACACGGCATATAAATATATCCCTATCCTATACAAAAACCTAGCTATTTAACTCTATGAAGGAATAACTAGACGCATGTTATCATATTCAGATCTAAATCCTAGAATTCATCTTCAAATTTCATCTAGGAAATCAAATTAATTGCTGGCCAAACAATCATATATTAAGCACAAAATATGATAAACAACTTATGTATGACCAATAATAACTGTAAACGAGAGTAAATTAATTTAACTAAACATCAGGTTCCATTGCAATCTTAATAAAAATTTAGTTCATAATGTAATTGAAAAACATCATCTTCAAATTAATCAACATCTCAGAAAATAAAAAAAAAACTAAAAGTAAGAGAAAATAATGAAAACAATGTTGCAATCTTTAATCTCTCTAAAGCCTTCAGTTCCGGTCTTCTTTGCGTTGCTTTCTTCGATCCCTGCCTTCAATTCTCTCTCAATCCTTCCGTTTTTTTTTCGTAGCAGCTCTTCTCCTCCATATATATCTATAGGTCTCTTGTTAAAACCTATCATGTGTAGCCGTAGAATCCAATTCCTACTCGAACAAGTCAGATTCATGCTGAAGCCGGCGCCGCAGCTCTATAACTAGTGCTGCAGCGCCCTCTTACTGCACCTCCAGCGCCGCGACTCTATAACCAGCTCTGCAACACTAATCACCTTCCATGTGCATGTTGCCTTTGTTGCTTAGTCCACAATTGATTTAAAACTTAGGCTGCCAAATGACATTTTTCCTTCCAAATCATGATTCCTACAAAACAAAATTAAAACACCCAAAACGAATAAAAAAGAACATAAAAATACTTGAAAACTCACAATTTCATCAAGTCAAGAACACTCAATTCGTAGGTATAAAACCCACTCATCAAATACCACCAAATTTAAATCTTTGGCTACACCTCCCCTCTTGTCGCACGCCACTCCAGGAGAAGCTCTCCATCTATACCTTTCTACTTCCTCATCAGCAATAAGCTCCGTGCTCATCAGAAACGATAATGGAACGCTGAAACCTATTTATTATGTGAGCAGGGCATACCGAGGAGCAGAGGTGAGGTATTCAGAGCTAGAAAAGCTAGCACTCACTCTGGTCACGACGGCAAGACGACTACGACATTACTTTCAGAGCCACAACATAGTTGTCATCACAGACCAACCTCTGAAAAGAGTCCTGGGGAAGCCGGACATATCCGACAGACTTCTTAAGTGGGCAGTGGAGCTCGGCGAGTTCAATATTCAGTACCAACCAAGAGCAGCCATCAAAGCACAAGCCCTCGCGGATTTCGTTGCCGAGCTTACACTATCAGAGGAAGGGAGCAACGAGGATACCTAGATGCCCAACGGGAACACCCAGAAGCCTAGCAGGGACACTCAGGCGCCCAAAATGGGCAGCCAGGGCACTTCAGGCGCCCATATCCCCTCTCCAGGCGCCCAACCTTCATCCTCGGGCGCCTAGGCAATATTCAAAGCTAGAAAAGCTAGCACTCGCCCTGGTCACTGACTTGATCCGAAATGTGTACACCCAAGTGCAGGCGGTCAAGTTGTAGTAATAATCTGGTTTGAGTCCAGAGGCGAATCCTCAGGGAACTATGGTTGGTGTTCTTTGAAGTAAATAGTGAGAAAGACTTGTAATTGGAAATATTATGATTTTGAAGTTGTGGGAAGTTTTGGATAGAATGTAAGATTCTTTCCAATGGGTATTTTGCTAGACAAAATATAAGATGATTAAATGTAACAAACACTCTTTGGTTCGGGAATCAGAATATGTAGTTGATTGTCCGGTGCATTATGTTTGTGCTTTATAACTCAATTAACTCCCGTGTCAACGGCAAATTAATCGGAAGATAGGAATGAAGTGCAATAATGGTGGACATTGAAAGTTTGTCATGAAGAGTTAGTTAGGGTACTTGCCTTGAATCAATGGATCTTTCCATGTAGGAGTCATCCATTTATCATAGAAAGATCCGTTGATTATACAAAGTACATTTACTTTGCTAGGTGCATTCAATCACCCAAAAATCAAGTGGAGTATAGAACATTTAAGCATAAAGGTGATACACAAACATAATGTCCGGATTAATCTTTTACATATCTATCATCCCTTCCCAAAGAGTGAATGAGGACTACTCACACTTCATAGCTATGGTAAAGCTAGAATGATGAATGGTACTCATCCCCAAAAGGTGTTATAAAGTAAAATGCTCAAGCACTAGAAGTGAAATGCTTTAAAGTAAAATAGCTAAACAAGGAGCCGATCTTCGACAAAGAACGAGTGAATCACGTTCCACCCTTCACGGCTTTGGTAAAGCTCTAGAAAAGTGGAAGAGTTTCACTCCTCTAAGGGGAAGAAGGAAGCTCCAACAATGGAAGTAAAAGAAAACAATACTTAAATTAAAAGAAAGCAATAAATACTTGGTGTTTAATCCACAACCAAGAGATGATAATACATAAAAGAAAACAACAACTTCTTGGTGTTTAATCCACAACCAAGATATAATAAAAACATAAAAGAAAACAATAACTTCTTGGTGTTTAATTCACAACCAAGATCTAATAAAAAGAAAACAACAACTTCTTGGTGTTTAATTCACAACCAAGATCTAATAAAAAGAAAACAATAACTCAAGAAAGTAAATAAAGCAATAATACTTGAAAGATGATTCAAGAAAAAGATTCAAGACCTTTGGAGTGTTTTCCACTAGGAAGAAATGTTCTTTACAAGAAAAATGAAACAAGAGAAGGATGCCCATTACAAGCCCCCAAGGGGGGTATTTATAGGCATCCAAATTACAAATATCCTAAAAGATATTTATCCTAAAATATATTTAATTACAAATATCCTAAAAGATATTTATCCTAAAAGATATTTAATTACAAATATCTTAAAAGATATTTATCCTAAAAGATATTTAATTACAAATATCCTAAAATATATTTAAATATCCTAAAAGATATTTAAATACAAATATCCTAAAAGATATTTATTTACAAATATCAAGAAGATCTTGATTTACACTTTGATCTCCCTTTGTTTTGAGCTTTAATAATTTACAACCTATGCTTTGATAAGTTGCTCTCCATGCTTTGATAATTGGCTCCCGTCGTTTTGACGCATAAAAACCTGAAAAGAACAACATTCAATGCATTATCCTTAATTCACACATTAACCCTAATTAGATTTATTTTGACTAGTTTAACTTTATTTAATTACACAATTGACCTTTTAATTTAATTACATTTTGCATTAATTAGGGTTAATCACACCCCCCAACCTAAACATTACTAGTCCCTAGTAATAAATAACAGCATAACAAAATCACTTTCGTAGATAACACGATTGCATTTAGAATATGCAATAAGCCGTTAAACCCCTAGGTGATTCCTAGTGGACGAGTTTTGTCTCGTGAAGGTTTTCAGTGAAGCTACCTACAAACTCCATTTGAAAAAAATGTGTATATGCATTAGCACCATGATAGCTGAGACGCCGAATTTTTTTTTTAGCAAAATAAAACACTTCTCTGTCATTGGTACGTAATATATGCAAAAATAAACACTTGTTATATTGGTATTTGAAATTCCCTATGTAGTAAGAATGATCATTCTAGCAACAAGAATTGTTATATAACAAACACTCCACTTTACTACCTTCCATGGATAGCTTCGATTTCACAAACCTCTCGTAGAATGCTCTCAGCAAAAATTCACTCCGATTATAGTGACTTGTCTCTCACGGGGCATGTGATCAGAAGGTGGCCAATCGAAAAATCACATGCACAATTAGGAAGGGAGTGAAGTTTAAGGAAACAAACTAATCATGTTTGGCATAATCTCATGAAAGAATATTGATGCAATTTAAAGAAATACTATTTACCATACCCCAATTTTGATTAACAACACACACATGTAAAAACAAACTTGAGATCAATTAGGGCTTTTCATAGGTTGTAGCATGGCCAAAGGTCAGTGGCTAACGAAATGACGTCAGAGGTTTTCAAAAGCTATCTTCTGTTTATGTAGTGTAGCACACCTAATTCTAACGTTTTTTTTTTTTTTTTTTTGTCATCGTAAAGTAGTCTCCACAGTTTTCCCCATTTCTTTGCATTTCCATTTCTTTGCATTTCTGTGTCATATTGATTTATAAGAGTGTGCAAGAAAATTAGATAGCAATGGTGTGTCCAGTATGTTTTCTTGTGGCTTGGTAAACATTTGGGTTTATCAAAGAAGAAATCATACATTGAGGGCTCAAACATGGCTGACTAGGGAAATAATTTTGTAGAACAAATGGCTAAGGCTCAGTATCAAATCAAAGATGACCTAAGATCCTTTCTCAAGTATGTGAACATGTATGTGTCGTATGAACAGATTTCTTGGGGGATATGTCAACAGATTACCTTAGTTGCGTCAATCAAAGCAAATTTAATGAGATTATTCAAAAATAGAGAGTGAAAGACCTTACTTGAATAAATGTTAATTATCTCTCAAAAGTATGATAAGGCTCAAAACTTACCATGGTATTCTTTATCATCTCCACTGGTAATGTCAGGTTTTTTCATGGAATGTCGGTTATATACTAATTCTATTTTCGAGTCTGGTCATTCTGTACCTTAAGAATAACAAATAGCAATATACATTTGACATTTAAGAATAGAGAAAATACCATTTTTCAAGGAAGTGAGTTTTTTTTTTTTTTTTTTTAAAGAAGAAGAAATAAAATTCAAAATTATAAACATACTCATTTATCTATGAAAATTGAAAGAAGACTAGATGCACCAATTAAACTTGAAAAACTATGGCGTCTCAGGATAAAATCCCTACCCACACTACAGGTTGGCATTTTAGGACATTCCTTACTCAGCCCACATACTCATTTATCTATGAAAATTGAAAGAAGATAAAATGCACAAATTGAACTTGGAAATTTATGGCGTCTCAGGATCAAATCCCTACCTACACTGTTAGTTGGTAGTTCGGGACGTTCCTTACTCGGCCCACATTTTTATTTCAACAACAAGACTTTGTACAAAACTATTTTACAAAAGAGTTCAGACCCTTAACCTTCATTCCAAAACACATTTTTCCACAGCTTTGTCTTTATAGTCAAAATCTAATCCGAGTCATCGCTTGGATCTATGTCATTATCAGTGACACTTCCAACTTCTTGTCGCACATAACTTGTAAGTCCCGGACTGGCATAAGATGGCGTGTCAGGATAATCCTTACTCAGCCCATACACTATCCAGTTTAATCGATCGGTTGCACGACCCGAAATTGGTTCAGAACACTGATTATGTTTTTTCATATGAAATATCCTGCCACAATGGTAACAAGCACCCAGTCGTTTGGAACGACGATGTTTAGCAAAATTGCTTCTGCCACACAATGGTTGTTGTTGTTTCTCTCGGATCTCAATTTTTCTCACATCCCTTGCTTTTCTCATTATCACAGCATGCACATCAGATGGGAAAATGCGTAGAACTCCTAGACTAAACCAAAAAAGTTTAGGATCCATGCTTGCTAAGACTAAAGACATTCTATCTGGTTTTTTAACGTCTGCCAGTCACAAAGACAGTTGAAGCTGCATCCGATGTGATCATGAAATACAGGTACAAATACTAAAAAAAAAACGCGATCCAGAAAAAATAAACAATTTTTTTTTTTTTTTTTCAAATCTAAAACTAAAATTACAAATACGAAACTAGAGAAAGTATACCAAAATACAAGCGGAAGGAAGAAGATTTAGGATGAAACAAACAAATTAACGAAGAAGGAATAAACCCAGAATACATAGGATTGAGGAGGATTATTTGGCAAATTATCAGATCTTACTCTAACAGCAATTACAGCATAGTCATTGGAGGGCATAGCAAATTCACAAGGAATTTTATAAAGACAAATAGCCATGAGAATCACAAGCTGTAGTTATCAAATTTCAAATATATATATAAATGAAATTACAAACAAGCAATACTTACAACACTAGCACTAGTGGGCTAGTGGAGATAAGGTTGCAGTAGTGAAAGTGTATGACGCTTGGAAATGAGGTTGTAAGGTACAGATCTGTTCATCTGCCGAAACCTACAAACAAAATACAACAATTACTCAACTCAAGGAATATCTGGGTTTCTCTGGAAACTCCTCATCCTAAGTGTGAGAACACAAAGAGCACCCAGGTACAAATACAAACATATAAGACAAATTATTAAACAAAAGACTGGATCGTCGGCGTATATGGTCATGGATTTACAGGGGGTGAGTTGTTTTTACAGAGAACAGAAAGAACGACGACGAAGAAGAAGAGAAGAAAAAGAAAGAGAAGAAGAGAAGGGAAAGAGAAAAGGGGGGAACCAACACCGGTGATGGTGGAAGAAAAAGAAAAAGGTGGAAGGCCTAATAAAGGCATTCCTCAGACTTTTTTTTTTTTTTTTTTTTAAAATGTCGGCAGGAGTTGGCATAAGAAAAGAAAAAGAAGAAGAAAAAGAATGGGAGGCCCCCCCTCCTTTTTACTTTCGGCAGTGTCGGCAGGCGCAAATCATGGCAGCAGGCGCAATAATGGTGCAGGCTTGAAATATTTTTTTTTTTTTTTTTTTAATGGTGCATCAGTGTCGGCAGAGTGGATATCCACGCAGAATATTCCCACAAATAATGCAACCTCACCCCCTAACTTGGTTCATGCATTGTCCTCAATGTAACAAAAAGATATGATAATTAATGACGCACAATAAAAAAAATGAGTAGGGTAAGAGAACACATTGCCCTTGAGTTTTGACCTGGCACCGATATCTGAAAATAGGAACAACAAAATTATACAACAAAAGAAAGTGACATGCATTAAAAATAACATTAAATAAAAACAACTGTACACTATTGTAGAAGGATTTTAGCAAAAACATTCAAACGTGTTGTAACGTTCGAACGTCGAATCAAAAAATTTTTTTTTTTTTCTACACTACATTATGCATACTAAAAGGAATCCATGTTTTCATTTTAGTCAAAAGAGTTTGTACAGAACATAAAAAAAATAAAATAAAATAAAATAAAATTTACAGACTCGGACCTTCAGCTTTCATTCCCAACCTCAGTACACTTTTCCACAGAGGTTAATCCGATTCCCCCTCCGTATCTGTGTAAAATGGACAACCAGTAACTCTCCCAACTTCCTCTCTCACAAATCGGTTAAGCACAGTACCGGAATAGCATGGCGTATCAGGGTAATCCTTACTCAGCCCATTCACTATCCAGTTTAATCGATCGGTTGCGCGACCGGAAATTGGTTCAGAACATTTGTTGTATCTTTTCTCATGAAAGTATCTGCCACACTGTTTACAGGCACCAAGTCGTGTAGCACGACGACGTTTAGAATAACTGCTTCGGCCACAGAGGGGTTTCGCTTGTTTTTCTTTGATTTCAGCCTTCCTTACTAATCTTGCTTTTCTCATGATCATGGTATGTACATCAGATGGAAAAGTACGTAGGACTCCTAGACTAAACCAAAAAAGATTTACATCCATGATTGCTACTTTATAACCCACTATCTGGTTCTTTTACGTCTTCCAGTCACAAAGACGATCAAAACTGACCCACAGATATTATCATTAATACAAGGTACATAATCTGAACAGATACAACAATAAAAACAAAAAAATTTACAGAAAATTTTACGGGTTCAACCTGCGCAGATCAACTACTGTAAACTGCAGATCAACTACTGTAAACTGTAGATCTCACCCCCCAACCTAGACTGAACATTGTCCCCAATGTTTCGAGTTTTTCGGTTTGTAGAGCTTGAATACGCAGTTAACTGTGGAGATCTGTTCAATCGCCGATGACCTATACCAAAAAAAACAGAGATTAAGCATCTTTGGGGTGGTCTGGGTTTTCATTGGGACAAAAACCCTTGATCATCAGTGCGGCCCGAAGAAGAACAGCCATAAGTAAATAATACAAACAAATGTAGATCATGAGAAGGAGGATAGGGTCATCGAAAAATGCAGACATGGTACTGTTATGGGTTGGATCGTGGTACAGAAGACCAGATGCAGTGGAGAAGAAGAAGAAAAAGAAGAAGAAAAAGAAAAGAAAAGAGTAAAGGCGGTGGGGAAAAGAAAAAAGAAAAAAAAAACGATGGGGGCCTTATAAAGGCAGTCCATCGTGTCAGGTGTCTGATTGACTCGACCCTTTTTTGTGTCGGCAAGCGTAATCTCCGGAGTGATTTCCGGAGATACTTTCTGGATCCATTAAAAAAATGGTCTCCACATTTTGGACAAAATTCTCCACAAATGGTTTTAATCGCTGACCATTGACGGTAAAAATGTTACCGTTTGATGGGTTCTCCACTTCCACTGCCCCATGTTCAAATACCTTTTTAACAATGTATGGTCCAGTCCATCTTGATTTCAACTTACCAGGAAATAGGCGAAGTCTCGAATTGAAAAGTAGAACCTTTTGATCAGGTTCAAAAGATTTTCGCACTATGTTCTTGTCATGAAAAATTTTCATCCTGGTTTTTGCAATCTTAGCATTTTCATATGCTTCATTTCTCAATTCCTCCAATTCATTAATCTGAAGCTTCCGTGACAGTCCAGCCTTGTCTAAGTCAAAATTCATTGCTTTAATAGCCCAGTATGCCCTATGTTCCAATTCCACAGGCAAGTGACATGGCTTTCCATAGACTAATCGATAGGGAGACATGCCCAAAATTGTTTTAAAAGCAGTTCGGTATGCCCAGAGCGCATCAGTTAGTCTTAATGACCAATCTTTGCGATCTGGGTTCACCGTTTTTTCCAAAATTAATTTGATCTCCCGATTAGCTAACTCAGCTTGTCCACTGGTCTGTGGATGATAAGGGGTTGCAATTTTGTGAAAAATCAAGTATTTTTTCATTAAATTCCAGAAGGGATGATTGCAAAAATGAGCACCCCCATCACTTATAATGGATTTTGGAATTCCAAACCGAGATAAAATATTTTCTTTTAAAAACTTGATCACCGTTTGATGATCATTATTTCGGCATGGAATTGCTTCAACCCATTTGGATACATAGTCTACGGCTACTAAAATGTATAGATAGCCAAAGGAGGGGGGAAATGGTCCCATAAAATCGATACCCCAACAGTCAAAAATTTCGATCACCAAAATTGGGTTTAAGGGCATCATGTTTCTTTTTGAAATGTTTCCCAACCTTTGACATCTATCGCAAGTTACGCAAAAAGCATGGACATCTTGGAAAAGTGTGGGCCAGTAAAATCCACACTGCAAGATTTTTGCAGCGGTTTTTCGAGATGAAAAATGACCACCGCATGCTTTTGAATGACAAAATGTTATTACCTGTCTACTTTCCTGAGCGGGGATGCAACGTCTTATGATCTGATCCTTACAGTACTTGAATACGTAGGGATCTTCCCAAAAGAAATTGCGGACCTCCCTCAGAAACTTCTTTTTGTCCATGGGAGTGAAAAATGGAGGAAGTGTTCCGGTAGCAAGGAAATTAGCAATATCAGCGTACCATGGGGTCTCATCAATCCTGAATAGTTGTTCATCGGGGAATTTTTCATTGATTGGCAGTCCATCCTCATGAAATTCATATGTTACTCTCGACAGATGATCTGCCACCACATTTTCCACACCCTTTTTGTCCTTAATGACTAAGTCAAATTCTTGGAGCAAAAGGATCCATCTCAAGAGTCTTGGTTTGGCATCTTTTTTTGTAAGCAAAAATTTCAGTGCTGCATGGTCAGTAAATACAGTAACAGAAGAACCAACAAGATAAGATCGAAATTTTTCCAATGCAAATACTACAGCAAGTAATTCCTTTTCAGTTGTTGAGTAATTCATTTGGGCATCATTTAAAGTTTTACTTGCATAGTAAATCACATGTGGCTTCTTATCTTTTCTTTGTCCCAAAACAGCACCTACAGCATAGTCACTAGCATCACACATCAATTCAAAGGGTAGAGTCCAGTCAGGAGGTTGCATTATTGGGGCAGAAATTAACATGCCTTTGAGTTTGTCAAATGATTTTTGGCACGTTTCATTCCAGTCGAAAATGACGTCCTGACTCAAAAGATGACACATAGGTTTTGCTATGGTGCTGAAGTCTTTTATGAACCTTCTGTAGAATCCTGCATGACCTAAGAATGATCGAACATCCTTTACAACCCTAGGAGCAGGAAGATTTCTTATCAAATCAATTTTTGCTTTATCAACTTTCATGCCTTCAGACGACACAATGTGACCCAAGACAATGCCTTGATTCACCATGAAATGACATTTCTCCCAGTTAAGCACCAGATTTGCCTCTTTGCATCTCATCAAAACTTTTTCTAGGTTAGCTAGACACAAATCAAATGAGTCACCATATACCGAGAAATCATCCATGAAGATTTCCAAAAATTTTTCGACCATGTCACTGAACAAGCTCAGCATACATCTTTGAAATGTTGCAGGAGCGTTACAAAGTCCGAATGGCATCCTTTTGAATGCAAAGGTGCCAAATGGACATGTGAATGTGGTCTTTTCTTGGTCATTCAGAGCTATCTCAATTTGATTGTATCCGGAATACCCATCCAGGAAACAATAAAATTCATGACCTGCTATTCTCTCGAGGACTTGGTCAAGGAAGGGAAGAGGAAAATGGTCTTTTCTAGTCACCAGATTGAGTTTTCGATAGTCAATGCACATTCGCCATCCTGTGACGATTCGTGTTGGCACGAGTTCATTTGCATCATTTTTGACTACTGTGACTCCAGATTTCTTTGGTACAACTTGGGTTGGACTAACCCATTTGCTATCGGAGATAGTAAAAATTATCCCTGCATCCAGGAGTTTGAGCACTTCCAGTCTCACAACCTCTTTCATGTGAGGATTCAATCGTCGCTGCATTTGACGAGAGGGTTTTGAGTCCTCTTCAAGGTATATGACATGATTACAAATTAACGGGCTTATACCTTTCAAATCAGCGATGGTCCACCCAATGGTGCTTTTGTGACTTTTAAGAACTTCAATTAATTGAGCTTCTTGCAAGTCTGTGATTTTTGAAGAAATTACCACTGGGTAAGATTTATCCTCACCTAAAAATGCATACTTGAGATCAGATGGGAGCGGTTTCAGTTCAGGCTTTGGTGGCCTGTCACTTGAAGATAGTGGTTTTGTACCACTTGATGAAATTTCTTCAAATTTAGGAGCCCATGTCCCCACATTGAAGGTAGGGCACTCAATGGAGTTTTGTTCCAGAGAGTCAGATGAGTCAGATTTTGACAAAGTTGATTCACTAAGATCCTCACAGAATGAGTCATTCAGATGTGCTTGTATCAATGACTCAATGGAATTTATTTCTCCTACCTCCTCGTACTCTCTTGGGTGTTTTGCAATGTCAAAGACGTTCATTTCGAGAGTCATATCCCCAAAAGTCAATTTCATAATACCATTCCTGCAATTGATTAGTGCATTGGAGGTTGCTAGAAAAGGTCGACCAAGAATGACAGGAATTGGAGTTTCTGAATGAACTTCTGGATGAGTATCTAGAACAATGAAGTCTACAGGGAAGACAAAATTATCCACTTGGACAAGTACATCTTCAACAATACCCCTAGGAATTTTTACAGATCTATCTGCCAATTGGAGTGTGGTGCAAGTGGGTTTCAGTTCACCTAAACCCAACTGCTGGTAGACAGAGAAAGGAAGCAAGTTGACACTAGCTCCAAGGTCTAACAATGCTTGCTCAATTTTGAAATTTCCAATGACACATGACACAGTGGGGCACCCTGGATCTTCGCACTTTGGAGGGATTTTGTGTTGAAGTAGGGCACTGGCTTGCTCTGTGAGGAAGGCTCTTTTTTGAACATTTTGGCTTCTTTTGACTGTGCACAAGTCTTTTAGAAACTTGGCATAAGCTGGAACCTGTTGGATTGCATCCAGAAGTGGGATGTTGATTTTTACTTGCTTGAAAAGCTCGTAAATTTCAGACTGATTGTTTGCTTTCTGTATGCTCTTGAGTCTATGAGGGAAAGGAGTAGGAATAGAACACGAGGGTTCTTCTTCCCTTGATGGCTCTGGTTCTTGTTCAATCATGGGATCACAGTCATTTTTTGTTGCAAGTTCTGGCTCACTTAATGGGTTGGCTGGAATTGAGTCTGGTTTTGGGTCTGGAATTAGCATGTTTCTGATGGACTTGTCAATCTTTTTGCCACTTCTCAATGTGGTGACAGTTTTGGCTTGGTCTTGTGGAGTTTCCATAGTTGATGGATTTCCCACCTGAAATTGGCCTTGTGGAGGCTTTGGTTGGGCATGAAATTTTCCCTTCTCATGTGTGCTCATGGACTGGGTCAGCTTTTGAATGTGGCCTTTGAGATCCTCAAAAGATTGTGTGGTCTGGGCCTTGAAATCAATAAAAGCCTGAGTAGAACTATTGTTATAGCTCATTTGGGTTTGCATGAATTGATTCAATGTATCTTCAAGGTTCCTTTTGTGTGGTGGTTGATATGGAGGATATTGTGGAGGTACTTGAGGTGGATGTGGTGGTCCTTGTTGATGAGGATATTGTGGAGGTCCTTGAGGTGGTTGTTGTGGACCTTGTTGCTGATTCATGGGGGTTGGTTGTGTGTTTCTCCAACTGAAATTTGGGTGGTTCCGCCACCCTGGATTGTATGTTTCAGAGTATGGGTTGGAGTAAGGCTTGTTGAAATTGAAAATGGCATTTGTTTGTTCCAACAAAACTTCTTTGAATGCCGGTATGGTCGGGCATTCCCCAGTAGGATGCCCTGTTAGCGCACAAATCCCACACACTTGTTCTGTGGGAGGGACAATATCAACTTGATGGACCTTTTTCATCTCTAAAGCTTCAAGCTTTCGAGACAAAGTGGACATTTTTGCTCTAAGATCATCATCTTCTCTCAAGACATACTTACCCCCTTGGGAAGTAGGTGGTTTGGCTTCTACAGTGGTAGGAGATGCTGAGTCCCACATTTGAGAACTGTCAGATATGGTATCAAAAAAATTGAATGCCTCCTCCGGACTTTTTCCCATGAACTCTCCTTGAGCCATCATTTCGACAAACTGTCGTAACCTAGTGGGCAAGGAATCATAGAAAAAACCTGCCAAAGTCCAATTTTCAAAAGCATGGTGTGGACAAGATTGGAGAAGATCTTTGAATCTCTCCCAGCTTTGATAAAAAGTTTCCCCTTCTTTGACCGAAAAATTCATGATTTGTCTTTTGAGTGTATTAGTGCGGTGCAGAGGAAAGAATTTTCTGAAAAATTCATTCTGTAGAGCCTGCCAATTAGGGATTGAAAGAGATTTTAAAGAATGTAACCATTGTTTGGCTTTATCCCTCAAAGAGAAAGAAAACAATTTCATTTTTGTCAATTCAGAATTGTCTTGAAATGTTCCACACACTTCTTCGAAGTCTTTGATATGCAGATACGGATTTTCTGCATACAATCCATGAAACACGGGCAATAACTGCACTGTCCCCGGCTTTACAGTAAAGAGGGGAGCATTTTCAGGAAAAATAAAACAAGAGGGGACACTATTCCTTGTGGGATGTAAGTAATCTCGCAATGTTCGAATGTTGGGTACTTCCCCCTCTCTCACATGATCTTCACCCTGCCTATCAATATTTGTCATATTGAAGTTACAAGAGTCGGCTTCTGATTTGGGTGAAGGTGGTTCAAGTTGATTTACAGACCCAGAAGATTCAGCAGGCAAATTTGGATAGAGGCGATTGGTGTCAGTCATAAAAAAAAAAAAAAATTTATTCACAATAAGGCAAAAATATACACAAAAAGAGAGGTTTTTTTTTCACCTTTTTCTAAAAAGAGCACCTTTTATGATTCCCCGGCAACGGCGCCAAAAACTTGACTTGATCCGAAATGTGTACACCCAAGTGCAGGCGGTCAAGTTGTAGTAATAATCTGGTTTGAGTCCAGAGTCGAATCCTCAGGGAACTATGGTTGGTGTTTTTTGAAGTAAATAGTGAGAAAGACTTGTAATTGGAAATATTATGATTTTGAAGTTGTGGGAAGTTTTGGATAGAATGTAAGATTCTTTCCAATGGGTATTTTGCTAGACAAAATATAAGATGATTAAATGTAACAAACACTCTTTGGTTCGGGAATCAGAATATGTAGTTGATTGTCCGGTGCATTATGTTTGTGCTTTATAACTCAATTAACTCCCGTGTCAACGGCAAATTAATCGGAAGATAGGAATGAAGTGCAATAATGGTGGACATTGAAAGTTTGTCATGAAGAGTTAGTTAGGGTACTTGCCTTGAATCAATGGATCTTTCCATGTAGGAGTCATCCATTTATCATAGAAAGATCCGTTGATTATACAAAGTACCTTTACTTTGCTAGGTGCATTCAATCACCCAAAAATCAAGTGGAGTATAGAACATTTAAGCATAAAGGTGATACACAAACATAATGTCCGGATTAATCTTTTACATATCTATCATCCCTTCCCAAAGAGTGAATGAGGACTACTCACCCTTCATAGCTATGGTAAAGCTAGAATGATGAATGGTACTCATCCCCAAAAGGTGTTATAAAGTAAAATGCTCAAGCACTAGAAGTGAAATGCTTTAAAGTAAAATAGCTAAACAAGGAGCCGATCTTCGACAAAGAATGAGTGAATCACGTTCCACCCTTCACGGCTTTGGTAAAGCTCTAGAAAAGTGGAAGAGTTTCACTCCTCTAAGGGGAAGAAGGAAGCTCCAACAATGGAAGTAAAAGAAAACAATACTTAAATTAAAAGAAAGCAATAAATACTTGGTGTTTAATCCACAACCAAGAGATGATAATACATAAAAGAAAACAACAACTTCTTGGTGTTTAATCCACAACCAAGATATAATAAAAACATAAAAGAAAACAATAACTTCTTGGTGTTTAATTCACAACCAAGATCTAATAAAAAGAAAACAACAACTTCTTGGTGTTTAATTCACAACCAAGATCTAATAAAAAGAAAACAATAACTCAAGAAAGTAAATAAAGCAATAATACTTGAAAGATGATTCAAGAAAAAGATTCAAGACCTTTGGAGTGTTTTCCACTAGGAAGAAATGTTCTTTACAAGAAAAATGAAACAAGAGAAGGATGCCCATTACAAGCCCCCAAGGGGGGTATTTATAGGCATCCAAATTACAAATATCCTAAAAGATATTTATCCTAAAATATATTTAATTACAAATATCCTAAAAGATATTTATCCTAAAAGATATTTAATTACAAATATCTTAAAAGATATTTATCCTAAAAGATATTTAATTACAAATATCCTAAAATATATTTAAATATCCTAAAAGATATTTAAATACAAATATCCTAAAAGATATTTATTTACAAATATCAAGAAGATCTTGATTTACACTTTGATCTCCCTTTGTTTTGAGCTTTAATAATTTACAACCTATGCTTTGATAAGTTGCTCTCCATGCTTTGATAATTGGCTCCCGTCATTTTGACGCATAAAAACCTGAAAAGAACAACATTCAATGCATTATCCTTAATTCACACATTAACCCTAATTAGATTTATTTTGACTAGTTTAACTTTATTTAATTACACAATTGACCTTTTAATTTAATTACATTTTGCATTAATTAGGGTTAATCAGTCACGACGGCAAGACGACTACGACATTACTTTCAGAGCCACAACATAGTTGTCATCACAGACCAACCTCTGAAAAGAGTCCTGGGGAAGCCGGACGTATCCGACAGACTTCTTAAGTGGGCAGTGGAGCTCGGTGAGTTTGATATTCAGTACCAACGAAGAGCAACCATCAAAGCACAAGCCCTCACGGATTTCGTTGCCGAGCTTACATTATCAGAGGAAGGGAGCAACGAGGATACCCAGATGCCCAACGGGAACACCCAGAAGCCTAGCAGGGACACTCAGGCGCCCAAACTGGGCAGCCAGGGCACTTCAGGCTAGGGATGTCAGTGGACCGAAGCGGGGGCGGGGAGTGTAGTCTCCATCCCCGTACCCGCTTAAAAAAACTCCGTCCATCCCCGGTCCACCCCCGTTAGCGGGTATAATTTTCATCCCCATCCCCGTCCGCGGGTAAATTTCTAATCCCCGCCCCCGTCCCCGCTTCCCCCGTACCCGTCCAAGCCCAAGCCCAAGCCAAGATCTGGTGTATCTGGTGTATATGTCTTGCCTAGCAGTAACAGAGTTCTATGTCTTCATGTCTCTAGGTTGCTTACAGTCAGCCCTTGGAATCCATACCATTAGGGTTGAAAGTATAGCCCATGGCAAAGCTGCACCTGTTGATGAACTACAGGTGCAAGGGGTTTATAACCCTGGACTTCTAAGGAAGGTAAATGTATTATACGTCCCCTATTTTGTTGAGTTGTGTCTGTTGTGGATATTGCAAAGAAAGATGAATTACATTGAATGTACAGCTCTATGGTTGTTGAACCATTTGTTGTTTTTATTAACTCTAGAATCATGTGATTAGTAGGTGGAAGTATAAATGATAATTTGCTTCTTTTGTAGATTATTGTAACAGAGGCTTCAAAAGTTATACAAGGCATTGACAGGAGTTGGAAACCTACTGTCCACAGCAGTGAATGGGAAAGTATGGCTCATATGGAATCTTTGACTGAAGGTCCAGCTGTCTTGAGATCACCATCCAGAAGTTTGAAGGTAGCAATAAAATGTTAAAAGTTCTTGTCCGTTAAACTTATTTCAAACCTACTGTCCCATGAATCTGAATCCAAGACACCTATTCTGTGATGAGATTCCTCTTAATCTGTTGGCTACAGCCTTGAGTTGTGATGAAATTTTTCTTAATCTGTTGACACTAATATTCATTAACTGGGAGTATTTATATATATATATATATATATATATATATATATATATATATATATATATATATATATATATATTTGTAACGGGTAATGGGGACGGGGCGGGGACGGGGCGGGGGTAAGGGTAAATCCATCCCCGCCTCCATCCCCGCACGGGTTTATACGGGTATCCCCGTATACGTCCATCGTCCAATACGTATAGTCCATCCCCGGTCCAAAAGGGGCGGGTTTGGACGAATACCCGTTTTTCCCCGGTCCACTGCCATCCCTATCAGGCGCCCATATCCCCTCTCCAGGCGCCCAGCCTTCATCCTCGGGCTCCCATGCGACCTCTCCAGGCGCCCAGGTAGCCTCTGGTGCCTCCTTTGGCGCCCAGGTAGCCTCTGGTGCCTCCTTTGGCGCCCAGGCAACCCCTCCAGGTGCCCAGATCCCCTCTCTAGGCGCCCAGCCTTCATCATTTGGCGCCCAGACAACCCCTCCAGGCACCCAGATCCCCCCCTCCAAGTGCCCAGGCTAATCCTTCAGGCGCCCAAGCAGCCCCTCCAGGCGCCTAGGTAGCCCCCTTTGGCGCCCAGGCAGCTCTTCCAAGTGCCTAGTCCCCCATTTTAATCTCAAAACCCTGCTCTCTTCTACCCTGGAAACTCTATGTAGATGGCTCCTCCACCAGTGAAGGAGGAAGAGCGGGCCTAATCTTGATCAGCCCAGATGGCACCACTCTCAAGTATGCAGTGAAGCTTCACTTTATTGCCTCCAACAATGAGGCGGAATACGAAGCCCTCCTCTCTGGATTAAGATTGGCAGCTGAAATGGAAGTCCAGCATCTTGCCACTTACAGTGACTCTCAGCTGGTGGTTAATCAAGTTAAGGGCGAGTTTGAAGCAAAGGGAGCTAGAATGCAGGAATACCTTGGTATGTTAAAAAGCTTAATCACAAAGTTCCAATATTTCCAGATCTGCCACATCCCAAGAGAGGACAACATGGCTACAGATGCACTCGCCAAACTCGCCTCATCCTTGGAGGCTCCACCAGGAGGACTAGGACCAGCATTCATTGGTCACCAATTCGAGCCAAGCAAGTTGGACATGGTGGCCACAAATGTCAACTGTGCATCAGCCGAGTTAAATTGGATGACCCCAATAAGGGCATACCTCTAAGAAGGTGTGCTGTCAGATGATCCCCTAGAGGCCAGGAAGCTGAGGATAAGAGCCTCCAAATTCACCATCCTGCAGGACACTTTGTACAAGAAAGGCTATTCCTTACCGTTGCTACGGTGCCTTTCACCCGAAGAAGCTCACTATGCCCTACGAGAGATCCACGAGGGAATCTGTGGGAACCATTCCGGAGGGCGCTCCCTTGCCCACAAGGTGCTCAGACAAGGCTACTTCTGGCCTTCCATGGTAAGGGACGCCCAAGAGTTCTCCAAGAAGTGTGACAAGTGTCAACGCTTCGCAACTGTGTCCAGCCAACCACCCGAGGAACTAACAACCATTTCAAGTCCATGGCCTTTCTCCAAGTGGGGCATCGACATCCTAGGCCCTTTGCCTCTTAGCAAAGGACAGTGCAAGTTCGTGGTGGTAGCTGTCGACTATTTCACCAAGTGGGCAGAAGCCGAACCCTTAGCCAAGATCATAGACGCAAAGGTCAAAGATTTTATCTGGAAGAACCTGGTCTGTCGTTTCGGGATTCCCCATGCCATCGTTAGTGATAACGCCAAGCAATTCGACAATAAGCTGTTGAACTCCTTCTGCTCCGACCTTCAGATAAAACAACCTCACTCCAGCCCAGCACACCCGCAAGCAAATGGACAAGCAGAGGTCATGGTGAGAACGGTGCTACGCAACTTAAAGACAAGGCTTGAAAGAGCGAAGGGTCTTTGGGTGGACGAGCTACCAGGCGTACTGTGGGCCTATCGAACCATGCCAAGAACTCCTACTGGGGAGACCCATTTCTCCCTCGCCTTTGGAACTGAGGCGGTCATCCCTGTGGAGATAGGGGTACACTCTCTAAGGGTCCATCACCACAACCCCATCACCAACGAGGAAGGACTCCGCATCAACCTCGACTTAGTGGAGGAGGCAAGGGAGATGGCTGTGGTCCGCAACGCGGAGTACAAACGACGCATGGCGAAGTACTACAATTCGAGGGTGAAGCCTCGTTCCTTCCAACCAGGGGACTTGGTCCTCAAGAAAGTGATCCTCGCCACAAAGGATGCGCGCGAAGGGAAGTTAGGGCCAAATTGGGAAGGACCTTACCTTATAACAGAAGTAGTGAGGCCGGACACCTACAAGATCTAGAATTCTGAGGGGAAAATCTTACCCCATCCATAGAATGCGGAGCACTTGAAGAGGTATTATCAATGACACCTTGAGAATATCAAAGTAGTGGGAGTTGGGACTTGGTTTTATCTTTCGGGTCATTACCCAATATTCAATGTACCTTTTTGGGAATTATTACCCAATATTGCTTTATATAAGTAATAAATCAATAAAATTTTCTATCACCTTACTCCAAAAAGATCTTTTGCATTTTCATTTATTTTCAAAGGAGTATCAGTACAAAAGTAAGACTACAAACTGTCTTTCTAAAATAAAAAAAAAAAGTCCCCAGCACTCTAACTACTTTCACGGTCGTCGTCGTCCTCCTCCTCGTCCTCAACATCATCCTCCTCGTCCTTAGCATCATCAGAGCCTCCATCTCCATCAGCAGACGCCTCAGTCGGCACGAAGCCTGAAAGGTCGATATCCGGGTAAAGAGCATAAATCTTTCCCCGGAGCTCCTCATAACCGTCGATAAAAGCATCAGCAAGGCTATTCTCCAGAACCACCTCAGCCTGAGAAGCTTTCTCCAGAGCTGCCTTCACCTCTGCCTTCGCTCTCACGCAGGCAGCCTCGCTAAGCATGGCCCTTGCTCGAATCTCTGCAAACCTCTCCAGTTCCACCTCAGCCTTCTTCTGAGCCGCTTTCACCTCTGCCTCGGTTCTTAAGCAGGCAGCCTCACTGAGCATGACCTTCTCGCGGGTCTTTACAAGCTCAGCCTCCCTGAGCGCGTCCCTCCTGCGGATCGCCAGAAGCTCAGTCTCAAGCTCGGTCGCCCTCCCACGGGCCTTTATAAGCTCTGCCTCTCTGAGCGCGTCCCTCTCACGGGTCGCCAACAGTTCAGCCTTAAGCTCAGCCGCCCTCTCATGAGACGCTACTAGCTCAACCTAGGAAGTCCTGCTGGCAGCTTCAAGCTCAACAATCTTCTCCTGAGTAGCTAGAAGCTGCTTCGTTATAGCCTCATGACTAAGCTTCAGATGGTTATAGAAATGGACCCTGGTGAGCAAACATACAGACGCGGTCGAAGCCTGGAAAAGAAATAAGATAGATGAATGACAAAATACATAAAGGATGATCGGAGAAAGGGAACTGCAGACCCTTACCTGAGCCAGTCCTTCCAGGAATGTGTTGATAACTCCCTGAGTGCCTAACATACTAATCTCATTAGCTTCGGGTGGAAATACAAATCGACCAAGTTTTTCCCTGATAACTTGCGGATTGCCCATCATAGGACCATTCTGAATCGGTGTCCTTGTAGAAGCCATCGCAGGAGGAGTGGAGGAATAGGGAGTAGAAGATGAGGCCAACAAGGGAGACTTTGGAACAGGAGGTGCAACGGGAGGAGTCCCTGCCTGAGGAGACACCACCATAGGAGATCCTCGAGGAGAGCACACCTCGGACGGAGCCGTTGAAGAAGTCACCTGAGGGGAATCGCCCCTCCTCGCCACCTTAGAAGAAGGGGGACTCCTACTAGGATAGCGGGACACTACCGTTGTTCTATTCGTTGTAAGAGCAAGGAAGGGTTATTTAGATAAAAAAAAAAAACATCGAGCAGAGAGAAGTACAAGAGATTCAGCATACCTTTTCTCTTCAAGGCAGAGGCACCAAATTTCGGGGAAGGAGCAACGGCCTTGGCATCCCTGGGCAAGAGAGCTCCCAAATCTTTGTCAGGGCAAGCCTTCACAGCCTCCAACTTCCATTCTTGGTCCTTGGAGAGCACAGGCATGCCTGCAAAAGAATGGTGAGCACACATATATATAAAAATAAATAAATAAATAAATGCACGGCGTACCGGGTTTTATGGCTGCACCCCACCGTGTCGGTACCAAGGCTCTGTCGGCCTCAGCAGCCCATTCTCCACCAACAAAGAAGAAACGAGATTTCTAGCTATGGCAATTGGAGCGTAAACCCGTAAGCACCGTACCACTTCTCGTGGTAAAATAGTACCACCCTCTATTTGGAGCAAGAGTCTCGCTCAAATTGTAAGCTGCATGGAACTCCACAGGAGAAGCTTCTTCACAATGCACTTTCCTCCATAAAACAAGAAAGCCCAGCAAGACTCTCCAACCATTAGGTGCTAACCGCCCCGGAATCAAGGAAAAATAATATAAAATATGGCAAATAGGAGAAGACATGGGGAATCTGAGCCCAGCCTCAAGCATCTCCTCGTAAACGAAAATATCACCGGAGGAGTCGTCACAAACAAGCTCACTCGTCTCAGCCCGGCGACACAGCACGGTCGGAGGAATACAATAAGCAGAAACAAGCCTCAAAATATCTTCACTCGAATTGAACAGACTGGAAATAGTACTTACCTTGGACCCATCATCATCAGGTCCCACTTTGCCTTTGCGTTTCTTCTTTCGGGGCCGTAAGGAATGGCCTGAGCCACCATCTGGGAGGTCTCCAGGGATTTGGATCTGAGAAGTCACACTTGGTGGAGTCAGATCGTGATCACCAACATCGGCTCCCAAAACTTCCTTGTCGCCAGCAATGTTCGACCCAGCACCTGGAGAGCTGCCTGACACCTTTGGTTTGCTTGAACGGAGCAGCCCAACACCTAGGGAGGTGCCTGATCCCCTAGGCTCTTTCAAATGAGGCAGCCCAGCACCTGGAGAGGTACCTAGCTCTTCAAAGTCGTGCAAAACAGCACTTTCAGCGCCCAGGCAGCCCAGACTGCAGCCCAGACTGCTTCCTGGTTCTCTACGCTGCTCCCTGGCCCGAGTTCCTGCACCTCCAACTGAAGAAAGGTGGCTGTCCAGCGCACCCAAGCTGTCCTGGACAGCATTTTCGGCGCCCAAGCAGCCTAGATTGGCGCCCAGGCTGCTGCCCATCTCGCCTATGCCGCCCACCAAATTTCCTGCACGACCAATTGGAGTAGAGATCCTGCCAAAACCGCCCAAATCAGCGTCTGGGGCGCTCAGACCAACACCTGGGGCGCCCAGACTAGCGCCTAAAACGGCGCTTACAGCCCCCACTCTGACCTGCACGCCCTTCGTGCCACCGCCCAGCACAGCGGTTGCCTCTCCCTTTTTGTTGTGAAGACGGGAAGGATTACCCAAACCACTGCCAGGGTCCTTGCCATGAAAAGTGTCCGGAACACTCACCTCCTGCGCTATGTACCCCGCACCACTCAGTCCAGCACCTGGAGAGGTGTCTGACCCTCTCTGATCGCCTAATGGAGGATGCCCATCGCCTGGAGAGGTGCCTGACCCTCTCTGATCGCCTAATGGAGGAAGCCCAGCGCCTGACATGGTCTTCTCGCCCAAAATGACGCCTAGAGGGGCGCCCGGAGTGCTCTGCTCGCCCAAAATGGCGCCTAGAGTGGCGCCTGGCATGGTTTTCTCGCCCAACATGGTGGGCTCGCCCAGCACAGCGGCTGTCTCTCCCTTTTTGGTCTGCTCGCCCCCCCTGTGCACGCCTGGCCCCATAAGGCCCCTTATTCTCCTCCAATGGACAGCTCGCCTAAGCACCCAGGCGCAGCAGGCTCACCCAGTCCAGTGCTTGCACGCCCACTTCTGCCTGGATCAGCGCCTATGGCGCCCAGGCTGCCACCCGGTCTAGCGCCTATGGCGCCCAGCACTTCCTTCCCAACGCCTACAGCTTGGGTCGCCTCACCCCCATGGCACACCTCTCCAATATTCACTTGATCCATGAAAACCCAAATGAAATTCGTTCACAAAGGAGTTTCGGCTATGGCTTCTTAGCAAAAGCAATATGGGTTTCTTCTCTCTTTTGCTCAAATTCAAGAATCTCAAAGCACAAGATCTTCAAGGTTGTCAAGGAAGCATTCTTGAATGAGTTGAAGAAGGTGGGTAGTGCTCAAACCCAAGAATCTCTAGTCTTGGGTCTTCAAATCTCAAGGAAAGTTTCACCTCTCTCACTCCAAGAAAGGCTCTATGAGGAAATGGGCAAATGAAGAAGAAAAGTACATATTTATAGCCTAGGGTTTTCAAAAGAGGGAAAAGCCCCAAATTGAAAATCAAAGGCTATCTTAAAATTTAACCAAAAAATGGAAAAGACTTGATGTCTTCGGTGAAGTAAAAATGTATCATGAAAGGGAAGAGTCATCTAGCAAAGGAAGTCTCAACCACCAAGAAGTTCAAGATTCAAACAAATGCCCCTTTCCCCAAGTTTCCTCGGACACGGGGCATTGGGGGGCAAATGATGGGCCAGGCCCAAAACCACGTTGAAGCCCAATTACAATTAAAGGCTCAAACTTATGGAGACCCAGCAGGCCCAATGAGATCCAAGCCCAACTAAGTTCACCATGGAACTATCTCAGCTTGGTTACAACATCCAGAGAGCACTCAGGACCCCTCACCTTCTCTACCACCTTGGGAGCAGTCAACAATGACCGGGTCTTATGGAGAGCTCCTCAACTGCCTCACCCGTTGAGGAGAATCCGCAAGCTCCACCTGAATAGCTGGGTAGCTGCCACTTAGTAGCTCCATTCTGTTGGGGAATGACTATAAAATGTAAGCCCCACCAACGCTTGGGGGGCATCACATTCTACAGAGCACAAAACTCTTCTCCCTTCTCAAACCTGTAACTCTCTATTCTCTCTACTCACCGGAATTAATAAAATACCGGCAAGCCTTTGTCATTCCAAAGTGGACGTAGGTCGCATTGACTGAACCACTATAAATCCCGTCTCTCTCTCTACTTTAATTACTACCTTTATTTCTAATTAATTGACAGGTGGTGTACAAAGTCAATTTGTGCATCATCACTAATAATTTTCAAGTACTAACTTTACATCAATTCAATTTTATTTAAACAATTGAAATTAAACTATGAAACTACTAATTTAAAACTAAATCTAAAATTACTAAACAAGGACTGATTTCACCAGATAAAAGAACTAAAGATTATAACTTCCCCTAATGCTTTGTATAAATATTTTCATCATCTTTTCAGTTAATTAATCAAAACAAGTTGTTAATTGAGAATTCAAAATTATTTATTAAACCTCTTTCGATGGTTAGATAAAAATATCTCTACCAATTAAATCACTATATTCCTATGCAAAATAAACTGAAACAGATTCATTAAGCTCAAAGTCTCATAAAAGTTACACACGACATATAGGTATATCCCTATCCTATACAGAAACCTAGCTATTCAACTCTAAGAAGGAATAACTAGACGCATGTTATCATATTCAGATCTAAATCCTATAATCATCTTCCAATTTCATCGAGGAAATCAAATTAATTGCTGGCCAAACAATCATATATTAAGCACAAAATATGATAAACAATTTATGTATGGCCAATAATAACTGTAAACGAGAGTAAATTAATTTAACTAAACATCAAGTTCCATTGCAATCTTAATAAAAATTTAGTTCATAATGTAATTGAAAAACATCATCTTCAAATTAATCAACATCTCAGAAAATAAAATAAAAACTAAAAGTAAGAGAAAATAATGAAAACAGTGTTGAAATCTTTAATCTCTCTAAAGCCTTCAGTTCCGGTCTTCTTCGCGTTGCTTTCTTCGATCCCTGCCTTCAATTCTCTCTCAATCCTTCCATTTTTTTTGTAGCAGCTCTTCTCCTCCATATATATCTATAGGTCTCTTGTTAAAACCTATCATGTGTAGCCTTAGAATCCAATTCCTACTCGAACAAGTCAGATTCACGCTGAAGCCGGCGCTGCAACTCTATAACCAGTGCTGCAGTGCCCTCTTACTACATCTCCAGCACCGTGACTCTATAACCAGCACTGCAACGCTGATCACCTTCCATGCGGCACGTTGCCGTTGCTGCTTAGTCCACAATTGATTTAAAACTTAGGCTGTCAAATGAAATTTTTCCTTCCAAATCATGATTCCTACAAAACAAAATTAAAAAACCCAAAATGAATAAAAAGGAAGATAAAATACTTGGAAACTCACAATTTTATCAAGCCAAGAACACTCAATTCGTAGGTATAAAACCCACTCATCAGAAAGATCCTACACGTAAGGGGTTTTATTTTCCCTACACATTCTTATATGTAAAAGTAAGAGTTTGAATCCAATCCATATGATAGGAATCTTGGACAAGGATATTATCCCTTCGTGGAGCTCTCTCCCTCCCCATCATGGTGAACCCCAACTAGAGTTCTATACTCACCCATCTTTGGAATTCAATCACCATCACCCCCACCATTAATCTGACTCCTCCATGACAAATCCCTTACCTGAATCTCTGGAATCATTACTGCCCCCTAGAAGCATTTGAGCCACCCTCCCATTTCTGAGAACAAAATCCATTTATTAAAATTCTCGTGGAAATTTTCGGAAATCATAATACCCTTGAACCACTGGCAAAAAGAAACCACCACAGTCCCAACCTCAAAATCACTCTTCAACTAGGCGAGACCACATACAACATCCTACACCAATCACGCCTCATCGGAAGACTATACTTAGGAAAAAAAAACAACAAAAACACAATAAAAATCATATTTGAAAGACCTGGAAATTTAAACAAACAAATTCAAATCAAGGCAGTGATGAGGTGTTGTGTTCCCTAGAGGGAAAAGGAAAGTGGTAGTTGGATGGAGGGAATCACAGATGTAGCTAGAACTAGGGAATCAACTGGCTATGTTGAGTCAATACCTTGATTATAGGAGTAGCTTCTTTGGAGTCAATTAACAAGGTTGTGCATCAATTACGGGCTGGTATCATGTCCGGGTACTAAGAAATTGTTAATTTTATTCCTTGTATTTAGGAAAGTCTCCTCTATAAAATGTAAAAATTGTAGGAGAATTGAGGCATTGAATATTCTCAGTTTTTTCTAATCATCTTATTCACATTAATAAGAGAAGGTTTCCCCTTAGAACAAGAAATTATTGAATATCCTATTATCTTTTCCTAGGGATATCATCTGGTATCAGAGCAATAATCCTATTTGTGGTCAAAACTCTTATGGCGGAAGGGATTAAATCTCAAGAGGCTAAGCACATGGACAAAGCAATTAAATAGCTTCTTGAGAATTCAGATTCTCACAATGAGGCTCTTAAGGAACTCTGACAGTGGATGGAAGCTATGAATATGAATTATTAAAAAATGGTTTCACGGCAAACTAGTCCAATCAATGATCTTTCGGACTCATCTCATAACAATATCCAATTATCAACTATAGTTTGCAATTTAAATAGTCTCGACACGTAGTGATTGATTAACATAGAGATTCCAAGCAGATAGTTGTATAGATGTCAAAAATATTCTTCACTTATCATGAAATTGAAGATGAGGATAAGGTGTACTTGGCCTCGATCAACTTGGAGAACAAGGCCATCAGTTGGTTCCAAAACTACGAAACAACTAGCGACTAAATTACGTGGAAAGGATTTTTCAAAGACTTTATTATGCAATTTGTTCCCAATGCTTATGATGATCTTGTTGAAGGTCTCACAAAACTCAAATAGGGAAGTATTGTTAAAATTTACCAAGAAGAATTTGAAACTCTTATATGTTGCACTAAAAGTCTTTCTATAGAATTTTTTGTAATTTGTTTCACCAATGGATTCCAAACTAAGGTAAGGAATGGGGTCATGAGGTTTGGCCCTACCACCTTAAGTCATAGGGCTTGCTTTATTGCAATAAGAAACAATGGAATCAATCAACTGGAAGGTTCGTGCGCCCCTCAAATCCAATTCCAACCTCCCAAAACCAATACTGCCCAATGCACCAGCCATGAATTATCTCCCGCCTATCAAGAGAATCTCCCAAATTAAGATGGATGAGCATCGGGCAATGTGATTTTGCTATTACTGCAATGAGAAGTATGTTATGTGCCATCGATACAAGAAGGGACATATTTATCTATTGGAGGGAAAAGAATTGTTCGAAGAAGGTGTAGGAATTGAATTAGAGGAATCCATTGAAGGAAACAATACCGGGAAAAACCAATTTATCTTGATCATACTTTGGATGGGTCACTATCTTATCAAACCATGCACATACAGGGCTTTATTAAGCGACAACCGATCACCATACTTAAGTATTCTGGAAGTGTTCACAACTTCTTAGACCCAAGTGTTTCCAATTGAACAGGATATTGTAGCCATCAAATCAATCCTCTATCAATAGCTATGGTTGACGACAACAAGGTCAATAGTAAAGTAGTTTGTGACAATTCAAAAGGGTCATACAGGGGACTGAATTTCAAGATCTTTTTGACTTTTTTCATTAGGAGGTACTTGTTGGATCGACAGTACCAAGATCCGTTGACGGCACATATAATTGATTACAAATAATTTATTCATCTATTAACCCTACAAGGAGGAAATAAGATTTAATTTTGATGAGTAGATTCGCACGAACAAAGACAGATATAGATCAAATAGTAGGCTCGATGGACCTCATGATCTTCTACTGTATATCTTTCCAGGCCAAAATTCGAATACAGTGTGGGCTGCAATCCTCCAGATTTTCTCTCTTGCGCTCTCTCTCTCTCTCTCTACCTCTTCTAAACATGAAGGTAAAGGTTGTGGCTGAGAGAACTAGAGAGTGCTTGTATTTATAGGCTACAACAGAGACTCTGAGGAGAAATAAGGGATGGGCTTCCAATGGACCTAGAAATCCTATGTTCAATCAAAAACAAACATTCTTGTAACGCCCCAAAATCCACCTTGGACGACATTACAATTTAAAACCATTCACATCATGAGAGCAACTAATAAATTCCATAAACAAAGAAACTTTCATTCATCATCCAAAAGAATAGACCAAACCATGGCCATTACATCCAAAAGAATATGCCCAACTATGGCAACTACATTCCAAAAATCAACTATTAATTTGCAGCGGAATAACAAAAATATTAATATGAACAACATTCCCAAAAGGAATCCCCTCGTCTAGAACGTAATAAGAAAGATCCTATACAGTTCCCTCCGGATCTACATGCCCATCAGCTTGAGTTTCCCAAGGCACCTGCTCATCAACTTCGAGCCCTTCCTCTAAATCATGGCCTGAAAATATATTATTTGTAGGGGGTGAGCACTATGCTCTGTAGCAACATCCTCACAAACTCGCACAAGGTTTAGAAAACATATAAAACAAGTCGGTCTCATTTCACAAATATCATATATAACTTTTGAAAGAAAACCGTGACCATTTATCCGATCTCAAGTTTAAGCTATATCAATGAACTAGATTGAGAAGTAAAACCAATTTCCAAAACATAAATCATTTTCCCACAAGACCTTGTAGAATCCCATACTTCCACAAGTCCTTGTAGGAAACCATTTCCACAGCAATAACAGTAATTCATAACTCAAATATTCCACAACAATATGTATATGTATCTCAAACATGATGTGAGGCAACCCCATGAATTAACACATTGAGTAATATCTAGCCCACACACACACACCCAAATCTTCTCAAAGATGTCCATCCTTTAGGAAGGGCGTATGCCATACCAATGGCAGTGACGTATCCAACCCAGGCATTAGTATACTAACCCTCTGACACAGCACCCGTGAGCGAATAGTGGTTTAGTCTTACCAAAGCACTAACCCCACTACGAGTGGTAGGAAATATGCAAACCCACACGGAGCAAGCAACACGTCTACCCACTCTACGATATCTCGTCAAAAGCCACCCATGGTCATCCCACACTCATAAGAGATACAATATCAAACTCAATTTCTCAATTTACAAGCATCTCTCAAAAATTCCCAAATTTATCATGTGACAATTCCAATAACCAATTAAGAAAAATACAAGAGATCACAACAACATCATTTTATTACTCAACACAAAGCACTATAGTTTCGAAATCAATAATAAAAAAGAATTTAAGAAGAAAATCCATCACTCTCCAAAAACTAGAGTTTTAAAGCAAGAAAAGATATTTCATGGGTATTCAACCCTAACTTTGTTCAAAACATGTAATCTTTGCAAAGAGACTAAGAGATGATGATTTCATATCATAAATATAACATTTAGAGGCAAAACATATATATATATCAATACCCTAACATCAATGAACAGGAATGGAAGAAAACCCCTACCTTGAGTCAAGATTTCCAAGCTAAACCCAAGCTCTATAGCCCTCCTTCCTCCCTTTTCTTTCTCCCTTAGTCTTCCTTTAGGGTTCCAAGAGGTGTGGGTTGAGAGTGGAGTGAAAGACTAAGAGAAAAATGGAATGGGAATGGTGTTTTAAGCATGCCCAATCCCGATTTTTATTGTTCACAGGGCTGAATATTACATTTTTCCCTGAAATTACAATTTTGCCACTAACTATCTCAATTTTGATCTCTATGACCACCCTAAGGTTTTTAGACGTTCCGAATTTATTTTTAATGTTATTTTATCCTAAAAATATTTATTTTTATGATTTATCATACCACTAAAGTAAATTTACCAAAATTTTAAAATACAAGGCCTATGTATATTTTTAATCGATTGACCCCTCCTAGGCCTAGCATACCACCATCCATAGTATCTATAACATCATTTCAAACTATTTGAGACAAATAAGGATGAAAAGGTATCTTGGGGATAGCTCAGGAGAGGAGGAAATCAGAAAATCAAGAAGTGAGCCAAACCGTACCGGTATGCGTACCGGTACGCTAAGGCTACTGGAATTCGGCGTACCGGTACGCTTTGCCTGATCTGCCCCAAATGCCCTGTGCATTCACATTTCACCTTTCCACTCCATTCCAAACCCTTCTAAAACCAACCCCAAACTTATACAACATACATTTGTGTATTAAACATAGTTTGTACAAGTTTTATTACATGTGGGAGTTTACAATTCTATAGTCCATTAATAATTAGTAGTCCACCAAACACTTATTATTGATCTCCTGGGCCTTATCTCAAAATTATATTTCGAGCTCCTCATTATGATATGTTTAATAATCTCCTCACGTTTAAAATTATAGATATTTGTCAATTAATTAAATTGTTAACAATCATATTTAATTGACTTCTTTTTATCCTTGAGATCTTACCACTCAACTTATTTATCATGCTGGGTAATTAAATTCACATGTAAGGTTTGACATAGACAAAACTTATGACATTCCTCAAGAGGATATCATCAACCTGTTTAAAATGTCGGGACATGATTTTCTTTAATAATTAATCTTCACCATACAAATAATGTCATCGCCCAATTCATTGAGTTTGTTGACTCAAATATGCATCTCACTTTTTTATGGATTAAAATAACAATCGTTATATGCACTTGCCCATTAAATATATCATGATTAAGAGTTTAAGCAATCATAATAACCATGAGGTATTTATTTTCTTGTTTAGTCAGTAAAAAAAATAACCTCAATAATGGTCATGTCCAATACACAAAGTGTACTAGTGCAACAATCTAAGACATCAAACAGACTCCTATGGCCAAGATAGATTATGCCAGAAGATTTTATTACAATCCTACTAATGGTGTGTCCAATTCCAACTAAGACTATGAACCTTTACTCATATCATACAAGGATCTGATAATCTTATCTTCTGTATATAAACCAAACTTTACAAACCATATTTTTTACAATACAAAATAAAAAATACACATGCATAACATATATTTAATATAATGCAAATATTTTATACATACAGATTTTCAATAGAGATTTAAGAACTTTTATTAAATAATAAATTGAGTTCCATTACAAAAACCTAGTTTTTAGTACATAACTCTGTCAATTTTCCCACTTATACTAAAATTCATGCTGCCATGCATCTAGCTCTCATTCACTCCACGTGACTGTAAAAAGTCTTTGACGGTAAGCTCTTTGTGAAGGGATCTTCTAGGTTGTTTGTTGATGCAATCTTGGTCACCATTACATTACCTCTTCCCACGATGTCTCGTATAAGGTGATATTTACGCTCAATTTGTTTCCCCTTCTTATGGATTCTTGGCTCCTTTGAATTAGCAATTGCTTCGCTATTGTCACAATAAAATGTAATAGCCGATTTTATTGAAGGTATCACTTCTAAATCCATAAAGAATTTTTTAAATCAAACTGCCTCTTTGGCTGCCTCAGAGGCTGTGATGGAATCAATAATAAAAGATTGCTTGATACTCCTCCAATTTATGGCTCCACCTCGTAGAGTAAACACATATTCTGAGGCATACTTATTGGAATCTTTATCTGAATGAAAATCTGAGTCTATGTACTTGAGGGGTACTAGACTATCTACCTGGTAAACCAACGTATAATCTCTTGTCCTTTTCAGGTATTTGAGAATATGTTTTAATATAGTCCAATGTTCTTGCCAGGGTTAGATTGTTATCTACTAACCATGTCAACAACAAAACATATATCAGGTCTATTGTGAAGCATAACATATATGAAATTTCCCACTGCAAAGCATAAGGAACTGCTTTCATGTTTTTTATCTCTTCTGGTGTTCTAGGACATTGCTCCTCTGATAGATAAACTCCATGTCTGAAAGGAAAAAATCTTTTCTTGGAATTTTGGATTCTAAAATGGTCTAGAATGGTATCAATATAGGTAGTCTAAGATAAGTCTAACATTCTATCCTTGCGATCTCACATAAGCTTGACCCCAAGGATATGACTAGCTTTTCTTAAATCCTTCATATCAAATTGATTGGATAACCATACCCTAACTGAAGCTAACACCCCCAAATCATTTTTGATGATTAAGATATTATCCACGTAAAGTACTAGGAACACCACTACATTTCCGTCACTCTTTTTATACACATGTGACTCATCCGGACATTTAACAAAATCATAAGATTTTATAGTCTAATAAAAACGAATGTTCCAAGAGCTAGATGTCAGCTTAAGTCCATAAATGGACCTCTTAAGCTTGCACACTAGATGCTCTTGGCTCTTTGCTACGAATTTGTCTGGTTGCACCATATAGATACACTCGTCAAGATTTTCATTAAGGAATGTTGTCTTGACATCCATTTACCAAATCTCGTAATCAATATGTGCCATAATAGATAAGAGAATTCGGATCGACTTTAGCATAACTACCGGCAAAAAAGTCTCCTCATAATCGATTCCCTCATTTTGAGTAAACACTTTCGCAACAAGCCTTACCTTAAAAGTTTCCACCTTACCATCTGATCATTTTTTCTTCTTATAGAACCACTTGCATCCAATGGGTTTTTATCCCATCGAGTGGTTTTACAAGTTTCCATACCTGATTGGAGTACATAGACTCCATCTCAAACACCATAACCTTTTGTCATAGTTCTATATCTTTAACTTGGAGTGCTTCATTGTAGCTATTGGGATCCTCAAGGATCTTGTCAAAAGACTCTCACAATAATGTATAAATTTTGGGTTGACGAATAACCCTCTCACTATTACGAGGCGCTGCCTGCATTTATGTATCATTAGTGACATGTTGTGTAGGTTTTGCACGAGTATCAATATTGCACCCACTACGACGAGGCAATGAGATATCGTCTACTCTTTCAGGGGATGTTTCCTCTTGTACAGTTGGCATTGAAGAAGTTTTCAATGATCTATTTGTTAGAACGGAAATCCCAAGAATCGTTGATACCGCGTGTAGATCGAATACTGTCATGTTGTCCAAGTAAAACGAATAGATGTATACCATGAATGATGGGTAGAACGTAGAACTGTACTAATCTTTGTTTTGTAGTGTTCTTGTCCCGCTGTTATGGTCACATAATTTTTATTATCATTTTATGTGATTGGATCCCACGATGGTTTATTCGTGGCAAATATTATTGCAAAAGATTTATACGATGGTTTATTATTATTCTGTAATAATTATAGTGGTATGTGAACTTCCTCATAGAGAAATAAGGGTCAAGCTTCCAATGGACCTAGAATTTCTATGTTCAACTCAGAACAAACATCCTATAGTCCATTAATAATAATTTCGTCTACTAAAAACTTATTATTGATCTCGTGAGCCTTATCTCAAAATTATATTTCGAGCTCCTTATTATATTATGCTTAATAATCTCCCCAAGTTTAAGATTACAGAAGTCCATCAATTAAATAAATTACTGACAATTATATTTAATTAACTTTTTTTATTCCTTGATACCTTACCACTCAACTTATTTGTCATGTCGGATAATTAAATCCACCTGCAGGGTTTGACATGGACAAAATTTATGAGCTTCCTCAAGAGGACATCATCAACCCATTTAAATACCATGACATGATTTTCTTTAATAATTAATTTTCACAATACAAATAATATCGTCTCCCAACTCACCGAGTTTATTGACTAAATATGAATCTCACTCTTTGATAAATTAAAGTGACAATCATTATATGCACGTGACAATTAAATATCTCGGGATTAAGAACATAAGCAATTATAATAATCATGAGGTATTTATTATCTTATTAAATCAGTAAAAGATAATAACCTCAACATGGGTCTGTTCAATACAAAAAGTGTGCTAGTGCAATAATTTGAGGCATCAAACAGTCTCCTACAATCAAGACAGACTATGTCAACATATTACACTACAATCATACTGATGGTGTGTTCAATTCCATCTAGAATTGTGAACATATATTCATATTATACAAGGATCCGATAATCTGGTCTTCTATGCATAAGCCAAACTTTACACACCAGATTATCTACAATGTAAAACATAAGACACACATGCATACCATATATCAAATATAATGCAAACATTTTTCCCACATAGATTCTAAATAAAATGGAAAGAACAAACTTCTATTAATTAATAAAATGAGTTTCATTACAAAAAGTAAGCTTTTAGTATATAACTCTATCACTATCTCCTCTCAACTCCTTGAGAACAATTCTATTCTTAGGCTTGTGATCCATCACGTAGTCTTCCTCTAAGAATTTGGCATTGGTGCTAACAATGACATTCTAATCCTTAGGACAATATAAAAGACTACATTTTATTCCTCTTGGATACCCTATAAACAAACAAACTATATTCTCGATTCCAGCTTATTTGCATTCTCTTTTAGTACGTGTGCTAGATTCCCCCAGATCATAATATACCACAGGCTAGGCTTATGCCCAGTCAACAGTTATGTGGGAGTAGTAGGTACTGACTTAGATGATACCAAGTTCAGAATATATGTTTTAGTTTCCAAGGCATATCCCAAAAAGGAATTAGGTAAAACTAGGTGCAGACAACTGGGATGTAATCCCTACCCCTGATACATAGTCCCTAAACTCTCCTAAGAGGTATTTGCCACCATGATCCGATTGTAATGTCTTGATACACTTCCGACGCTTCTCTATTTCATCTTAAACGCTTTGAATTTCTCAAAGCATTAAGGCTTATAGCACATCAAATAAATGTACCCATAACTTGAATAATCATCCATGAAAGTGATGAAATATTCAAAGCCCCATCTAGCTTGGACAGTCATAGGTCCACACAAATCTGAATGAACCAATGCCAACAAATCTTTTGCTCTATATCCCTTACTCATAAAAGGCCTCTTGGTCATAAAAGGTCTCTTGGTCATTTTACCTTACAAGCAAGATTCACAGACTAGAAGTGACTCCACTACCAATGAACTCAATGGTCCATTTGAGACCAATATTTGAATCCTCTTTAAGTTAATATGACCCAAGAGTAAGTGCCAAAGATACATTTGGTTCATTTTAGAAGGTTCATTTTCTCTTACATGATGAGGTACTATTGTTATTCATTTTTGTTAATTGTAGTGAAGGTGAGACATGATTAATAGTGTAAAGATCATCCACCAATGAACTAGAATAGATAAAATGCTTATTATATTTAATAACCATAGAGTTACTAAGATAAACATTATATCCATCTTTAACTAATTTAGAAATAGAAACTAAGTTTTTTCTAATATTAGGTGCATAAAGACAATCTTTCAAAATTAAAACCCTATCTCTACTAAAATATAAATGTAAATCTCCTACTACAACTGTTGTCACTCTTATAGCATTCCTTATATGTAGATAAAATCTCCCTATCACTAAGTCGTCTGATTTCCTAGAACCCCTACAAGAATTTACAAACATGATTAGTGGTTCGCGTATCTACACACTAGGTACCAGTAGATAACACCACTAAACATGATTCAACAATTGGTACATGATATTTACCTGGATTGTTCACTTTGTTGAGGAAGACCAGACATTGCTTCTTCAGTGTCCTGACTGCTTGCAACAAAAACTCTTGCCCTTAGGCTTTTTCACTGCTCCCTAAGGGGTACTAAACCTGCTTTTGAGCCTTTTTTTTTGCTTCTTTTTGCCTTTCAATTTAGAAGCAGAACACTTCTCAATCACATAAACACGAGGTTGCTGCTAAAAAAGACCTTCAAATAGTTGGAGTTCCTTTAGGAGTTCCACTAGGGAATAAGAACGCTTATTCATATTATAATTAAGGCGAAACTGGTTAAAGAACCCTAGCAAAGACTAAAGTATGATATTAACCTGGGTTTTCCCATCAATCTCAGCTCCTAAGATCTCTGGTTTATTAAAAAAATCCATCATCTTCAGAATATGATCCCTTACTGGTGCCCCCTCAAATATGCTTGTGTCCATCAGATCTTTCATCACAACTTGTCTAGCAGCATGACTTTGATCCCCAAAAATTTCTTTGAGGTTCATAATCATGTCGTAGTCGGTGGGCATCAGCTCATGCTGATTTTGTAGCACACTTGAGATAGATGCCAAAATGTAACACCGCGTCATCTCATTGGCCTTTTTCCACCTCTGTTGAGCCTAGAATTCCTGTTTTGTTGTCCCCCCATTGTGTTCATCAGGACAAAGATCTATGAGAACAAACCTATAATCCTCTATAGTTAACACAATATCCAAGTTTATTTTTCAATCTATATAGTTTGGTTTAGTTAGTTTGTGTTCTTTCAGCATGACAGAAAGAGGATTGAATGAACCCATTTCAAAACTTGAAAATCATATAATCGAAAATTTTGATGGTTAAATTAAAAACCATCGAATTTAAATTTAAATTTGGCTCCCTCTACCAATTTCTAAACAAATTCGCGAATAGCTTGAATCATCATGAATAACATACCTTGATAGGGAAGACATCTACTATCCATCATTTGTCTCGACATGTCATTGCCTACTAACTTTACTCTGCATCCACTGTATCGTGACAACTAAAATTAAATAGCTAGCATAACTTTAATCCTATAAATAATAACAGTGATTCAGATAGAGAGGATACTGTTATTTATAGCTAAGTGTATACAATTATTTAATTTTGTGTCAATTGTTTCATAATAAACCCCTTCAGATGGAGAAGTGAGCCCATACTAGCACTTACCCAAAATTAACCTTTTAGGAAGTTTGTATTGGTGATTCTGTAATTCATTTCATTTGATGGAGAGGAAAGCACTAAAGCCAACACACAAAATTAATTACATCACTTCCAAACCAGTAATGGAGATTGTTGAATTTATTTAAAATAAATTCCCTCTCTCTCTTAGTTATTTAATACCTTGTGAGGGTTATTAAAAAAAAATTATCCAATTTTTATTAAGATAAAATACAAGAATATTTGACATATTTATAAAGATACCGAGTTATCTTATTTTTATATGCAGTATGCATACATGTAATAAATAAAAAATCAAATTTTCAACTCTCCATTCAGAAATTGAGAATTTTATTTTATTGTTTTTAATTACACATACATACTTTGAACATCCCTATTTTAAATTAATCTAAATTAGATACTAAGTTATGACAGATAATCTAAGCCAATCAATTATCCATTTTGTCCACATGTTAGGGTATTGTTATATCATTAACTACACATACAATCAAAACATGAATAAAACAAGATCAACGTAAATAAGAAAACTGCCCAAACAAAGAGCCTCAACTATTAAAAAATTAGTTAAACAAAGAGTCTTAACTATTAGAAAATTACATAAATAAAGAGTCCCAACTATTAGGAATTTGTTTAAACAAAGAGTCTCAACTATTTATAGTCATGTCTTTAGTTTCAATACAATAAAAAGTCTGCAGTAATCCTTAATGAATCTAGCCATGTCCATGTTGTGCTATGCTATAGGGATCGACCTGCCAGGTCAAGTCGTGGGGATCGATGCCTCCACGAGGGAGTTCACATACTACCATCAATATTACAACACTAATACACAATTGTGTGAATCCTTCCAATAATATTAACCACGAATAAACCATCATGAGATCCAATCACATAAAATGATAATAAAAATATATGACCATAATAGCGGGACAAGAACACCACAAAATAAAGATTAGCATAGTTCTACATTCTACCCAACAATCATGATATATATCTACTCGTTTTATTTGGACGACATGGTTGTACTCAATGTATACGAGGTATCAACGAAGGCTCTAATTCTACTTGTTGGAATGACAGTCCCAAGATCCATTGACGACGTATATAATTGATTAAAAAATTTATTCGTCTATTTAGCCTACAATGTGGAATTAGAGTTTACCTTTGATGAGCAGATCCACATGAATGAAGACAGGTATAAATCAATCTATAGGCTCAGTGGACCTCACGATCTTCAACTGTATTTCCTTCCACGCCAAAATCTAAATGTAGTGTGTGTCACACCCCAACCCGGAGGTAACTATTTTACTTTCCCAGGCTAGAGTGGACCCCATTCATGATGTAACCTTGTTACCCTGTGCATGTATGTAATAATAAACACCAGTCAGATGTAAATAAACAAAGACATAACCCTATAAGATTTATATAGTTGTCAACCCCCAAACCAAAACTAGAGTTTTCAGAAACCTAAATATATACATGTCTCAAACATATACAATACGACACATACATAACCCAACTCAAACTCCAACTATCCATCTAGACCCAATAGTGGACGTCCCTTTTCAACAGCTCACTTGGAAATATAAAGTGTAAGGGGTGAGCTCAACATGATCAGTGAATAATTTAAATCCCAGTCTTGTTTCGATTGTAGTTCTTTGGTTGAGTTTGTTCTTTTATTCAAATACATCTCGTTCCAAGTTAGCTCTCTACTTAGGATACATGGGTTGGACGTTCTGTAACACCCCGCATTTTCTTTTATATATGTAAATAGATATATAGTAAATAATTGTTGTAAAAATGTGGATATGTGTAGTGATGTGTGTTTGAATTTGGTAGATTGGAAAAGTAGAGATTTAAAATGTTAGTGGAAATAATAGTTGAAATTTGGTTTTTAATAAGTGAAAATAGGAAATTTTAGGTCCTAGAACTTGTATTAAATAGGTTTGGTGTAGAAATATGTGTTGGAGAGGTTTGGGATGGATTTGGTTGGCTTAGGAAGGGATTGGAAATGGAAATGGAAAAAAAAAAAAGGAATGAAACAGGCTGTGAACAGTGCACGTGAACAGTGCACTGGCTGCAACTTCAAGCGCGATTTCGACCTTGATTCAGTCAATATCTCTCAAAACGCAAAACATGAAAGTTGTAGAGATCTTTCTTAGAATTCCATATCATCTTGAATCATCTCAATATGAGCTCAGATGAGAGAGTTATGCCCATTCTACGAAGACTGGTCTGGAGCAGAAAAAGTGTTTGCCGAAACAGTAAAAAAAATCGGGATTTTTGTGTTTTAAAACACCATTTTAAGCCCCATTTGTCCCATTCTTCCATTCCAATCTCACCACAAACCTCTTAGAGCCCTAGGAGAAGATAAAGGGAAGAAGAAAAGGGAGAAAGAGAGTCTCTAAAACTTGGGCTTTGGTTTGAAATTCTTGATTTCAAGGTAGGGGTTTTCTTCCATTCACTTACATTGAGGTTAGGGTTATTATATATGTATGTTTTCACTCTCATTCTTATATATATGGTATGAAATACTTGATTCTTGACATTCTTGCAAATATTATCATGTTTTAAACAAATCTATGGTGGAATAACCATTAAATCCTTTTTTTCTCATCTTCAAACCCTAGGTTTCAAGAGAAAGGGGTTTTTCTTTTGATTTCTCCTATGTTCTTGATTTCAAAACTTTAGTGTTTCATATTGAACAACAAAATGGTATTTATGATGATCTCTTGTACATTTTCTTATATTACTCTTTGTACCACCACTTAGGAGAATTGAGGATTTTTCTTGGAAATTGCTTGTAAATAGGAGACTTGTGGAATTGTTGCTATAGGTTCCTTGTCTCTTGGTATTATTGCAAACTTGATTATGTTTTGAGAAAAGTTATGGGTGGAGAGCCATAAAAATCTTAGTTTGTGAGAAACATGGATTTCTCTCTCTCTTCACTCAAATTTGGCTTTGAAAACTATAGTGCTTTGTGTTGAGTATTGAAATGCTATTGTGCATGATCTCTTGTATTTTTCTTCATTGTTTATTTGAAATTGTCTCATGATGGATTTGTGGATTTTATGGAATTTGCTTGAAAAATTGGGGGTTTATGGTATTGTTGGTTATGTGAGATGTTTGTTGGTATTTTATCTCTTGCGTGGTTGTACGATACGAACATGGATTACTATTGACCGGGTATCATGTAGTGGGTAGATGTCTTTATATGTCACGCGGGTATGAACTTTTCCTACCACATGGAGTGGGTAGACGCCTTTGTACGCCGTGTGGGTATGAACTTTTCCTATCACTAATGATCACGGATTAGTAACATGGGTTGTGTTGGACATACAGTGTGGGTTATCGTGCATTGTACTAGAAATGGTTTCGACAAGAGTTTCGGGAAGTATGGGATTCCGCGAGAACTTGCTGGAAACGGTTTATGGTAGAATGGATTACCAATGGTATATTGTGTTTATTTATCTATTTCAATTACTGTTGCTATCTAAACTTGAGATCTGTTTAAATTTCCTCGTTTTACTTCAAATGTTATATAGGTTATTTGTGAAATGAGACCGACCGTTTTAAATGCTTTTCTAAACCTTGTTTGGGTTTGGGAGGATTTTTCTACAGACCTTTGTGCTCACCCCCTATAGTTGAACATTTTTCAGAGTTTGTGCCAGAGGATGAGCTAGGTGCTAACGAGCCGGGCCATGGAGAGCCTTCACTAGAGGGATACTTGGATCCCGAGTGGGACATCTAGAGATGTCGTTGACTTTTGTTCTAGACTAGGATATTCTTTTGAAACACTGTAGTCTAGATTTCTTTTGTAATTTCCGCTGCGCTATCATAGTTAATGTTTTCTTTGGGAAATGTAAATGTCATTGTTGGGCTTATTCTGTTGATATTGTGGCCATGGCTTGGCTTATTCTTTTGGAATGTTATTGTGGGTATTACATACGATGAATGAAAATATTTTGGGATAATGTTGTAAATAGTTTATGGATAAATGGACCCGGTGTGGTCGATGTAGTATAATTGCACAGGTTGTGTTTTGGGTAGAGCTCCCCGAACAAAGGAGACTCTGCCCGAATTTTGTTAAATTAAGGAATGATTGATATGAAGTCTTATTTATGGATGATTTATCTTAGTTCTCTCATGATGTAAATGGTTTTAGTATGTAATGCCGTCCAGGGTGGTTTTGGGGGCGTTACACGTTCATCCTTCATTCCCGCAGCACAGGCTAGGGGTGGTCCAGCAACAAGCAGTGGATGTTGATACCATTGTATCGTATAGTTATAGTTGGTTAAGTAGTGATTTTAGTAGATTATGCGTGCGAAAGTAGACTTTGCACATTGAACACCATATAGAGCTCCATTCGGATTACTGGGGACTAGTCGGATTTTTGTTACAGTGGATTTTTTAGCCCGTCCGCCAACCTATATAGGGCCAAACATGAGCCCGGAATCATCTCAATAGCTCTCCGAACCAATGCGAGTGCGTGAGTTGCCTTCTCCCAAATCTAACTCTAGAGGCGCGGCCCCCTGCTTATTATATTGTGACCTTGATGACAGATAACTATTGTCTGAAGAGTGAGTGTTGGCCTTTTCATATTGAATTATAGTCATTTGACCTCTTTCTTAGGAAGAGATGATAACACCCCAATAAACAAGCCTGAACAGTGATGCACGAGTTCAGTCAAACAACGTCACAAGTCTAAGGGCGGGATCAAGCTTGAAAGGAATAAACGTACGTATGTTTAATAGTGAACGTAGACCTCCTGCTTATAGATATGAGATCAATGACTTAAAAGACATATGTTGAGAGAAACTGTTATACTTCTTTATTACATTGCAAAGAGAGATCAAAGATTGTTTGACACAGTGCGGACACTGGATGGAGAACCAGAGAAGAGAACAACCCACTGAAAGAGCATACCTCAAGGAGCACCAATCTCCCCTTGCAAACATCTATTTGCACAAAGCCGACTATAGATAGAAAGAAAGATGAAGGAAAGAAAAATGAAATATGAAAGAAAAATATGCTTTGGGTTGTGAGATGCATAGACGGGGAGTACACAGCCGAACAACCGTAGGGGCTTCCAGTGGTGGCATTTGCCACTTATGATCAACGTTCACAAGAGCAAGATGGTCCCATGTCTTACAATGTTCAAACAACATTCTTTTCAGAAGGATTTTTTAGGAGGCCTAGACACCTACCAAACATCTCTGAAGGATGGAATGAAGAATCTCTCCAAAATCTGCTTTTTGATCAGCGATTCACCAGCCACTAGATCCACGGACACACCATATTCTCAAACCTGGTGGCTCGGTTGATTGGCACTCCTGGAGGCTCATCTTACATACAAATTCTGGGGGTCCTAGGTCCTGTATCCACCAAGAACATTTCTTCCCTTAAACATAAAACTTCAAATTGTAAGGCGTTTCCACTAACAATAAGCAACATCACATATCAATAGAAAATAAGCATACCTTTTGCCATTTTCAACTAAATGAAATAATACACTCATCTCAAACAGCATAACAACCACGTAATGTCTCGTTTAACCTCTAGGTGGAGCGGAAACAGAAGAAGTCAGCTTAGCACCTAGTACACATTATGCCAATATATTTTTCTTTAAAAAGTATTCATGAATTAATTAAATGCATGTATATGCTTTCATGCTTTCTCTTTCACTTCATGTGATTTACAATGCATTAAAAATGATTTGGAGGTGATTTGAGATGACCCACCAGAGTTAATTCTCGAACTCATGATCATCAATTATCTAATTGCTACACATTCCAACAATATGAACATATTTCCGCCACCTAAATTTAATTTTTAGATTACTTGGATAGCAAGAAAGTTAAACGATTACAACTTACCCATGCATCTATAGTTCATGTCCTATAGTGTATGCAAAACTTGATATTTTTGTTTAATTATGTTGGAAAATTGGATGCAAATAAAGTGAACGGCAGGGTGAGGCGCGGACTAGGTCGCTCTCTTAAGACGTTTCGCGCCCCTTTATGAAAGAATCACAGTGTAGAAGGCAATAACGCGTCGTTCCCAAGATACAACAGCCCAGCCTATTGATTGTTGTTTCACTTAGATCTGCACAATCGAATGAAGCAGAAGCTTCACACACCTTTGAATATTGCCCAAAAACTTATATAGTAAGAAAATAGTTGATATCAGATTATATATCTCTATACTGAAAATATGTGTATATATATATATATATATATATATATATATATACAAATAATATATGTGTTTAATAGGCTGTAATTACTTCTATATTTAATTGGATAATAACTTAAAAAATATGGTTGTTGGAATACCAGCCATTGTGGGGACCCACTACCAGGTCCTGGAATAGGCCTAGCAGTGTGGTTCGTAGATCTTGGAAATCTGTATCTCCTCCGCTAGTCCCACCCCTACGGACGTGAGAGTTCCAAGATCTCTCTTTAATTCAAATGCTAGATAACACTAGTATATATATATACTCAAGTATTTTTGGATATTTAGTCGATATGGGATTGAGTTCCCACTCATAAAAAATACTCTTTTAGTTAAAATATTCTAACAATCCCCCACTTATTTTAATAAAAGATACACTATATAAGTAACCGGGCAATAAATAGAATATTATGCATTGCAAAAGTGGCAATGCCTTTAAACCTTTACTTAGTGCTTCAAAGTTCCCGTACTAGAGTCAAAGTGGATTTAGCCTTTAAACGATGACTACTTAAGGGTACGTAGAACCATATCACACACATGATATTCAAGGTGTCCAAAACCAAGCTTCAAAAACCAGCACATTTTTCAACCTTGTGCTTTATCCCAGTTTCTTGAGTGCTCTAGAGAATTAGCCCAAATTCTCATAGGAAGCGGCCCGTCTTCCACACTCATATAGGTGAGTCTATCAAGGATGTTCTCGTAACTAAGACATCCCACCCAAAAAGGGCTATAGAACTCATTAAGAGATATTGATCTCATCCTCCAAATTTTTCGTTACGAGATCACATGTACTTTACACCACAGGGATGGACAATGAATATAAAATTTCAACAATGATATAAATTTCATTGGTACATGTTTCACAAACCAAGTCACTCTATGATTCATTTGTCCCATTAACCTAGTTCTTGGGATCTCTAGTCCCTAGGTTGGGTATCCTCATATGTAACTTAATCGGACTTGGGCTTGAGTCCATTCCCTCTCAATGTACTCTAGATCTTTTCTCTAACTAGAGCTTTTGTTAACGGATCGGCAAGATTGTCAGTCGATCTCACATAATCAACATTGATTGCACCATTATTCAGGTATGATCTCATAGTACTGTGCTTTCTTCTCATAGATCTGGATTTTTCATTATAGTACTTATTACGTACTCTACCTATTGCGGCATTGATGTCACAATGAATTAACATAGGTGGCACTGGTTTAGCCCACAAAGGTATATCAAACAATAAATCACGAAGCCACCCAGCTTCCTCACTAGTTGAAGCTAGCGCAATCAATTCAACTTCCATTGTTGACTTTGCAATAATTTGCTGCTTCTTTGATTTCCAACTTATGGCTCCACCACCTAAAGTAAAAACATAACATGTAGTGGACATAGAATCACCCGATAGGGTGTTCCAATCTGCATCACAGTAACCTTCAAGTACAGCATGATAATTCTTATAAAATAAACCAACATGTATAGTTCTTTTTAGATATCTCATAAGACGACATATTGCACTCCAATGATCCATACTAGGTCTACTAGTAAATCTACCAAGTACACCCACCGCATAGGCAATATCAGGTCTAGTACAATCAGTGGCATATCTAAGACTACCAATTATGCTTGCATACTCTATTTGATTAATTACATCACTTACTTTTTATGTTGGAAATAAATGAATGCTTGAATCAAAAGGTGTGCAAGCAGGTTTACAATCAAAAAAGTTATATTTTTTCAAAAAAAATTCTATGTAATGAGATTGATCAAGCATAATTCCATCAACGCTCTTTGTGATTTTCATGCCAAGAATCACATTTGCTTGACCCAAGTCTTTCATGTCAAATTTTTTGTTTAGTAAAGCCTTGGTAGTCTCAATCACATATAAGCTTGTGCCAAAACCAAAAGATCATCAACATATAAACAAATAATAATATGTTCACCATTTTCAGACTTTGAGTAAATACATTTGTCACTCTCATTAGCCTTAAACCCATTAGCTAAAACACACTGATCAAATTTTTCGTGTCATTGCTTGGGCGCCTGTTTAAGGCCATATAAAGATTTAGTTAATTTACAAACTTTATTTTCATGACCTTGTTGAATAAACCCTTCTGGTTGGTCTATATAAATTTCTTCCTCTAGATCACCATTCAAAAAAGCTGTTTTTACATCCATTTGATGTATTTCTAAATTATGTATAGCAGCTATAGATATTAGCAATCTTATAGATATAATTCTAGAGACAGGAGAAAACGTATCAAAGAATTCTAAATCTTCTTTTTTGTTTAAAACCTTTAGCTACCAACCTCGCCTTATACTTATCTATCGTTCCATCAGATTTGAGCTTTCTCTTTAACACCCATTTGCAACCTATAGTTTTACAACCAGGAGGTAAATCTACCAATCTCCATGTTTTGTTTGTTATGAGTGAATCATATTCATCATTTACAACTTCTCTCCATAAGTCTGAATCGGGAGATGTTAAGGCTTCTTGTAAGTTGGTTGGATCCCCTTCAACATTATAAACAATGTAATCTGAACCAAAATATTTTTCTACTCTACTCCTCTTACACCTCCTAGGTTCATATTCTTTTTATTCTATATTTTTGGTCAATGATGAACTGGGAATATCACTAGACTTTGGCATATTATCATCACCCCCACTATTTTTATATTTAAAAGGGAATTTATCTTCATGAAATATAGCATCTAGTGATTCAATTACCACATTATTCTCTAGGTCTTAAAATCTATATGCTTTACTAGCTAGTACATATCCAATGAATACACATCTAGATGCTCTTATTCCTAATTTAGGAATTTTAGGATCAGTCATCCTAACATAACCTAAACAACCCCATACTCTAATGTAATTCAAGTTAGACTTTCTTTTTCTCCACAGTTCATAAGGAGTAACTATATTTTATTTACAAGGAACTCTATTCATAACATAATTTCCAGTTAAAACTACTTCTCCCCACAAAATTTTAGGTGCACTAGAACTAGCTAACATAGCATTGGTTAGGTTGATCAAAGTTCTATTTTTACGTTCAGCTATACCATTAGATTGAGGAGAGTATGGTGGTGTAGTTTCATAAACTATTCCTAAAGACTGTATATGTTCAATTAATCCAAGTGATTCATACTCTCTACCTCTATCACTTCTAAATCGTTTAATTTTTCTATCAAAACGATTTTCTACTTCTTTAATAAAAATGGTGAGTTTTTCAAAAGCATCACTTTTATTTTTCATAAGATAAACATAAGTGTATTTTGAAAAGTCATCGATGAAATTTATAAAATATATTTTTCCACCACGAGTCAAAATTCCTTCAAATTCACATATGTCCGTGTGTATCAATTCTAATAATTCGGAATTTCTTTCTACTTTGATATGAGACTGTTTTGTTATTTTTGTCATGCTACAATATTCACATTTTTCAAAATTATTGTGTAACTTAGGCAATAAACCTACATGGCTCATATTTTTCAAATATTTGCTATTAACATGACAAAGACGAGCATGCCACATAGTCACATAAGAAACAATGTAAACGGAAGAAGTAGTTTTATTCATTTCTACATTCAGCTTAAACATACCATCACAAGCATAACCTTTCCCAACAAATGATCCATTCTTGGTCAAAACAAACTGATCAGATTCTATGGTTTGTTTGAAACCAGCCTTATTTAAAAGATAACCAGAAACCAAATTCTTTCTGATTTCAAGAGTGTGAAGAAAATCTCTTAGAGTCAAAACTCGGCCAGAGATAAATTTGAGTTGGACATCTCCCATGCTCAAAACACTCACAGTATGTGAATCACCAAGCAACACTTTTTCATCATTTCCAACGGGAGAGAAAGACTTGAACCAAGATTTATCATGACAGCCATGCCTGGAAGCTGCAGAATCTGCCCACCACCCTTCACTATTCTCAATAAAATTAACATCGGTAATCATGGCAACAAGTGGTTCCTCTGTCACATTAGCTTGAGGAGCATAACCCCGTTTTTTAAAACGACAATCTTTCGCAAAATGACCAGACTTTCCACATACAAAACAAACACCATTATTTGATTGATTATTTTTATTATATGGTACTCATTTGGAAGGGGGTCCTTGGTTTGGTGCTTGGTTCCATTTCTTTTGAAAATGGTTTTTATTTGAAGCCCTATTAAACCTTTTCATGTTATTACCTCTAGGCTTCAAATATGCACTGTTTCTATTATTTTAACTCTTTGAGACGTTATCATTAGATGTGATAAAATGTACCTTATTGTTGTTTCCATTACCATTGAGATTCTCGTTAGTGTCGTTGGTCTTGTCTTGTTTTTTGGCCTCTTCCTCAATTCGAAGCCGAGCCATTAGATTCACTATTCTTAATTCTGATTGCTTGTGACGAAGTCCCTTTTGATACTCCTTCCATGAAACTGGCAGTTTTTCGATAACTGCTGCAACTTGCATCTGTTCATCTACCTTGATTCTTTCGGACACAATTTCATGAACAATCATCCGTAACTCATGTGTTTGAGCAATTACAGATTTATTTTCCACCATCTGAAATTTAAAATAGTGGCTACAAGCATATTTTTTCGTCCCTGCTTCTTCTGTGTCATACTTTGCCCCCAAAGCTTTCCAAATCTTCTTGGCAGAAGAATAAGAATTGGAATAGTAATCATATAGCTCATCGGAAAGACAATTGACCAAATAATTGCAACAATTATCTTCGTCAGTCTCCTATAGTGCTAAATTCTTTTCATGTTCTGCTAACTCTTCTGCAGTCATACCTTCCTTGTTCACCTTCTTGGGATTTTTTGTAGTGAGAATCCATGTGACCTTCATCAATTTGAGATAGAACAGAACTTTCTTCGCCCATCTTTTGAAGAACTGTCCACTGAATCGAAACGATTTGTTAAAGATCGTTTGACCCAGCAGATGAAAAAGTAGAAGTGGTCATCGCAGAATTCTCCATCGGATTTGATTCGTCTTAAATTTTTGGGAAAATTGGATGCAAATAAAGTGAATGGCAGGGTGAGGCGCGGACTAGGTCGCTCTCTTAAGACGATTCGCGCCCCTTTATGAAAGAATCACAGCGCATAAGGCAGTAACGCGTCGACCCCAGGAACAACAGCCTAGCCTATATTGACTGTTGCTTCACTCAGATCCGTACAATCGAATGAAGCAGAAGCTTCACACACACACACCTTTGAATATTGCCCAGAAACTTATATAGTAAGAAGATAGTTGATATCAGATTGTATATCTCTATACTGAAAATATGTGTATATATATATACAAATAATATATGTGTTTAATAGGCTGTAATTACTTCTATATTTAATTGGATAATAACTTAAAAAATATGGCTGTTGGAATACTAGCCGTTGGAGATTTTTGGTATTCAGCAACTGAAATTTTAATATAGAAATAATGACAGAAAATAATTAAACAAAATATTAAAAAGTGGGTTTAATACTAGTTAATATTTTATTTCATTTAGGCGAGCCATGGGGACCCACTCCCGGGTCCTGGACTAGGCCTAGCAGTGTGGTTCGTAGATCTTGGAAATCCGTATCTGCTCCGCTAGTCCCACCCCTGCGCACATGAGAGTTCCAAGATCTCTCTTTAATTCAAAGGCTAGATAACACTAGTATATATATATACTCAAGTATTTTTGGATATTTAGTCGATGTGGGATTGAGTTCACACTCATAAAAAACACTGTTTTAGTTAAAATATTTTAACAGATTACACGAAAAAATTATTGAAACTAGATTTTATAGCCTTCATAACATAACTAAACTCTAAACATAAAGTAAAAATGCTTGTGAATTATGGCTGTAGAGCCCATAAGGTGAAATTTCATGTTCGCTATGTTTTCTAGAGTTTTACACCATAAATCAGCTTGACCTATCCGTGTTCGGTCGGTAATCTCTCTTAGTACACTTAGGACTCGTTTGGTAGACGTATTACAAAGAGAGTAAATATTGAATTGTACTATTTTTTATTTAATCGGGTCTAATACTTTGTTTGGTAAGCAAATTTGATACCGTACTAATTTCAAAAACGTATACTTATCATATACTTTTTATATGATAGACCTGTATTATGAAGGTATTTTAATACCACCAAGAAATGTGGTATTATAATCCAACTCAAATATATTATTCTACACATTTACTATTATAACCCATTAACTGATAAAATCAAGTTGTCATCAATGTAACAAACACTGGTTGAGAGTATTTTTGTTAATTCAACATTAATACGAAGAAATCATTTCCTAACCAAACTATCGATTGTATTAAATAACTATTATCTAATGTTTATGTTATGTATTGCCAAACACTAGATAAAATTACGTATTATTTTAATACCCTATTTAATCTTGTATTTTATCCATCTGTATTGTATTAGACTGTATTATTTTATCCAATCCATTCATTTCTAATACGGCAACCAAACGAGCCCTTAGTATCTTATAGTAAGACAAACTTAGTTTAAAAGTAGACCTATTAGGATTTCGAACGATAGGTCACAGGCTCAAAACGACAACCCGTAGACCCCCCCGTTCCCATTATTTTTCCATAGGACATCGAATTCGAAATGTTACAAACTCCTCTACTTTTACTTAATTTTAGAGTAACACTAGTATTTATTCCGTAGTACCCAGGTGCTCTATCCTATACCAATAGAAAGTTCTGTGTTTTTAGTTTCCAATGCAACAAACGGTGCGTCGTTTCGAATTTTCGAAAGAAAGTTATTGATATTTCTCTATAGGGTGTCCAAAGAAGAATTAAGTAATTTCTTTTCTATTCTTAAGAAAATCCTTCAATACTCATGCCGGACTGTTACATCTTTTCCTCACCTCTTCCTTACCCTTTTAAAGCAAGACCGTTTTTTTCCCTCATAAAAAGAATTTAAAACAATACTTTAACGTAAGGTGTCATGCAGCGATGCATACATATGTTACAACTGGTAGTGGTACCCTTTCATAATAGGAACTTAAGTTCAGCTTCTACGTAAGTTTCAGCATTTCTTTAGTTCTAATAAGAAGTTCACCAACTAAATGCACGATTTAAGTTTCCTAACTCAATATTTCAGTTTCTAACCATCAATTAAACAATTATTTGGCGTTGTATCAGTAAGCATCCAGCTGCTAATCATTAATCCCCAATAACTAAAACTTCTCAGTTTAGCAATTAACTTAAAACAACTTAATTTCAGGTGTAATGAAGTGCACATAAAAAAATTACGTTAACAATGCATAAGCATGACCCAATCGTAGTTGTCCAAATCTAAGAAACAAGTAAAATTCTTCTTGAGTTACATGGATTTCCTTCTCTCTACTCTTCTGTACAAGACTAGATCATCTTGCAACTTGTTTTTTTGTTTAATAAAGAATCAAATGAGACTCTTTTAAGGTTGAAGAACAAACCTGTAAAGTTTGAAGTCTTCCATTTTGATTATTATATAATACTATAATATCTTCAAGACTTAACATAAGAATAACACATCTTAAGCATGGACAAGCATTTTTATATTATTATCTTTATAGTTGTCACTTTAATTTCTCTTTCTTCCAAATTTTTACATATTATATTTTATTGTGTAAACTTAAATAATAAATTATACATAACTCCCAAATTTATGAAATTAGTAAATCATCCACACAAGATTTGAATGCAAATAAAAATTATATTTTAACCAAACCATTTCTTTTAAATGCATTATTCGGGTCTCACAGTGTGGGTTGGAATCATCCGAATTTTCTTCCTTGCTCTCTCTCTTTCTCTGCCTCTTCTAAATGTGAAGGTAAAAGTTGTGGCTAAGGGAACTAGCGAGTGAGTGTATGTATAGGCTACAACAGAGACTCTAAAGTAAAATAAGGGTCAGACTTCCAATGGGCCTAGAAATCCTATGTTCAATCCAGAATAAACATCCTACAGTGCATTAATAATAAATTAATCTATTAAAAAATTATTATTGATCTCTCAGGACTTATCTCTAAATTATATTTCAAGCTCCTCGTTATTATATCTCAAAATTATATTTCGAATTCCTCGTTATTATATGCTTAATTAACTTTTCAAGTTTAAGATTATAGATATTCGTCAATTAATTAAATTAATAACAATTATATTTAATTGACTTCTTTTTATCTTTGAGATGTTACCACTCAATTTATTTGTCATGTCCGATAATTAAATTCACCTGTAGGGTTTGATATAGACAAAACTTATAAACTTTTTCAAGAGAACATCATTAACTCATTTAAAATACCGAGACGTAGTGTCCTTTAATAATTAATTTTTACCATACAAATAATTTTATATGCATGTGTCCATTAAATATCTCAGGGTTAAAAGTTTAAGCAATCATAATAATTATGAGATATTTATTTTCTTATTTGGTCAGTAAAAAGAAAATAACCTCAATAATGGTTAGGTCCAATACACAAAATGTATTTTGATGACTATCCCAGTAATGATTCATTAATTAATCCCTAAGCTAATTATGATTTTCAGTACTTGAATAATATCTAAAAGATGATTCATTCATAACTACCAAATATAATGCTCAAAAAAAAAAATACTACCAAATATAGTTCCTCGGAACATAATGAGTATGTGGAGGATTGTTATCTAATGCCGGCTAACGATAATCTTCACAGTAAGAGCCACAATTGAGAAATTGTTTGCATCGATAATTTAAAAGATAAGATAATGGAGTTTCTTGAAGATAATGTTATTAGTGAAGTAATCTATATAAGAGATTTTAAATCTTTAATTTGTCTTGAGATTTTTGCATCTCAGATCATTCTATGATTGTTGATTAGATGCATTAGATTGACTCCAAAAATTCTATTTCCCGTCCAAAATTTTCCATTTTTTTAACTCCCCCAATCACGCCCTCTAAATTCCCCAATTCACAATGTTACCGAATCTATCACCCCTAATCTCCTCACCTTTCCAAAATATTCCTATCACAAGATCTTCTTAGCTTCTAATAGTAACACCAACCCAACTCTCCATTTTAGATACTCAAAATATATTTAAATATTACACTCTCTATTTTAAAAAGTCACTTTTACAAGTTTACGCCAACTATGCTCTCTATTTTAGCTAACTATTTCAACTAATTTTTAATAATTTAAATTGAAAAGCCTACGTAACCTACCAAGTCATCGCCATATTGATGACCTAGCATGATGACATGTCATGCCATGTCATCAAATTTTCAAATTTTGAATTTTGCAACGATCATATTGATAACGGTCACCTTTTCAACGATCATATTTTCAACGGTCATATTTTTGAATATGTATAAATAGGACCTTCCCCCTCTCATTGTCATACACCTCAAATTTATTTACTGTCATTGCACTATTCCTTGTTTATTTTCTATGGCTCGTTATCTTGCATTCAAGATGATTAACGATTTTGACTCCGATGATAAATTGGAGATGATAATGATTGCTTCTATGGAAATGGAGGAACTCAGTAGTGAGAACAACTCTAGAGTACATCGTGGTTCTATTCAAGGTCATTCTGTTATTTTTCGCAATCGAGTTGAAGGGCACAAGAGACTTTGTCGCGATTATTTTGCTAAATTACCTGTCTATCCCCCAAATTTATTTTGGAGGAAGTTTCAAATGAACCAATTCCTTTTTCTTTGTATTCTATCCATGGTGAAAGCTTATGATCCATATTTTATCCAATAAAAAGAATGCTCTTGGGATTATTGGCTTGCCTTGCCTTCCCTTCAAAAGATGACAGCCACTATAAGGATGTTTGCCTATGGAGTTGCATCAGATGTTGTTGATGATTATGTGAGGGTCAGCGAGAGCACCGCAATAGAAAGTCTACAGAGATTTGTGAAGGCGGTAGTAGCAATTTATTCATATGAGTACCTCAGGTCACTAAACTAAGATGACATTGCTAGATTATTGGTAATGGGGGAAAGACGTGGGTTTCCTGGGATGTTAGGTAGCATTGATTGTATGTATTGGAAATGGAAGAATTGTTCAACAGCATGAAAATGTATGTACTCTGGTTACGTCCATTAACCAACAATTATTTTAGAGGCGGTGGGCTCACACGATCTATGGATTTGACATGCCTCTTTTGGTTACCTAGATCCCACAATGACATCAATGTGCTAGAATGCTCTTATGTTTTTGCACTCCTTTCGGAAGGTCGGACTTCAGTCAATTACTCCATCAACAGAAGCGATTATACAATGGGATATTATCATCCTGATGGTATCTGTCCAAAATGGGCAATGTTTGTCAAAATAATTTCATCTCCAAGAGGCAATAAGCAAATACATTTTGCAAAAGCTCAAGAGTCAGCAAGAAAGGATGTTGAACGAGCTCTTGGAGTGTTCCAAGCAAAGATTTGTTATAGTGCATTGATCAACACATTTCTAGAGACTTGAAATGCTTAAGGATATTATGAAGACATGCATAATATTGCATAACATGATTGTTGAAGATGAGCGAGACGCTAATGTGATGGACTTTAGTTATGATGCATCAGATGAAAGTCCTACTCCTACATTGATACTTGAACAGGAGTTCAGAGCTGCTACAATTTATTCATACTCAACATCGCATTAGGGACAGAGAAACTCATTTGAAACTCCAAGCTATTCTAGTCGAGCACTATGGAATATGCATGGAAATTTATAGGCACAAGTTAAGCATTCATTGTCTACGAATATTTATTACAGTACTTGTTTGTTGTTACTACTACTCAAAAGTTGTTTCTCTACGAATTAAAAGAACTACATCTTCTTTCTTAGGATTTTCATTTGGCGGTGCTTATAATATTTAGGTTGCATCGGAGGTATGACACTAGTATCCATCGACATTATTCTCTCTTCCTCTCTTAATTGCTCCATTGGATCCTCATTTTCTCATGATCTAATCGCCCTTTCTCTTGATCTAGTCGCTCTTGCTCTTGAAGATATCATCTTTAAAGCATTTCAACTTTCTTCTCTTTCATTATTTTCTTCTCTTCCTTCATATCTTCTAACAGTTTCATGAAATAAGAACTTGTATCATCGCCTCTAAACAATTTGCTTTTTGATTTTCTTACTCGCTCTTTCTCAACCTTCCTTCCAAGTGGCCTCTCTAAGCCCCTATATGAACCACTATTGTCTCCTAAATTTACTGATTCTGGTGTTGAAGGAGTAGAGTTGCAAGGAGTTGCAGTACCTTTTATTTTCTGCTTCTTTCCTTGAGAGTCCTTCATCCATTTTGGTTAATACCTTATCTCATTCAACAATGTTCAAACTGAAAAGTGAACTTATACAGTTCCTTGTACAAACTTATTGGCATCACGAATCTGAAAATTGTAAAAGAAACGTATGTATCATATAAATAAAGGTGCACTATTTTGCAACTGTAATTAAAAGTGCACTCATACCTTGTCTTTCTCGGTCAAACTGCTTCGATTCAACCTTTCAATTTGGGAAAAACAACCACAAAATTTGTTGGTGGCTAGCTGAATTGCCGACCAACGATTCATCAAAGAAATAGCAGTACGACTAAATTTGCCTGAGTTTTGTAATTGTTGAAATACTCCTAAACCCTTACTCAATACGTCTTTGATTTTTGCTCGTTTCTTTAAACAACATCCAAACTAATATTAAGCCACATCAAGATCTATGCCGAGATTATCATTACGTCATCTTCAACTGTAAAGTTGTCACCTCAAGTCTTCGTTTTTTTAAACTAGAAAAATTTTCAGCCTCAATGACAAGCTCAAACTAATACTAAATAATACTAACCACGATTAAGTTCATCAACCCATTTAATCCATAAAAAATTCAACCCATCAACCAGAAAAATCAGATGACGAAACCAAAAAAATAAAAAATTTAACGAAGCAAATTGCAACCTTCGGGCATATGACGAAGCAGAGGGAGAGACGATTGGATCTAGCGGTGGCAATTCTTGCCCACAACCCACCAACCCGCCCAATCCGTCCATAAATTAATGGGTTAGGTACCCGTTTTTATTAATATGGGTTAAAAATGGGTTGGATACTATTATTTAGTTTAAATTTATGCGTTAAATCGGGTTTAAAATAGGTACTCATTGCGTTTTCCTTCTTAAAAACTAATGAATACTAAATACGCACACCAACCGTTAAGACTCCCATCTCTCCAGCCGTTAGACTCCCATGTCTCCCCTCTTGACGTTAAAAGCCAGATCCTCCACCACACACTGCTAGTCTCACCTCTAGTGCTACTCCGACTGGAATTCGGTTATTGAATCTCGCATCTCCTCATCATTCAAACTTGCAAAGTGAGTCCCCTCCGATTTTATTTATTGAAATTTCCCAAAACATTGTCTCAATACATCGAATGCCCAACTTTCTTATTTTTTCCTTTTCTAACTCTCTGTTAGCATTAGTTTTGTTTTTCTTGAATTAAATATTGAATTACTTGAGTTATATTTTTTTGGCTAAAAGACCAGTTGTTACATGCCTACAATGTGTTTGATGAAATGCCCAAAAGCTGTTTAGGCATCACAAAATGAGCGTTAGCAATGATATTGATTATTAGAATTTATCACCTCTCCTGCTATGTTTTGTTGGTTCCTTTTGTTTTTTATTTTTTTTGGTAAATTTTCATGTTACTCATTGATCCATTTGTTTGAAAAAAATTAGTATATACTCCTTGCATCCACTTAGATATACAAATTTCTCATGTCATTGGTTATATGTCCCTTTCATCCGGCAATGTTTTTTTTTGTATGTGTAGAGTTGTCATGATTATATGTCCATAGGCATACACCTGCTTATGCCTCTTTATATGTTTATGCTTATTTTGTCTGTTGTCATAAAGATTTTTTTACCAGAGTCTGCCACATTGTTTCTCTTAGTCATTTAAGTGAAAAAACAATGGCAGTATCATATACCATTCTTCAGTAATCAACTTTTGCCTATTGAATGTTCCTAGAAAATATCATCTAGATAAAAATGAACAATTCAAATTCTTCGGTGTTTTTAATTGCTTTGTTATGCCATGATACCCTCTACTAATCAGTGTGTTTTCCTATACATCCATTGTGTTTACCCCCTACTAATTAGTTTCACTAAATTTTAGCTTCCTAATAGGTGGGATTTTTTTTAATTGCTTTCCTTTTCTTTTCTTTTCTTTTTTTCCCGTGTGGGTGGGGATTAATTAACTAATGGTAAATCCGAATTTCTTCATTTCCTAAATTTTTGATATCCTTTTTCATTTTATTTAGTGACATGTAATATGATAGTTGATTAATGGTTCGAAACTATTAGGATATACTTTAGAATGCTTTATATATTATTTAATGTTTATTTTTGTTGGTGTAGATTCATATTGATGCCGCCATGTCTTCAAGAGATAATATAAGGGAAGATAATGTTGATTATGGTGAAGAAAGTTCTGTTACTGGAAAACGAGATAGAAAGTCTCGTTCTATAGTTTGGCATATTTTTGAGAAATTACCTGTTAATAGTGATGGGAGACAAAAGGCTAGGTGTACAAAGTGTGACCAACTATATATAACAGACCTCAAGTCCGGAACATCGAATTTGAAGCGACATCTCAAAACTTGTCCTGTACATGACACAAATGAGTTGGTGCCACAACTACCCTTTGATCAAGATGCCTATCGAAAGAAGCTTTTTGATGTCATAATCAAGCATAATTACCCCTTTAACTTTGTGGAACATGAAGGAATCAGAGAGTTGCATAATTTCTTGAATCCAAATGTGAAATCAATCTCAAGAAACACCGCAAAGTTGGACATTTTGAAAGCTTATAAAAGGGAGAAAGAATAACTTAAACATGCATTGGAATTAATTCCAATTAGGATTTGTTTGACTTCAGATTTATGGACTTCTCTCACCACAGACGATTAGATGACTTTGACTGCTCACTAAGTGAATGAACATTGGGTACTGCAGAAAAGGATATTAATCTTTCGTCATATACCCCCTCCTCATAATGGACCACTTTTAGCAGAAAAAGTGATTACTTTTCTAAAAGAATGAAGAATTGAGAAAAAAAATGTCACCATTACTTTGGATAATGCAAATTATAATGATGGTTTAATTGATTTGTTGAAGAATCATCTTTCTTTAACAAATTTTTTGATATGTGATGGTGAATTTCTTCATGTACGTTGTGGTGCGCATATCTTGAATCCTATTGTTCAAGCGGGCTTGAAAATGATTGATGGATCTGAGTATAAGATTCGAGAAAGTGTCAAATATGTTAGGGGTACAGAGGGAAGGATGATCAAATTTGTAGAATGCATTGCACAATTGTCCACAAAAAGTGGTAAAAAAGTATCCCAAGATGTGCCAACAAGATGGAATTCAACCTATCTTATGCTTGAATATGCTTTATTATATCGTCGGCCGTTCTACCAGTTGCAATTAATTGATACTAACTTCAAAACATGTCCATCACAAGAGGAATGAAACATGGTTGAAAGGATAGCAAAGTTTCTTAAACCTTTTTATGACATTACAACATTGTTTTCAGGAAGTCAATATCCCACTTCAAATTTGTATTTTCGTAGCGTATGGAAAATTCAAACACTCATCCTAGAGGAACTGAATAGTCCTAATAAAGTTATAAGTTCCATGGCACAACAAATGAAGGGGAAATTTGACAATTATTGGGATTGTTATAGCATATTGATTTCCTTTGCCATAGTGCTTGATCCTCGTTATAAGTTAAAGTTTGTTGAATTTGCATTTGCAAAGCTTGATCCTGAAACATGTGAAGAAAAGATAAGAATGTTTGGATGAAGTTACATTCACTCTTTCAAAAGTACGTGTGTTTCTCCCTGTCCACTTTTGCAACTAATCCATCGACAATGAGAAATGCTTCTAGTGGAGTAGATGAAGATGAAATGAATGTAAGTAACATCACTAATTAGTTATTCTTATAATTATTGTCAAATTTATGCTTTCATAGATTTATTAGTAATTTTCTTATATATTGTGTTTATATTAATGTAGGAGTTTGAGTTATTTGAGAGAGAACATTCTGGATTGAACAAAAATAAATTACATTTGGATCTATACTTAGAAGAATCTTTACTTGATCAGAGGCAAAATGCACAGTTGGATGTTCTAAGTTTTTGGAAAGTAAATAGGACCCGATATCCAGAGCTTTCATGGATGGCCCGTGATGTGTTGAGCATTCCCATTACTACAGTTGCCTCAGAATCAGTTTTTAGTATTGGAGGCTGTATCATTGGAAAATATCATAGTTCAATTTTGCCAAAGAATGTAGAGGCATTATTATGCACTCAAGATTGGTTACATGGTTTAGAAGGTAAAATTAACTCTTGCAATTTCATGCTAATATTATAATTAATTGTTTTGAGATTTACAAACATTAGAATTTAATGTTATGCACTTGCTTTAAGTAGTTCAAGAAGATACAGATGAGGAGGAGGAACTTGCAATTGACATTGAGAAATTAATTTCTAGATTTGGTGGCTCTTCAAATGATGTGGAATGAATCTTGGGAAGTTGGTGTGGGGTCTAATAATGATGCTGAAAATGGATATATAAGGTTTTTTTTTTTTTTTTTTGTGATTATTGCGAACTTGGGTTAACTTTTCCTTTAGTTTTTACTTTTGGGACTTATAGTATATTGAATTTTTTTGTTTTGGTTTAGGATGAAGAAGGTTCGTCAAAGAAGGAAGTGAAGTTTGACACAATATTTGACAATGAATAGAATGTCTTATAGTAGATTTCGTAATATTCTTTTTAAACTTGTCCTAATATTTGGTTGAGCATGTGTTCCATTTGCTCGACCCAACTTGTGAGTATTAAATGATAAGGAGACATGGTGTTATGGTTATGTGTATCTTTTTTTGGATTATTTCTTGTTATGATGAAGGATTGTTGTGAATTATTAGTATGAAATATGCTATGCGATGGGACAGTAATTGTGTTTGTGTTTTTATTTTGTCAATGTGTAAGTGTTTGTATGTCACATTGTATCAAGATTATGTGTTTCTAAGCGGCACTGTGTGTACTTGCGAGCGGCACTGTGTGTGCGACACTGTGTGAATATTTTTTTGTTGATTAGTGTGTCTTTATGTAACACTTCAAAACACACCCTGGACGGCATTACATTCTAAAACCATTTACATAATGAGAGCACTAAGATAATCCATCAATAAGAAAATTTTTCCATTCATCATCCATAGAATTTACAATATCATCCCAAAAGAATAAGCCAAGCTATGACAATTACATTCCAAAAGAATTATACTTAAACTTAGCAGCGGAATAAACAGAATACTAGACGATACATGATCTCAAAATAAATTCTCTAGTCTAGTGCAAAAGAAGCTATATCTCTATATGTCCACCTCTGGATCTAGATTTCCCTCGAATGGGGCCTCCCAATACCCCTGCTCGTCAACTCCGAGGTTCTCCTCTAGCACCGTATCTGAAAAATGTAATTTGTAGGGGGTGAGCACTAAGCTCCGTAGCAACATTCCTCCCAAACTCGAACAAGGTTTATAAAAACATATAAAATGGCCGGTCTCATTTTACAAATAGCATACATAATCTTTGAAGTAAAACAGGAACATTTTAAAATGGATCTCAAGTTTAAGTAGCAACAGTAATTTACATAAACAGTAAAAGAAACCAAGATCCAATACATATCCATTTTCCAAAATATAAACCATTTTCCCACAAGACCTTGTGGAATCCCATACTCCCACAAGTCCTTGTAGGAAACCATTTTCCACAATAATACAACAATCCATCAATATGTATATGTATCTCAAACATGATGTAAGGCAAACTCCATGAATCGACACATTGAGTAATATCTAACACACACACACCCACACAAATCTTATCAAAGATATCCATCCTTTAGGAAGGGCGTATGCCACACCAATGGCAGTGACGTATCCAACCCAGGTATTAGTATACTAACCCTCTTACACGGCACCCGTGAGCAATAGCGGTTTAGTCTTACCAAAGCACTAACCCCACTACGAGTGGTAGGAAAAATGCCCACCCACACGGAGCAAGCAACACGTTTACCCACTCTACGATATCTCGTCAAAGGCCACCCATGGTCATCCCACACTCATAAGAGATACAATACCAAACCCAATTTCACAATTTATAAGTATATCTTAAAAACCTCCAATTTTCTCAAGTTGTTGTACAAAGAGCAATATAAGAAAATGTACAAGAGATCCTCATAAATACCATTTTGTTGTTCAATATGAAACACTAAAGTTTTGAAATCAAGAATAAAGGAAGAGTTCAAAAGGAAAACTCATCACTCTTGAAAACTAGGGTTTTTCAAACAAAAGAGGGATTTCATGGGTATACAACCCTAACTTTGTGTAAAACATGTAATCTTTGTCAAAAGCCTAAGAGATTGTGAAACCCGGGAAAATTTGAAATTTTTCTGAAAAAGGGCAAAATGGTAATTTGCCATTACTGCACGTATTTGAAATACATATGTTCTAGACCTCGGATGAGGAAATGGAGTGCGTCGTTGGATTCGCAACGCGAAATCTAGTGACCACCAGAAAATTCGTTGAATTCCGAGATAGTCGGATTTTGCACGTAGTTCGAGACGACTGCGTGGCGATTGACCTTTTAAAGGTCCCCAAAAACGAGAAATATTAAATTTCCTTATAATTGGATTAATGTGCCAATAAAATTTATTTGGACTTAATCCGGGACTTAATGAGTCGTTTCGGGACGAAAAACGGACCCGAAAGTAATAAACGAGCGGTGCGATGTAGACCACACATTTAAAATTATAAATAGGAGCTAAAATATCTGAAAAAAATCAGAATTTCCAAGCCACTTGAGTCTTTGTTCAGCCGTTCAAAGAGAGAGAGAAAGAGAGGAGAGAGAAAAGGGTTTTCTTAAGCCTTTCTCCGGCGATTTCTCCGACAACCGTCGCTCGGATTCCGTCGAGCTAGAAGAGAGAAGTGATCTACTCGTCGAGGGCTACGTCTACGTACCAAAAATAAGGCGTTTCACCGAAGATCCAAAGGTGGAGTTTGGGGAAAGTCTTGGATTTTGGGTGATTTTGGTGTATAGAGATTGCCTACATCTCTATTGAGGTAGGGGTTAATCCTATCTTGGATCATTCTACTCTAGGTGTAGCTAGAATAAGGGTATACATAAATATATGCATGAGTAATAATGTATATATGTGATTTATGGTTTGTGCCTACAAGGTGTTTGTTTAAATGCCTTAGTTGATAAATGGGTGTTATTTCAATTATATTGTGATAACATATTTGTGTGTATAGAGATAATTGAAATTTATGCTCTATGTTGTCAAGATATGACTTTGATATGTTGATATGAATATGTGGTTTGGTAGTTATATGCACTTGATATAATTGCCATGAAGTTATGACATGTTGAACATGTGGATACATTGCTCATGTGGTAGATGTTGCATTTTGAGCATTTTCATGGCATCACATTCATGGGACTATTGCATGAGTGTTGGTGTGTGGGAGATGCATGGATATAATCAACACCTTGTTTGGTGGTTGATATGTGGGCTTGGAAATGTGGACCGATGGTCACATGGAGTCACATGATTGCATTGCATAAGGAAAAACTTGTGTTGGGTATAGCAAGAAGGGGCATGACGACTTCCTTGGGTGCAAAACCCTAAACCACTTGGTTGAGTCACTTGGCCGGCGGTGAGATTCCAGAAAAGTGACACGGTGTACGGAACCGGCGGTGTGATTCCGAAAATCCGTTGCCCAAAGAAAACACAAGGGTTTTGGTTATAAAAACACCCATTCAATGGGTAGATTCCAATGATGATCGGATTTCATAACGATCATTGGAAGGGTTTTTCCGTCAATAGACGGGGTGCATTACACTTTGGCATTGCATTGTGTTGCGTGAGTCGGTGGGGACTCGGGTTGAAATGCATGGGTGAGTGTCACTTCATTCCATGGCATAGCATTGTTGCATTCCATCATAGAATGCATAAGTATGTGAAATGTTAAGTGATATGTTTATGTTATGATTACATGAGCATGTGCATCTAGGGGGAGAGTAACCTCTATAGGTTTATCTCTACTGGGCGTTGTGCTCACCCTATACGGGAAACCATTTTCAGGTGTCGGGTTTACACCGGCGATTGGCTCCCATGGAGAGCATCAAGGGTGAAGGGGGCCTATGTGTGGCCTTAGTTTAAGTTTTGTAAAACCTTTAACAAAATTCCATTTTGATGTATATATATTATGGAATGAATTGTAATAGAGATTGTATGAGTTGGGTATTATATGGAAAATCTCATTAAACATGTATTGAATGAGTTTGGAGTGTATGGGGTAGCTTTAAGGATGGTTTGGAGGGGGAAGAAATCCATTTTTATGCTCACAGTCTGAAAACCTACCGGAAGGTGTGTGTCGGCCTTCCGGAAGGTTTTGCTAAAAACCCCAGCTTGCCTTGCTCACAGCTAATACCTTCCGGAAGGTTTTGCCCACTGGAATGAACCTTCCGGAAGATTTTAGCTACTGGAGTAAAACCTACCGGAAGGACCTGTCTACTGGAGTGGACCTTCCGGAAGGTTTTGCCTTGGGTTTCTTTTTGACTGCCGAGTTCTTCCGGAAGATTTTGTTTTCTGGAATGAACCTTCCGGAAGGTTTTGGCTACTGGAATGGACCTTCCGGAAGGTTTTTGCTACTGATGTCGACCTTCCGGAAGTTCTTGAAATTGATCTTTTTCATGTAACAGTTCCTTCAGTGACCTTCCGGTAGGTGTATGTCGACCTTCCGGAAGGTTTTTCCAAAAACTTGAAATTTTCAAAATGTTTAGCCATGCTTTTGGGCTTTGTTTTCTTTGGCTTCTATGACATAAATGGACATAAATGGAGGTATAATTGACCTTGTGGATGGTAAATCTGATTAAAAGCATGTGAGTGACGTGGTGTCGGGTTATACGACTATCACGAGTATTTCCGCGGGTTGACGGATGGTCAACGGTTAATAAAGGACCCCCGGAAATTTGGGGCGTCACAGCTTGGTATCAGAGCATAGGTTTACGATAAACCTAGGGCTTGATGGGCATGGGTTTAGACCATTACATTCCATGTGCATACATGTTAATTGTTGTTTGCTATATGTTATGTGCTACATGACATGTGAATTATATACATGGTAGAATGTATATGTAAAGGAACACATTAGGTTAGAAAACATAACCTTGGGTTCGGAATAAGGGATGAACGGAGTGGTTCATGGTATAAATGTCTACTAGTGGGTGGCATAAGCATTACTAGTGAGACAATGAGAGGAATTCTCAAAGTTTCAATCTTGATCCCTATTTTCGGGATACCTTGTGAGACTTGTTTGCTATCTGACAAATATAGATGGCTAGTCGAGGAAGGGGACGCCGAGGCGGTGGGAGAACTAATCAACAACCACCGGCCTTCGATCAACAGGCCTTTAATGAGACTATGGGCATGATGGCAGCTACGGTTGCACACCGGGGAGGTATGAGTAACCTCCAACAGTTCAAGGCACATAAACCTCCAGTTTTTACGGGAGGGGCGGATCCTATGGTGGCTGACCATTGGTTCCGGCAAGTAACAAAGATCTTGAAGGCAATGGGAATCACTTCCGACGCCAGTAAGATAACACTAGCTGCATTCCAGCTAGAAGGAGAATCCCAAGTGTGGTGGGATTGGGTCTCGGGCACAAAGAATCTTGAGACTATGACATGGGAAGAGTTCAAGGAGCTCTTCATGGGCAAGTATTTCCCACCGGCCATGCGACATGCAAAGGCCCGGGAGTTTCTGGAATTGAAACAAGGAAACATGACGGTGATGGAATACGTGGCGAAGTTCACAGAACTAGCACGTTTCGCCGATGATTACGTAGCCACAGCTGTGGCTAAGGTAAGAAGGTTTGAGGAAGGCTTGAAGCTTTCCATTCGGGGGAAAATTGTAGGTCTTCTCCTACAAGATCTGGATTTAATGATCACGACGGCCATGGCTATTGAACGAGAGGTGGATGACGCGAGGAATATTCGCGAGGGTGGTACTAAGGACAAGAAGAAGGAGGGACCATCCTCTTCTTCTAGTGCGGGAAAGAGGCAGAGAACTTTTACTCCGCAGGGACAGCAAGGGCAGAGCCGCGGCTATCAAAGCCAAGGCCAGGGTCAATCCTCCCAAGGTGGGAGAAATCAGAGGCCTTCTTACCAGGCAGGCCAACGGACTTGCTATCATTGCCACCAACCGGGGCACATGAAGCGGGATTGTCCTCAGAGGCAGGGATCCCAGAGTTTTGGGGCATCCCAGTCCCAGTCTTCAGTGGGGCACACACAGACACCTTATGTTCCTCCCTACCCCACTACAGGCCAGGGAAGCCAGTACCAGTTCCAGGGTGCTGCACAGACCCCTACTACATCACGTGCGAGTGCCACGCAATCAGGCCAGATGGGCCAGAGTTTGGGTCGAGGCCGAGGACAGGGCTCACAAGCCGGTACTTCAGGGACCCAGGGGCGTGTCTACGCCATGACGCCACAGACTGAACCGGCAGATTTGTCGGTGATACAGGGTACATTCTTACTCTCTCGTTTATGGGCTAGGGTATTATTTGATTCTGGTGCATCACATTCATTTATTGCTGCATCTTGTGTGAAAGACTTGGGCTTAGAGGTTGAGACCTTGGAGGAGCCATTGCATGTGAGTTCTCCCCTAGGTGCTAGGGTGAGGGTTGGTCAGATATGTCGGGGTTGTGAGTTAGAGATCTCTGGGATTCTACTCACCGTTGACCTTAGGGTCACGGACATGTCGGAGTTTGATGTCATCCTAGGGATGGATTGGTTGACGGCACACCGTGTTGTGATAGACTGTGATCGAAAGAGGGTCACTGCTTATACGCCTGAGGGTGTTTGTTTCAAGTTCCAGGGGGACAAGCATGGTGCTTTACCCCAAGGGGTGTATGACTCCCGATGGCACGGGCAGTTGATGGGTTGGCTAGCAAGCCTTACCCTAGAGAACGAGGAGAGGGAGGAGTTGGGTCTACCTCGAGTGGTTTGTGAATACGAGGATGTTTTTCCGGATGAACTACCGGGATTACCTCCACATAGGGATGTAGACTTTACCATTGAGTTACATCCTGGCACTTCGCCCATTTCTATGACTCCACATAGGATGGCGCCTGCTGAGTTGCAAGAACTCAAGGTCCAATTGCAGGAATTGTTGGACAGGGGATTCATTAGACCGAGTACCTCACCATGGGGCGCTCCGGTGTTATTTGCAAAGAAGAAGGACAACACCCTTCGACTCTGCATAGATTACTGGCAGTTAAATAGGGTTACTATCAAGAACAGGTACCCTTTGCCGAGGATTGATGACTTGTTTGATCAACTGAGAGGGGCGCGGGTCTACTCCAAAATAGATCTACGTACCGGTTACCATCAGTTGAGGGTTAGGGAGGCAGATATCCCTAAGACGGCGTTCAGAACGCGGTATGGGCATTACGAGTTTACTGTCATGCCTTTCGGATTGACGAATGCCCCGGCGGCATTCATGGATCTCATGCATAGGGTGTTCCAACCCTACCTTGATCAATTTGTCGTAGTCTTTGTTGACGACATCTTGATCTATTCCAAGTCTGAGGAGGAGCATGAGGGTCACTTGAGGATCGTTCTTCAGATCTTGAGAGACCATCAGTTGTATGCCAAGTTCAGCAAGTGTGAGTTTTGGCTGACTGAGGTGAAGTTTTTGGGACATGTAGTGTCGGCTTCGGGTGTATCCGTAGACCCGGAGAAGGTCGAGGCGGTGATGAATTGGGAGAGGCCGAAGTCAGTTTTCGAGATACGCAGTTTCTTGGGATTGGCTGGGTATTATCGGCGGTTTATCGAGGACTTCTCTAGGTTAGCTGCACCTATGACGAAGTTGACTCGGAAGGAGGTTAAGTTTGAGTGGAATGATTCTTGCGAGAAGGCATTCCAGGAGTTGAAGAGGAGGCTTACTTCAGCTCCTATATTGATAGTCCCAGAAAGGGGACAGAGGTACACAGTCTATTGTGATGCCTCTAAGGACGGGCTCGGATGTGTGTTGATGCAGTCCGGGAGGGTCGTGGCTTATGGTTCTCGACAGTTAAAGAACCACGAGCAGAATTACCCTACGCATGATATGGAGTTGGCGGCTATTGTCTTTGCCTTGAAGGCTTGGCGCCACTACCTGTATGGTGAGCAGTTTGAGGTGTTTTCAGACCACAAGAGTCTGAAGTACATCTTTACACAGCGGGACCTCAACATGAGGCAACGCAGATGGATGGAGTTTCTGGAAGATTACGACTTCACGTTGCATTACCATCCTGGTAAGGCAAATGTGGTGGCTGACGCACTTAGCCGAAAGTCGAGGGGAGTCTTGGCTAGTATGGCTTCCCGGGAGTGGGAAATGCTCGAAACTGTGGGACAGTTTGGGCTACATTACATGGGGCAGGCTCAGGGTACCCTGGGAAGTTTGGTGGCTACGCCTTCCCTACTGAGCAGAGTGATTGAGTCTCAGGGGCAAGACCCAGAGATAGTGTCCATTAAGGACCGGGTGCAGTCGGGTACAGGTGACGAGGGCTGGGCCATTCATTTGGATGGTAGTCTTCGGTATAGGGGAAGGATTGTGGTTCCCCAATCTCCAGATCTAAGGGAGGAGATTCTTAGGGAATTTCATTGTTCCCGTTTTGCAGTTCATCCAGGGGGCACGAAGATGTATCATGATCTTCGTCGCCAGTATTATTGGAGTGGGATGAAGAGACAAGTTGGTGAATTTGTTGGTAGATGTCTCACATGTCAGCAAGTGAAGGCTGAACACCAGAGACCAGCGGGATTACTCCAGCCTTTGGAGGTAGCTGAGTGGAAGTGGGAGCATGTCACGATGGATTTTGTGACTCACTTGCCACGGACATCGCGGGGACATGATGCGGTGTGGGTAATAGTGGACCGGCTTACGAAGTCGGCACACTTCTTGGCTGTGCGGATGACCTTCACATTGGAGGAATTCTGTAGGTTATATATACGGGAGATTGTCCGATTGCATGGGGTGCCCGTATCTATAGTATCGGATCGGGATCCCAGATTCACATCTCATTTTTGGGAGAGTTTCCAGCGAACCATGGGGACTCAGTTGATGATGAGCACTGCTTTTCATCCCCAGACGGACGGTCAGTCTGAGAGGACCATCCAGACACTAGAGGACATGCTGCGGGCATGCGTCCTAGACCTCAAGGGAAGCTGGGAAGATCACTTACCCTTGGTAGAGTTTGCCTATAACAATAGTTATCAGGCGAGCATACAGATGGCACCCTATGAAGCATTATATGGGAGGCCTTGTAGATCTCCGGTTTGTTGGACGGAGGTTGGAGAGAGACCCTCTACGGGTCCTGAGTTGATTAGAGACACCTCAGAGAAGGTGAACTTGATACGGAAGCGTCTTCTCACGGCTCAGAGCCGGCAGAAGAGCTACGCCGACAGACGGCGGAGACCTCTAGAGTTTGAGGTGGGTGATCATGTATTCTTGAAGGTTATGCCTACGAGAGGAGTGGTCAGGTTCGGCAAGCGGAGAAAACTGTCGCCGAGATATATCGGGCCCTTCGAGGTACTCGAGAGGGTTGGTGCAATTGCTTACCGATTGGCGTTACCGCCTGATTTAGCAAGTGTTCACGCAGTATTCCATGTCTCTATGCTCCGGAAATACACACCAGATCCGACTCATGTGGTGGATTGGGGCGAGCTTGTTGTTGATACAGATGGGACCTTCGAGGAGGGACCGGTACGTATCATGGATAGCCGGGAACAAGTTTTGCGAGGCAAGACCGTGAGGTTAGTGAAGGTGCTTTGGCAGCACCGGGGATTAGAGGAGGCAACATGGGAGCGTGAGGACACCATACGTGCCAATTACCCTTTCCTGTTTGAGGATAGAGGTACATTTTCATACTTACGGCTTGGTATTGAGAGTACATTACTTGTTGCATATGCATGCTATTAAATGTATATGTGTATGTGAATTTCAGGGACGAAATTCTTTTAAGGGGGGGAGAATGTGAAACCCGGGAAAATTTGAAATTTTTCTGAAAAAGGGCAAAATGGTAATTTGCCATTACTGCACGTATTTGAAATACATATGTTCTAGACCTCGGATGAGGAAACGGAGTGCGTCGTTGGATTCGCAACGCGAAATCTAGTGACCACCAGAAAATTCGTTGAATTCCGAGATAGTCGGATTTTGCACGTAGTTCGAGACGACTGCGTGGCGATTGACCTTTTAAAGGTCCCCAAAAACGAGAAATATTAAATTTCCTTATAATTGGATTAATGTGCCAATAAAATTTATTTGGACTTAATCCGGGACTTAATGAGTCGTTTCGGGACGAAAAACGGACCCGAAAGTAATAAACGAGCGGTGCGATGTAGACCACACATTTAAAATTATAAATAGGAGCTAAAATATCTGAAAAAAATCAGAATTTCCAAGCCACTTGAGTCTTTGTTCAGCCGTTCAAAGAGAGAGAGAAATAGAGGAGAGAGAAAAGGGTTTTCTTAAGCCTTTCTCCGGCGATTTCTCCGACAACCGTCGCTCGGATTCCGTCGAGCTAGAAGAGAGAAGTGATCTACTCGTCGAGGGCTACGTCTACGTACCAAAAATAAGGCGTTTCACCGAAGATCCAAAGGTGGAGTTTGGGGAAAGTCTTGGATTTTGGGTGATTTTGGTGTATAGAGATTGCCTACATCTCTATTGAGGTAGGGGTTAATCCTATCTTGGATCATTCTACTCTAGGTGTAGCTAGAATAAGGGTATACATAAATATATGCATGAGTAATAATGTATATATGTGATTTATGGTTTGTGCCTACAAGGTGTTTGTTTAAATGCCTTAGTTGATAAATGGGTGTTATTTCAATTATATTGTGATAACATATTTGTGTGTATAGAGATAATTGAAATTTATGCTCTATGTTGTCAAGATATGACTTTGATATGTTGATATGAATATGTGGTTTGGTAGTTATATGCACTTGATATAATTGCCATGAAGTTATGACATGTTGAACATGTGGATACATTGCTCATGTGGTAGATGTTGCATTTTGAGCATTTTCATGGCATCACATTCATGTGACTATTGCATGAGTGTTGGTGTGTGGGAGATGCATGGATATAATCAACACCTTGTTTGGTGGTTGATATGTGGGCTTGGAAATGTGGACCGATGGTCACATGGAGTCACATGATTGCATTGCATAAGGAAAAACTTGTGTTGGGTATAGCAAGAAGGGGCATGACGACTTCCTTGGGTGCAAAACCCTAAACCACTTGGTTGAGTCACTTGGCCGGCGGTGAGATTCCAGAAAAGTGACACGGTGTACGGAACCGGCGGTGTGATTCCGAAAATCCGTTGCCCAAAGAAAACACAAGGGTTTTGGTTATAAAAACACCCATTCAATGGGTAGATTCCAATGATGATCGGATTTCATAACGATCATTGGAAGGGTTTTTCCGTCAATAGACGGGGTGCATTACACTTTGGCATTGCATTGTGTTGCGTGAGTCGGTGGGGACTCGGGTTGAAATGCATGGGTGAGTGTCACTTCATTCCATGGCATAGCATTGTTGCATTCCATCATAGAATGCATAAGTATGTGAAATGTTAAGTGATATGTTTATGTTATGATTACATGAGCATGTGCATCTAGGGGGAGAGTAACCTCTATAGGTTTATCTCTACTGGGCGTTGTGCTCACCCTATACGGGAAACCATTTTCAGGTGTCGGGTTTACACCGGCGATTGGCTCCCATGGAGAGCATCAAGGGTGAAGGGGGCCTATGTGTGGCCTTAGTTTAAGTTTTGTAAAACCTTTAACAAAATTCCATTTTGATGTATATATATTATGAAATGAATTGTAATAGAGATTGTATGAGTTGGGTATTATATGGAAAATCTCATTAAACATGTATTGAATGAGTTTGGAGTGTATGGGGTAGCTTTAAGGATGGTTTGGAGGGGGAAGAAATCCATTTTTATGCTCACAGTCTGAAAACCTACCGGAAGGTGTGTGTCGGCCTTCCGGAAGGTTTTGCTAAAAACCCCAGCTTGCCTTGCTCACAGCTAATACCTTCCGGAAGGTTTTGCCCACTGGAATGAACCTTCCGGAAGATTTTAGCTACTGGAGTAAAACCTACCGGAAGGACCTGTCTACTGGAGTGGACCTTCCGGAAGGTTTTGCCTTGGGTTTCTTTTTGACTGCCGAGTTCTTCCGGAAGGTTTTGTTTTCTGGAATGAACCTTCCGGAAGGTTTTGGCTACTGGAATGGACCTTCCGGAAGGTTTTTGCTACTGATGTCGACCTTCCGGAAGTTCTTGAAATTGATCTTTTTCATGTAACAGTTCCTTCAGTGACCTTCCGGTAGGTGTATGTCGACCTTCCGGAAGGTTTTTCCAAAAACTTGAAATTTTCAAAATGCTTAGCCATGCTTTTGGGCTTTGTTTTCTTTGGCTTCTATGACATAAATGGACATAAATGGAGGTATAATTGACCTTGTGGATGGTAAATCTGATTAAAAGCATGTGAGTGACGTGGTGTCGGGTTATACGACTATCACGAGTATTTCCGCGGGTTGACGGATGGTCAACGGTTAATAAAGGACCCCCGGAAATTTGGGGCGTCACAGAGATGATGATTACATAGCATATATATACCATTGATAGCCAAAACATACATATATAAATACCCTAACCTCAATGTAAGAGAAAGAGAAGAAATCCCCTACCTTGATGTTCTTGAAAACTCTAGGGTTTGATCCTTGAATCACCCTTTAACCTTGTGTTTCTTTCTCCTCCTTTATCTCCTCCTAGGGTTCTAATATGTTTAGGGTGAGAGTTGAATGTAAGAATGGGGTAAAATGTAGTGGAAATGGGTGTTTTAAATGGTCAAATCCCGACTTTTACTGTTCGGCGAGCGTCAGAGAAAGAGTACCGGTACGCGGTACCGGTACGATTAAGCCACTGGTTCGGGCGTACCGGTACGGTATCGTACCGGTACTGTGTACCGGTACACTTCAGCTGCTTCAACTTCCAGGGCAGTTTTGACCCATTTAAATGTCGAATTGGAAAATTTTCATGAGATACACTTTTGTAGCCCTAGATGTCTACTATATACTTTCCAAATTTCAGATCAATTGGACTTAAGGATAAAAAGTTATGACCAAAATACTAGAAGGTGTCCCAACTCCTTTTTACCCAAATTTTCTCTAAGTGTGTTTTCACTCCGGAATACTTCCTAACTTCCAATACACCTCATATTACATCTCCCAAGGTTGTTCGACCTTCCGGATTCAATGGACACCTTATTTTGACCTAAAAATATTTAGAAACTTCCATAATCCCTCTTTTCAAGTTTACACACCTTCGAAACTTAAACTTTCCAATCCATTCCTAAGCCAACCAAATCCATCACAAACCTTTCCAACACATATTTCTATATTTTTACCACAATTATTTATTATATATCTATATACATATATAAAAGAAAAATACGGGGTGTTACACTTTATTTTGGTGAAAGTGTGTGTGTGTGTGTGTATTTTGGTGTAATAGTGCGTGTATGCATGTATTTTGGTGTAGTTATGTGTGTATTTTGGTATAATATTATGTGTGTGTATTTTGGTGTAATAGTGTGTGTTTATTTTGGTGTAATAGTGTGTGTGTTTATTTTGGTGTAGTAGTGTGTGTTTATTTTGGTGTAATTGTGTGTGTGTGTAATTTATGGGTTAATGGGTTTAACCCAACCCATTATCACCCATTTATTATGTGAGTGAAAAATGAATTTGATTTACTTTAAATCCAACTCAATTTAACCCACCTCATAACCAATTCAACTCACTCATTTGCCACCTCTAGTTGGATCTTTCAGGCTTCATTGCAACCTTCCATGGTATGTGACGAAGCAAATTGGTGAAGAAGGAGGGATTTGGGGAGATTTTGAAAAATAGGGGCTAAGAATTTGAGGAAATAACGAAGGAGGTTGTTTTTGTGCACAAAATAAGGGAATTTTGTTCTCAAAAAAAAAAAAAAAACAACAAAACTATGACGTTCCATTAAACCGCATAGCATGCAGTTAGTCTTCACTCTTCAACCAAGGAGTCAGACCCCTCTCTCTCCCCATCTCTCTTTTCCCAGTCTTTTCTCTTAGAGTCCGTTTGGTTAGGAAGAAAAGAATGAGGGAAAGTGAAATGATAGAAAGTGAAGTAAAAGAAAAGAAAATGAAAGAAAATATATTTTCATGTATGTATTTGGTCAGCATGAAAATTTTTTGAGAAAGTTTTAAAAAAAATTCAGTCTATTATTTGAAAGAAAGGAAAGTTACAAGAATTTTTTTTAATTGTTTAAATTACCCTCAAGTATATTAAATCGATCTAAATAAGTAAAAAATATTTATTATAATTAAAAATTTAAAAATAGTAGCTCCTAACCTAATTCTTGGACAAACATCAGCACCAAATTCTTAGAACTAAATTATATGGTTAATCAAATTCATACTAAGATTTTTTAAAATTAATAACTAATAAAATATTTTAAGAAAAATAAGGGTAACATTGGAAGTTAATTAAAGATCACAACTGAATTTGGCTATGCTTGGAAAACTTAAAAGCTGGTGAGGAATATTGCCCCTTTACTCATCTGAGTTTTATTTCGTGTTTTAGCATTTTTGTTTCCAACTACATCCTGATTGCTAATTCCCCTATTTTATAGGTCAAATGCATTATATGCTTCTTATGATTTTGACTGTTATCATCTATTGATACTCACCTAGCATTATGTATTCCTCAACTAGAAAATGAATATGATAGTCATTGTGGGTAATTGTGATCCTCTGGTTTTTTTTTCTTGAGGTTCTTAATGTGGGGTGTTGAATGAATATAGTAATAAACTTTAAAAATGTTTCTGCAGGTACTATGGGGCTGCACTGGATTTTGTTATCACATTAAAGTGCGATTTTCCATGCCCGAGCAACAATGACGTGGGACTAAGGTATTTGGTTATGTGGATTAGAATCAATTTTTTTTGTTATTGTTTCTGTAACTTGGCCTTTTTTTCCTTTTGCATTTGAAAAATAATATTTTATTAGTTGAATATCAATGGGTTTGTTAATTTTATATTTTACATAGACTTTTTATTCTTTTAATTTTTACCTTTTATTATTTTACTTTAATCGTATGATTCAAAAAACCATGAAAACCCAAGAATTTGAAGGGCTATCTGAACACTTGGAGTGGAATGCTTAATTTCTAAGAATAGATAAAGAGAAGGTGGATTAAAGGAGTCACAACTCTTATTCCATGCAAGCAATGGGTTCTCCAGCCTTTGAGAAAAGCTTGAATTGATATTTGGTGTGCAAGAGAAATGCTTGAAACAGTGATGATAATAAAGATTAGGCTTGAATGAATGGGAAGTGAGAGTTTTGGGAAATGGGTGGTTATAATGATAAGTGGTCGGCGGTACATGTGATAATTAGTGATCTTTTAAACTGATTTTTTTAATGAGAATGATTTCTTTTTCCCATACTTCTGAATAAATGACTATTCGTTTGGAGTTTGTCTATGGGTTCCATATGTTTAATACGTTTTTCTGTGGATAATAATTGCCCTTTATCAAACTTAGGTTCATAGTGTTATGCGAAGAGTTTGGAGAGACTTAGAAGAAGCCATTAAGACTATATGGCTGATAGCTATTTACAAAGACTGTAGTCTTGGTTTTTGGCTTGATTTAACTTTAGTTCCAAGGGAAAATTCAATTCAAGGGAGTGGATTTTGATATGTTTACTTGGTCGTTACTAATTTTTTTCATTTTTTATCAGAATTTTGCCTATTTGTTTTATAGGATTTATTAGGAGATATTTTTGTTTTACAATGTTTCTTCAGTCATGGGTCTATCGGTACACTTGAATTCATCCTATTTAGTTAAATGAAGGCTTGATTATACAATTGTGTACTCATCTTCATATTGTCCAGGACTCACGTTTAGAGAAAATTTTGTCGCAATTTCTTAAAAATAGTGGGCCCATATTTATCTGCTATTTTTTTTTAATATTTCTAATTGGTGATTTTTTGTGTTATACAATTTCTTCATGTATGGATAATTGTTTGTGGTTTTTTTTTCAATAAATAGTGTCTTCAGGCATGAATAATTACTAATGCATTTATATGGGACAATGGATGATAGGAACATGACGGAATACCATCAAGAGCAAGACTTAAGAGTCGAAAGACGTAGAAGCAGATTGTGTGGGACTATTGACATGAGTCACAGTGGGAAAGAAGCTTTAGCCAATTTTTACTAGGTCCTTCAAACACGAAGACTCTAGGATCAATCATGGGATTTCCGTCTTGTAATCAAAATTGTGATCCAAGCTCATATCATATAATTTTCCAAATCTAGATGACTATAGTTTTCACTCCTCTTATAATGATACATTTTGGTTCGAATTTGTAGAAACATATGCGACCAAGAAAGCTTCAAGTCATCTTATTTCAAACCCTTGGAGCTGGATGATACTGCGAGTCAAAATTTGCGGACTTGGTCAAGACTAAAGTCCATTCAAATTGGTTTTACAATCTGTCTGCAAGTTGTTAAAGGTCAAGCTTTTGGAGTATTTAAAGGGTTCAAATTTTGGGATGGACGAAAGCCAAAATTTAAGCGAAGACTCCTATTTCAAAATGAATTTGATGACTAATTCTTTCTAACTTAGGAAAAATTATGCATTACGGATCGTAAGAATTTTTGTATTTTATTTCAATGTGGTCAATGTCGTTGATAAAGGAATTCTAGAAATTTTTATTTTATTTCTTAATGTAATTAGGAAATTATTTAATTTTATTTTCTAGTTCAATTAGGATTTAATTTTATTGGGTGTCCTAATTTAATTAGGATTCTAGTTTCATAGTTGGTTTAAGACTTTTATTACTATGTAAACTCTTGTAAGCCTTAGGGCAAAACAGTTACAGAGGAGTTTTTCTCCCTTTTTTTTTTCAAATTCTTTTGGCATTCTTAGAAATTAATAAATCAATTGAAATCTTTAAGAATAATATTTTGTTTGAATCAGCGAGCCTAGAGTAGAATTTTAAACTGGTATTTCTACAAAAATCAACATTTTGGTTTCGTTCCATTTTTCAACCCTTTTTTTGTTTGTTAGATAAGTGTTTTTACATGTTTCTCTACATCACATTATTTTTCTTCAAAAGTGTAATCCGAATACAATTTTGAACATTAATTTGCTCAAGTATTGCATGTGCCACAAAAGTCAATGACTAATAAAGTCTTATTAGAGAGAAATTCATTGCACAAAATTTCTATCATTACAGTGCTCGAAGAAAATCAGATTTACATTGTAAATTTCAAATAGTCTCACATAGAATTTGTAGAGGAGACACATGGCAGGTTAATTCTTGTACTTCTATGTTTCACAAAAACAATTACAGTTTTTGACTTGCTTATTTAACCCCCACCATCACCAGAAAAAATCTATAGTTTTCAACCATCTATTAACATTGTCTTTAACAAAACATCATACATTCCCTTGACCTGCATATGTTTGCCCCTTTTTCACTAACCAACGTGATGAATTCAGAATATGTTAATGATTCTAATGTTTTAGATTAGATTTGTGTCCAAATAGAAATTTGCACCAACAAATTTCAAATGGATGTCTACAACTTTTGAGTTTTGCTTTGTCCTCTTATTCTTGCGTGTATAGCATCATAGAGGCCAAGTTCAGTAAGCAACAGATAAAGGCCTGTGGGAGGCCATAGTGCAGCTTGCAGTTAACATCATGATTGGTACAGATATGTCTTAGAGGCACTGTGTGAAAAATGATTTGGAAAAAAAAAAAAAATATAGGTGCAGGAGTCTCTTCTCACCATGGCCCTGCAAATATCAGAAGATATTTGTTTATGCGGATAGATTGTTTCTTTAACTCAAAATTCGCGACATTGTAGTCGTAATGGAGTTACCGTTGCACTAAGTTCTACCCTCAGTCGTGTGCAATTGGTTTAATTAAAGAAAGAAATGTTATATTAAGAGTGAATTTATGTTTCCCTTTAAGGTCCCCTAAAGATTTAAGAGTGTGTGTGTGTGAGAGAGAGTGAGAGAGAGAGAGAGAGAGAAAGAATGAGAGTATCTAATTCGAGTTTTACTTGTAAGGGTAATATATTGTTGAAAATTACAGTCAAATAAACTCATCGGCTTCTTATAAGGGGAATTCTTCTTTTGGTTTTCAAATGCAGGAATGCTTTTGAGTTTTTGGATTAAAATACTGTAAAAAAAATTTTGTGAATCAGTTCAATAATAAAAAAAGAGAACACCCAACTCAATTTGGTGTCATACATTCACACTTTAGCACTATTGTTTACATAACTATAGTTCAAATTCTCGATATCTCTGTCTTGCACAACCCAAAAATAATATACATAAACATACTAACCAGCAAGCATTCAGAGTATCCATTTTATGATGAAGATTAACCCTCAACTTTTCAATAAGTAGAATTCCCATCTTTTTTGGTTTTCCATGGCATTCTTGGCAGCCAGATAAAAATGTTTGGTGGAAACTAGAAAGGAATAGAAGAAAAAAGAAAAGAAAAGAAAAGTTTGAGGGGAGATAGATGCAAACACAGAAATGCATCAATTGAGGATATTGTTATGTCATCTAACCCGTCTGACTATTGAATTAAAAAATAGTATGAATTTATCAAATGTTGTTATACCAAATGAGATAGTGGTATCTTACGCATTGAATATTTAGTAGGAGTGAGTGAGACCTACTAATTCAACCATCTATATTAATTTAGTATGCAAAATTTGGTAAGCGTTGTAATACTCTTTTTTCAGTTTGCCTAAAAAAAGTACCAAAATGTATGACCACACAAAACTAGATGTATGATAAGATTAAAAGCAATTGAAGTCGAAAATAAACAAATCAAGAAAACTATAAGGAAATGATCTGTGTTTGAATAAAAAGTTCAAAAGAAACTGAAGAGAAATACAAATAAAAAACTGAAGAAAAAAAAAAAGACAAACCAAAATAAAAGAGCAAACACACAAATGCATCAAGCAAGGGCAGCTAATAAGTTATGATTAAAAAAAAGGCAGCTATTAAGTATCATCATTACATCAATGAGCTCAGTTCTTCTAAGTGTAATAATTAACCCAATGAAGGCACAAAAAAATTACTCTCCCACCAGTCCTGTACTTCCCTAAAACAGGGCACGTGTAGAAATTTCTCAGGCAATCCTCATCTTGCTGCATGAATTTGGCAACCTGAAACGAGAATATCAAAACAATTTAATTCTAGAATATCTAGAATAAAATGAATGGTTGTATCCCACGACCAACAACAGTGGATTTGGCTCAGTTATTAAAGGTGGTGGTATGTGTTGGTACAAATTCTTGCACAACTCAAGGATTTTGGCTTACCTGACGTGTGCCAAAGCGACCACCCAGTAGCCTTTTACCTCTCTTCGCTAGCTGGGAGCTCGTCCCATATCGGAAGATAGTCGTCTCCCCACTCCGCATATAACCTTTGCACTCAAAGGAGGTGGTACCCACTAGCCATCTGATCAGATGGCTAGTGGGTACCACCTCCTTTGAGTGCAAAGGCTTATATGCGGGGTGAGGAGACGACTCTCTTCCGATGTGCGAAGAGAGGTAAAAGGCTACTGGGTGGTCGCTTTGGCACACGCCAGGTCAGCCAAGATCCTTGAGTTGTGCAAGGATTTGTACCAACAGTATGGTATGCAAGTTTATAATTTTTCAGTTTAGTATAAGTTTTTGAGGTCAACTTACCGTAAAAAATAAGATTAAACTTAAACGAGGATTAATTTGAAAAAAATACTAATTTTTGGGTTGAATTACCAATTTTTGGAATCAAGTTACAACAATTTATGGAGTTTAGAGATGGATATCAAACAACCCAAAAATTATAACTTGATCACTAAAAACACTTTTGGGTAAAGCAGACTTATTCACAAACATATGCATAAAACGAATTATCATCCAGTTACTCTAAAGAGCAGGAGCAATTGCAGGGAGAAATAAATACATCAACAACGAAGTGAGAGAAATTTACCTTCTAAAGTTTTTATCTGTCTGCTGGAGAAGATGCTGGGTACCACAACATATGAATGAAGGTTTCTCCGTCAGATGCATTTTAGTCATGTGGGATCAAGCACTGTATTTCCCGATCATTGATCCAAATCTCACGAACATGAGCGATCTTTGGCCAGTCCTCTCCTTTCTCTTTCTCGCATCGCCTCTCCAAATGTGGACATTCTTCAATTTGCAGTCTTTTGAGTGACAGTAGCCCATCTGGCAAGGAGATCAGGTTACGGCAATCCCAAAACTCCAACGACGATAGTGACTGGAGGCTTCCTAGACAATTCGGAAGAGAAACTATTCCATTACAATCCCATAACCTCATAATTTGGAGAGCATTTAAATGTTGCATGTCTTCGGGCAAAGACGTCATCTCTGGACATCCACTTATGAGCAAACCCAGGAGAGCAGTCAGGTGTTTCACTCCTTCAGATAAACAACTTAGTTTCTTACAGTCTCGTATCCTCAATAATCTCAGGGAAGACAATCCTTGTAACCCTGTCGCCGGTAAGGATGTAAGGCTGTCACAATAACTTAACTCGAGTCTCTCAAGGGATCTAAAGGTTTTTGAGTCCATCTGGTAAATACTCGAGAGAATCACAATGATCAATTTTCAACTTTTTCAGAGCAGAAAGATTATCCAGTTGATGTGACAGAGTCTTGAGATTGCGTAGTTCATTAATCCTTAGGGACTGAAGAACCTTGTGATTTTGAAGCAATCCATCTGGAAGAACCTCCAGCTCATCAAACTTACATATTTTAAGCGAGGAAAGTGAAGTGAGATCCATCACTGACCTTAATAGCATCTCGTTGCTGTTTGCTATGCTTAATTTCCCAAGTGATGGAAGACATGAAAATTCAGTCAACCTCGGACATCGAATGATGTGTAATTTCTGTAGACATGGAAAATTTTCTCCTCTATCAACTGTTGTCCATTCCTCCAAACTAGGCATATCACGGAAAATGAGCTCTTCCAGTGCTGGAAATGATTGCTCCCCATCTCCATAGCAGTCATTGTCGAAACACTTAAAAGCATCCATTGCAACAATAGAAAGAACCTTGAGGGAGGGTAGTTTCCCGAGAGGTGGAAGATGTTCACATCTCTTACATCCTTGTAGAGAGATTTCAATCAGATTTTGAAGATCCAAATATAGCATCCAGTTAGGAAAGTTCAAGCCTTGATACGAACATATCCACAACTTCTTTAGATTTGGATGAGGTTGGAGACCATCAAGAATTTCTTCATCATTATCTAGTAAATTGTCAATCTTGATATCCCCGTAATCTATTATCAAAGCACAGATTTTGCTTCCTTTTTAAGTTGGCACTTCTTGCGTCCTCTTAATCTCTTACATTATGGAGTCCCTTGATGGTCAACTCACCACTAAGATTTAATTCTTTCAGCTCGCCTATTTGTTGACCACGGTCCGAACCCACAATAAATATGCTTAAAGTCTGTAGGTGTCTTAACTGCCCGAGTCCAGCAGGCAAACAAACAAGAGAATCACATCCTCTAATGTCAAGACATCTAAGATTTCTCAAATTTTTCATACCTTTGGGCAATTTACGAAGTAGCCAGGCAACCTTTCAGCTTCAATGTCTGTAGATTTTGCAGACAAGTCATTGATTCCGGTAAGGATTTGATCCTACTGCTCGACATGTTGAGGTACCTAAGATGTTTCAAATTTCCAATTGAAGATGGTACTTTTCCAATATTAGACCACGTTGATCCACATGCTACCGTTATTGTTCTCTCAAAACTGTGCAACACATGAAACCCACAATAATTTCCGGGCTTCAACATCAGCAAGTTATGAAGAAAACTCGTTGATTTTGGAATTTTTATCCAAGAGCTCGACATGTTCAGGTACCTAAGATGTTTCAAATTCCAAATTGACGATGGTAATTTGTCTAAGAGACCCTCATTCAACTTCAACACTCTCAAGTAATGTTGTTTTGAGATGTAGGTAGCAAAATCATTTACATTCACTCTTCCTAATAAAAATGAAATGGAGCGTAAAGATTTCACTTTTCGCACATCTTCGGATCGAGGAAAAATCCAAGGTGACCTCCCATAAAATGATAAATGGCAAACTTTTTCCGGAATTTTCAGCACCTTTCCACGCTCTATTATATAGCATTCTTGTATCATAATATATCGTGCAAGATCATGCATCAGATCGTGCATTTTACATGTCAAGCGACCCATATAGTCCTCGTGGACATCTTGAAAGAAAGACCTGCAAACCAAATTATTGAAGATCCCATGGCCCATAAGAGTGAATGAAGCCGTTTGCAATCCAAAGCTCTATCAGCATGTCCACCTCAATTGCACAGTCTTTGGGAAATATTGAACAATAAGCAAAACATTGCCTCAAAGATGGAGATATATTGTCATAACTTAGCCTTAGGACAGTTGAGATGGCATTTTCATCATCTGCTAAATCCCAAGTCGCGCTTTCTTTCACAGATAACCATTCACTCTTGTTGTTTTTAAACTTCAACAAGCTTCCAAGAGCCTTTATTGCCAAGGGCACCCCGCCACATTTCTTCACTATTGCCTTGCCGATTGTTTCCAACTCTATGTTTTCCTCCCTTCTTCCAATCCCGAATGCACGGTGCTTGAATAAAATCCAAGAATCATCCTCCGACAACCATCCCGGCTTAAATATTGGAAGAGTAGCAATCATGAGAGCAATTTTTTCAATCCTGGTGGTTACTATAAGCATACTTCCTTTTGCTCCACACCTCAATACATCTTTTAGTCTATCCCACTTCTCATTTTCTTCGTTCCACACATCATCCAACACAAGTAAAAATCTCCTCCCACTCAATTTTTCTTGGAGGCGTCGCTGTAGTGGATCCAACTCTGAGATATTGCACTCTATACCTTCTATCGACTCAATGATAGCCTTGGTCAGCCGTCGTATTTTGAAATCCTCAGATACACACACCCAAATAGGCAATTCAAAGTGCTTCCGTACCCTTGGATCATTATAAACCAATTGAGCAAGTGTGGTCTTGCCAAGCCCTCCCATACCCCATATCGCATAGACCGAGAGATCATTTTGATGGCTCGAATTGTCAAGCAACACTTTAATTATCATTTCTTTATCATCTGTTCTACCATAAATATCTGACTCAACCACAAGTGAGCTAGTTTGTCGTCCCTCCATGTCGTAAACTTGTGAATCAATAGCACCCTCTTTCAAGTGGAACTTAAATCTCTCCCCTGCAATGGCATCTAATCTCTCCCTTATATCTTTCACCTTATGAGCCATTCTTAAGCAAAATACGAAAGGATTTCGAGGCGTGAAGAAGGTACTTACTTGGTTTATCACACCTATTTGACGGTCTTCCTTTCGTATGAGAGCTTCGGTCGCAAAATCATCCAATATATTGTCGACATCATAAGCTGCATCTTTGAGCTTTCTCAGCCAATTCTGCAGAGCCTCACTCTTTGTTTGCTTAGCCTCCGCATCGTGAAGCACAGCTTGAATCGTAGTAAAAGTACTCTCAAGACGCTGAATCTCATCCTTTAGGCCCCAAGATATTCGAAATTCTTCCAGTAGTGAAGAATTCAAGTTTCCCAAGATGGTACTCACAAGCCCAGAAAGAAGTGCATCTGCCATACTCTCTTGATTTTGATCTCTACCAAGAAGAAACTCAGCACAAGAAGATTGGAAGCTGAACCAATATTATTGCTCACACTTTGGTAATGGAAATGAATATTAAGGAAACTCAGAGACAGCAGTGAGAAAGGGGCAAGGGGCAAGGGGCAAGGGGCAAGCTTAGTCTACAGCTTTGATCCATCAGTTTTCCATCTCGGGGTCCACACGGTATTGATCAGAGACCGATGAACACCTTCCTCCAATCGTATTACGCCACCCAATTCGATTAATATATGAATTCCATGTAGCAACCAACCCATCATTTTTATTTGCTTACAATATTATTGAATAACATCAGGCGACACACTGATTTATTTGTCTTGATTCAGACAGAAATCATTTAAATTGTCCAAAAAATCTTAGCCTGCCTTTAAACTCGTAATTTACATGAACGTGTATCGATTTATAAACAAAAAAAATATAGTTCCTTATGCACCTCAATCAAATCTTATTGGTGTCATCCTATGAACAATGCTTACCAGTGGGTCCGATATAATTTTCATTTTCATCTGGGTGCAGTGTAATCTCCTCTTCTTCTTTTTTCTCCACATTGGGCTCCACACCTTTTGACGACTTGGGCGGATGACTAGACTGATCTGTCTTTTACTCTACAGCTTTGATACCTTTTTGTACAAAATATAGTTGTAATTCCTATGAGTATATATTTACACTATTGGATGTCATAACTGTGTAAGAACTCCTATTAAGAAACATAAATGGCCCTCTGGAACGACTCAAGGCAAGTTGAGGCCTAAAGAGATAATTTATTTTGAAGCCTTTTTATTTTTAGTGTTAAAAATTTTGATTAAAATTAATTCTTTTCATTTTTTGAGTTGTAAAAGTATAATTGAGTTTTTATATTTAAATTTTGTTATCATATTTTTTTTCATTGATAATATCGCTAATCTAATTATTTTTTCTTCTGATAGTTGATTTTAAGTACGATTTTATCAATTTTAATTTTGAAAAGCTTTTTTTTTGTAGAAGTAATTATTACAAAAATTAATAATAATATTCTATAAGTAATGCATACATTTAAAGAAAAAAATCTAATGTTTTTATATAATTTAGTGTCTCAATTGGAGTATTTTCTTTCATTTATAAAATCTTCTTTAAAATATTTTATTTTTAAAATAAATCTAAACTATCAATGTCAAAAAAATTGTTATGTTTTAAGAAACATCCGAAATTAAGATAAAATTTTTAAAACTATCAGCATTTAATAATTTTATTTTTTAAGTTAAATAAACAATTAAAAAAAATTCTTTATTTGAAATTGATATGAAGAGAGAGTAAGTGAGAATGAAAATGAGAAGGAGGGGCTTTAGAGAGAGAGAGAGAGAGAGAGAGATGTGGTTAAGAATAGATGGGTAAATTATGACTTGACTTTTGAGTATACCATCAGTTTTTTTTTTTAATAAAATTTTGATTTTTTAGGTTATTATTATTATGGGATGAATCATGAGCTCAAAAAATTATTAAAATTGAAATTTTTGGTTGGCCTTAAATTTTAACAAAGGCTTTTTTGTAGGACTAATAATTTTCTTGGATTTAAAATTCTAAAGTGGGCCAACTATTCACCAAAAATTATGAGGTCTTCTAAAATTATGGGGCCTAAAGCACAAACTTTTTTATTTCTACAGTTGGGCCGGCCCTGATTGGCCCTTTTGTTTATTATATCTCATTTTTGGTGGTTCACATGTAGACTTACTGCAACCTGGACAACGCCAGTAAGAAATGATGTTTCTTTTTGTATGAAGTTATTTCTAGAATTAAATCTACAAGTACAAGGAATTGATCATTTGGATAATTCATATAAGAATATTTCAGAGGTTTTACGTTTACCTTTATTCGAGTTTATCTTATGTATTTAGTTCATGAGTGATTGCACGTGCTCGGAGTTAGTATTGCTTGGGTATTTTCAAATGACATTCAGGTGGTATTTAATAAAAGTAATTCAACAAACTGAAAATATGTTACACTTTTTCTTATGAAGTACATTTGATAAATGAAATTCATATCACCAAAAAATTAGTTGGTTACCCCTGATATTAATTTAATAATTATGATAAATTAAGACTAAATAATATTATTGAAACATAAATATATTTCCTGACAAAAAAACAAACAAATATGAACATATTTAGTTGATGGTAATACATCTGGCCAGGACAGGAGTGGTGTGCGAGTGTGAGTGTACGTGTACGTGTGTGTGTGAGAGTGAGAGAGAGAGAGAGAGAGAGTTCAATGAGTTGTGACAATTAATTATATCAACACACTACCCTTGAAAATCATTCCCAAGGATGATCTGAATGAAGACCACCGAGTAGGGTGGTCTAGTGGTGTTACCGGCTTTACTCCTTACTTAGAGGTTGGGAGTTCGAGTCCTGGAGTCCCCATTAGGGTTCGGTGGTTGGCCGCTATGTTAGTCTAGCAAGGTCTAATCTCGAGAGGTGTTCCAGGAGCAGTCAGGGGCCTTATAGTCTCACCAGTGAGAGCCTAACGGGGTGGTCGCGGAGCGCTCTTCCTTGCCCCCACCTTTTTTCATAACCAGCAAAAAAAAAAAAAAAAGAATGAAGGACGGAAGGAAAGATTGATTTTCTTTAAACGTATAATTTGACATCCAGCGAAGCTATCCTTTTTACTACTAACACGTGCAGTGGCATAGAGGAGGTTCTCTTTTTCTTGATGTCTTTGGGCTAACAATATGATTCAAAAGCTTCCCGGCCACTATAAAAGCAGAACAATGTCACATGAAATTAATTTATTGATTTAATTTGTTAACTTAATTACTTATAATTACTTGATTGATAGAGAATTTCAATATTTTTTGAGACTTGTTACAAATCCAATAATTGTGATGAATTATATTAGTGTATGAGGAAAAAATCTTGTACCTCAAATTGAAAATTAAAAGGAATCATACAATTTGAGAGAAACGAACAAAAGTGTAGCTTCTCTCTTGCAAAGTGAACAAACTAACAGGGATTGGGGGTTGACCAACTAGAGGCACTCCAATATTTAAGTAAGTAAGGATACTAAAAGTAAACCATCAAATTTGAAGGGAAAGAAGTGCATAATTTAAGGATTGTTTGATAACACCACTTAACTACTTAGTATTTTAAGTATTTTTTAAAAATAAGATAAAATTTTAAGTAGTAAGCCACCTACTAATCATTTAATACAGAAAATATTAGTTAGTAAAGATTTTATAAATTCCTCATAATAGACAAATGTATCCTCAATACATTTTATAATCTTAAATTTTCAATACCCACTATCCACCACCAGCACCATTATTGTGCTGCAATAACAACCACCACCATTGTGCCACCGTCGCCACCACCAACATTATTGTGACGCCGCTACTACCACCATTGTGCCATCGCCCACCACCTGCCGCCATCACCATTGTGTCATCGTCACCATCATCATTGTGCCGCCACCACTACCACTGCCATTGTGATGGTGGTGGTAGGAATAAAGTAGTTACGGTGATATTATTAAAAAGAATGGCAAAAATAGAATAATAATAATTTTCATACTTTAACTTCTTATATTTGTCAAACAACTTGATTCAATTCAATACTGAAATTTCAGTGGATATCAAATAGTCTATGAATTAAAAAATTATGCATTCAATACTTATAATTCAACATTCAGTATTCAGCTTTCAGTTTTATCAAACACCACCTTTGACTTAAGCTATACCCAGTGTTTATAGTAGTCTATACTCTCTTTTATGAGTTTCGTCGTTGGCTGGAGGGGTTTTGTGTTGGACTATGGCACTGGCTTGTCCTGTCAAGAAGGCTATTTTCTGAACATTTTGGCTTCTTTTGATTGTGCACAAGTCTTTTAGAAACTTGGCATAAGAAGAAACTTGTTTGATTGCATCCAGAAGTGAAATATTGATTTTTACTTGCTTAAAAAGATCGTAAATTTTTGTATAGTTATTCAAATTCTGTGCTTTCTTGAGTCTTTGAGGGAAAGGAACAGGAATGGGACAAGGAAAATCTTTTTCTTTTGACGGTTCTGGTTCCTTTTCAAAAACAATTTCAAGCTCAACTGGTCCATTGACTAGGATTGACTCGGGTTTTGGCTTTGGAATTAACATGTCTCTAATGGTTTTGTCAATTACCTTGCCACTTCTCAGTATAGTGACAGCTTGAGCTTGTTCTTGTGGGCTTTCCATGGTTGAAGGATTTCCCACATGATATTGATCTTGTGGTCATTTTGGTTGGGCAGGAAACTTGCCCTTCTCATGTGTGGTCATTGACTGGGTCAACTTTTGGATATGACTTTTGAGATCCTCGAAGGACTGAGTGGTCTGGGTCTTGAAGTCATTGAAAGTCTGAGTGAAATGATTATTGTAGTTCATTTGACTTTGCATGAACTGGTTTAGTGTGTCCTCAAGACTTCTCTTGTGTGGTGGTCGGTATGGTTAATATGCAAGAGGTCCTTGAGGTGGTGGTTGTGAACCTTGTTATGGATTCATGGGAGTTGGTTACGTGTTCCTCCAACTGAAGTTCGGGTGATTCCACCACCCTGGATTATATGTTTCAGAATACGGGTTGGAATAAGACTTGTTAAAATTAGAAATTGCATTTGTTTGTTCTAACAAGACCTTTTTGAATCCCGGAATGGTAGGACACTCCCTAGTATGGTGTCATGTCAATGCACAAATCCCACACACTTGGTCTATGGGAGGGCCAACATCAACTTGATTTACCTTTTTCATTTCTAGAGCTTCAAGCTTTCGATACAAGGTAGTCATTTTTGCTCTCAGGTCATCATCTTCTTTCAAAACATACTTACCCCCTTGGGAAGTGGATGGTTTGGGTTCAACAGTGGTAAGGATGCTAGGTCCCACATCTAAGATCCTTGAGCCATCATTTCAACAAGATGACGTAGTCTAGTGGGTAGAGAATCATAGAAAAATCCTACCAAAGTCCAATTCCCAAATGCATGGTGTGGGTAGGCTTGGAGAAGATCCTTGAATCTCTTCCAACATTGGTAAAATGTTTCTCCCTCTTTAATCGAAAAATTCATGATTTTCCTTTTGAGTGCATTGGTACGGTGTAGAGGAAAAAACTTTCTGAAAAACTCATTCTATAATGCATGCCAGTTTGGTATTGAATGGGCTTTCAAAGAATTTAGCCATTGTTTAGCTTTGTCCTTAAGGAGAAAGAAAAAAGTTTCAACTTGGCTAGTTCAGAATTATCTTGGAATGTTCCACATACTTCCTCAAAATCTTTAATATGAAGATATGAGTTTTCTGATTTGAATCCATGAAATTGAGGTAGTAATTGCACTGTCCCCGCATTTACATTAAAGAGGGGCGCATTTACAGGAAACACAAAACAAGAGGGGACACTGTCTCGTGTGGGATGCAAATAATCCCGTAGAGTTCAAATGTTTGGAACTTTTCCCTCTATCTCAGGAACTTCTCCTTGTCTCTCATTATTGGCCATGCTATTATCAAAAGAGTCTGCTACTGATCGAGGTGAAGATGGTCTAGATTGATTTACAGACCCAACAGATTCTTCTGGCAAATTTTGAAAACAAGGATCATCCTCAGACATAAAATTAGAATTATATATAATGAATCAAAAATATATACAACAAATGAAAGTATTTTCACCTTTTACTTTAAAACACCTTTTTGTCTCCCCGACAACGGTGTCAAAAACTTGACTTGATCTGAAATGTATACACCCAAGTGCAGGTGGTCAATTTGTAGTTATAATCCGGTTAAGTCTAGAGTCGAATCCACATGAAACTAATGTTGGTGTTTCGGAGTAAATAGTGACAGAGACCAAAGTGACTGAAACCCTTGAGATTTAAAGTTATGATGTTTATGGAATTTCCTGGACAGAATATAAGATTCTCTCCAAAGGGTTTTTCTAAACAAAATATAATATTCTCTCAAATGTAAAAGTCACCCTTTAGCTCGAGGATCTGAACATGTAGTCAATCATCTGGTTGTTATATTTGTGCTTGAGAACTCAATTAACCTCTGTGTCAAGAGCAAGTTAATTGGAGGATAAAGATGGATTGTGAGAATTAAGAGCATGGTTCTGATGTCTTTGTAGAGATCTACAAGAATTGTCCGTGTCGGGACTCAACCCGTCTACAAACAAGCAAGTAATTCTATAAGTCATCCAACCACTGTGTTAGTATTCCATTCTTAGTTGAAGCACAATAATGGTGAAGATTGAAATATAGTCATGAAGATCTAGCTGGAGTACTTGCAAAGAACTAATGAATCCTCCTATGCCAAGAGTCATCTTGTCTTAGAAAGGACTCATGGTTGTACAAATTACCTTAGCTTTACTAGATGCATTCAATCTTTCAATAAGCAATCAAAAGATAACGCATTAAGCATAAACGAAATGCACAAATATAACTTCCAAATGATTTATACATGTCCATCACCTCTTACTAAAGAGTGAATGAGAAACTACTCACTCTTCATGGCTTTGAGAAAGATAGAAAAGTGAGTGATTCTCATCCCTCCAAGTAGAGGAGTTACAAGGTAAATTAAACTACACAATGAGCCTATCTTCGACGAAGAATGAGTGAATCACGTTCCACCCTTCAAAACTACAAGAGAGCTAAAAAGGTGGAAGAGTTTCACTCCTCTAAGTGAAGAAAAAAGCTTTTACAATGGAAGCTAATGAAACTAATAATGAAAGTAATAGAAAGCTAGTTACTTTTGAAGGGTTCCTTCCTCTTCCAAAAGATCTATATCTCTCTATATCTATACCTCTATCTCCTACAAGTCCAAAGAAGAGGTATTTATAGGCAAGGAGGAGGGGATAAAGAAGAGTAAAATAATAGTTCTAGGTGCTCAAAGTCCAAGTGAATACCCCAAGATCCGGATGAAAAATCAACCACTCTGCATACTGTCTGGGGAATACGTTCGAACGTGGGATGACGTTCGAACATTGACTCCTGTCTTATGTGATGGGCGTTCGAAGGATGACTGGAGTTTGAACGTGGAACTCGAGTGTCTTTTGTCACCCACAGTAGATAGGAGTCAAACAAGCCATGTCTCATCACCCTGGCAGTCTTTTGTAGGTCCTTAAATAATTCAAGATGGCGTTCGAACGTGTATTGGCGTTCGAACGTTGTACTCAAGTAGCTCTTGTTCTTTTGTGAGAATAACTGTAACACGCCATATGCCATCACTCTAGCACTCTTCTAGGGGCCCTCAATTATTTCAAGATGGGCGTTCAAATGTGAATTGGCATTCGAACTTGATGCCTTGCTTAAAACTTCTCCAATTTTCTTCTAGAACATGTGGGTGTTGCATGAAAGTTTAATGTTAATTGACTTTAGGCCCTTGTACAATCTTTTTCCCTGAAATTTCATCATTGAAACTCTATTAAAGCATAATTAGTCTTATACAAGCATAGTAACTTGCTAATTTTAACTATTCATCACTTGTCCGGTGGCGTGGAGGGGTCTAGCTTGGGTCAGCTTAATCTGGTCTCGACCGTGGATCCTGAGGGAAGCCTGCTGGATGATACAGCTATAAGCAATCAGGCCCTTATGGAGCTGATTCCCCAAATCGATCTCCGTCGCTCTGTCAGCCATCCTTTCAGAGCTAGGACTCCGGATGCCTTGCATGCACTTCTCGCGGTTGAGGTTTATCATATTTTTTTGTCTCTGACTTCTCTTGTTTCAACTGTACAACAGTTTATCTTTCTATCTCGACTTCAGGCCACGACGCATGTTTGTATACTTTGAAGGGAGATCCACCATCTGAAGGCGAAGGCTAGTAGGAAGGATGCTGAGGTTTTGCGCTGGGGTTTGGATATGGAATCTGAGCTGGAGGCGGCTCTTGAACAGATAACCCAGGTTTTTCAGTTGTTGATTACCGCTACCACCTCAGAGATCTCTTTGCGGGAACAACTAAAGGCTTGGTCAAAAGAATTGGCCTCCTTGCAACAAAAGTTCAATGCTCAAATTGATGAGCTGATCAGCTATCAAACTGACAACATGATGCTGATTACTTAGGTGGGTGAATCTTGCGCAGTTATTGCCAACCTGAAGGATTCCTTAAATGCTAAGCGCTAGTTGGTCGAAAATCAGCGCAAGGAGATCGAGAAAACAAGGAGGGAGGCCCGTTAAAGCATTTGTAGACGGGTTTTTCAATTTCGAGGACCAAGCGCTCGAAAAGTTTCCTGATCTTGGCCTTAATCAATTCGAGCCTCAGTTCGAACCTCCTCCTAGTGGTCCCTCTAGTGCTGCTCTGCCATCTGGCCAACCCTAAAACTTCTTGTTGTTTTTGTTTTGTTTTCTTTGGCATGTAAAGTGTAATCTTTCTTATTTACTGGAATGAAAAAATCTTTAACTTTCTTGTGGTAATGTCGGTTGTATGTTGTGTTCCTCCCTTGCCCCCTACTCCGAGGAGGTCTTGACCTGGTTGGAGTATGGTCGCTGCTTAGTTGATCTTCTGCCCCCTTTGCCTAACCTGTATGGTCTCATGCTGGGCATCCCTGAGCTGTACTATCTCTAGTTGTAATCGTCCAGGCTCCTTATTATTTCGCCAACTCTGCTCAGCTTATCTAGTTTGCTTGCACCATACGATCTTGGATTGAGGCATACAGGTTCAGGTGAGAAAGTAATAAATGTGTGCGTTATTCATGCCCACCTAAATTTAACTTCCCATGGCGACTCCTTCATTAACTTTTGTCTGTTTGTCTTTGCATGCTGTCTATTTCCTTTAACTTTTGTCTGTTTGTCTTTTCTTTGCATCTTCTTTACACTTTGTTTGTTTTGCAGTGTTATGGCTTCCTCTCCTACTCTATTGTTTAACCAGCACACCCAAGCCATGATGGAGGTCTCATGGTATTTAGAGTTTCCACTCCCTACTATCATTACTGTGGCTGAGGTGGAAGAAGTTAGGAGGCAATACCTTCTTCCTGTTGGCTTGGCCATTCGGATTCCCTCCCCTGACGAACCCTACAACCTTCTTCTTCGGAGGGAGGTTTTTATTTTTGAGGGCGCGTTTGAGATGGATCTCCGTTTGCCCATTCATCCAACCATAGGGCAAATTCTTGCCTTCTTTGGGCTATGACCTTCGCGCCTCTTCTCAGAGGGATGGGGCATTCTTATGAGCTTCTTAATTCTTTGGTGCTTTCAAGGCTACGATCATTTTTCCACTGTCGTCGAATTCCTTTATTTTTTTGACTGACTTTGACATCCCCTTATATCGTCGCTTTACGTGGAGGTGTCATGTCCCAATGCTGGTTTTTGATGCCCAGGCTCCCCTAAGGGGTGGCTTCAGTGTTTTTTCTTTATTTCTGGGGATTCTTGGGAGTCCGCTGAGGCGCAGTCTGAAAGTTCCCGGGTTCCTCGCTCTTGGGGTTCCTTCTGGACAGAGGTAAAGAAATAGTTATTTTACTCTCCCTCCTTCCTCTTTTTCTCGAGGGACTTTTGGTTGGTGTCTTTCATTCTGAGACTTAATGGTACTTTTGTAATGCAGATGGCCCCGGTCTGGCTCCGAACGAGATCATCAGGGTCTGTTGGCTTACTCGTGCTGAGGCGACTCCCTTCTCCACTCTTGTTACATCTCAGAACCTCTTTCAGTTCGGGATTGGCCCTAACCCACATATCGTTTTGGTTGCTGCTCCAAACCCTCCTCCTCCTTTCATCAATGTAGACTCCTCCCCAATAGGGTCGGAGGAGGATATTGCCACCTCTTCAAGGGAAAAAGGAAACGCCAACGAGGCAGCCCGTCCCCGCCGTCATTAGATTCTTCCTCTGGCGAGATGAGGTTTACGGCTACTGAGCTGGAGTTTGCATTGGGGAAAGCAAGGCTCAAAAAATAGTTTTCTAAAGCTAAGAAGGAGCGGTATGAGCTGAAGACCGAGAATGCTCACCTGTGGGTTGCGAATGTGCAACTGGAGAAGGAAGTCTCTGAGCTGAAGAAAAGATTTGATGGAGCCTAGACTTGTTTTTTGCTTCTTGTAAATTTGCTGCTCTTCTGAATATAATTTGGCCCTTTCTGTTAATGGCTTGTTTTTTCTTTTGTCTATTGTCACCTTTAATTGAATAGTTGCTAGGCCCTGAGCTCTACTTGAATTAATCCTTAGAGGGTTGAAACTCATTGGATTCTAAAGGACCGAACTGAAAAGCTTTTAGGCTGAAAAGTCTAGTCGAGGTCTCACGGCTTTGGGGAGTTGAAGAACTCCGTAGCGACTGAAAAAGCCAAGATGAGGGGCTCTCGGGCTGAAGAACCTAGGCTAGATCACGCGACTGAGGAGCTCACGGCTTTCGAGTTGAAAAGCTCTCAGGTAGAAAAGTCTAGTTGAGTTCGCGCGGCTGAGGAGCCTGCGGCTTTGGGGAATTGAAGAATTCTGCATCGGCTGAAAAGCCGAGCTGAGGGGCTTTCAGGCTGAAGAGCCTGGGCCAGGTCACGCGGCTAAATAGCTTACGGCTTTGGGGAGTTGAAGACCTCCTTGGCGGCTGAAAAGTCGGGCTGAGGGGCTCTCAGGCCAAAGAGTCTAGGTCAGGTCGCGCGGCTGAATCGCTCGCGATTTTTTGGAGTTGAAGAACTCCGCAGCGGCTGAAAAGCTGAACTGGGGGGCTCTCAGGGTGAAGAGCCTGGGTTAGGTCGCACAGCTGAATAACTCGTGGCTTTGGGGTGTTGAAAAACTCCTTGGATCATACACTGTGCAACTTTTCTGGCTAGAATTTCAAGTTTCATTGGTTGGGAATTGGAAGTTTACAATTGGTTTTCTCCCTTCATAGTATCTAGTTGCCCATGATCCTACTGGTAATACTGTTTCAAATTTATCTGCGTTCTAGGAATGTTGCAGGTCCTTCCCCTCTTCAGCTTGTAGCTCGTAGTTGCCAGGTCGGATCACCCTCTTCACGATGTATGTCCCTTCCCAATTTGGGCCAAGTTTTCTATGCGAGGGATCTTTTCTTGTCGGGAGCAATTTCTTGAGGACCAAGTCGCCTGGTTTGAAGCTTCTCTTTCTTACTCGTCGATTGTAATATCTCGCAGTGTTCATTTGATAAGAGAATATTCGCTGCAGTGCTTCATCTCTTTTCTTATCCAAGAGATTGAGGTTGATGAGCAGAGACCTTTCATTCTGCTCAGGATCAAAGAGCTCCGCTCTTGCTGAAGAAAGTCCGACTTTGACGGGGGCCATAACCTCAGTACCATAAGTAAGGTTGAAAGGGGGTTTCATTAGTTGTTGTTCGGACAGTGGTTCGGTAGGCCTACAACACTGTTGGAAGGTGATCGACCCACTGGGACTTAGAAGGTTCTAGTCTCGTCTTTAATATCAGGTTGATGGTTCTGATGGTGACCTCTGCCTGCCCATTTGACTGCGAGTACAGAGAAATAATTTTTGATTCCCAGTTCTACGCAGAACCCTGTAAATCCTAGATTGTCGAACTACTTCCCGTTATCCGAAACTACTGCTCTTGGGATGCCAAAGTGGCAGATTTTCGACTTTCAAATGAAATTCTTGACCTTCTACTTGATTATTTTAGCCAATGCCTCTGTCTCCGCTCATTTGGTGAAGTAGTCCACCGCGACTATGGCAAACTTGCACTATCTAACACCAATTGGAAGGAACCCCAAAATGTCCAGCCCTCACTGCTGAACTGGCCAGGGGCTGACAACGGGTATGAGCTGCTCATTGGGACAGTGAGGCAGGTTCCAGTGGATCTAGCACGCTTGACATTTCTTCACTATCTATTTGGCGTCCTTCGCCATTGTGGGCCAGAAGTACCCCTGCCGGAGTGCCTTGCTGGCAAAAGTTTGTGCACCGATGTGATTCCCATAGATGCCCTCATGAATTTCTCTCAAGATGTAATCTGCTCTCAACATTTCATCAGAGGAAAAGAAAAGCCATGTTTGTACAACTTACCTTGCACCATGGTGAATCTCGCGGCTTTGCTCTTGAGCTTTGCTGCCTCCTTTTTGTCATGTGGGAGGTGTCCATCTTGCAGGAAAAAAATGATTAGGTCCATCCATGAGGTAGTCTCATCCACTGGCATGGTCAGATCTTTGTCGAGCTGGACGCTTGGCTCAAGTAAGACCTGAACAGGTGTAGCACTGGACAAGTCTTGCTGAGCTACGATAGCCAGCTTAGCTAGCGCGTCAGCTCGAGCATTTGCCTCTCGAAGCACTTGGACGAGCTCAGCAACCACAAACCTTCTTACAAGCTTCGCACCTTTCTCATGTATAGAGTCATCTTGTCATCTCGGGCTGTGTATTCTTCCCCTACCTGCCTGACCACCAACTGAGAATCACTATGGATAATGATCTGTTGCGGATCCATCGATAAAGCTAAGTTGAGGCCAGCTATAAGGGCCTCATACTAGCCTTGTTGTTGGAGGCTTGGAAGTTGAATCTTAACGCATATTCCAGGCCGTACCCTTCTGGTGAGGTTAGAAGCAGGCTAGCCCGGCTTCCCTACACATTTGAGGCACCATCTACATATAATTTCCACGTTGGGACGTCGATGATATTGGGGTGAACTTTGCTAGGAAGTCTGTGAGCACCTGTCCTTGGTTTGAACTTGATGTCGAATTCGTTAAGCTACATAGCCCACTTTACCAGTCTTCTAGACGCCTCGGGTTTATTTAAGACTTGCCTCATCGATTGATCTGTCAGAACTTCAATGGTGTGCACCTGAAAGTAAGGTCTCAGTCTTCTTGCGGCCATGAGGAGTGCGAGGACGAGCTTCTCAATCTTTGGGTATCTCTCTTTGGCTCATCTGAGGGCCTTGCTGCAAAAGTAGAACTAAGGCGAGACTAAATAAAAAATTAGATACAACTAGATATAAGGTTAGGACTTCTCCTTCTTGTGGGATGACAGGCACTGGTGGTGAGGTTAGGTAGGTTTTTAGGGCTTGGAAGGCTTTCTCACATTTCTCATCCCACTGGAAAGTAGCCTTCAGAACCTTGAAGAACGGTTGACACTTGTCACTGGAGCGTGAGACAAATCGGTTTATTGTCGTGATTCTCCTGGTGAGGCACTGTACTTCTCGGGTGTTAGTGGGAGACTTCATTTCTAGAACAGCCTTTACCTTCTTGGGGTTTGCCTAAATACCTCGACTGTTGACTATGAACCCCAAAAACTTCCCTGTCGAGACTCCAAAAACACACTTAGTCGGGTTCAACTTCATCTTATATTCACGCATGATCTTGAACGATTCTCGAAGATGTTGAATGTGGAGCTCGCTCTTAAGAGATTTGACCAGCATATCGTCTATGTATACTTCCATGGTTGACCCGAGCTTTTCTCGGAACATTGGATTAACCAGCCTCTAGTAGGTGGCTTTGGCATTCTTTAGCCCAAACGGCATGACTTGGTAACAAAAGATTCCTTGTTCTGTAACGAAAGAGGTTTTTTCTTGGTCGTTGGGGTCCATCTTGATCTGGTTATACCCCAAGAAGGCGTCCATGAAACTGAGGAGCTCGTGCCCCGCAGTAGCATTGATTATCAGGTCAATCCTGGGTAAAGGGAAACTGTCCTTGGGGCACGCATGGTTTAGGTCTATGAATTCGATGCATAGCCTTCACTTTCCATTGACTTTCTTGACCAGCACCACGTTGGCTAACCATGTCGAGTAGTCAACTTTTCTGATGGCCTTTGCTCGTAACATTTTGGTCACTTCTTCTTTGACCGCCTTTTGCCTATCTGGGGCAAAACTCCTCCTTTTCTGCCTGACTGGCTTGCAGCTTGGATCGACGCTAAGTCGATGTAGTATTATTCCAGGATCGATCCCCTCCATATTATCTTGTCTCCAAGCGAATACATAAACATTTTCCTTTAAGAAGAGTATGAGTTTGTCTTTGATATCCTATAGCAACATCGAGCCTACAAAGACCACGTGCACAAGGTCCTCGTTGATCTGCACTTGCTCTAGTTGCTCCGACGGTGTAGGTCGAGTTTCAAGCTCGTCTCTCATATCAAGGTCTTCCAGTTGAACATATTCCACTTCTTTTTGCCTCATAGACACCACGTAACACTCTCTAGCGAGGCGCTGATATCCCTTTACCACCCCAACTTCATTCTCTGTAGGAAATTTCATGACCAGGTGGTATGCCGGTGGAACGACTCTAATGGAGTTGAGGGAGGGCCTTCCGAGAAAGACGTTGTATGTAGAGGGGACATTGACTACCAAGAAGCGAATCGTGGTAGTAATCAGACAAGGATGGTCTCCTAGGGTGGGAACGAGTTGAATGGCCCCCACGAGCAAGACTCTCTCCCCCGAGAAGCCAAGGAGATGGCTTTTCACTGGTTCAAGTTTTGACTTGTCTATGCCGAGTTGATCAAAGGCCGAGAGGTAGATTATATCGGCCGAGCTTCCGTTGTCAATGAGTATAAGGTGTATCGCCTAGTTGGCAATGATGGCCTTGACGACCAAAGGATCACCATGAGGGTGCTGACATCTTTCCAGGTCAACATTCGAGAAGGTTATCTCCATATCTCTGCGCGGGGCTTTCCGAATTGTTTGAACATCAAGAAAATCATCAAATCTAGCCCTCTTGGCATATGCTCGTCTTGTCAAGCTTGACTCACCTCCGCCCGCAAAGCCGTCTGAGATTACCCTGATCACCCCAAGGGCCTATTGGTGCTGCTATGGGGGTGATATGGCAGCTCGGTCCTCTCTTTCTCGATCATTCCGTTCACTCCCCTCCCCAGCCACGTAGTGGCATAAGTAGCCCATCTGAATCAAATATTCTATCTCCTTCTTCAGCTGGACACAGTCGTCGGTGTCATGGCCTGTATAATTGTGAAAGTTACAATACTTATTGGGGTCACGTCTTCTGGGATCAGATCTCATCCTTGGGGGCCATCTCGAAAATCTCTCGTTCTGGACCTCAGGGAAGACCTAAGAAATAGTGGCATTTAGGGGGTAAGCCGAGTCGGTACGTATCTTGGTTGAATTTCTTGAGGTGGGAGGCCGAGGCGGTCCTTGACATTGCCCCTCCGTTTGGGGGAGGGTTCTTTATCTCTTCTGGGGGAGCAATCCCTCCTCGGGGACCGATCTCGTCCCTTCTCTCTTCCTGGGCTGCGTTCCTTTTTTTTTCTCTTCTCTCCTTCGCTTGCTGACGATGAACCTCCCTTCAGGCGGAGGGCCTCTTCGCCGTTTATATACTTTTCAGCTTTGGAGAGCACCTCGGCCGTAGTTGCTTGAGGGTTCTTCGCGATTGAGAATAGGAGGTCCTTCAATTGAAGGCTGAACCCCGACATGAAGGTGGTCAAGGCAAACTTGTCATCTACGCTTTCTACTTTCAAAGACTCTTGGTTGAACCATTGTACATAGCTCCGCTGGGATTTTTCGGGTACTTGTCTAATGCTTAACATGTGGTAGGATGGTTTTTTGTAAGTTCATGTTGCAATGAAATAAGACACGAACTGTATGGACAGATCTCGGAAAGAGAAAATTGAGGATGGTTACAACCTGTTGAACCAGGCTATCGCGCGACCCCTTGAGGGTTATGGCAAAAGCCTGGCATTGGATGGGGGTCGGGGTACCCATGAAGCTCCATTTGATTTTTGTTTGAGTTAAGGTGATCCACTAGTTCCTTGGTCCCGTCAAATGGCTCTACCTGTGGCATCAGGAACTTCTGAGGTAGAGAAAAATGGAGGATTTTAATGGTGAAGGGTGACTCGGTTTGCTGAACTAAGATGTCTATAATGATAGACGTTTTCCCTTTTACTACTTCCTTCACATTTCCCATCTCCTGTCGGATCTCACGGAATCTTTGCTCCCAAAGCTGGTCCATGGTATCATGCGGAGGCAAGGGATGGTCTTCTCTCGGCATGGCTCTAGCCCCGCTGTAGGCCTCATCATCTGTATGTTCATCAGGCTGCCTCCGTCGGTGGTTCTCTGTAGAATGGCTGTGTTCATGGAGGTATGTCACTCCATTGGGTGGCATCTGGCAGTCTTGATGAGCAATGTCATTTTGAGCTGGTGTTGGAGGTGGTGCAGGCTGTACAGATGGGGCCTATGGGAGGTGGTGTGCCGGTATCCATGTCACCAAGTCTTGGTTCTGCTTCATAAGCTGCATCGTGGTCCGGCGATACGTCTCCAACTTGTTAAGGGGAAGAGGGTCTGTCATCGGAGGGTGGTTCTCGACGTCCGCTGCTGGGGCGGGGAAGTTCTCTGGCAGGTTCTGCGACTTGGGGGTTTGAGTGAAACTTGCTCATGTTTCGAGTGGAAACCGTCAAACCAATAGAAGTATGAAGAAAAATCGAAGAAAACGATGAAAACTGTTCCCACAGACAGCACTAAGTTGATGGTGCTCGAAAATACTATACCCAAGTGCAGACCGAGGACTGTGCGTGAGGCCCAATGGAGACTTTGTGAATGTTGGGCCAATAGAAAAGTAAATGTTGATGTTGGATCAAAGAATAGAATATAAGTGGCTTACCTTAGCCGAAAGACTAAGGCTACATCCACTGTAATAGAGGCTCTTGCTCCTTGGGACTTGTATTGCTTGAAGTAAAAGGCAATGGTTATAGTAGGTTATTTTTGTGAGAGCTTCCTTACACAGTATATTGCAAATAAGACTCCGGAACCCCCTTATACAGTGCTTTCGTATTCTATTTATACATGTGGCCATCTAGGGTTTTCTGTGATTCTTTCCTTCTCTTGGTTGATTCTCTTTTGTCCTGTAGCGGTATCTGTCATCCTGACGTACATTGTGCCCACGATCCTAAAAGCGGTATGTGTACTGATATTCCCTTTACAAATGAGTATTTGTTCATTAGGGTCACCAGAAGATGTCCCTTGGACACATGGCGCGATGGGAGCGGCTTGGGATCTATCGCATACCGAGCTCCAAGTTCTTGGGTTGGTCTACTCCGCCGAGCTTGAGATGACCGAGTAGGAATATACCGATCTGAACGTCATTGGACTTCCTTCCTTGGGTTGTGGCCCACTCTTATGACGGAATGGGAACGCTGCGAATGGGCCGCTTAGGTTGTCATGTAGTAAGGGGGTCCATCGAGTGTTTTGGGCTTCGAATGGGCAGCCCAAGCCGAAATATGTTATTATCACATATAAATGGAGAAAAAAAAGAAAACAAAAGTTAAACCAAGCTAAAAATTTCCAAATAAAACTAACATGATTAAGATCCTTAAAAAATTAATAATAACAAAATAATGAAAAATCTCAAAAAGAATAATAATAAAAATAAAAAACAAAAATAAATTTTTACCCAATAAATTAAGAGGCAGCACGGAATGAATCTGGTACTACATATGTGTTCTTGTGTGTGTAAGAATCCAAATAACATACCTTAAAATTTCATACAACAAAGGACTAAAAGAGAATAAAAGTTGCATATGTTGATAGGCTCCACAAAAAGTAAAATCTTGATCCACCGCTAAATAGTCAATTACGATCACCATTAGGACTTTGGTCTTACAGGATGATTCGGATGCCGGCTTAATTGTGAAATCCAGGTGAAGTAGATAATACGGTTTGCGCTGCAAGTCTACAATAAAAAAATAATTGTTGAAATTTTCGTTGATAAGAAAAAAAAAATCAAAGAAACAACGTTTAAAAAAAAAAAAAGATAAAAAAAGTGAAGCCTACAAATTTAAAGCTATACACAAGGTTATTAGAAACAAAAGATAACATAGCCGATTCAGTTGGCTCGAATAGGATAAGGATAAACTCGAATATAATAAAGTTAAATTATATATTTAACTTGAGTATGTGTAGAGTAAGATCAACGAACATGTTGGGCAAAAGTGAGTGTGGAAAAAGAAAAAGAAAATTTTTTTAGTAACAATTGAAAAGTGTTGTGAAAAAGTTAGAAAAAACTTGAGATCTATAAAAGAAAAATAAATAAAAAAGAAGAGAACATGCATGATCAATGTGAAAAAAGGTGGTTGAATGACAGCAACCAAGCAAGACAACAAAAATATATATGTATATATCAAAATGTGCGCTGTGATTTTTGCACAATAGTTATAAAAGATAGACCTCTCACTTGGTGAGCTCGGTTTTGCCTTGAGTGTCGAATACCTCGTGGCAGAGAAATGACTTAAAGGGCCAAAGGGGGCCTATGGAGTGGTGATGAATTGTTCCAAGAAGTTGTTCGATCGATTCTGGCGGATCGGTGATGGTTCCTGGAACACAGAAAACAGGTTAGAAAGGGCGCCGGAGTGTTTTTCGGCGTATCCCCTCTGACGGTCAAGTCAGTTCTTTGAGAGAGGGAAAGAAGAAAGCACTGTGGTGTGTTATTCAGAGGTGATTTTTTGCATACCTTTGCACTGTATTTTTGGAAGCTATTTATACCCACCAAAAGCTCATCATTACTGGGGGCCTAAATAGTAGGTAGTGTCCAAATATGGGGCAGTGTGCCCCCTATTTCGAATGGGGAAGACCCCATTATTAATTGCTTGGATCCCCGAGCAATCAATGCTCTTCATTTTATATAAGGACATTAAGTTCTCGGATTCCGGAGCTTTTAATGCTCTTTTCCCATTGCTGAGGCATTAAATGTCCTGATACTGGAGCGCACTTAATGTCCTTCCTTTTTGACTTCTCGAGTCGCTGTTGATGTCTCATCGACTGAAGATTCATTAAATGCTTGCTTGAGAGTGCCGCATATCAGCAGGGGTATTTTTGTCTATTTGCCCCTCATCGCTCATTTTATGCCACGCGTCTTGCTCCCCTTGGAGGAGGGCTGTGTTGGTCTTGCCATTCTGACCTCCTTGCGCAGAGTACCCTTATGATTCCTAGTCTAGTTGAGGCTGATCAGCTGTCAATCAGTAGCCTTTCTAGAAGCCAGAGTTATGTGATAGGACCACAACAGGGTGGCCCGAGACATTTTGGGGCCTAAAGCGAAAATGATAAATGACGCCTTTTTATTTTTAATATTAATAATAAATTTAATTTTTTAATTTTTTAAATACAAAAAATATTAATTAAATTTTTATATTCAAGTTTTTGTAACCATATTTGAACTTAATAGTAAGAGAGAGAAAGAATAATTGAAAAATTATGATGTTAAGTTTAAATTTGACTTTTTTGGGGGTTAAAACTAGATTTTTTAGTAGCTTTAGTTTTTCGTTAGTTTTTTTTTCTTTATTTAAAAAAATAAATTTTAGGGCTTTTTAATTTTACGGCTGAATTAATAGGCTCAATCTATTTAAGTTGAAATATTTTGTTTATGTATGAATTTAAATTTTTTGTTTGAACTATTACTGTACACCTATAAATTATGGGTCTTCCTTGAAGTGGGACCTTAAATTTTTTTTTTGATTGGACTTGTATTTTTATAAGGCCTTTTTGTAAGGTTTAAAATATTTATAGATTTAATTTTTTTATATGGATTATTTATGATATTTAAAAATTTGGGCCTTCTTTAAAAATGGGGCCTAAAACCCAAACTTTTTTTTAGGACACTGTTGAGCCGCCTCTGGGCGCCGAGGACACACGGACGTCTTGGAGTGGAGGTACCCTTGGAGCCGAGGGTACGTAGTTTGTTCAAGAGAATGGAGATCCCTCGGAGCTGAGGGGACCTTGTCAGCAGAGAGCAACGTGTCTCGGCACCGAGGGCACCTCGGTGCCAAAGACACTCAGAGAGACCATTGTCCTTGACGCCAAGGACACGTGACTTTGTCAGAGGGAAGGACGTCCTTGATGTCGAGGGCAGGTGTCGCGATCTGCTCCTTTCTCGGAAGTGCCCCGTCACAAAACACGAACCTGTACAAAGAACTTGCATGCAAAGTTGCTTGGATTAAAACAAAAAAACAAAGCAGTCGACACTAATAAAAAATATAGAAAAAATAACGTAATAACAGAGAAAACATAAAAGAAAAGTTTTACTTTTTAGACTTTAACTAAATCTTTGAGTAGGCACCTAATTGCTAACGAAAGGCTAAGCTGATTCCAATATATATACACATTCTAAATCCAAAAATTTAAATTAAAAATGACTTAATTACTTTAAGTATACATGGATTGGAAGTTTATATTTTAGGTTTATGTGTTTAAGTAGAACAAGAGAACTATTATTTTGATCCCAACATGGATTCGAACTTCATATTGATAAAAGACAAGTAAACATAAATCAAATTGAATTCTATGTCTTATTTTAAGTTCAACATGGACTGTAATTTCATGTTTATTATTGAACAATAAGTTAAAAAATTGAATAAATAAATTATAACTAAATCATTTTGTTTAAATCAAAATATAAATCGAGAATCATTTACATATTGATAAAATATTAAATATGTAAATAAGTCTCGGGGGGACATTTTTAGACATTAAAAAATTAATGTCTATAATTGAGCTTAAATCAATTAGATACATAAAATTGGGTTGAACCAAAATTTCATAAGCCCAAATGATACAAGTCTAAATTTAATTATACAGGCTTGAGTTAGACCTAAATTCCATAGCCAAAATAATATAAGCCCAAAAAATATAAGTTCAAATGTAATTAATCAGGCTTGTTAAATTAAATTAAAATGGACTTAAATTCCACAGACCCAAATTAAACAAACTTTTAAAAGGTAAAGAAGGTTGGACATAAATTCCATAAATTAACTAAAACACATAAATTAATAGGTAGCCCACTATCTAAAGCCCACATAAGGGTATTTAGGTAAAAATACATTTATATGAATACCTACTTCTACCACTATAAAATAAAGGTCTGGGGTAGGCCAAAAGAGAAAGAAAGGCCCGAGGAAGAAGACCAAGGAGGGGGGAAGATCAAGAAAGCTCTGTCTGAGTCCATCTCAAGAGAAGAATGGAAGATCAATAGCGAAGCTTTGCCGGAGTTTACCTCCAACTAAGGTCTTTCAAATCCATCTCTAAGGAGAAGAAAAACCGCCAATTTCATTCTTCAAGAGATCCAAATCATCTTCAATCATTCAACACAAAGAACGGTGAGAAGATTCGACAAAGTCAAATCAAATATCAAAGAACGAGATTCACGTCAATTCGACCATCGTCTTCAATAAATCCACCAAATCAAGAAGAACGAGAACCACATCAATCCGACTCTTGTCTTCAACAATCTACCAAAGTATCACCAAATCAAAGATCGAGAAACACAACGATTAGGCCCTCGTTATCATCAAATTCACCGAGAATCAGAGGACAGTGCACGTAAGAAGCACGCCAAAGAGAGTCAACACCATTTTATTCAATTAAGTTAAATCATCAACAATTGTAATTTTGACATTACTTTTGTGTTAATTTACACGCGAATTTTGGTCGTTACAAGGTCCAATAGTCCCTTTACTTTTTTTTTGTTCCCTATTTTGACCTTCAGTAGATCATGCATATCTATTGAAGACCCATCTCTATTTCTTTAATTTATTTCTCCTTTATCCTCCTTTAATTTCTTTCTCCTCTCTCTTCCTTTAATTTATCCACCTAACTATTTATCTATCCCATTTCTTCTTTGATTTCTCTCTCATCTATCTTCCATTCCACTACTTCTCTCTCATCTCTCTCCCGTCCTTTTAATTTCTCTCTCCTATCGATTCTTTTAATTTCTCTCTATAACCCTAACTCTAACTTTCTTATCCAATATATCGTTTATTTAGATTCCTTTTTCTCCTCTATATTCTATATCACTCTTTATCTCTCCTCTGTCTTCCCTTATCTCTCATACCTTATTTATATTTTTTTCTCTCTTTATCTTTGTCTTTTTCATTCAACTATTTATCTCTTCTCTCACTTTCTTCTATTTACTTTATTATATCTCTTTTTTCCACCATGTATTGTTGAAATATTGTGTCGATCGTTGTATTAAAAAAATCATCCATAGTGGTTGTAAATCCGAAGGATTCATGGTGGTGATTTTCTTTGCGCAACTCATGTTGGCAATATTTGTTGAACTCATCAGTAATGACCATGTGAGTTCAGTTATCTCTCCAAATTAGGACACATTCTCTCCGTCTCTGTCTTTCCCTCTCTCTCTCTCTCTCTCTCTATATATATATATATATATATATAACAGACATAGTGTCACTATGGGTACACAGTGACATCCACATTGATGCCGTGTATTATGAAAATTTTATCCTTTTTTTTCTTCGTTATTCTAGTGGGATAGACGTTTGAATAATCATTATTGTCCTGGACAGTAATAGTGACATTGTCACTATCCCAGGGATTGTAACAATGGAATATTTTAACTATCCCAAGACAATAACAGAGGATGTGTTACTGTCATGGACAATAACAGTGGTATTTTCATTGTCCTGGATACAATAACAGTGGAGTATTTTCACTATCCTAGGATAGTAATAGAGACACTATTATTATCCTGGATAATAACAGTAGCATTGTCACTGTCCCAGAGACAGTAATAGTGGAGTATTACATTATCCTAGGACAGTAATAGAGGCACTGTTATTGTTGTGGGACAGTAACAGGGGCACTGTTACTGTCATGTGGACACTAACAATGACGTTGTCAATGTCAATATATATATATACACACACATGCGTCCTAGTGTTTTAATGTGCGTTCTTTATTTTTGTACATATATATATATATACACACACATTTATATATATATATGTGTGTATATATAAATTTTAAGAAGTCTATAATAAAGAAGATTTGAACGTATTTTAAATTTTAAAATGTGAATTTATATGGATAGTTTAATTATGAAAGACCTAAATTTAAGGAGATTTGATTTTGTTTAATTTTTTAATTGTGTATTTGATTTTGTTTGAATTTTGAATTATGTATTGAAAGAGAATAGGGTATTTCCATCTTTACATACATAGTTGTTCTTAAAGTTCCAAAAAATTTGCGCCTAGACTTCTCCTAAAAGACCGTAACGGTGGACCGGCTTTCAAAATGGCCAAATTTTTTTTTTTTTTATAGAGATCCTGAAAAAAGGGGCTCCCAAATTTTCCAACTAGGGCCCTGGGGGATGTAGCATGACATGACCTCTAGGTGCATCCTCATGGACATGGGCTAATTGGATTTTGATATGGGTCACCTATTTGGATAGGTTGTGAACCCTATTTAAGTTGAGATCAGTTCATAAAATCCTAGGAGGACTTCACTACTTAAGTAATAGAGATTGGTTGACACAAAGAAAAAAACCCTAACAAAGAAAAAAAAACCTATGTATCTTCAACTCTCTTTGGCCACCACTATACTTTGCCACTTTTAGTTTAAAAGATTAATAGAGACAGAGATGGTTATAATGACTGATATCTACAAAATAGGATAGGATTAGAATAATCACATATTAGCTTATCATGTATGCGACATTTAAATTCAAACTATCTCTATCTATTTGTAACCACTCATCTTTATCCAGATTCATTCACATTATAAATACATCTACTCAACCAATATATGGGTGATTCATTCCACATATTTTCTTTCTACCAAACTTTCATGGGATCTACGTTGTTTTGCATAACATCTCTTAATTTTTTCCCCTGAAATCCTTATGGCTTCGTCTACTCTGCCAATAACCTCTCCATTTACCAACATTACAAACTTTGCTTCTGCAAAACTTGATGGCGCAAACCACCTTCTCTGGTGTGATCAATTAGAATCAATCCTCTTTAACACTGACATACTTGGTTTTTTTGATGACTCTGTACTTGCTCCACCATAATTGTTAACCTCCTCATCTGGTTAGCCTACCCAAAACCCATCATACCTACATGGCAAAAAACTGATCATTTGGTTAAAACTTGCATTAATGCTACACTGACAAAACCTTTATCTTCTCAATTACTTGGACTGAAAAGGGCGAAAGAAGCATGAGATGTTCTTCACAATCTTTATCAACAATAGGCTACTGCCAAAAAATCATTTCTTCTCAAAGATCTTCAAGGGGTCTCCAAAGGTAGTGACACCATCACTGCATATATTCATCGCGTCAAAACATTGTCTGATTCTCTTGCTGCCATTAATGAATGAGTTAAGGATTATGATTTAGTTAATTACACCTTGAATAGTCTAAGTGCGGACTATGGTTCATTTGTCACCACTATAGATCATCGCAACCCACCCATTACCTTCCATGAATAACGATGAAGTCTTCTTACCCATGAACAATCCTTGCGCGCGGATTCAGCAGCACCCAACCGCCTGTTATGGACACCCTTACAACTTGTCATGTCGCTCATGTTCCGCTGGTTTTGTGTCGCCCACTTATCCTAGCCGCTAATCACTCAAATGCCAGATTTTTTCAAAGACTGGTCACGTAGCCAACTAAGTGTTGCTTTCGGTATTTTCCAAGTTGCAATAGCAACGTCACTCACCTCCAACAGACCTTCTCTAGTTTCCGTCTTACTCAAAATTCTATCAATACTCGACAACTACGAAGGGTCGTTAGATCCCCGATTCCGGTGCAGGGGTGGCCCAGACATTTTGGGGCCTAAAGGGAAAATTATAAATGAGGTTTTTTTATTTTTAATATTAATAATAATTTAATTTAAATTTTTATATTTAAATTTTTGTTATCATATTTAAACTTAATGGTGAGAGAGAAAGAATGATTGAAAAAATAGTAAGTTTAAACTTGATTTTTTTTAGGATTAAAAATAGATTTTTTAGTAGCTTTAGTTTTATATTTAGTTTTTTTTTCTTTATTTAAAAAAATAAATTTTTGGGCCTTTTAATTTTACGGCTGAATTAATAGGTCCAATCTTATTTAAGTTGAAATATTTTGTTTAGGCATGGATTTAAATTTTTTGTTTAGACTATTATTATAAGCCTATAAATTATGAGCCTTCCTTGAAGTGAGGCCTTAAATTTTTTTTCGATTGGAATTGCATTTTTATAAGGTCTTTTTGTAGGACTTAAAATATTTGTAGATTTAATTTTTTATATGAATTATTTATGATATTTAAAAATTTGGGGCCTTCTTTAAAAATGGGGCCTAGAGGCCAGGCTTTTTTCATGAGACTGTTAAGCCGCCCCTGTTCCGGTGCAACGTCACTCATGAAATTTGATCTAGCCATGTGGAACCAATCTGCTAGTTACTCTGGTTCGGATTAGGTGTATATGGGAGATGGTAAGGCCCTTGCTATTTCACATATTGGTTCTGCCACAATCCCTACATCTGTGAAAATTTTAGGGTTATTTGGAAGCTGTATATTTAATTAGACTTATTTGATAAAAAATACACATTAAAAAATGTTTTGGAAATAAGTACACTACATGAGTACAAAGACCTAAATACCCCTTTTAGGGTCATTTAATTCAAAATCTCTTATTTTTAATGCACATCGATTCATGTGTATTTGTTAACACATATATATATAAAATTCAAACAAGTATATATATACGTATTTATATATATACACACGAATTTATACGTATGTATATACGAATTTATAGATATATTATATATATATAAATTCGTATATATATTATATATATCTATATAATAAAGTAGAGCGAAATTTGAATCCAAAAGACAAAGAGAGGTCCAGATCGTTTTGAGACAAAACATAAACAAATTCAACGGACAACGTAATCCCAACATTAAAAACGGTTCAGATCATCTCAAAAATGTTGATCTAACGGTCTACGGTTAGTCCTAATTTTTTTTTTCCGCCCATGAAGAATCCTATCATCATAAGACTTTACACTCCTATCTCTCATACGTCTCTATCTCTCTCATACAGACTATCTCTCAAGCTAATCACTAATCTACATAATAAAGTAGCTATAAAAGTTTGTCTTGAGTTTTTCGCGGCTCAAATTACTTGATAATTATTGATCCGACGATCATAATTGATCCTTAAATTTCATTTCCAGCCCAATATTTAAACTAGAGTTTCATTTTATTTCCAATTCTGAAGTTCTGTCTCTCATGTCTCTATCTCTCACACGTCTCTATCCCTTTACTCTCTCTCTCATTTACCTCTCTCTCAGACATCTCTCTCTGTCACACACAGATTCTGCCTAACAATTTCAAAGAGATTTCTCATTCTAGGACTCCGAAGGACTTATCTCACGTAAAATACATCTCCCTGTTACGTATGTTTCTTTCTATCTCTCAAACTCTACTCTCCTGTGTCTGTCTCTCAAGTGCCCAAACCACCGCCCACCGTCTTTCTTTCCTCATCTGCCTCACACACTCACGCCCAACCTCTCTCTTTTTCCTCCTTTGCCTCACACTCATGCCCAAATCAGAAACCACTATAACAACGTCGCTGCCATGCAAACCAAATCTCTCTCTACTTCGTCTACTCTATATAGAGAACTGACAAACTTTTCTACAATTGATTTTCAATTGATTCAGAAGAACTTTTGAACTTCTCTCAAGGTATTAGTCTTCTATCCAATCTCAACTTGCTTTATTTGACAATTTTTTGGTCTCCCAAATCTCTGTAGTTTGTCATTGTGAAACAGCCAGCCGCTGCTCATCCACCGTCGTTGCCCAGGTACACATCTGTCGCTGCTCCTCTCTCTCTCTCTCCCTAAACAGTCACATCGCACAGCACCCATAAGATGTTCGATCAAATGCCACAGAGGTATTCCTCAGACAATGCACTCACATCATCTGCGCACACACAAAATTGATTTTTGCTTAAAGCTTGAATTCTTTGGGATTCTGAGATTTTGCTTAAAGATTCGATTTTTTATTTTTTTTGGAATTTTGCTTTTGTGTGTTGCATTTTGTGCAGCCGTTACCCACCACACGAACACAGATTACACGCAAAAGGATGTTCGTTAGGATTTTTGCACAGGACACACACGAGCACAAAACACATACACAGTGTGGGCAATCATCTCACATAAGTTTTATGTCGTCCAATGATAAATTATGTGTTTTTATGGTTGGGAAGCACTCCACAAATTTTCTTAGGAGAAAAAGAACTGGCACCATCATTTAAGATTTGCTAATTTGATTTATTCTTTTGACCACTTCAAGCGCCAACAATATAGATACAGAGGCCGGCACAAGAACTTGGAGGAGTCGCACGACACTTAGGTAATCTATTACTCCACCGGTAAAAAGTGCAGTGATTTATTTTGAGTTTTAGAGTATAAAGTACTGAATGCTTCAAATATTTTCATTGTAATAACTAATCTATAATTCAATGTGTTATTTTTTTAACCAGGTGTTCTCTATAATTCGATGTGTGCTTTGAACCATATGAACCAAAACTTACTGCCAAGATGTTTGTGATGTTCGGTTTGTTTTGCTGAGGTACTTTTTGTCAAAGTCCTTTTGTATACAGTGGGTTGATTTAGTTGCCTAAATATATGCTTTAACTCAAATGGCTAAAGATATGTTAGGAATTGGTTCAAATGGCTAAAATTCATTCAAATTAGATTTCGGGTATATGCATTGAGCCTAACTCTTATTGATAGGAAAGTTTTTGGTGATGCATAAAAATATAGGTGACAATAAGCAATCGAATTTGTCTATATGTTACTTAAAAAAAAAAAAATTTGTGTATGTTGCAGTGCAAATAGAAAGGTATACATAATTATCCCATCTTCAATTCCACATCTAAAATTGATAATATGTTAATAGTTATATTTTTCTCTCATGTTGTTCTATTTTTTTTTTAATTTCGCATTGCTGTTATAATATATCAGGTATAGGTGTATAGCTTGGATTGAAGCAGCTCTTAGATAAAGCCAAGTGAGAGCATTGCCTTTTGGAGTTGTTAAAGCAATGTTTCAGCCAGGTAAAAGTTCATTTCATTGCATTATATTCTTTATAATTTTTGGTAAATGAAAAGTGAGAAACACATTCTATTTTAATGAACATTACATGTTTTTATTTCGTTATCTATTACATTCTCTCTCAGCTGATTTGGGGGATTAAATGGTGGACATTCAACATATTTCTTTATCTATTTAGGAAAGGATTTATAGGAGATTGTTATGGAGGAAGGTAGGAAAGTATGGGATTCTGCTTTTGATGAGGGCATGGCATTTTCATAGCAACATGCATGGGTTATCGGTTTCAAAATGGAAAGAGCATGGAGGAGGGATTAAAATAGTCATTGAATTTTTTTTGGGCAGGAGGAGCTAAGTTTTTAAAATCTTCTCTTACCAAACCTCCGTGATAGTAGCAATATCATCTATTGTTACACAAGTAAAGATGGCTTGGTGGCTATTGAAATTGGCAGGTGTTGACCGAAAATTTCTTTATTTTGGAAGAAAGAAACTACCTTGAATTTTTAAGGGAGTGCAAAAATCTTGGAAAAGATGGGGACCTTATCACATGTTTATCACTATGGAAGAGGTTGACAAATTGCAATGTTGGTTGCAATTTTTTTTGGCAGAAATTGGGTTCTGGTGGGATTGCCTATCCTAACTTCTCCTTAATAACTGCAAATATCGCCCCACTGCATGCCAAATGGAGAGAGAATTCATGGGGAAACTAACTGGGCAATGGATTTGGCAACAAAAATCTCAGGAGTAGCGGATAAAATAAGGGAGATGCTCCTAATCCAGCAAGACACAAAGCTGGACACGTCTCTTCATTTTGCAAGCTTGGGCAGATTTACTCTTCAATCTTAGAAAAAAAAAAACAAACTTCAAGGAAAGAAGGTTTTCTGATTTGGCTGGATTCTTCCTCAAATGTTGGGTTTTCATTTGAATTTTTAAATGTTTTTTATTCCTTTGTAATCTAGATGAAAAATGAGTAAGGTCGAAAGTCCCCACACTAGGACTTTAAATTATAAATAAAATCTCTTTCACAAGGCTTAGGTTTAATTTTCTTTTAAAAAAAGAGTTTTGAGGTCTTTGGTACTAGACTAAGCGTTTGCTTAAGTATTGTCATACGAAATTTTCTTGGCGTCAACAAATTTACTCTAGATATGAGATATTAATTGATTAATGTTAATTTTTTTGACATTGAACGGGTTCACCCTAGATGTATGACCTTTCTTGGCATCAAAACTAAACTAAAGGTTTGCTTAGTTTCACATTTCTTTGGCGAGAAGATGAAGATTTTTTTTTTTCGTGTCTCATAGCAATTAGATTAGCTCATTGTAAGTAGCAATTGATCAAGCGCCTAGAGGACTTTTAATTGACTTTTACCTTGCAATTAGATTAGATCACTGAAGTTTTGAACTATATTTTACTTTATGTGGAGGTGGGATTGGATTAAAAGCAATTGTCTATGCGAACTGAACATGACCTGTGTGCCCAATGTGTTACCTAGGCCGTGTTTAAATTAATTGTTTTACAAATGAGTGGTGTTAGCATTAGGTTATGTACCCGATTAACTAAATATGTTGTGTTTAGTTTGAGAGATTTTTGACAAGAATTCAAAATAATATGACATAGTATAAGATGACACAACTCGGTTTCCATTCCTACTTCAAGTACTTTGGGGGTTCTCATTTTTGTGATTAACCATTTTTGTTATATACAATGCCTTGAGCATAAAGAATTGTTTGCGATTTTTTATTTAGTATATAGTGCTTCAGGCACGGGTAATTACTAGTCTATATAATAAAGTAGAGCGAAGTTTGAATCCAAAAGACAAAGAGAGATCCAGATCGTTTTGAGACAAAACATAAACACATTCAACGGACAATGTAATCCCAACATAAAAGACGGTTTAGATCATCTCATAAAAATTGATCCGACGATCATAATTGGACTTAAATCTAACATTCGTATCTCTCATATAACTCTCTCTCTCTCTCTTATCTCTTAGACGTTTTAAACACACTATCTTATCTCATCTCTCTATATATATCTATATATAATAAAGTAGCTGAATTCAAAATCAATCTAATCGTCATCACCACTTCCACGCAAATAAAAAGTATAAATATACAATCCATAAATAAAATCATAAAGTTATTATTCATACTAAAAATAAAATCACTTTTATATGAAAACCTGTAGTTCTCAAAAAAACAAAAAAAAAAAAAACAAAACCCAATCTAATAACCAATAAAAAAAAATAAGTGACCAATAAAAAATAATAAGTATTACCAATTGCACACAAAAAAATTCAAAACCAATCTAATCGTCATCACCACTTTCACACAAACAAAAAATACAAATATCCAATCCATAAGTAAACCTTCGAACTATTATTCATACTTAATCATCACTTTGCTCAGAATTACATGAAAATTTATTGTTCTTAAAAATTTAATTTTTATTGAAAGTGAACAAAACATATTTTTGATTGTCATAAATGATTAGTTAAAAGAATATCTATTACAAATTTTGTTAATGGCAAAGCATCTCATTATTTCAAGTTGATTAATTTTTTTTGTTCAATTTTTATAACTGGGTAGTTATCAAATATTTTATGTTTAATTTTTATAACTGTGCAGTTAGTAAATGTTTAACATTTATGCGTGTTTATGAATATTGATAATTTTTTTTTGTTGGTTTAGTAGTGTATGATTTGACAATAGTTTGTTGTTTTTTATTTTTAATGTTCATGCGGTTTAGTTGTGGATATATTGTCATTAACTGATTATTGTTAAATGTTAAAAGTATATTGTTTGTACTTGATTTATGTTGGTTTTGTTTAATTTCTAATTTTACGATAAAAATTTGCATAAATTTAAAAATATTTCTATTAAACACACATAAAATATATAATATCTCTAAATTTAGTGCTTCTTTTTTCAAGGTTTCCCAGTTTACATTTGACCCCAATAACCTCATACACACCATCACTACAACATAAAAACCAGTATCTAAATGGATAATGTCACCATTTTTGGACATGTAAGTTATTTGGTATATCGATTTTTTCAAAACCTTTTGTATAATATTTCATTAAAAACCATTATATACTTACTATATAATTTTTCATCATTCTTATTACAAACTGATTCATATCTAGAGTACACCGTAAGTAGATCTTCTTATCACGCATCTTCGTACCGGTGGTTGATGTTTACTTCTTACTTCTTATCAATCAATGGAGTTTAAATTGTCTTTATAATCCATAAATAAAATCATCAATTTATTATTCATACCAAAAATAAATCACTACTGTATAAAAACCTATAGTTCTCAGAAAATTAAAAAAATCCAAACCCCAAGCTAATCAGCAATTAAAAAAAATAATAAGTGACCAATACAAAAAAAATAAGATACCAATTGCACCAACAAAAAAATATTCAAAACTAATTTAATCGCTATGTGTTGAAATTATTCAAACATCCTATCGTTGTGTGTTGAAATTTTATAAGTAACATAGTGCCTTCAGGCACGGGCAATGACTAGTATATATATATATGTGTGTGTGTGTGTGTGTGTGGGAGAACTTTAATATTCTATATGTGTATGTCCTCCCTTGATTTATGCAAATTTTTTTTGGAAAGTGATTTTTGTCACGCCTTGAATTTCCACAAACCTGGGGAGTGAGTGAAAAGGAAGAAGAAAAGTACATGAAAGATCATTATGTTGGATAAATTGATTTTTCATTCATTTCCCCCGTTTTCCCATTTTTTTTCAAGCCATTTTTATTCCATTGTTAGCCTATTCTTTCAAGGTTTCTAAAACCCCCCTTTTGACATCATTCCCACCTATTTAAAAGGTGTTTTACACACTTAACAAGTCTTTTAATTTTTCATAAAATTTCGACATAACCTCCTTTGTTTTCCAAGCCTTTTTCCTACCTAATATTCACAATTTTCATATGCTTAAATATATCACAACCCACCCTCACTCGGTGGCCACAACTCATGTAAATTAAACATACATCCCTTGTTCTCAACATACACATCTAATTGTCCCAATATACACATATGATACTAATTAAAAAAAAAATGTCCTACATATCAATTGAGTTTACATCCTTACACTTTAAAATGGCCCAAGGTCTATAATCCATTACTTTTCCAAATTTAAATGCAAGTCATTTAGGCTTATGCCCATACATACAAAATATGCCCCAAGGGCCAAATATCCATTCAAGCCCCTTTTCTCTCATTCCTTGAAGACTTACTCAAGTCTCAAGTACCAGGAGCCTCATCTGTAATATGATATCCCACGAATGGGTCAGCTCAACTGCTGGTATGACAAAATACTAATGCTAAGAACAAATTTAAGGCGCGGCATGTGCAAGTGTACATTTTTAAAAGCTAGAACCCCGCAATCCCTCAATGCTATGCAATGTCAATATGCATGACACACTCATGTAACTTTATGCCACCCATGTCTCGCTTCACAGTCCGCCCTCGTCAGCTAGCGAGTACTGTCATTGGCCAGATTTTGGGTTTTTCACCACAGGATCTACACCCTCATAATGCATAGCATCAAGTGCTCAACCCACACTATGTTCCAAGGATTCATGTATGCCAAGATGCCATGATTTTTCTCAATGTGAATTCTATGAAACATTTCATCAAACACTTGGCGTATAACTTAAAATATGTCCCCTTTATAAAGTAAAACATAACTTTAAATTCATAACACTTTATCTACATGAATGTGAGACACAATTCAATGAATTAAACATGTGATCATATTTCATGCTCATTACTTTCACAATTTCTCAAAGAAATACAAATACACAAATTACCAATTCATGGAATAAATCATAACTCTCAAACCACAAGAGTTTCTCTACATAAACATAAGGTAGAATATAATAATTCAACACATAAGAAATATACACCTTAATCATAGCAACAAATTGTCAAGAAATTCAAAGAACACAAAAGTACTTAAGCCATTAACTCTAAGTTTTCAAAGCAACTACCAACTAAATGATTTTCTAGCATCAAGTAAACACCTAAATCATTCAATCTACACATGGAAAGGCAAGAAAACTTAAATCTATTCCCAACTTAGTAAAACATCATACCTAGAATGGTTTTTCTCAAACCAAGAGAGTTGTGTTCGCTTTATAGTCGAACCGGTCAGTGAGAATCTAGCTCTTGTTGAGAGGAACAACTTCTTAGAAGGAAGTCTTGCAAGAATCTTGACCTAAGATTGAGTTTTGGTGGCTTGAAGCTTGAAGAACCTGGGGTTTTTCTTTATTCTTCATCCTTGAACGTGTACTGCACCTTCCCAGACAAAAAACACTGATATTTTTACACTAAAGGGCTGTATTTATAGTGGAGGGCAAAGGTGCAAAATGACCCTTTTGCCCTTGATGAATCCGGGACCCCGTTACACTACAACTCGTCCCGAAACGCCTCAATTCAACATTTAATTTTAACCAAAGTTCTTAAAATTATTTTAAATGAAAATTTTCAAAAATTATATTTTTGATAGTGGCCGGTCCCACCTAGGCCGCTAGAGATACCCATTTTGTCCAATTTTTGAAACTATTTCCGTTTAGGCTCAAATTTACACCGTAGGTGTATTTTAACATTATAAGAATGTTTCTCTTCTATGACATACTCAAATTATAATCCTAAACATGACCTACGCCTAAATGATGCATACGTAGTGCCCTACCGGCAAATGATGCATGAATAGTACCCTACCGGCAAAATTGAAAAATTTATCCTCACTTTTCAGATCTCTACAATTTTGTTTTCAAATTATATTTAATGCATCTTGATTCATGCGTTTTTTTTTTTGAAAGTGGTTTTATTTTCAAATTAATTTAATACCCGAAGAGTGTAACAATAAAAGTGTAACAGTGTAACAATAACAGTGTAACAAGCCATTTACACAAATTATTGTACTATTATATTTTGTCAAACATATATTTTCATATAATTTCATTTAAAACAGTCCATCTCTGTTTTGAATTTGTTACCACATGCACAAAACTACTGAACATTATTTTTGTTACAGTGTATTGTTTCACTGTCTTTGTTATAGTGTATTTGTTACACTGTTTTTGTTACACTATTATGGAGTTCGGATATTACAAAATTTGAAATTCAAACAAGTGATATATTCTAAAATAAACGAAATATTAAAATTCTCCTATAAAATTAGTAGTAGTAAATATTTAATGCATAAATATAATTTGAAAATAAAACCACTTTCCAAAAAAAAAAAATATGCATAAATTAAGGTGAATTAAAGATAATTCAAAATTTAGATAATTCGTATATATATATATATATATATATAATGCACCTTGATTCATGCGTACTTTTTAAAAGTTCTCCCATAAAACTAGGAGATGTTTAATGCATCACTTTCCAAAGAAAATACACATGGATCAATGGAGGACAAAATAGTCATAATAAAATCATCTAAATTCAAATTATGTACTTAGTTACAAATAAGTATCAAAATTTAAGACTTCATAACCCTACATTTTTTTCTGTGTACTTTTTACCAAATAAGTCTAATTTGGTGTACCTCCTTCCAATTTTCCCAAAATTTTACAGCTTATTGATACTCTTGTTGTGCCTCATCTCACTCATAAATTTTTATCCATTTCGAAGTTGACCCGTGATAATAATTGTTTTGTTGAAGTTTTTCCATGGGGTTTTCATGTCAAGGATCTCCAAATGCGGCCAATTCTCATGAAGGGACCTCTCAAGGGTGACTTATACTCACTGCAAACCTATCCAACTTTCTCAATAAATCATTCAGTGGCATTCATCGGCACTTGGGCACTGCAATATGTATGGCATTGTCTATTGGGGCATCCATCTCCAGGCACTCTTGCTTCGCTTTGTGGGACATTGTAGTTTTCTAGTTGTTTGCAAGATAATATATCTTGTTCCTCTTGTTAATGAGTAATGCTACACTGACCAAATTTTGGGACCAAATTTGAGCTCCAAATTTGGTCCCAAAATTTGGTCAGTGTAGCATTACTGCTTGTTAATTGGCTACGAGTCTCAAATTACCCTTTCAAAATTTTGAACATTTTTCTTCTTCACCTTTGAATATTATTCATTGTGATATCTGGGGCCCTTCACCAATTAGTTCAGTTATCGATTTTCGTTACCACATTCTTTTTGTGGATGAAGCTTAAATCTGATGTGTAAGGATAAAAATTATATTCTTGTGCAGAATAAATCGTCCCTTACAATTACACATTTAGGATTAGACACTACCTAGAGGAGGTGAATAGGTTAATTTTAATTCCAATTGAACAAACAACAAATTGTAACCTATACTACCACAACTACCTCTTTCTCAAACTAATTTAGCAATTAAAAATTTGGGAACCCCTTTTACCAAGAATAACCCATAAAGGCCATCATTATTAGTGTAATGAATATGTCAATTTTATCGATTAACACCCAATCACTCACGACGATCCCAACCCAAGGCAAAAACCCACTACCAAATGACTATATATGATATGAACATTAACATAATCATAACATCAAATACATAGTGTCCGTGTGTGCTACAAATCATTAGTGTATCAAATAAAGCAATAAATAATACAAGAGTTTTGTTAATGCGAAAGCTCTCATCGGGAAAAACCATGGGAAGCCACTCAGAGTTCACCAAACCCTAATCCATAGTCAATCTACAAGTACTCAATTATTATACCACAAGAAATACCATGATTAGACACTACTTTCCTTTAATAGATCTCTCCACCAAATACACCCACTAATGTCATGTATAGCTTCACTTAAACTTTCCACCACGAAATTCATTTAAGCCTCAAGGACTCCTAGGAGGCACTCAAGAATCTCAATAAGCACACTATTCAAGTGGGTTTGGTAGAACGAATCAAGTTCTTCTTCCCCAATGTGTGATGTTGGATAGGAATCATAAGATAAGTTTTGACCTTTCGGATTTAGGGATAAGAATCATAAGACACTACCCCAGAAGTTACGTTGTAGTTCCTTAGCTTCTTCAGAAGTAGTGTTTGGATTGAAGAATGGCTTAGCAGGAGAAGAGGAATGGAGAAGCCCAGAAAAGGATAAGTATTGACTTGATCCAAAATGTGTACACCCAAGTGCAGGCGGTCAAGTTGTAGTTATAATTTGGTTAAGTCCGGAGTCGAATCCATAGGAAACTAATGTTGGTGTTTCGGATTAAATAGTGATAGAGACCAAAGTGACTGAAACCGTTGAGATTTGAAGTTATGATTTTTGTGGAATTTCCTGAACAGAATATAAGATTCTCTTCAGGGGGTCTTTCTAGAGAAAATATAATATTCTCTCAAATTTAAAAGTCACCCTTTAGCTCGAGGATCTGAACATGTAGTCAATCATCCGGTTGTTATATTTGCGCTTGAGAACTCAATTAACCCCTTGTGTCAACAACAAGTTAATTGGAGGATAAATATGGATTGTGAGAATTAAGAGCATGGTCCCTATGTCTTTGTAGAGATTCACAAGAATTGTCCGTGTCGGGACTCAACCCATCTACAAACAAGTAACTAATTCTACAAGTCATCCAACCACTGTATTAGTATTCCATTCTTAGTTGAAGCACAATAATGGTGAATATTAAAATGTAGTCATGAAGATCTAGATGGAGTACTTGCAAAGAACCAATAAATCCTCCTATGCCAAGAGTCATCTTGTCTTAGAAGGACTCATAGTTATACAAAGTACCTTAGCTTTGCTAGATGCATTCAATCATTCAATAAGCAATCAAAAGATAAAGAATTAAGCATAAATGAAATGCACAAAAATAACTTCTGAATGATTTATACATGTCTATCACCTCTTACTAAAGAGTGAATGAGAAACTACTCACTCTTCATGGCTTTGAGAAAGCTAGAAAAGTGAGTGATTCTCATCCCTCCAAGTAGAGGAGTTACAAGAGAAACTACACTACACAATAAGTCTATCTTCGACAAAGATTGAGTGAATCACTTTCCTTCAAGGCTACAAGAGAGCTAGAAAGGTGGAAGAGTTTCACTCCTCTAAGTGAAGAAATAAGGTTTTACAATGGAAGCTAATGAAACTAATAATAAAAGTAGGAGAAAGTTAGTTACTTTTGGAGGGTTTCCTCCTCAACCAAAAGATGATCTATCTCTCTCTATGTATATCTATCTATATGTTACAAGTCCAAAGATGAGGTATTTATAGGCAAGGGGGAGGGGGTAAAGAAGAGTAAAAGAATAGTTCTAGGTGCTCAAAGTCCAAGTGAATGCCCCAAGATCCTGATGAAAAATCAACCACTCTGCATTCTTTCTGGGGAATATATTCGAACGTGGGATGTCGTTCGAACGTTGACTCCTGTCTTCTGTGATGGACGTTCGAACACTAACTAGAGTTTGAACGTGGGACTCAAGTGACTTTTGTCACCCACAGTAGATAGGAGTCAACAAACCATGCCTCATCACCCTGGCAGTCCTTTAGAGGTCCTTAAATAATTCAAGACAGCGTTCGAACGTGGATTGGCGTTCGAACGTTGTACTCAAGTAGCTCTTATTCTTCTGTGAGAATAACTGCAACATGCCATATGCCATCACCCTAGCACTCTTCTAGGGGCCCTCAATTATTTCAAGATGGGCGTTCGAACGTGAATTGGCGTTCGATCGTTGATGCCTTGCTTCAAACTTCTCCAATTTTTTTCTAGAACATGTGTGTGTTGCATGAAAGTTTGATGTTTATAGACTTTAGGCCCTTGTACAATCTTTTTCCCTGAAATGTCATTATTGAAACTCTATAAAAGCATAATTAGTCTTACAAAAGCATAGTAAGATGCTAATTTTAATTGTTAATCAAGTATAAGGAGGTCTCCCGATCTTTATTGAGAGTAAAGAAAATTTTAAAGCAAGAATTAAAAGTCTTCTCGGTGTACAAGACTGGGCACATAAAAATCAATGGGCGTAGTTTAAAGGTTCATATTTGAGGTCAGGTAAGGAATAGAGAGGCCAAACCTCAGGAAAATAAGCATAGAGCCAAACTTGGAAGAGCTAGAAGGGTTCCCCATAACTGACAGTAATCCTATTTTCTATCAAATTGAAAAGGCCTCGATATGGTGCTCCTAAGACAAAAGGAGCCAAAGCAAGTTTCTTTTTTGTTAGCCAGTTGAATAGCTACAACAACATATTCCTTGGTCACTTTGAAGCCAAGGGCACAAATAACGAATCGACGGAGCCAATGGAGAAGGAAAGCAACATATTCCACAAACGAAGGGGGAGTGGATAGAGAAGCAAAGAAACAATTGATAAGATCATTATAGAATATTGAAAAAATCATGACCAGTGTGGAAATGCAGGCATTTACCTCCATACACGTTGAGGGAAGCCCTGTCAGATGGACAATGTCCAAAATCGTTGGGGAGATCATGCCAATTGGAAGGAGCATGACATTGCATGATTGGGACAAAAAGCAAGCAGCAGCACCGATCATCCATTGATTCATGCGCATTTCGTTGGTAGAAAGCTTAATCATTCCGAAGATGCCTGAGCGTCTCCATTGAGAGGCGAAGTGAGGTTCTAATTTTGCAACCCAATCAACCCATCATTGATTAGGATTGATCCATGAATAGAGAGGATTGGTTCCTTGGTTCCAAGACTTCCATAGAAGTTGGGATTGATTCAGCAGTAGGGTTCTGCCCTCATGAATAAGATAGGAATTTGGGAATCTTTTGTAGATGTACGACTTGGAAAAGGGGCCAAGAGCAAACTTTTCACTAGCACTAGGGATAGGAATTAGAATCCTATAATCCCCTGAATCGTAGGCAACATGTTTAATATCGGTAAGAAATCTCAGAGAAAAAGGGATTTCAGATGAAGATAAAGATGAAGGGTTTTTGATGATGTGTTTAGCACGATAGAGCAGAGATGATAGATTAGTGGGTCATTGAGTAACTCAGTCTGAGCTCCTAGGCTCCTAAGATTTGGATACGAGAAATAAGATTAACACACAGAGATTTTATAGTAGTTCACTAGCTTGGGAGCTTAGCTAATCCACTCTCAAGGGAGTCTCTTGCTCCTGGGAAATATATTCATAAAAAGGGGGATTACACAGCGTATTGTATTAGGCTACAATTGCTTCTCCCCTACTATTCAGGGTTATGCCTCTTATTTATAGCTGATCCTGGGCTTTGCCTGATCTTCAGCGAGATCCTTGTCTCCTTCTTGTAACGGTTGCTATTATCATGCAATGGCTGTAAAGGGTGTTGGGGCAGTTGCGACTCTTCTGCCTGGATATATGCCTATTATCGTTGTTACCACTTGGGTGGCGCTTGGGTGGAATCCATCTGTCTTCTGTGCTATCCTTTTTGAAATGTAATTGTACGGATGGAAAGTCTGACCTCGAGCTTCACGGTCATCCAAGATGAGCTAAGCTCCCGATCTGGGAATATATGACCTGAATTCCCAAGCTCAACCTTAGGCATATTTAGGGTATAATTAGTTCCAACCCATTCCCTGGTCAGGTAATTTATATGAGCTGGGACTGATCTCTAGCTTGGATGAGCGAGGCTGTCTAGGATCGACCTCGAGATTCGCACGATGGGCTGCAATCATTTCTGCCTCATTTTGTGCACATCCCTCATCCCCCTAGTTCCACGTGTCCGCTCGTACATTCGCCTTAAATTCATCTACTAGCGAAACCAATTTTCTCATTAATTCGAATTCTTTTCGCCTTCAGTTCTCCATCCTTTCCACTTTTCTAAAATTTTGTCTTCTTCAACCTCCTGGTGACTTAGAATTTTAATGTTAAAAGCCCTAATCTGCTCTGGATTGCCTGTGACGCTAGTTCAATTCCATTCTTGAATCTACCTCAGGTCCTCGATCGTTGATCGTCTTTGATTAGGTACCTCTTCTGCCTCGTTCTCTTTCTTCTGTTCTTCCCCTCTTCTTGGACCCTTACGTTACTGCTAGGGTTTTCTTTTTTGGTTTTTGGAGCCTTTATCCCAGCACTCTCGAAGATTATTTTACCAATGTCCCTCCTCTTTACGACTCCTTTGGTTTTCCTTTCTCCCACGCTTTCATGTCTGCTTCATTTGAAGCCACTGCTTCCTCTGTATCCCTTGCCATGGGCGAAAGGTCTCCCGAGTTAGAAAAGGATGACTTGGGGGACATGGGTGATAATTTTCTTGGTGTTGACTCTATTGATTCCGAGGAGGAGGCATGGGTCCCTTTACCATTACCCAGCCCTGTTTCGAGATCTAAGAAGTCTCGTAAAGGGAAGTCTAAGATGAGCGGAGTTGGGACCTCTGACAGTGCTGGGGATATGGAGGTCATTCCCCGAGCTTCAGACCTTGCAGGATTTACCGAGGTCACCCCTCATTTTTTGAGCGTCCTTTCTGCTAGATTTGGTTTTCCCGGAGGTATGCAGTATTGGACCCCAAATGTGGATATTTGGTATGACACCATGGTCCGTGAGAAGGTCTGCTTCTTTGCTACTTCCTTCGAGAACAACCTTAGGTTTCCTGTGCATGCCTTCCTCAAAACTGTTCTCTAACACTTCAACGTCTGTCCTGCTTAACTTTTCCCCAATTTCTGGGCTGTTTTCGTAGTTCTTTTGGTTTTCTTTAAGAAGAAAGAGCTCGGTGTCCCTACGATACCCCTGCTTATGAAGTTTTTTAATGTCAAGTGCTCTTCTTTTGATGGCTTCCTTTATATGGTCAAACGAGTGAAAACCCAAATTCTAATCTCCGACCTCCCGAGTTCCCATAAGGGTTGGAAGAAAATTTTATTCTTTGTGTCTGGGAAAGAGTGAGATTTTAATCCCAGGGACACCGCTGATACACTTCTTGTACCTCGGGCTTGGTCCGCCCCTGATAATTTTGGTAAGTCGTAGCTGAGAAGGTCTGGTCTAGCTTCTTTCCTTAGTTCGGTGTTTCTATTGCTGACCTTGTTTCCTTTTATTGTTTCCAAGTATATGACTTGATCTCAACGAAGAGGATAGGATTGTCCTGTTGGGCTTAGAGAGTTGTCAGCCAGAGAAGTACTTAGAGCTTCTCAAACCTGCTATGCTCACTCAATTCGGGTTCAGTTATCCTGAAGTGAGAATTGAAACTCCAATTCCAATATCCATAGCTGGTGTGGAAGGTTCTGTTGGTAAGGTTCTCCTCTTTCATCCTTCAATTTTGTCTTTTCCCCTTCTCAAACTCTTCTGACTGGTATACTTCCATTCTCTTAGGTCCCAGCTCGATGGCTCTAGATGCTGAGGCTGTAAGGGCCAAGATGGCCCAATTTAGGTATAGCTAGGGGAAATGCAAGGTCGAAGTCGGGTCTGGGAGTGACCTAGATCCTCCTTTAAAGGCTCAAAAAGTAGAGGTGCCTCCACCTTCTCCTCCTCCGTCGTCCTCACCTCTTCAGAAGGCGTCCACTGAGCCATTGCCTCCTGCTGAGGGGAGTCTTCCTTCTCCAGAGGTTTCAGTTGCCCCCAGGTCTAAGGCGGGGGACCTACCTAAGGCTGGGTTCAAGAAGCCCTCAACTTCAACTAAGGAAAGGGGCTGGTGTGCTGAGCTCTTTGGCTCCCTCTTTACGAGGACCTTTTGCTTCTGTGTCAATTGAGGTGGTGCCTCTCCAGCTAACCTCTGATAAGGTTGAGAGCTCTTTCGGCCGAGCTTCCCAAGGTAAGGGTTCACTCATTAGAGACATGAATCTTGCTGCTGAGGCCATTGTATCTATTATCCCTGAATCTGATATTCAGAAAGTTTCCATGGTGCCTTTGTCTATCTCGGCTACTACTGCTCTGTATGGAGTAGCATCCGTAAGCCCTGAGCTTTCTAAACTTCATTTTTGGGTAGGTAATTTTTCTGACCTTAGCTCTTTTGTTTTTCTCAGTTGGCCATTCATGTGAGTGCCTTGGTGAGCAGAGTTCGAGCTGTGGAGAGTGATGCCAAGGTGTCTCAAAAATCCTCGAAAGTTTTCGAGCTCAAAATTACCGAATTGGCCTTTGCCAACGATGATCTGAAGGCTCAGGTACAATGGGTTGAACTGAGCGAACAAGGGCTTAGAGACTGAGGCTAAAAAGGAGAATGACAAGCTTAAGCTTAAGACTGATGACTTGTTTCAGGCGCGAAAGGATGCCTTCGAGGCTCATGATTCATCCCAGTCTATGAAAAAGGAGTACGATATGTTGGTTGAGGTCAACCCCATGCTGTTGAAGGAAATTGACGTGGAGAGGTCCAAGGTGAAGGTGAGGGACACCAAGATGGCAGAGCTCCAGGATGAATGTGCTACAAACTAGGTAGCTGGATATTTTTCCTTCCAGGAGCAGGCCATAGAGGCATACCCTACTCTGGATTTTGACTTCGATCCTCCTTTGGACAAAGAGAAAGATGGATCAGATGCTGAAAAAGAGGCTGAGGTTGGGGTTACAGGTCCTGGCACCGTCCCCGAGGTTGAAGCTTTTGTCATTGTCTCTACTGCGGATGAGGCTGAGGCTGAGGCTTCTGAGCCTGTTCCTACTGAGACTGGGGTTGAGCCTTCTGGGCCAATTTGGACTAAGGAGACAACTTCAGTAGAGGTGGGAGTTCCTCAGATCACCTTGCCTCCAACTGAAGTTGAAGTTCCAGCACCTGTCCTTATTGAGGCTCCTTCTGCTTCATCTGACCTTCTTCATTCTCTGCCAAAGGGAGTGACTGTACCTAAGATGTCCCAAACTAAAGAACTCAGAGATCCTGTTGTGGACCCTTAGGGCTTTTCGTTTTGAAACTTCTTGTCTTTGTAACAAATTTTTTTTTTTTTGGAAGGAATTAAAAACTATCTCATTTCTGAATCTGTATCTTATTTCTTGTATGAAAAACTATCTCACCTTTAACCCCTTGCTTCAAGGAGAACTTTGTTCTTCTGGGAGCAATTCTATTTTGGTAAATTTTTAAGTATGAGGTCTGTTCCCGAGATGTTGGACTTTATCTGAGATGCTTAACTTTCTGTTAAAGGATTTGTGAGCTGAGAAGCTCTTTTTATTGAGCTGAGAAGCTCATGGTTTGTTGGTGGGCTAAAAGGTGTATTCTTAGTTTTATGAGCTGAAGAGCTCATCGTTATTTTATGAGTTGAAAAGCTCATCTAAATTTTATGAGCTAAAGAGCTCATCTTAGTTTTATAAGCTGAGGTGCTCATCGTGTTTTTATGAGTTGAAGAACTCATCATTATTTTATGGGCCGAAGAGCTCATCGCTGTTTTATGAGCTGAAGAGCTCATTGTTGTTTTATGAGCTAAAAAGCTCATCTCTATTTTATGAGCTGAAGAGTTCATCGTTATTTTATGAGCTAAATAGCTCATCTTTATTTTATGAGCTGAAGAGCTCATCGTTGTTTTATAAGCTGAAAAGCTCATCCCTATTTTATGAGCCGAAGAGCTCATTGTTGTTGTATGAGCTGAAGAGCTCGTCTTTTACTAGTAATAGAATGACGACTGATCTGAAACTTCTCGTTTATTGCAGTGAAGTTTTACAAGAGTATAGTTCTTAGCTATTGGAAGAATTTTTTCAAATGGTCAGCATTCCAAGAATGAGGCAATACTCTTCCTTCTTCAATTCGTAGCTCGTAATTTCCTGGTCTGATCACTCTGGATATGATGTACAAACCTTCCCAATTAGGCCCTAGCTTCCCATGAATGGGGTCCTTTCCAGTTGAGAGGAGTTTCTTGAGAACTAGATCTCCTACTTTGAAGCTCCTGTGTCTGACCCTTCTGTTGTAATACCTTGTTGTCTTTCTCTGATAATCCATGATACATTGCAAGGCTCTGTCCCTTTTTTCATCCAGGAGGTCAACATTGACCAGGAATGACCCATTTTTTAGCTTGGGTTGACGAACTTTGTCCTGGGAGACGTGATGCCTATTTCCAAAGGGGCTACTGCTTCAGTGCCATAAGCCAGTGCAAAAGGTGTTTCTTGAGTTGCTGATCTGGCAGTGGTTTTGTAAGCCCATAGCACTTATGGCAGATGTTCCATCGATCGACCTTTTAAAGTTTTGAGTTTGGTTTTTCAGAGCTGCTTTTATAGTTCGGATAGTCACTTCTGCTTGTCCATTCGACTGGGGATGAGCTGGTGCAGAGAAGTAGTTTTTTATGCCTAACTTGGCACAAAATCCTTTGAACCTCCTGTTATCAAACTGTTTTCCGTTATCTGAGACCAGTGCCCTTGGGATTTAAAATCTGCAAATTATGGATTTTCTGCTCTGTGATCTTCACAAGAGGTTCCATCTCAGCCCACTTGGTGAAGTAATCTACCCCTATTATAGCAAATTTGCATTGCCCCGTGCTTGTTCGAAGAGGGCCGAGTATGTCTAAACCCCACTGCTGGAATGTCCATAAGCTAATTACCGAGGTGAGGAGCTCTGGTGAGCAGTGCATGATTTTGGCGTGCACTTGACAGGTACTACACTTTTTTACCAGCTCTACTATGTCCCTAAGCATGATGGGCAAAAAATATGTCTGGCTTAGAGCTTTAGTAGCTAGAGCTCGAGCTCTGATGTGGTTCCCACATATTCCTTCATGGATTTCCCTCAAAATGTAATCAGCTTCCTCTTCCCCCACACACCTTAGGAGCGGTGCAGCAATGCCTCATTTGTACAGGTTTCTTTAGAGGATGGTGAATCTGGATGACCTGGCTCTTAGCTTTGTTGCTTCTTTAGGATCTGCTGGCAAGTTTCTGTTCTGAAGGTACTCCCTGATTGTATCCATCCAGGTTGGCTGAATCTGCACAGGGAACACTTCTTCGGCCTCGGAGCTCATAGATGGCTTGGATAGGTGTTCAACTGGAATTAGCCTGTACAAGTTCTTTTGAGAGGTAGTGGCAAGTCTGGCTAAGGCTCCGGCTCGGGAATTTTCTGCTTTGGGGACATGCACGACTTTAACCTGCATAAATTTTTTCATTAGTTCTTGTACCTTCTTCAGATATAGAGCCATTCTTTCTCCTTTAGCCTCATATGTCTCATCGATCTTTTTCACCACTAGTTGGAAGTCGCTGTGAATCACGAGCTACTCTACTTCGATGGAATGTGCCATGTTGAGCCTAACGATAACGACTTCGTACTCAGTCTCATTTTTTGAAGCTTTGAAACTGAATCTAAGGGCGTACTCAATATCTATCACATCTGGTGAGGTCAGGATCAGTCTAGCACCGCTGCCCTAGGCATTGGCAGCACCATCTACAGAAAGTTTCCACGCCGGTAGGTCGGGTATCAGCTAGGTTGTTCCCAAGGACGCTTCCTCACCTGTTGTGAATTCTGCGATAAAATCTACCAAAGTTTGTCCTTTGATAGCGGTTCTGGGCTTGTACCTAATGTTGAACTCTCTGAGCTCTATTGCCCATTTGACCAGCCTTCTTGACGATTCTAGCTTGTGCAAGACCTACTTCATTGGCTGATATGTAGGGACATCTATCGTGTGAGCCTAGAAATAAGGTCTGAGTCTTCTCGCAGCTATCACCAAAGCTAAGACTAGATTCTCCATCTTCGGATATCTCTCATATGTTCCCCTCTGAGCTCTGCTACAGTAGTAAAATGGTTGATGAGCTCTGTCTTGCTCCCTAACCAGCGCTGCGTTGGTTGAGAAATCTGAGACAGCAAGGACTGGGGGTGAGCTAAGGTAATCCTTGAGGTCTTTGAATGCCTCCTCACATTGTGCATCCCACTGGAACATTTTTTTCAAGACTTAGAAAAAGGGTTGGCACTTATTGCTCGACCTGGAGACAAAGAAACTTACAACTGCTATCCTCCCAGTTAGACATTGAACCTCTCTTGTGTTTGAGGGTGGTTTCATGTCTATTACAACTCTAACCTTCTCTGGGTTAGCCTATATACCTCGGTTATTAACTATAAAACCCAGGAATTTTCCAACGGAGACCCCAAAGGCGAATTTAGCTGGGTTGAGCTTCATTTGGTACTTTCTAAGAATCTGAAAAGACTCATCGAGGTGGCTGATATGAAATTCAACTTTCAATGACTTAACCAACATGTCATCAATGTACACCTTCATTGAGGTCCCGATTTGCTTCTAAAACATGCGATTCACCAATCGCTAGTATGTGGCTCCAGTGTTCTTTAATCTGAACGGCATGACCTGGTAGCAGTATGTTCTCTGCTCAGTTACGAAAGAGGTCTTCCCCTGATCATTTGGATCCATCCTAATCTGGTTGTATCCTAAGAAGACATCCATAAAGCTTAGTAGGTTATGTCCTACTGTGGCATCCACGATCAGATTAATTATGGGCAGCGAAAAATTGTACTTGGGGCAGGCACGGTTTAGATCACTGAATTCAATGCAGAGGCACCACTTGTCGTTAGTCTTCTTTTCGATGACCACATTAGCTAGCTAGGTCGGATAATCTACCTCCCTGATGGCCTTCGCATGGAGGAGCTTGGACACCTCCTTGCTAATCGCTTTATGGTACTCTAGGGCGAAGCTTCTTCATTTCTGCTTGATGGGCTTGATGGTTGGATTCCAGTTAAGCTTGTGCATGATGACCGAGGGGTCAATCCCTTGCCTGTCCTCCTACTTCAATGCGAATGTCTCCATGTTCTTTTTCAGAAATTGAATAAGAAGGTCCTTAATCTCCTTGAGCAGTTTTGAACTCACGTACACCAAATGTCTTAGATCTTCATCGAGCTGGACAGGTCCCAGCTCTTCTGAAGGTGTGGGCCTTGTTTCCATCTCATCTCTCATATCGAGCTCGTCCAGTTGTATGGTCTCGACCTCCCTTCTCTTCATAGAAGCCATATAGCACTCCGGTGCCACTCGTTGGTCTCCTCGAACCACTATAATGCCGTTTTTAGTAGGAAACTTTATAACCAAGTGGTAGGTAGAGGGAATGGCTCTCATGGCATTGAAGGAAGGCCTCCCTAAGAGGATATTGTATGTTGAAGGGGCGTCCACAACCAGGAATCTTATTGTGGTGGTGGATTGGCAAGGAGGGTCTCCCATTTTGAGAACAAGCTGGATTAAACCCAGGGGTAGCACCCTCTTTTCGGAGAATCCAAGTAGGTTCTCACTAGCTCGAGCATGTCGTTGCCAATGTTCATCTTGTTGAAGGCTGATGCAAAGATGATTTCGGCAGAGCTTCCATTGTCGATGAGAACCCAGTGGACGATTTGTCGGCGATGATAGCCCTTACTACCAAGGGATCATCATGAGGGTGCTGATAGCTTTAGAGATTCGAGTCAGGGAAGGTAATGTCCATGCTCATTCGAGGAGTTTTGGACACAGCCTAAACTTCCAAGACGTCCTCTACTCTGACTTTTCGAATGTGGGTCTTTCTGGCTGAGCCAGTTTCTCCACTTCTAGCAAATCCTCCTGATATCACCCTAATTTCTCCCAAAGGGTTGTTGGTGTTGCAGAAGAGCTTGCTTCTGAGGTGCTGGAGGTGGGTGAGCTCAGTTCTGGTTGTCTTGCGCTACGAAGCGGCACAATTGCCCCCTCTAAATTAGGAACTCGATCTCCTTCTTCAACTGGATGCAATCATTAGTGAGATGGTCATGGTCTCGGTGATACTCACAGTACTTCATAGCATCCCATTTTACGAGGTCAGCCTTCATCTGAGGTGGCCATCTCGAGAACTTTTCATTCTGCACTTCATAGAGGACCTAGGACACTATGGCGTTAAGGGGAGTGAACTGCCTTGGGGCGTACATTGGTTATAACTCCTGAGGTGGGGGAACCAGGTGATCTCTAATGTCTCATCTTATTTTTGTGGAGTGATCTCTGTCTCTTCGTGGAGACTTTTCTCGACTCCTTTCCTTCTTTGGACTTCGATCTTTTCTTTTTTCTTTCTCCTTGTGGATACCCAAGCTTCCGACCTTGGAGAGGAGAGCCTCCTCGCTATTAATGTACTTATGTGCCTTGGCAAGGACCTCAAACATGTTGGCTTGTGGGTTCTTAGAGATAGTGAACATTAAGTCCTTGGATGGAACTTCTAGCCCGACGATGAATGCGGTGAGGGCAAACTTCTTGTCAGGGACGTCTACTTCCAGAGATTCTGAGTTGAACCTTTGAACGTAGCTTCACAGTGTCTCGTTCGGCCATTGTTTCACGTTCAGTAAGTGGTAACTCGGCTTTCGGTAAGTTCGAGCTCAAATAAAATGTGACACAAATGAAACAGAAAGTTCCCTAAATGATGAAATGGAAACAGGGGTCAGAATATTGAACCAGACCAAGGCTGAACCCTTTAGTGTAATAGCGAAAGCTCAGCATCACACTGGGTCTTGATAATCATGCAACTCCATCTAGTTTTTGTAGGTTTGAGATGGTCCATGGGATCCCTTGTCCTATCAAAGACTTCTATTTATAATATTCTGAACTTCGGTGGAAGAGAAAAATGCAACACTTCTGTGGTAAAAAGGAGATTCTGTCTGCTAGACCAGGGCGTCCATAGACACAAGGGTTTTGCCCTCACAACCTCCTTTATGCGACTGAGCTTCTGTTTAATCTATTTGAAGTGATGCACCCAGAACTGCTATTTCCTTCCTACTGGAATAGGGGAAACTTGTTCTTGTGAGTTCCCCTATTCTGTCTTTGTACTCACATCGTCATCATTCCTCTAAACTTGACGATGGACATTGTCGACTGTCTAGCTAGGCTCGTCCCCCTCGGTGATGTCCCGTAGGGGGTTGAGATGTTGATGTTCCCCCTGTGAGGGATCATTCTGGGCTAGTTGTGCCCTCTTGGGATGTTGGATGAGGTTTAGTAACTCCTCATTCTGCTGGAGGAGGCGTTGATTGGCTAGGTGAAAGGCTTCGAGCTCGTTATTTGAAGGAGGATCCACCATGGGTGGATCAACTTCTGGATCAGGCAAGAACTCACGAGGATTTTCTTGTTGCCTTCCAACGGTAATCTCTTGTTGGTTCTACAATCGGAGGGGGTTTATCTGACTTCTATTCTTATTGCGCGTAGAAACCATCAATTACTAAAGATGATCAGTAGAATTTTACAAGAACAGTCGTTCCCACAGACAGCGCCAACTGATGATGTGTTTAGCACGATATAGCAGAGATGATAGATTGATGGGTCACTAAGTAACTCAGTCTGAGCTCCTAGGCTCCTAAGATTTGGATACGAGAAATAGGATTAACACACATGGATTTTATAGCGGTTCACCAGCTCGGGACTCGGCTAATCCACTCTCAAGGGAGTCTCTTGCTCTTGGGAAATATATTAATAAAAATGGAGATTACATAGAGTATTGGATTAGCCTATAATTGTTTCTCCCGTTGATCCTGGGTTTCGCCTGAACTTCGATGAGATCCTTGCCTCTTCCTTGTAACGGTTGCTACTATCATGCAACGGTTGTGGAGGGTGTTGGGGCAGTTGCGACTCTTCTACCTGGATATACGCTTGTTATAATTGTTACAACTTGGGTGGTGCTTGGGTGGAAGCCAACTGTCTTCTATGCTATCATTTTTGAGATGCAGTTGTAGGGATGAGAAGTTTGACCTCGAGCTTCACGGTCATCCAAGATGGGCTGAGCTCCTAATCTGGAAATATATGACCTGAATTCTCGAGCTCAACCTTAGGCATATTTAGGGTATCATCAGTTTTGTTTCTTTGGATCCATTTCGAATGTCAAAAGAAGAATCGTCGAAGAAAATGGAAGCAAGGAGTATAGAGCAAATGAAGAAGGGTAAAGTGAATAGTTTAGCCACTAAAACTCTTTAAGTAAGTGTTTGAAGGGAACAATGGTCGTGAATGCTCATTCATTTTGGTTATTAAAGATTAAACTCAATTAACTGAGGGGGCATTTTTTAGGCCTAAAATATAAAATTATAGAAATATTCGATGTATTGACATATGGCAAATCTGAATGCATTAAGAAGATGTCACGTGGCAGAATCTGAAGAAATGCAGGAGATGATTAGCCATAGCCACATTTGAAAAGAAATAACTAACTGGCATGCAGTGGAGAAGATGAGATATACATTCAAACCCCCACAAGACCCACGATTTAAGCTTTTTAGGAGTAGTGTTAGATTAGGTTTTTAAAAATAACTTTGCCAACATAACTTTGCCAAGCCTTCGGGCCTTGAGCCGTTTTGTTCAAAGGATGTAAATAGAGTAATATTAAGGAAAAATTGATGTATGTTGGGCATTGGAATGGTCAAGTGATTCAAACGTATACATGTTATGCATTGGGGAGTGCTTCGGTACAAAAGAGACTCTGCCCAAACTCTGTGTTGGTTACGATCCTGGTGAAGGGGATGTGTTGACGTGGTGTCGGGTTATGCAGCACTCATGGGTATTTCCACGGGTTGATGGTTGATCAACGGATTGAGAAAGGACCCCCGATTTTAAGGGCGTCACAGCTTGGTATCAGAGCCTAGGTTCTCGATTTACCTAGGGCTTGCGGGGCATTGGTCTAGGCCATTGCATCCATTGTGCATTACATGTTATGTGCTCTAATTGTTACATGTTATGTGTTATGTGTTATGTGAATAATATGAATGATTAAATGTATATGGAAAGGAGACATTAGGGTTAGAAAACATAACCTTGGGGGTCAGAAAAGAAGGAACGAGACAGTTTATGGTATGGATGTCTATTAGTGGGTGGCAGATGCTCTACTAGTGAAACAAGGAGAGAAATCTCAATGTTTCAAATTTGATCCCTACCTTGGGATACTAAGTTAGTACTCGATTGCTATTTGAAATGTGTGTAGATGGAAAATAGAGGAAGAGGACACCAGAATGGTCGAGGAGGTGGGCGGAACAACAACCAATCACCACCAGCCTTTGACCAACAAACTTTCATGGAGGCTATAGGCAAAATGGCAGCTACCTTTGCGCAACTAGTGCCAATGTGGGCCAAGGAGGATCGAGTAACCTCCAAAAGTTTAAGGCGCACAAGCCACCAACTTTCATGGGAGGGCCAGATCTGATGGTGCCCGACCATTGGTTCCAACAAGTAGATAAGATCTTAGAGGCTATGGAGATCACATCTGATGCCACTAAGATAAGGCTAGCTGCTTTTCAGCTTGAGGGATAGGCCCATCTATGGTGGGATTGGACAAAGGCCTCAAAGAACCTAAATGCAATGACATGTGGAGAGTTCCGTGAGTTCTTCACGGGCAAGTACTTTCTGTCAACTGTTTGGCAAGTGAAGGCCTTGGGAATTCTTGGATTTAAAGTAGGGGACTATGAAAGTGATGGAATACGTGGATAATTTCACCGAGTTAGCCCTTTTTACCAATGATTATGTGGCCACAGACTTGGCCAAAATGAGGAGGTTCGAAGATGGTTTGAAGTTGTCCATCTGGGAGAAGATTGTGGGTCATCGCCTACAAGATTTGGACTCTATAGTCGAGTTGGCTATGGCTATTGAGAGAGAGGTGGAAGATGCAAGGGGCATCCGGGAGACGAGTGCTCAGGACAATAAGAAGGAAGGTCAATCATCTTCTTCTAGTTCGAGAAAGGAGCAAAAGACTTCTACCCCAAAAGCGTATCAGGGACAGGGCCGCAGCTATCAAGGCCAAGTCTAAGCTCAATCCTCCCAAGACAGAAGAAACTTCAGGGCTTCCTACCAGGCAGGCCAGAGGACTTGTTTCATATGCCACCAGTCGGGTCACATGAAGGGGATTGTCCTCAGAAGCAGGGATCCCAGAGCTATGAGGCATCTCAGTCCCAATCATTGGTGGGACATCCACAAACATTCCTCATTCCTCTCTATCCTACTCTGAGTCAGGGAAATCAGTTTCAGTTCCAGCGTGCTGCACAGACCCCTACCAGTTCACGAGTGGGGACTCTGCAATTAGGCCAAATGGGTCAGGGCATGGGCCGAGGCCGAGGACAGGGCTTACAGGTCTGGACTTCAGGGACCCAAGGACGAGTCTACGCCATCACACCTCAGACTGAGCCAGTGGATCAGTCAGTGATATAGGGTACATTCTTACTCTCTCACTTATAGGTAAGGGTATTGTTTGACTCTGGTGCATCGCACTCATTTATTTCTGCATCATGTGTAAAGGATTTGGGCAGGTTGAGAGTTTGAAAGAGCCATTGCATGTGAGTTCAACCCTAGGAGTAGGGTACGCAATGATCAGATATGTCGGGAATGTGAGTTAGAGATCTCGGGGATTCTACTCACAGTGGACCTTAGGGTCATGGAAATGTCAAAGTTTGATGTCATCCTTGGGATAGATTTGTTGGCGGCACACCGAATCTTCATTGATTGTGATCGGAAGAGGATCACTATTTATACACCGGAGGGTGTTTGTTTCAAGTTTCAGGGGAAAAAATACGATGTTTTACCCCAAGTAATAAATGATTCCCGTTGGCATGAGCAATTGATGGGTTGGCTTGCGAGCCTTACCTAGAGGACGAGGGGAAACAGGAGTTGGGTCTACCTCGGGTGGTTTGTGAGTACGTGGATGTTTTTTCGGACGAGTTACCGAGATTACCCCCACATCAGGATGTAGACTTCACCATTGAGTTATAACCCGGTGCATCCCCTATTTCGATGACCCCGCATAGAATGGCACCTACAGAGTTGCAAGAACTCAAGGTCCAGTTGCAAGAATTATTGGATAAGGGTTTCATTAAACCGAGTACCTCACCTTGGGGCACTTCGGTATTGTTTGCCAAGAAGAAGGAAAAGACCCTTCGCCTATGTATAGACTACCGACAGTTGAATCGGGTTACTATCAAGAATAGGTACCCTTTTGTCGCAGATTGATATTTTTTTTGATCAACTGAGAGGGGCAAGGGTCTACTCCAAGATAGATCTGTGCATGGGATACCATCAGTTGAGGATTAGGGAAAAAAATATCCCTAAGACAGCGTTTGGGATGCGATATGGGCATTTTGAGTTTATTATGATGCCTTTTGGATTGTCGAATGCACCGGCGACATTCATGAATCTCATGCATAGGGTGTTCTAACCCTACCTAGATCAGTTTGTCATGGTCTTTGTTGATGACATCCTGATCTACTCCAAGTATGAGGAGGAGCATGAGGGTCACTTGAGGATTTTTCTTCAGATCTTAAGAGACCACCAAGTTCAGCAAGTGTGAATTTTGACTGACGGAGGTAAAATTTTTGGGACACATGGTGTCTACTTCGGTTGTGTTAGTTAACCCGGAGAAGGTTGTGGTAGTCATGAGTTAGGAGAGGCCGAAGTCAGTCTTCGAGATACGTAGCTTCTTCGAATTGGTGGGGTATTATAGGAGGTTCATTGAGGACTTCTCTCGACTAGATGCACCTATGAATAGATTGACTAGGAAGGAGGTCAATCTATGCAATATGGGCATTTCGAGTTTATTGTGATGCCTTTTGGATTGTCGGATGCCCTGGCAGCATTCATGGATCTCATACATAGGGTGTTCTAACCGTACTTAGATTAGTTTGTCATGGTCTTTGTTGATGACATCCTGATCTACTCCAAGTATGAGGAGGAGCATAAGGGTCACTTGAGGATTGTTCTTCAGATCTTGAGAGACCATCAGTTGTACACCAAGTTCAGGAAATGTGAATTTTGACTGACGAAAGTAAAATTTTTGGGACACGTGGTGTCGATTTCGGGTGTGTTAGTTAACCCGGAGAAGGTTGTTGTAGTCATGAGTTGGGAGAGGCCGAAGTCAGTCTTCGAGATACGTAGCTTCTTGGGATTAGCGGGGTATTACAGGAGGTTCATTGAGGACTTCTCCGGACTAGCTGCACCTATAACTAGATTGACCAGGAAAGAGGTCAAGCTTTAGTGGGATGACTCGTGTGAAAGGGCATTCCAAGAGTTGAAGAAGAGGCTTACTTCAGCTCCGATTTTGATAGTTTCGGAGAGGGGACAGAGGTACACAGTGTATTGTGATGCCTCCAAGGACGGACCTTTGATACAGTCCGGGAAGGTGGTAGCTTATGGTTCTTGGCAGTTAACGAGCCACAAGCAGAACTACCCCATGCATAACATGGAGTTGGCAGTCGTTATCTTTGCTTTGAAGGCATGACGCCACTATATATATGGAGAGTAGTTTGAGGTGTTTTCGGACCATAAAAGTTTAAAGTACATCTTCACTCAGCGGGACCTCAATATGAGGCAACGCATGTTGATGGAGTATTTGGAGGACTATGACTTCACTTTGCATTACCATCCCGGTAAAGCAAACGTGATGGCTGATGAGCTCAGCCGTAAGTCACAGGGAGTCTTGGCTAGTGTGGCTTCCTAGGAGTGGCAGATGCTAGGGACTGTGGGGCAATTCGGGCTACACTATAGGGGTCAGACTCAGGACACTTTGGAGAGTTTGGTGGCTACCTTTTCCCTACTGAGTAGGGTGATAGAGTTCCAGGGGTAGGACACATAGATATTTTCCATCAGGGATCGGGTATAGTCGGGTACAAGTGACGAGGGCTGGGCCATTCACGTGAATGGTAGTCTTCTGTTCAAAAGAAGGGTTGTGGTTCCCTAGTCTACGAATTTGAGAGAGGAGATCCTAAGGGAGTTCTATTGCTCCCGTTTTTTTGTGCATCCAGGTGACACGAAGATGTATAATGATCTTCGCCCCCAGTACTATTAGAGTGGGATAAAGAAACACATTGGCGACTTTGTTAGTAGATGTCTCACGTGTCAGCATGTTAAGGCTGAGCACCAGAGACCAGCAGGGTTGCTCCAGCCTTTGGAGGAGGCTGAGTGGAAGTCAGAACACGTCACTATAGATTTTGTGACCCACTTGCCACGGACATTGCGGGGGTGATTAGCACAAAATATTGCATATTCCAAGTGCATTTGCATCCCTTTTATGCTAGCTTTTGTGGTTAATATGAGTGGAAATGCATTGTTTGTGTTATTAATGGAATTTCGGTATGTTTGTAGATAAAAGGAAATAAATTATAATTATTAAGCCTTCTCATAGTGTTTAAGATGAATGAAGATGAAGGAATGGCTTGACGATAGCTCAGGAGGTGAAGAAACCAAGAAATCAGCAAAACAAGGGAAAACCTACCGGTAAGCCATACCGGTAGATTTTAGCAACTGGACCTGCACCTACCGCAAACCTACCGATAGGTTTTGCTTACTGGAGTGAAACCTACCGATAGGTTTCCATCGACCTATCGGTAGGTTTTGCTGAAACAGCTCAGATTTTGCATCTCAAGCTCTGCAACTTTGGGGGTCTCGCCAAGCACTCTCCCACTTGTCCCTGACATGCCTTACACACAGAACATCCCCTCATACACTCATGCTTGGACTTTTGAAGCTTTGGACATTAATGAGGAGAGATGAGAGAGGAGAGAGGAGAGAGAAGATTCTGGGTGTGCAGGCTATAGTTGCACTAGCCTGTCCAGCCCATGCCTTTCAACCCCCTATTGATTGGGATCACATCACATAGCTAGGGGAGGGCTCCATGGAAGTTTTTGGAAAGATGTTTCACCATTATTCAGGGGATATAGATTTACATTGTAATATATAGAGAGAGAGAGTACAAGGAAGAAGATGAATAGTGCTTGAGAGAGAAGTTAATATTTTTGCATTTCCTTCCATACATTGCCTTGTAATCCATTGTAAGACTTGTTTAAGTTTTGTTTAATGTCTTTAATGTCATTTATTCCAAGCATATTTCAAGTTTAGCCTTTCATTCTAGCTTTTACCATTAATGCATTCAAGTTTTCATCTCAAAGCTTTTCAAATTGGTATTAAATGCACTTTTCTATAGTTTTGTGTTTTCTTGCATTAACTTAGCTCAAATCTTCATTCCCTTACAATGTATTTCCATTTCATTATTGTCTTTGCATTAAGTATGAGTAGCTAAGTTTTTAAGTTGGCTAATCCAAGGGAGACCTCATCTTGGGTATGCCATTTAAACTCATTTTATTTCCCCCTCGCAGTGTACGTTGGTTCGGTTTGATTGGGTTGGGGTGTGGACAATGTTGTGAGTTCTTGATATAGCGTAGGCATTGTCACGGGGTATGCTTGAATCCTCACCTCCATTTTAGTTCCGAGCTTCCCACAAATCAATTGAACATCTAGACACCATTGAGGGAAGATCTTGAGTTGAGTTGGCATTCCCATTGGAATGAACCCTTCGGATTAGCCAACACTTTCCCATTTCATTTTTATCAAGATACAATCACAACCCAAACTTCAAACAACAAAATATTTTTACACTTTACTCTTTTTACAAAAATCACATTCTATACGATTCACCTCCTTCCTTGAGGAGACGACCTTGGAATACGATTTTCAAGTAAAACACGACATTCAAAAGACTCCTTGCGCTTGGGGAGCACTTTTGTTCACACACACACACAATTTTGCGCATTTAAATTTATCCATCATTCCGTTGCCCTTTCTTTTGACATCATTCTAAGGGAGAGTGACACTCCCCTTCACACATATGCCATACACATATTGAGGGATGATGTTCAGAACTTAGGGACTACAGCGAAAAACAATCAAGCATTTTTGGCGCCGTTGCCGGGGAAGCCAAGCGTTGAATTGAGAAAGTGATTTTCGGACAGCGGAGGTAAGTCCCGTGATGTTCATCATGGGCTGAGGTACGTTGTTCATTGTACATACTTTTGTTTGTTTGCATTTTTAATTGTAGATAGTTTGTTGCATGTGGGGATGGGACGAACAAAACCGATTAGTTAAACAACCTTTAGCCCCCATGAACGTTGACCAAGACCCACCTGAGGATGCGGGTGATAATTTTGAGAATCTAGGTGCCAATCCAAACATGCAAAGGGGTGGAGGAGTGCAAGAACCTAGAATGCCCAATCCACGAATACAATTTCCCCCTCCCATGAATGAAGGGAACAATATCCAACTTGATCCTCCGGCGAGGTCAATGAGGGATTTCCTTGAATCAACTCGTAGCACCACACCCTCATGCATCCTCTTACCGGTCCAATCTCAACTCTTCCTAGTTAAGCCGGGGATGTTGCAACTACTTCCTACATTCCACGGAACTGAAAAGGAAAACTTTTATTTGCACATCAAAGAATTTGAGGTTATAGTTGCAACTTTCAATGCTAACTATGTTATGGAAGACATAGCTCGTTTTAAATTGTTCCCCTTCCCCCTTAAGGACAAAGCAAAAACATGGTTGAATTCCTTGCGGTCTCGATCCATCACCTCTTGGGCTCAAATGCTTTCCGAGTTTTTGAATAAATTTTTCTCGGTGCATAGAACCACCACTTTAAAAAAGTAAATTCAAAACTTTTCGGGAAAGCCCAATGAGCAATTCTATCATTGTTGGGATCGCTACAAGGAATTACTCCAATCCATTTCACATCATGGTTTTGAATCGTGGCAATTGGTAAGTTTCTTCTACGAAGGAATCACACCGAGCCATAGACAATTCATTGACATGATGTGTAATGGCGAGTTCTTGAACAAAGAACCCGATGAGGCCCTCGACTACTTTAGTACATTGGCCCAAAATGCACAATCATTGGATATTACGGATCCCACTGATGTACTTAGGTCGTCTCCGGGCAGTAGTCAACCACAAGGGGGAGGGATGTATGACTTGAGAGACCGGGAAGACTTGCTTTCCAAAATTGCCAAGTTATCTAGGAAAGTGTAGAGTCTTGAGGTCAATAGGAGACACGAGGTGTCTAATGTTTCAAAGATTGAGGAGGGCTGCTCAATTTGTGAGAGTGTGGAGCATTCCATATCGAAGTGCCCCAACATTCCGGCACTTAAGGAAGTGTACCACGAGCAAGTCAATGTCTTTAATCAAACGAGACGATTATTCTCTTCGCACTCAAACACTTATAATCCGGGTTGCAGCAATCACCCTAACTTTAGTTGGAGAAATGAGAACCCCACTCCTCATGGTGCAAATGCATATTCACCTCCCGTGCCTCCTAAACAAAATCATTACCAAGGTCAAGGGCAAGCGTCTAGCTCCCAATACCCCCAGTCCAATCTGCAAGGGTATTCGTCAAACCCACCACCACAAAATTTTTCACCTAGTCCACCTCCACAAAGGTTTTCCCAACAAGGACCATCCAATCCTCCCACCTACCAACCTCTCCATAAGAGGAACTCGGAGGATGTGGTTTACAATTTCATCCAAAACCAAACCGCCTTTAACAACATCATTTTGGCTCAACTCACAAAAATTACCAATCACATAGAGCTATCACAACTAGAGCAGGGGAAATTCCCTGCTCAACCCTAAGAGAACCCCAAGGGTCAACATGTGATTGAGTCATCCGAGCCTACCAAAGAGAGTTGTGAGCAAATCAAGACAGTCACCACCCTTCGAAGTGGCAAATAAATTGATAAAACTATTGTTCCAAAAGTCTCTCCCAATGCCACATTGCCATTAGAGAAAGAAACCAAGGGTGACATCGAAGGGGATGAGGTGAGTGATGAGGTGGGTGAGAAAGAAAAATCGATTGATGAAAGTGTGCTTGTTTCCCCCATGCCTGCTCCTTTTCCTAATCGGTTGAAGTCACCCGTCAAGGTGGCTAATTATTCTGATATAATTGAAATGTTCAAGTAGGTAAAAATCAACATTCCACTCCTTGACGCGATAAAGCAAATTCCATCTTGTGCAAAGATCTTGAAAGACTTGTGCACAGTGAAGAGGAAACTCAATGTCTACAAGAAGGCATTCCTCACCGAGCAAGTGAGCTCAATCTTGAGGAAGAACACCCCACCGAAGTTTAAAGACCCCGGCTGCTCCACCATTGCCATAACAATCGGGAATTGCTGGGTGGAGCAAGCATTGCTTGATTTGGGGGCTAGTGTGAACCTTTTACCCTACTCGGTGTACAAGCAACTCCAACTTGAAGAGTTGAAGCCAACTTCAATCACTTTTCAGTTGGCGGATCGGAGCATTCGAAAACCGAAGGGAGTGGTTGAGGATGTTTTGGTCCAAGTGGATAACTTTTATTTTTCTGTTGATTTCATTGTGCTTGAGACTCACCCTGTTGCTAACCCTTGCTCCCAAATCCCTATTATTTTAGGTAGATCGTTCCTGGCTACCTCTAACACTGTTATTAATTGTAGGAATGGTCTCATGAAGCTTACCTTCGGGAGCATGACTATGGACTTCAATGTGTTCAATTTGAACAAGCAACGGGTGGATGATAAGGAAGTGCAAGAAATAAATAGGATTGATACTTTGGTAGAAGAGCACTTGGAGTTGTTGGGCATGATGAAATTGGGGGAGGAGGAAGATGTTGATGAGCAAGAGGAACCGGAGAGCTTGAAAGTGGTAGAAAAGTGGACCCCTACTTTTGAGAAGCTCCCACTCCAAGATAAGAAGATTTTTCCATCAAATGAGCAAAGCCCAATTTGGAATTGAAGCCACTACCATCCCATTTGAAGTATGCATATCTTGGGGAAGATGAGACATTTTCGGTGGTGATTAGCTCAACCTTAGATGCACAACAAGAAGAAGATCTATTTGAGGTGTTGAGAAAGCATAAGGGGGCGATTGGTTGGACAATTGCCGACATCAAGGGGATAAGCCCCATCATTTGCACACACCGCATTTACCTCGAAGAGGACTCCAAGACGTTCCGACAACCACAAAGAAGATTGAATCCAATTATGAAAGATGTGGTGAGGGACGAGGTGCTAAAACTACTTGATGTGGGCATCATTTTCCTGATTGCTGATAGTAAGTGGGTTAGCCCCACGCAAGTAGTACCCAAGAAGTCGGGAGTCACCGTAGTGGCAAATGAGGAAAATGAGCTTATTCCAAAAAGGGTGATCACCGGAGTGAGAGTGTGCATCGATTACCGCAAGCTCAACTCATCACAAGGAAAGACCACTTCCCATTACCATTCCTCGACCAAGTTTTGGAACGAGTAGCAGGGCATCTATTCTATTGTTTTTTAGATGTAGATACACAAGATTAGATATATAATATGACTTGGTCTAGCTATATATATGCATTCATTTCTCTTTCAAGACTAAGTATATATGCATTTCAAAACAATGACACTGATGTCTTGTCTCACGCCAAAGTCTTTAATTTCTAGAAATACCACCATTAATTCTGGTAACTTTTGCATTATAAAGAAATATTGGTAAGCAGCAGGGGTGCATTGTCTTCTTGCTTCCAATACTCTAAAAGTTAATTATGCTTTTGTTAGAGAAATGCGTTTAGTATACCAACAAGAACTTTGAAATATCATAAAAAACGGAATATGTTGATTTATGGCTTAAAAGTCAAACACGTTGGCAGCTGAGTCAAGTGATTCAAATTCCCTGCTATACTTTTTTTTTTTCCTTTCTATTTCACTTCTTATATGTGTGGATGAGTTCAATTCTACCCATTAGGGTATTGTATACCCTATAACACTTGACTCACTATCTCTTTTAAATGCCAATACCTATGTGAATAGCAAGTACCATTCAGCTGTTAACTGCAATACCAAATACCAATATCATAGTAGCTTTGGACAATTTTAGGAAGTTTGAGGCTTCGTTTTTCTGCACAGTTGATGTACATATGGCAACATAGAGAGAGCACCTTTTGGCATATATTCTCAGTTGAGACACTTTAATCATGGATTCGAGGCCCATTCAATGTTGAAGAAGATTGTGGCAGCCATAAGTTTATTTATTATTTTCCTCCAGATGATGCTGAAAGAATGTAAATTTGAGAGAGAGAGATAACTGTTTTCCAAAGATGAAACTTTTCGCGAATTAATGTTCCTAAAATCTAGCGGTTAATTCTTATCATTGTGTACCTAATTAATTTTAAGATATATATCTAAAACCGTTTTTCAGAAAATAATGTTCCTAAAATTTAGCGGTTAAGTCTTATCACTGTGTACCTAATTAATGTTAAGATATATTCCTAAAACCGTTTTTAGGAAAGCAAATTTTAAAAAAAGGGCAGTAGTCTTTAGCATCTTGAAGATCATTTCCAGCACTTTGATATTCATCAGCGCATGTGAGATAACAAGCATTTAGACGAGGATGGCGTGCTCCCAGCAAGAGTGAGGGAATCTTGATACTAGTGCTTGAGGCATTGTAAATAGCCAATTCGATTGAGATTTGGCCGAGGACATTTAAGTTGGCTGTTCTACTACGGGGATCAGACCCCAGACCCTTCAAGCAAAATGCTGGATTTTCCGCATGGCGACAAACATCATTCAGTAAGGTGCTACCAGCTGCAGCTGCAGCTCCCGTGCTCTGGCTGGCAAATGAAGGGCTGAGAAATAAAAGCACAATTAGGAGTGAAATCAATGAAGAGGAGGAGGAGGAACTAAGAAAAGACAAGCCCATTATTTTTTCCTTTATTTGGAAGAATGTTTACTTCCTAACGATGTTTTTGGGAAAGAATTGATTAGTTCTCTTATATAGAATTTCAAACTGCATGAGTAAATTTGAAAGTATTTTCAGTATCTTATTTCTTTTTGGCATGTTGTTTAATTTTTGGTATATCAAATTTTTATTTGTCAAATTGTGTAAATTAGATTTTCAAAATCTGCAACAACTAATAACAGATAACATAATAGTTTAGCTTCATTTTGCATCTTATACTATTGTTTTTCTCGTATTGTTACAATTCCAAAGCATTTTTTGATTGCTTGTTTTGTGCAGAACAATTCCCATTAACATCTTTAGGGCCACAGATGATATCATCATAATCTGCTGAACTTGTATGGAACTTTCAGTTTAAAATAAGTTTTCCAGATCAAAAAATAAATGAAAAAAGGTTTAAATTTTATTTATTGTAAATGTAAGCATCTTTGGCATTACAATTCATTAATCTGATTTAGATATGGGTAAGGCTAAAAAGATCACATGTGATGTACATGGTTTTGGTATTAAATCCTGCAAGCAAAAAGCTGGATTAGTGGCACATATCATTAGGCATATATAGCAGTTGTTGCCTTCAGTTCAGACTCAACCTCGACGTTACTAATTTCTCATGTCTCTCTCTCTCTCTCTCTCTGGAGTTGTATTTGTCCCCTTCGTTGGGTTTCTCTCATGCTCTCATTGGGTGTTTCTCTTTGGCCCATACTATATGTACTTTTTTCTCTGTTCTGATAGTTGGACATTAATTTTCTGTATAGAAGCAAAGCAAAAAATAACATGCCATTTGAATTTGAGTACTCTTGAATGTTTTATTCACCATGTTTTTGGGTTGTCCAATTACATTGACGCTTAAAGCAATTGCTTGAAGTCACCAATGAATCCCAACAGATATTCATTGGTTAAGTTGTGCATGTAATAAAATCAAAATAATACATAGTGAAAATTTTGTATAACACTAAGGCCATCTTATTAACTTTGAGATCTAAGTCGGAGTCTCAAATCTTTATTTACCTTATCGGTGTGGTTGAAAACTATAGTCTCCAAACATAATATAAATTTGGATGGAACTAAAAACATTTCTAAAACATTGGCATTTATGAGAACAAGGAATTATTACTAGGTGGTCATGGTCAGGGTGTATGACTAATTTAGTTCCTAGGCAAATAAGTTGCGACATTGTTGACAATGTTACAGTAAAGTTCAAAATCTTGAATCATTTCTGGGAGTCTTGATGAGTCAAGTGGAGTATATCCTGGAAAGCGAGGGTCATAGGGACGTCGAAAGGGACCGGGGCCGCCGAACATATATCCCGAAACTTGAGCATTACAATCACGGACTTCATTCGGGGCTTGGCTTGCATCTGCAGCTACACGTCGGTAGTCACCGGATTGCAAGTGTTTGGTGGCACGGTCGAGGTCACGGATGGCCTGGTTATATCTTCCGGCACAGTCCCTGTAAAGTTGTCTTTGTGGATGATCATTTGTGCTTTCAACTAAATTGCCGAGCAAGTCGTGAATATCATTAGCGCTCCTGCGTGCCATGGCAATATAATTATCGGCAAGACTATAAGCATCTCCCGGGGAACCTGGAGTACCATAGCCAGGTCTCAAACGTTCCCAGCAGTTACGAGGATTGATTGTGCCATCGCATACCCTCTTCATGTCAACATTTACTCCTCTGAATGGGTTGTAAGCATGGGAGGGACTAGTATTGAAGAACACACATGCCAGTAAAAGAAAAACCAGCAAAGAGAAGGTGTCGTAAGTGGAGGCCATGTCTACCTTATTTTTTTTGTTTTGTTTTGGTTTGGTTTTGCTCGATCGTTGAAGTTGGTAGAAAATGGGGGCATGCAAGTGAGTTTTTATAGCTCTAATATTCAAAGCGCAAAATAAGGAATTAAAGACATCAATTGCCAAAGCAGTTTGTTGTTTTAATTTTGGCAGTTTCTTGATACATTAATATAATAATGTTTATATTTATGATCCACTTAACTCTTAGGTAACACTACACTCTTATTAATGCATCACACAAGCTTTCCCTTAAATCAATGCCTTAATTACCAGGGAGAACTGTTAGCAAGTGGGGCTAAACCTTATCGAACAAAGCCCGCGCCTAGGGCAAGGCCAGTGGCTGCCTAAGACCCAAATATATATTCAAGAAAAACTTAGGCCTCCAATGAAGTTTTTGGCTCCCTCAATTTGTTTTTTTTTATCTTACTCAATTTTTAATGAAAGACGAATTAAATAAGTTTCTTCACCAGATCTGAAAAAATAGTTTTGATGGTCTGTTATCAGAATTTAACGGATTACTTATTATCTATCACATACTGGGATAAATTTTAACTTTTGCATCTTCGGTTAAATTTGAGACTTTCTTTTATATAATATATAGATTGTTTTCAACCGTTTTTTTTTAAAAAGCACATAGTGACCAAAAAATAAAGGTTAACTTCAAGGGAATTATCTCCCTCAAAACTAACCCTAGCCTTTCCAAAAGATAATTCCCATTTGGAGAGTGTCACATGCACCGGCCTCTCAATACCTGTAATGGTCAATCAGAACTTGAACAGTCAGTAGGGAGTTGAACCTACATCCAAAGCCTAGATACAGTTCGTGCATTCAATAGAGACTCATCCTACAAACTAATTAAACTATGCTGACGTCTAGGAGGGTGGCCTAAAGGGATCAGGGCCGGCCCGAGCTGTTTTGGGGCCTAAAGCAAGGATTCTATGTGGGGCTTTTTTCATTTTTTATTATTAATATAATTTTTTATTTATTTTATTTTTTAAAATTCAAAATTACTAATAATTTTTTTTTCTATGTTCTTCATGATCAAGAATTATTATATTGCATTTTCGACCATCATTATAAAAAAAAATTATTTGTTATTTTGTCATCATCATATAATTTCAATATCTTCAATTATTTAAGATCTATCACTTGTTTATTTCAAAACTTTCAATTTAAGCTTTTGTTATTTTTTATTACTAATAATAAATTTATTGATAGATCTTTTTTTTTTTTTGTGTGATTCAATAAGTTTTTCTATAGTTCTCTTTTTTTTCAAATTCCTTATATCTGAATTGTTGTTTTTTAGTAGCCACGGTTTTTTGACAATCCAATTTTTTTTTATAAATAAATTAAATACTCTCTATAAAAAAACTTAATAAAAATCAAAATTATAAAACAATAACACTTAATTTTATCATTAGTGTTCCTAAAACTTAGGATATTATAATGTGAATAAGTTGATTGAAACTATATTTTGTACAAAATAACATTGAAAAAGATAAAGTGCGAGTATAAAATAATATACCGGGGCTGATTTGATGACCTTTATTGTGTGAATTAGAAATACGGTCACAAGCCAAAGGGGAAAGAGAATCCTTTATTTGTAAGCCGGTATAAAAATTTAGACTTATTTGAACAAAACTAAATTAAGGAAACTTATTTGGCCCTAAGTGCATTTTTTTTGAGAAAAGGCTAAAAGGGTATTTATTACTCCATTACTCTCTCACTCCATTACTGTTTGACTCTCTCTTCCCTATTTTCTCTCTATCTATTTCTCTCTCTCTCTTTCTCTCATATTGATAATCTTTTTAAACATGTAAAGATTTGATTTAATTTTTTCATTTCTCTCTCCCCCTATTTTTTTTTCTCTCACTCCCTCTCCCCTTATTTCCTTATTCTCTCCCTTTTTCGCTCTCCTTATATCAACGTTACACAACACAATTACACTAATCAGTTACACAAATTAGTTACAATTACCCTATAATACACTAAACAGTTATTCATGTGTTCTAATAAACCAAACAGTTACACTAAACAATTATACGAAATTACAATACTAATCCAATTTGTCATTTTTTTATTTACATAAATCAAAAAGTTATACTATTTAGTATCACGACATGGTTACACCAATTATATACAGCAAATTAGGTTTATCATTGCACAAAAGACTTTACCATTATATTAAATTTGATATATATGATTGGTGTAACGATGTCGTAATACTAAATAGTGCTATTATTTAGTTTATGTAAACAACTGAATGACAAATTGGGTTGGTATTATAAATTTGCGTAATTGTTTGGTGTAACTGTTTGGTTTATTAGAATGCATAAGTAATTGTTTGGTGTATTATAGTATAATTGTAACTGATTGGTGTAACTGATTAATGTAATTGTGTTGTTGTAATGTTGATATAAATAAAGAGAGAGAGAGAGAGAGAGAGAGAGAGAGAGAAATGGTTAGAGAAAATAGGGGGAGAGAGATGAAAAAATAAATCAAATCTTTACATATTTGAAAAGAAAATAAATTATCAATGATAGATATAGAGAGAAAATAGGGGAGAGATGGGGAAAGTAATGGGGAAAGATAGAGAGATGAAGAGAAAAAAGGGAAGAGATAGTGAGAGAGTATAATGAAATTTTTACATATTTGATTAAATATATAACTGCCAATCAAAAATGCATAATTTAAGGGAGGGTACTTAAGTAAAATAGTTTTGATTTCATTTGAAATTTGTATCTAAACACAACATGTTTTATTAAAATTGCACTTAATAGAGTAAATAACTTATCCATATATTTTTCCTCAAATAAATCTAAAAAATTGTACTCACAGCAAAAAAACTCTTTTAACTAAATGGGTTGTGAGCTTTTTACTTTTGCTATGCCACAAACACTTTTGGGCTTTTGGGCTCATTTTTGTTAGAATATTTTATTAGTTTAAAGTACATAGGACCTTTTTGCTTGGACTCAATTTTATTTAAGTTTAATTTTTTGGTTTGGATCATACTCAAGACTTATAAAAAATGGGGCATTCATTTTAGATGGGGCCTAAAGTGATCGCTTCTTCGGGCTAGTTATTGGGCCGGCCCTGAAAGGGATTGTCAAGTTTAGAACTTAGAACGTTTGGATTTACACAACTTGTCTTTATCTCCACTTGAACTATCCCTTTGGTTGACCAAAAAATAAATTGTATATGAATAGCTTACTGCTCAAAGTTAACCATAATGATGGTTGGTTTGCGAAGTTTTCTCTCTTAAACATGGCGTTTTTTCTATGCTATCTTCAACAACATCCGATTTCTTCTGGAATAATTCAGAACAAACAAGTTCTTAGATTCATTCCCTCTCAAAATCTTCCATTTCATTATTGAAATAAAATTAATGAATAGCAGATTTATTTATATTTGATCTCCAAATTTTATTAACAGAGCTTCCATGCACAAAACTTGAATTAAAAATTTAATTTTGATGGTGTGTTCTGCATAGTTGAGCAGAAGTGAATTGTTTGAAGATTTGAGAATCACTGGGATATCTAGTCAAAGCTTCTAGGCTCTTGGGAGTTAAGCTATAAGATGACCAAGGATGAAGGTGAATAGACAGAGAATTTATAGTGGTTTATTAGCTCGAAAGCTTAGTTAATCCACTCTAATGAAATCTCTTACTCTTGTGAAATTCTCTATTAATTGAGGAGAATGTGATTACACAGAATAAATGCACAGATGACTGCTTGATTACAAATGCGAGGGATTTGTCCTCTATTTATAGTGTACAGTTGTCCTGCGTGATTGCCTTGCGTGATCTTTGCGATCCTCCCGTAACCAATGGCTTCCTAGCGTAATCAGTGTGCTTTCTCTTAATGCTTCTGGAAGGTGGCAGCTGTCGCTGTCATCGTGTGCACGAGGGTCTCATTTTTTAAGATTCCCAACCTGCGCACTTCGAGCTAGTAATCGTGAGCTGCGGGGTCCGAACTTAGATGTCCAACTTGAGTGGTCCAAACTTCATCTTAACTAATTTTTGGTAACATCAAATTTATATTTAAGATTTCAAAAATCTGGAGATCAAATTAAGAAAAAATCAAAATCATTAGGGGCCCGCCCAACAACAAATTTTAAAAAACTTCGGCTTTAAGCCCCATTTCAAAGGAAGGCTCCAAATTTTTAAATAACCCATGTAAAAAACGTCTTATAAAAAAATAAGTCTAATCAATCATTTAGGCCCATAGCCCAATATGTCTTAAATTCAAGGTTGTGCTATATATTTTAACTATACTATATATTGTTGATCAAATTTGAAAAATAATTAGAGAAATGTACAGCACAGCGTCTGCCCACTGGAGTGAATATTTGCCTTGTGCCAACTCCTGCTGCACCCAATCCCGGCACTTGAGCTGAACCCCAATTTGACTGGAATGCAAAGCACTTGGATATTGGTTTTGAAAAAAAAGGCAAGCGAGTAGATAGTCTGAGGAGCAAGATGATAGTGAGGCATGGACATCCTTAAACAGTGACTAACAATTAGAAATTTGTATGATAATCATAACTTTATTGTAATTGATAACCAACCTTTTTTTGTTTCATCGGAGGACACAATAATAAAATTAAAAGCCCCCAGCCAGCAAAAGAAGAAAATTAAAATACAACTATAGCATTCCTGAAAAGATAAAAGGAGGTGTAACCCAAGTACATACAGTGGATAATCCTTGTAGACCCATGACTACTGTTATTTTTGTTAATTTTCCTTCGTATGTTAGCTTTCTACTTGACAATGTATCTCACAATTGATATGGAGACTCTATAACCTTTCATCTTCTTCTGTATGTGCAGATATATGCATGGATCGGTTGCAACTTTGCCAAATTTTGACGTCTATATGCAGCTGCACCTACACGACCTGTAAGTTTACAATTTTTAGCTCTTTAGAATTGCCTTTTTGGCTGCGTTTAGAAGCATGAAATCGGCTGAAGTGGAATGGAAGACCTTGTCAAAATTGATCTAATGCTGCACTTGGCAGCTTGGAATTCAAGCCTTGGAAATAGCATTTTGGAAGATTAAATCAAATGTTGAATTAATTTTGGCCAATTGCAATCGCAAGATCTCAGTTTATAACGCATGCAGCATACATTTTCTGTTGACTCATATTCCATGCTCCAAATGCTAAGTTGATCTTACTATTTGGTGGTGCCTAGAACAACACAGTGAGTGTTACGTCCCTATTTGGAGTTGGAGGGGGCTTCTGATAATACCGGATCTGGTATTGCTCGTCGATTAGGTAAATTCTCAATACACAATGAATCTGTTCGGATTATTTCTTCAGATCCGCAGGCTGATATGCAACCTTTTTTCACAGCATTGAAGACTGGTCTTAATGTAATAGTGGCTTGTAACATTCCAAAGAATAGCCCCATGCTTGAGGTTTAATCTCTCTCTCTCTCTCTCTCTCTCTCTCTCCTCATATAGTTTACCAGAGGATTCAGCCTGTTGGTTCTAGTTCCTAGCTTTTGATCTATATTTCCCCCTAATTTTTCATTGGGGCTTTCAGGCAGATGCTGAGAAAAAGCTGGTGCAGAAGTTAATCAATCTGAGGTACACAAGGCAAAAATCTGATGGGACATCCTCTTAGCATACAGGTGAGGCTCGCATGCTACACATGAAGAAAGGATTAGCATTTTTTGTGATGATTCTGCTGGCACCAATGCAAGCCAAAAAAATTCCATACGTAGAGGTTCTACCACCATTTATGGATCGTGTGAGAACCCCTCTTTTTCTTTTTCTTTTTTTTTGCATTTTGTTTGTCCTCTAGCAATCTTTCGAAAAGATTTGATCCAAATGTAACTGTTATATTGTAGATTGTACCTTACGAATATTAACAATATTTGTATATTGTCGTGTCATTTGCCTTCAAAGTCGTCATCGTTCCATGCTTTCTGTTAATTGGGCAGGACGATCATTTTGGAAGATTTTACTTACTGCCTTTGTATCTTTAGAAGAACCAATTCATTGCAGCTCAATTAAGACAATGCTATATCACAAGGTTCAAGATCAGCAAAATAACTTTCAGCTTGCATCTTTTACAGGTATCTTTGCTATTTGAGGATGTCAGACTGCTCAGTTTTCTGGGGATTGAGAGTTTGCAGTGATACCCACAATTACAAAGAAAAGGAATCTACGTAGCCGGCGGGATCAAATCTTGTCACTGTTATTCAAAAGAAAAAAAATATATATATATATATCTATAAATATATATATATATATATATATATATATATATATATATATATATATATATTGATAAAATACTAGTCAAGCATATGATGATTAGACTATTCTATAGAGTACTTTCATTGAACTATTTGTAAAACACCCCCACAACCATTCAGTCACTATATACATTGTGCTCTCCATTATGTGCCAATGTGCAATTATTTATATACACCCACAAATTTGACACAATAAAGCACTTCTTACTGTGCACTAGCCACCCCATGGACAATGACTTCTGCTTCAACCCAGCTACTGTCTTTTACCAGAAGCCCGAAGTATGATGAATTGAAAAAACTGAGTGCACTGAATCGAGGCCAACCCCATTGTTGGTTTGATGCACTGAACCAGTAAGTCTCTGCAAGAACACAGAAATCGGTAAGCTCATTAGATGAGCATGTCGATATATAAGTGGATCAGTTTCCAATCCTGAGATTTAGGAAACCATTGAGCCAAGACAGTTGTTATACTGCCTAACCAGTGAATCATTAGATCAGCCAATATTTACCTTTTCCGAAGACATGAATGCCACGCGTTTGGTCTAGTATACGCAATATGAACTCTGCAAATATTTTGGAGCCAGGAGGAAGGCCTGTGGGATCAGCCAAAGCCAGATACAGAGATATATGAGTTCCTATGCCACTGTCTATTCCCTTTGGATATAGTCGTATCTTCCTGCAATAACCCGCAACAACAAAATATCATGTAGCAAATGATTCAATGTTATTGCTAATATGTATGATGCATTTTAACTGAAGACTCTATAAATGGGATGGTTTAAAATTTGTTACAAAAATCTTTCATCAGTAACATGTAAAATAAAAAAGATGATATATATATATATATTTCTTGAGATTTAGTCTAGATTACATCTGGGAAGAAGTTCATCACTGCATTACCATTTCTGATCTCCAGCATTGAATGTGTCAGAGTCTTCATACTCTTTGTCTAACTTTGAAAATTTCTCAATTTTCCAAGTGTGCTTGTACTTAATAGCATCCTTCACCATCAATAATGACTCTTCTTTTCCCTTATTTTTCTCCTGATAGACAAAGACCTCTGCTCCAAACAAACAAGTATCGTTGACAAGATACCCATTATCAGGATTGGAAAATGCAGTAAGAGGGATGAACCGATCAAAACCCCATTCCAGCTTCATTCCATAAAAACGTCTTCCCTTTCCCGTTGTATCTAAGCAAGTTAACAACATGATTACCAGTATCACATTTTATGGGAGTGTATTATGAAAAAGGAAACTTGATAGTTTAGACTGAAGCATGAAACTGTGACATTTAACTGGCATGGCGAAATCTGGTAGTGAGTCATGAAAACAATGCAACTAGTACAAAAATAGAAAAAGAGGCAATACAAAACTGTAACACTATTGCTGAATTGGAGATGACACCTTGAAGTGTTAAGTAGTTGTCCTTGTTCTGATCAAGCAAAAACAGTCGAACAACAGCATGCACCTCCCAACCAGGACGCAATGAACTAACTTCCGATATCATCAAGTAGAAAGAGAGGTGATCTTTAATATTTTTGCTCTTGTTTCCATTTGGGTAAAGAACCAACTTCCTGCAAACACAAAAAAGATGCAGCAAATAAAATAACATCCGAAAACTGATAAAACAGCAATTTGCAATCAAAAGGTGATTGTAGTCACTATACTGAACTATTATCGCAACCACATCAAAAGTAAAGGAATGACAAAGAGATACAATCAAAGTAAATACAATACACACACAGGGGGAGAGAGGGAGAGAGAGTACCATTTGTAACCTGCAGCTTCGAAATCACCTGAATTGTATCTCTCAATATTGTTCTTTGTTAGTAATGAAAATAGTTGAATTTTGAGGATGTAATGAGTAGGTGGTGTGTCTGAAACCGACCTGAGAATTCCTGCGGTAGCAAGTATGATAATGATGATGGTGATGCAAATGATCATATTGATAGCATAAAACCTTAAAATTCAAAATGAGGGTGTAGCATTTGGTATTAGAATTGTATTGACAAAAACTCTGGAAATCATGCACGGCGCAGTCATGTATGGACTATTCACATACATAAAATATGCATAACCATTTCCACTCAATTGTATTTAAAGCACAATATATACTGGATTAAAACTAGAGGGACATTAGAAAACACGTAGATTAGCTAGCTCTACTAACCATAACAAAGTTCTTGTAATAAATGTAATGGTTTGATTCCACACAAATGATTTCATGAGAAAATGACACATGATGCTCTAGTACTAGTTCTTCATGCAAATGTAATAAAAGCTTTCAAGAATATACATTATACAGCAGAGAGACAGAGGAGCCCGTACCATCTTGGTCGCTAGAGAGATCTGCCATGGAAATAAAGTCGCTAAGGTAGGTAGGAATGAAACAATCAGATTGGGTAACATGCTTTTTATGGATGAAATAAATAAAGCTTTAATTCCAAAGTTCTTAAAGGAGTTATCCTTTTTTTTAAAAAGTAGATTGTTGTTTGTTCGAGGAACAAGAATCCATTCTCTACTTCCTTGGTGGTACAAACAATTCGTGGAAGAAACAGTTACTAGAAAACACATACATCATTTATGGTTCAGAGAGAATATTGCTTGCTTAAAAGGTTGAGCTAAGAAATCAATGTGTTTCCTGTTTGTTTACGTTATCTTGTCTTCCACAATGAAACCATTTGAAAGCATATGTGAGAGCGTTTTTGGTACAGAGAGAGATGGGAAAAAAATGAGGCAACCATTGGAGCAGACTATTTTATATATCCATCTCATGGCAACTATCAATCGTAGCAAATATTTAAAAAAATACAGTTCTCCACAATGAATCCCAAGTCGCAATTTGGTTGGGGCTATAAACAGTAGGCTTGGCGCTAAAGCAACATAGTGACACAAGCTGCACAGCAAGAATATTCCTTTTTTATTTGCATTGCATCTAAAAAAGGACCCCAATAGGCACCATGATCAAGCAAGCCCCTTCAACATGGAGATCTTGTGTTTGCATGACTTCAGTATCACCCTAAGCGATATGTAGAAGCCAGCATCGGTTCTAGGGATACAGTCATATGTATTAATTTGATCTTTGAGAAATTACTTGATTATGAGGTAGATGGTTTATAACTTGTTAAGGGAATACAAGAAATTAGCGTTATCTATGCATATGATCATTAGAGATGACCAAGAAGATACAATAAACAATTGCAAAATAATTTTTGAACACTAATGCGTATAGTTCATTTTGGCTTGTGTAGTAAGCAGAGTTCCACTAATGCCTGGTCAAACAACAAATTGTTGTAACCTGTATCATGCTTTCAATTGACCCTGGTGTGACTACAAATATAAAAGATCACAAATCAATTTGCAGGAAAATGGTTTTGACATTAAAGCCAGGAAGTAAAAAGAACGTGTAAGGCAAAATGTCATTAATAATAGTACTTGTCACCTTCAGATTCTGCCATGCCACTGAGAGACCGATCCATCAAAACACCAGTTCAAGGAACAACAGCAAAAGAGTTATCAACAGAGGGTTCCATTTGAATTGTTTGTTTCTGTTTTGGTTTTTTCTCCACTAGGATTTTCCTTCTCTAATGGAATGGAATGGCATGGCAATCTATCAGACTTTTTTCATAAGTTTACTAAGAAAATAATGTTTATCCTTGTTTTCTGCATTGGTGCAGGTCATTCTCTTACTTGTGCTCATATAACAGGGTCTGCACAGGTTAAACCACCAGAGCAATGGCCAGGAAAAACCCAAAGGCTCTTTTAATTTTCCCAACAATCTGAACAGGAGACATTTAGAGCAAGTCTTCTGTTTGTGGTTATACACCGTGGTGGGTGGGGGATCTCACTGAATGCTGCCTTGTGGTTATTGTCATTGACTTTTGCCTTCTCCCATTGAACTGACAGTGATTTATTGTCAGTAGATAAAATTCTTGGGTTTTTTGGTCTGATTGTGTTCTTACCATATATTTGTTTTTGTGGTTGAATCTTTTTGGTGCTTAGAGAGTTGGTAATTAATCTAATTATATTTCCAGGAGAAGTCGAAGTCACTAAGCCTGTAATGAACTGGATGCAATACAGACTAAAAATTTTGTATATATGAAATAGACCATCTAATTAACATGACATATATTATTTTGAACGGAAGAGAAACCTGGTAATATTATTCGAAAAAACTTGCATCATCATAGCAAGAAACGATTAGATAGATGGTCATGGGGGTACAACTAATAGTTTGTTGGAAAATAATTTGCCACATTGCTCCGAATGCTTCATCGAACTTCAAAATCCTGCATCCTTTCCGTGAGTCTTGATGAATCCAATAAATAACCTGGAAAGCGACCGTCAAATGGGTATCCTGGAAAGCGACCGCCATATGAATATCCTGGAAATCTCTCTTTGCATTCACTGACATCCTGCAAGGCATGTGTTGCTTCGTACGCCACACGCTGATAGTCACCAGAGAGCAAGTATTTCTTGGCATGTTCGAGGTCGCGGATGGCCGTGTTATATTTTGCGGCACATGACCTGTACAGTGTTCTTAGTTGAGGATCATTTGTGCTCTCGACCATGTTACCGAGCAAGTCATGAATCTCTCTAGCGCTGTTACAGGCCACTTCAATGGACCCATCGGCAACGCGATAACAATCTTCTGTGGTACCGGTGCCATAACCAGGACTCAAATTGTCCCAGCAATATTGAGGATTTTGTTAGAAAAAATAATTACAACAGATTAGAAGGCTTTGATCGTGTATTCACTCTCCTTAAGGAAATTATGCCCCCACTATGTTACTGCTAGGTTTGTGGCAGATTCCTCTAGGATTAACAAAGCCAAATAGAATTTTAGATAGCAAACTCTAAAATTCTCCCAAGAACTGAATAGAGAAACGTTTTCTTATGTATAAAGATTTGTTCCTTGTGAAAGGGTAATATTGCAACAATCCATATCATTGGAAGATAAATAGAGATAAAACTAATTTAGGAATCAATAGTGTTTTTTTAACATTTTCTAAGTAGATATAATAAAATCTCGATATGCAATGTCACGGGCCATACAATAAACTAGTAGTAATCAAAATGCAGGGATATGATTAGAGATCGCCAAAATGATACTACATAGATCTTCAAAAATTTTATTCTTTTCCCGAAGTTGAGTTGGGTCAGCAGGTGGTACTTCTAACTCATCGCTGCATTCTTCAACGGCATTCAGGGCAGTCGATGCTTGACCATTGAGGCTTTTACCAGAGCTCAAGTGTTGCTTGGCATCGTCAAGGTCACGGATGGCATCACCATAAATTTTCGAACACGCCAAGTATCGCGGCTTCAGCTGAGGTGTTGCCTGTTTAATGAGTTCTCCAATCATGGTGTAGGTTTCTTTGGCACTTGTAGATGCTAAGTCGATGGAGATTTGGACGAGGATATTAACATCTGCCGTGGTAGTACGTGGATCGGATTTTAAAGCTTGCAAGCAGAAAGGAGGATTAGTGGTCTGGGAGCACAGTTCTTCGAGGTAAGCATCTGTTGCCATCACTATTAGCCTTGCAGATGAGCATGAGGGACTAATGAAAACAAATACAAACACAAACACTAGTAGAAGAGAAACCTGCGAGGAAGGACTACCCAAACTCATTTCTTCCTCCACTCTGTTTCTATCACCTGGAGTACTGGAATATGATCAGAGAATGGGACAGTTAAATAGTAGTTCAGATTTCACAAGGTAACTAAAGGTAGGACATTGATTATTCTTTATTTTTATTTTTTTTGGGTAAACATTTTAGCAATTATTAAGTGCTAAATTTAGCAGTACAACCTTACATACAGGTCTTGACAATATTAATATCTCAACAGCTAAGATTTCACTGGGTGAGTCAGTTTTCTATCTGACCAACCTCATTTCCAGTCAAAATTACCAACATTGAAAACCCAAAGCTATAATTTAGAAAAAGTCCTATTATACCAATATCACCAAGGACAGCGGTAATAGTTGATATTTTGCATCATGTATGGTAAGTGTATGCAACCTTTTACCAAAAAAAAAAAAATGTGGGTCAGTACTAAATAAGAAATGGTGTCAAAGTCGGAATCTGATCAAGGGAGTGATCACAGTTGTCAAAATCCTACTATTATTGGTGCCATCCACGATTCAATTGTAGACAGATCCACATCTTAGAAGGTATCAAATCGGGAGTAACTTGATTGATCCATGCGATTTGCATGCTTTTGGCGGTTTCAGGTCCAACAGGGGACAAGCAAAATATCAAACATTTTTAGAAATTTTTTTCTTTTCTTTTCTTCATTGAAATTATTGTCCAGATACACTTGTGAGGGTATTTAAGATGAAATCCACCTTTTCTTTTTGGGTAAGTAAATCAACCATACCCCATGAAGAGGAAGACAGACATTAGAAAGGTTCTTTGACAGCATAATATCCTTGGATTTCTCTTTGTCCAAGAACCGATCATTTTGGTAGAGAGAAATTCAAGGCGGAAAAAGGACACTGAAAGGAAGCATTATATTTGAAGATGCCTCAAGAATGGCAGCTAGAAACTGCTGCAGTTGCCTAGGGGCGAAGATTGTTATACTCCCTGCCCTAGAGAGACTAATTAAGTGCTGCAACAATATGTTAATATCACCTACTTGAAGCACCAAAATTCTGCAATGCATAATAAAAGGCTCAACACTGGACTGTTGAACCGTTCCTGGAGAAAAAGACACAGGCAGTAACCACTATCATGCCACATGCTCATTTATGTACTGTTGTAATAACAGAACATGTGAAAATCTTATCTATATAAATTAGTCTTTTTTTTTGGGTTCCAAAGTGAGTGAAGTCTAATTTGAGCAAATAGGAATCCACCCATAACCAATCTCAAAACCATGCCAAAAGTTCCCCCATCAAGAATATATTTCAAGAAGTGGTGGGCAGGTATATTTAAAAACTGTGACAGTTTTATCCACCTGAAATTTAAATCAGTCATGGGAGAAAAAGGTATACAGGATCGTGCAATATAATCTTGAAGTTAGCCAGAAGTAGGTCTTCCATACAAACAAATACTCTACTCAGAAAGAAGATGTCGTAATTGAACTCTTGGTTCTGCAAGCAGTAATCCTTAATACCAGAAGATCAAAAGGAATAGGAACAACCATAAACGCCAATCACAAATAAGGGCTAATCTCATAGTGGATAGTGTTAAGCCTAAGATTCAAATGCTTGCAGTCATGGCTCTCTGTTGAATTACTAGCCAGAAAATTTTCCCGTTATTCATCAGAGTTAGTTCCATCTACCATCTTAATCACTGTTACGCTGCTATCTCCTAATTATCACTGTTCTACTAAAACAAAATGAAACACCATTATCTTTCATAGTAGACATAGTATTTTCAATTGCCATAACTGTGCATCACTGCAGTGGGATCAATTCTGTTAAACAATCAAGAGAAATACAAGAAACAAGAAAAAAGAGGAGGAAGAAGAGGCTAGGGTTTCATTGATACTGCATAATTCTATTGAATACCAAGAAGTAGTTTAACCTAAATACATAGAGACTATATATAGTCTAAACAAAAGAAACTGAAAAGGCAGGAATAAAAGACTATTCTATCCTTAATAAACAAAATAGCCCTATATTTTTTAACATCTCCCCTCAAACTCACGATGCGGCAGCTACAAGCATCGAGAGTTTGCCAACAAGAAAACGAAAACGGGAAATAGAATGCGACTTGGTAAAGAAATCTGCAATCTGCAAAGAAGAAGAAACAAAGGGCAAAGTAATGATGCCATGCTTGAGATGATGACGAATAAGGTGACAATCGATCTCAATGTGCTTAGTTCGTTTATGAAAAACCGAGTTGTGAGTAATCTGAATAGAACTCTGGTTGTCACAATACATTGGAGTGGGATGAGAAATGGAAACTCCCATATCTGCAAGTAACCAACGTAACCAAACAATCTCTTTAGTAGTAAATGTCATAGCACGATATTCTGCTTCGGTTGAAGATTGAGAAACAATAGATTTTTTCTTGCTCTTCCAAGAAATAAGAGAATCACCCAAAAAGATACAGAAACTAGTAACAGACTTGCGATTTGTGGGATCACTGACATGATCAGCATCAGAGTATGCACGCAGCTCCAAGAAAGAGGTGGATGGAAGTAAAAGACTCTGAAAAACTGTACCCCGAAGATACCACAAAATACGAAGAACAGCTGCCCAATGAACTGTAGTAGGAGAAGCAACAAACTGACTAACAACATGAACAACATATGCAATATCTGGACGAGTAATAGTGAGATATACCAAACTCCCAACAATAGTACGGTATAAAGTAGGATCTGACAAAAATAAACCATCAGAAGAAGAATATTTTGCGTTAACCTCAATGGGAGTATCTACAGTCTTATAATCAGTAAGTCTGGCCTGCTCAAGAATATCTGCAACATATTTCGACTGAGAAATAAGATAACCTCTGGGTGAGTGGGCTACCTCAATACCCAAGAAATATCGTAGAAAACCCAAATCCTTCATTTCAAACTGTCTAGCTAACTCTGTCTTCAAAACTGAAATACCATCAATATCATCACCAGTAATAATCATGTCATCAACATATAAAGACAGAATGATACGACCTGCATCAGTGCACTTAACAAAAAGAGCAGAATCATGACTACTAGAAGCAAATCCAAGAGAAGAGATCACAACAGAAAATTTCTCAAACCAAGCACGAGGTGCTTGTTTGAGACCATATAATGCTTTCTTGAGCTTGCAAACATACCCATAATCATGTGAAACACCAGGAGGGGGAGCCATATAAAATTCTTCTTGAAGATCTCCATTCAAGAAGGTATTTTTAACATCAAGTTGAGAGATATGCCACTGACGAACCGAAGCAACTGCAATAAGAGTACGAATAGTAGTCATTTTTGCAACAGGAGCAAATGTCTCCTAATAATCCATACCATACTGTTGAGAGTACCCTTTTGCAACCAATCTAGCTTTGTATCGTTCAACAGATCCATCAGAATTAGTCTTGATCTTATACACCCAACGACAACCAACAACACTCTTACCAGGAGGTAGAGGAACCAAATCCCAAGTACATGTCTTATGCAAAGCAGAAAGTTCCTCATCCATAGCTTGCTGCCAAAGAGGATCAAGAATTGCCTCTTTATAGGAAGAGGGCTCAGAGAGACGATGAATAGAAGCTAAAAATGAAGTAAAAGATAAGAATAACAAGAATAAGTAAAATCTAGTAACTTTGTGGACTTACGAATGCGTGTAGATTGACATAGAGGTGGATCCACAATCTCAGACGGAGCTTGAGGGACTATAGAATAAGAGGGAGCTTCAGGTGTGCTAGAGAGTAGAGTGTCAGTACTTGCAGAATGATCAGAAAAAGGATCTATACGAATAAGATCAGATCTAGTGAAGTTATGAGTAGTGGATGGAATAGAAAAGAACGGTATATGCTCGAGAAAAACAACATGGCGAGACACATAAAGTTTCTGAGTTATTGGATAAAAAAAAAAATTACCCCTTTTTACCTTCACCATAACCAAGAAAGACACAAATAGCAGATCGAGAGGACAGCTTGTTGCGTTCTACATGAGGACGAAGAACGAAACAAGTACAACCAAAAACTCTAAAAGAAGAATAATCAGGGGCATACCCATACAACTTTTCGAAAGGAGAAACACCTGAAATATGAGAAGATGAAATTGTATTAATCAAAGCTACAACAGTAAGAACAGCTTCACCCCAAAACACACTAGGAACAGAAGCAGACAACAAGAGAGAACGAGCAGTTTCAACAATGTGTCTATGTTTTCTTTCAGCAACACCATTTTGCTCAGGAGTATATGTACATGAAGTTTGGTAAATAGTTCCATCTAAGGCAAGCAACTCACAAAATTCATTAGAAGTGTATTCCCCACCCAAATCACACCTAAAACATTTGATAACAACATAATGTTGAGTTTTCATAAGAGCTCGAAAGGCTGTATATATCCCAAAGAATTCAGAACGATGTTTCATTAAATAAATCCAACAATAACGAGTATGATTATCAATAAAAGAAATATAATATCGAGACCCTCCTTTTGTGGCAACAGGAGAAGGTCCCCATACATCAGAATGAATCAAATCAAATGGAGAAGAAGAAATGGAAATACTTTGATTAAAAGGTAAAGCAGAAAATTTTTGCCAGTTTACATCTACTACAATCAGAAATATCACAAGTTTGCAAATTTCCTAAGGCCCATGTGGATGCTAAAAATCTCAAACGAGAAGATGAAACATGACCTAGACGAGAATGTCATAAATAAAAACTAGAAGAAAAAGAACTCAAACGAAAAGAAGATAAATCAACACTAGGAGCAGCAGCAGCAGCAACTGGCACTTTTAACTCATCCAAAATATATAGTCCCCCCTTCCTACGGCCTGTCCCAATCAGCTTCTGAGACTGCAGATTCTGCACATAACAAGAAGAGTAGGAAAATGTGACTAAATTACCAGAATCACATAACTGACCAACAGAAGCAAGATTTAATGTGAGTTTCGGAATATGATAAACATTAGGGAGAGACAAGTGAGGTGTGACAACAGAACCAACACCTGCTAAAGGCATAGGAGTTCCATCAGCAGTCATAACAGGAATAGAAGAAGAAGGCATAACAGAAGCAAAAGATGAAGAATCTGGAGACATATGATGTGAAGCACCAGAATCCAAGACTCATACAGAATGTGACATACCTGAAGAACTATGAGGCAACTGACCTACGAAAGAGGAAGCAGACATAGCTTGTCGTTGTAAGGAGAGAAACTTCTGAAATTGCTCAGTCAAAGTACTAGGATCGATGAAAGGATCTGATGAAACTACTGCTGCAATATTAGACTGTGGTGGTTTGTAACCCTGAGGTGGTCTATGAGCATTAGATTGTGACTGGTTGCCAGGCTTCCAAGCTTGAGATTGTTGCTGCGATTGATTCTGCTGTCTCAACTTCTTAGGACATTGAGCCTTCCAATGACCTTTTTGCTTACAGAAACTACACTCGTCGAAGGCAACCCTTGTATAAGGCTTATTCTGATTATTATAGAATGGCTTAGAAGGTACTGCTAACACAGAAGGATTAGAAGTAGAAAGAATTCCCTTTTCAGAATAAGACTTAAGACGTATTTCTTTAGTCAATAACTCACTGACAACTAAGTCAACAGAAGGAAGTGGAGAACGATGCAAAATTGAACCTCTAAGTCCTTCAAAATCACTGCGAAGTGCCGTTAAAAACTGTACCAATCGTTGCTGCTGTCTACGATCAATATAGGCACCACATGCCTTTAATTCTGCCGATTCTGTAAGAGCCAATTGATCCCAAAGATCTGTCATAGCAGAATAAAACTCCTGAATACTCATATTCTGCTGCTGAAGAGCTCGCATGTCATTCTCCAATTGATACTGCTTTGAAAAATTTGATTGAGTGAATAACCTTTGCAGATGATCACAAACCTCCTTTGCTGTCTCATACTTCGCCAACTGTGTACCAATAAAATGCTCAACAGAATTGTTAATCCAAGTAATAATTTTTGCATTGTTTGCTTCCCAGGTATCTATCAAATCAGCATAACCATCATCAGTGTTCTTAGGTTTCACAGAGGTTCCACTAACATATCCCCATATCTTTTTACCCTTAAGAAAATTTCTCATCACATAACTCCAATACGAATAGTTCTTTCCATTCAACCTCACACTCACAGACTGAAGCGAATCATCTCTTTCAGTAGCCATAATCAAACAACAAATAAAAACAGATCGCAAAACCAGATCAAAATACCAGTGTACAGTCACGAAATACCAGATCCGCGGAAGCTATGCTTGAGATTAAGCCTCGTCCCATGAAACTTAGCTCTGATACCATGTTAAACAATCAAGAGAAATACAAGAAATAAGAAAAAAGAGGAGGAAGAAGAGGCTAGGGTTTCATTGATACTGCATAATTCTATTGAATACCAAGAAGTAGTTTAACCTAAATACATAGAGACTATGTATAGTCTAAACAAAAGAAACTGAAAAGGCAGGAATAAAAGAATATTCTACCCTTAATAAACAAAATAGCCCTATATTTCTTAACAAATTCAACGTGCATTTCTCATTCTTATTAAGCACATTAAACAAAGCATTCAAATGAAGTACCGTAACCCAAAAGAAGGGTGAAAAAGAAGAAAAGAGATTTCTGTTCAACCACTTTATCTACTCAAGTGACACGCATGAATAAGAAAGCCCTTGCTAAGTTGTGGATAACTCTCAAAAATATAACAGAAGAAGAATAACAAAGATACCACATCATCTATATGTGAATTGGCTTGTCATAAGTGGCCATTGCAGCCTCCTTCAATGCCTCACTCATTGTTGGATGTGCTTGGCATGTGCGCGCAATGTCCTTACTCGATGCCCCATAAGTCAAGGCCAGAACTGCCTCATGAATGAGCTCCCCAGCATTTGGTGCCATGATGTGGACACCCAATATCCGGTCGCTCTCCTTCTCAGCTAGTATCTTCACAATTCCTTCAGCATCATCAATTGCCTTGGCTCTACTGTTTGCCATAAAGGGGAACTTCCCAACACGGTAATCAACCCCAAGTGTCTTCACCTGCTCCTCAGTCTTCCCGATAGATGCCACCTCTGGGTGTGTATAAACAACGCCAGGTACCAAATCGTAGTCTACATGGCCTACCTTACCTGCTATGAACTCCACACAGGCAACACCATCCTCTTCTGCCTTGTGAGCCATCATTGGCCCCGGAATTACATCGCCAATGGCATAAACCCCAGGTACATTTGTAGCAAATCGTTCATTAACTAAAATACGGCCAGCCTTGTCAGTTTCAACTCCTATCTTGTCCAACTCAAGTCCTGATGTAAATAGGATTCTACCGGTAGACACAAGAACAACATCAACTTCAAGAGTGCTCTGATCACCACCAGCTGCTAGTTCAAGAGTTAACTTCACACCATCCCCGGAAGTATCAACTGATACCACCTTAGTTTTGAGCATGAATTTCATCTTTTGCTTCTCCAGGGTACGTTGAAATTGTTAACGGATTTCTCCATCCATCGTTGGAACAATGTCTGGAGCAAATTCAACAACAGTGACCTCTGAGCCAAGCCGGCCCCAGACAGAGCCCATTTCAAGGCCAATGTAGCCAGCTCTAATGACCACAAGTTTCTTAGGAATTTCTGCCAGAGCTAAAGCTCCAGTTGATGATACAATCCTCTTCTCGTCAATGGTGATCCCAAGGGCGGAGTCAGGATTTTTGTTTATCCCGGGCTAAGCTACGCATTCACACGACTAACAAAATACAAAAAACGAATTTTTTTTTTTTGCTCTTTTTCGTTCATGATTTTCCATCCTAATAAAGTAGAAAAGGGCTGAAAATTAGAGAAACAAACCAGAGAAACAAATCAACAAGACAAAGAGGACATTATAACAAATTTTATCTCTTCTTTTTGTTGTATGTATTCAAACCTACTGGTGGGAATAGTGGATTTTATAGTTTTTCTTAAGCATTTTGATTTACCTTGGACTGTCGTAGATCAACAAGTGCCTTATACCGCCCTACAGATGCCATGCTTCCGAGATGCTTATAAACGAAGGGGTCTCCAAGAGAGATGTCCTTTGCACTGAAAGCCTTGCCCCCATTCTGCTTCCCAGTTTTATTGAACAACTCCACAAGATATTTGTCTTCCCTTTCTGCAACCTGTTTAAAAATTGTTTAAATTTACACACCACTTAGTTCCAATTCTACCAAAGTTATCCAGCCAGATGTCTTCCATTTAACTCAGATTATGTGTTATCTCAATTAGAATGGAGCACCTAAACAGCTTCAATAGACTTTACATGAAGTGACAGCTGCATTTGATGCTAATACGATTCAAAGCTACAACCTTACTGTTGTTAGCCTAACACTGCTAAGAAATTGAATTCTACGTGGTTCTCAAAAGCTACCATCTATTGTGAATGCTGGCCACAAGATCCTCATATTTTGCAGTATAACAGCCATAACGACATCCTATAGTATCTGTTTAGCATCTATTTAAATGACATGGATAAAGCTTCATCAAACACCACTGATGAATTCCTTCTCTCATCTTAATATTCCACTGTATTGACTAAACATGACATGCTTGCTCTGTTAATTTACGAGTCCCTGGTATAAAAACACCTTAAAGAACATACAAGTTATTATTTGATTTGCACTCTCACAATTCTTGAGTTGAGGGGCAAGTTTTACTAGAAGATGAAAATTTTTAATGGGGAATTTAAAAGCAGTAATCTCTGTAGCAAATTAAAAGAAAAAATATATTATAATTACAAGAGATCAAGGCATCTAACCTGGGCTAGAGCCGGAAGCACTGGCCTGAGTGGCCTCCCTGTCTGTTCATGAAAACTAGCACAATCCCCTAGTGCAAATATATCTTCCACAGAAGGAACACACAACCATTCATCAACACCAATCCTGAAGAACTTGATATAATTAATTGCAGGGATCCATGACAAGGTTTAAGAAAGAATCCATTTTAAAGAGATTACTCGGGGAGAAATGTAGTGGGTTATTTCTATACCTTCCACCAGGAGACTTTGGAAGATTTAGTGCTTTTACGAACTCAGAGGGACCAACCCCTGTGGACCAGACCAAGAGGCTATAAGGAACATCACTTCCATTACTGAGACCAAGTGCAATTTTTTCCATTACTCAGAAACCCCAGACTCGATCAGATCAAGCACTCGCAGCTGCCTGAGATACAATCCCACCATCAAATACAAGAAAACAAAAACTCTCTAATCAAAATTCATATCATTAAACTGCACTCTCTCAAGCAAGAGACACCATAGATAGAAATCAAAGCAAACATTTTAAACAACTTATACCCGCGTAACACAAATATACTGCAGCGGGCAAGAAAATCGAGAACTTTTCGAGGCAAAGTTTTCACCTTTTAAACTTAACTCCATTAAATGATTTTTAAGAAAGCCAAACACAACTAAGCATTCCAAATTGTTGGTGATACATTCATAAACACAAATTTCCGCTGAAAACTCAAAAAGTTTTGACTTTTTGAACCAAAAAGGATTGTTATGTTAGACAAAATGCATCAGCTGGTGTTCAGAATTATTCAAATGAGATGCTTCTACTCAGTAACCTAGATCAACAACCATCGAGAGTGCCAATACAAATGAAACAATTACAAATCAAAGTGTGAATCAGTCAAATAAAATTTCATTTTCAACCCAATTAACTAGAACCCATTAGAGTTATGCTACAATAAACAGATCAAAATCACCATGTAGAATCAAAATTCCAAAATAAAATTACTGGCCTGCACTCACGGGCAACAACAGCGAGCCCACTAGTTCCAAACCCTTCATAACACACCAAAACATGTTTTTTAAAGCAAGGAAACGAGAAAGCCAGCATAGTAAGATCATCATTTGTGAGTGTGTGTGTGTGTGTGTGAGAGAGAGAGAGAGAGAGAGAGAGAGAGAGAGAGAGAGAAAGAGAGAAAGAGAGTGAGTTTGTGTCCAAAAAATGTGCGTTGAGTGTGAATGAGATAGAGTTAGTGGCTGTGTGTGTCCCTGTGTGTGAATGCTTTTGTGTGCGTGCAAAATCAAACCACCATCGCCCAAATCAAATCACCCAGAAACCAGGGTGTTTGCGCAGAGGGACTCGCCGACGCCGCCTGTCCGGGGATTTGGGGAAGTGACTCGCCGCCTGTGTGGTGCCATGGAGCCGTTGCTTGTTCGGAGATTTGGGGAAGTGACTCGCCTGAGAGAAAAGAAGAGACATGACATGGTTTTGGGGGAAGTGACCGAGAGAGAGAGACCGACTGAGAAAACTTTGCAGGTGGGCTGGGTTGGGTTAGTTAGGTTGGGTTGGGTTGAAAGGGATTTTTTTTTTTTGGGTGGGCAGGTACTTAGTGGTAAATTTTTTTTTTTTTTTTTACTCTGGGCTTCAGCCCACCTTAGCCCACTAATAGATCCGTCCTTGTCCGAAATTCCTGCCAATACAGATTTTAATAGTTTGTCACCTTGTTAAGATGAAATTAGTTTGGAGAATGAAAAAGGGAAGAGAGAATTGGAGAAACGGAGGAGGGTTATAATCGTTGAGGATGAAGAGTTGAATGATGAATCTGGGTCCCTTAATTTGAAGCTTGGTGGGCAAGTGTATCCTATTGCCGCTGGGGGAATGGAAAAATGGGAAGGGAATAGTGGGAAGAAAACTAAAGTCGTTGGGCCTACATCGAGCAGTGTGATTTGTCAGGTGGAGGACTGTCGAGCTGATTTGAGCAAGGGTCCGGCTCCTCTGCGGTTGGGTGGTTAGCGCATGTCATGCGGTTTAATAAAACGGCACCGTTTTAAGTGTTTTTTGCTTCTTTTTTTTTTACTTCCCTTGTACAAAACGACGTCATTTTGGTCCTTTAAAATCAGCATCATACCCCTCTCTTTTTTTTCTCCTGCTTCTTCTTCGTCGGGTCTGGTTCTCCCGCCATCTGCACAGCTCAAACTTCTCCATCTTCTTCTTCGTTGGGTTTGGTTCTCCAGCTCAAGCTCAGTGCACTTTTGCTTCATATATACCAGAATGGTGGGTATGTTTTGTTTTTACAGCAAAAACTGAAGGGGCATAAGCAAGGGAAGTGGGTATGTTGTTTCTGTTACAGCAAAAAGTATAAACATGGAGTTTTAAGTCCATGTATATAGCAAAGTTGTATATGCACGCATTTCATGGATTTAAAAACCTAAAAACCTCATAACACAAGGAAAGCTAGTTCCAACTTTTCTGCTATTTCTAGAAGATAAACCCCTTGAACAATTTGTATAAATTATTAGATGAACAATGTAATATAGATTCGGCAAAACCCAATCAGATGCTTCATTGATTGTCAAAAGACATTAAGATGGCACTAGGAAAACTCAACTTCTCTTTTACTTCCTCCAATTTTACATACCAACAACCTGTTCTGCTAATCTTCTCAAAAAAATCCGAGATTTGTGGCAATTTACCAAAGATCTCGAGAGTAGATTTTTCACTGTCACAATCCAGCTAAAAACCTGATACAAAATTCATCCAACAAAAAATCAATAATGAAAAAGTTTAATAATTTCAGAGGTGGATTTGAATTCAGAGGTGGAAAGAAAAGGGATTTCAGAGGAAAGAGGAAAGAGGACAGAGGAGGGTTTCAGATGTGGTTTCTACCTGGACCAAAACGATGTCGTTTTGTACAAGGGAAATAAAAAAAAAGCAAAAAACACCTAAAACGGTGCTGTTTTATTAAACCGCATGATATGCGGTAACCACCCAACCGCAGAGGAGCCGAACCCTTTGAGCAATGCCAAAGATTATCACAAACGACATAAGGTTTGTGATATGCATTCCAAAGCCACTAGGGTGTTGGTGGGAAATGTTATGCAGCAGTTCTGTCAGCAGTGCAGCAGGTCAGTTCTTGTATTCAGATTGCTTTCCAAGGCTTTCTATGAATTCTCTGCTTGTTGTGATAGTCCAGGGATTGACAATAAAGAACAATTTTGGCCGTCTAAGTCTAATTAGTCGTTTTCTGTTGCATACTGCACCCAAAATGAGTTTGATTCACTATCGCACAAATATTGTCCTTGATTTTATACATTACTCGGTCAGGTCCAATGTTTAGTGTAGTTGTGTTTTGTGTGAATATTTCTTTATGCAGTCGGATGCAATTTGGTTATACTTGTGGGCAGGTTCCATCTTCTTCATGAGTTGGATGAAGGGAAGAGAAGTTGTCGCAGACGTTTGGTAGGTCATAATAGACGGAGAAGGAAGACATCCAGAAAATGTTTGTTAATGGAGCCCCCCTAAATGATGAACGGTACGGTAATGGACTAATGGTTTCTCTCCCTCTCCCCGGGGAAGTTGCTCTGAAAGGCTATAGCTATTGGAAGTATTGCCTAATTGGCTATTTCATTGAAAAGACAGCTAGAGAATGGAGACGTAAGTGCTTGGAAACCACCATCCTCAAATTTAGGGGTGTCCATGGGTCGGGCTGAGTTAGGCTTGCGATTTGTTTTGGGTCAGGATAGATAGGGTAGGTCCAACCCTTACTCGGGTGAGTTATCAAATGGGCTAGGCTGGGTTTCGGGTAGGGGTAAGCTACCTACAGCCCAACCTGTCACTCACTGGGCGGGCCTTTTTTTATATATATACAATTTCATTATGGGCTCATCGGCCAGTAATGGATTTGAGGGCAAGTTCAAGCTCTTTCTTGAATGATATTGAGCTTGGGTTCGGGCGGGCCAAATATCAAGCCTATCGAATTTTGGGCCTATTTTTTGGGCTGAATAACGAGACCCGTAGACCAACTCGACCCATAGACACCCCTACTCAAATTATGTTTGTCCACCATTGTTATATACCATCTGGAGGGAAAAAAATAGGAGAGTTTTCAAAAATGCTTACAAAGATGCAACTTCCATACTCAATGATATCATCACTGTGGTTCGAAGAAAATTATTATCAATGAAGATAAAGAGCTCTAGGTCCAACAACTTTATTCTTCAAAGATGGCAGATGCATCTTTTGGGTTGATTGGTACTTTTGTTAGACAATTTTTTTTTGAGTTTAAATTAAAATGAGTTATGATGGGTCGGCCTAGATTAGACCCAGCTCACAGTTCCAGTTCAAAAATACAAATCAGACCCAACTCAAATATACAAGCCAAGTCCACCACAGAATCAAGGAAACTCAGTCGGGTCAGCATCGTCATCTTGAGAGACTCAATCCACAACTGATACACAAGGACATCTCTATGAGACGCAATCATCGGGTGCATGATGACACCTCAATGGAACTGCCTTGCCTGTTACAAGAATGACGTCACCTCTACTGAACTGCCTCACTTGTTACGATAATGGTGTCTCAATCTATTAGGAGACGCCTATAAATTATAAGTCTCACCTACACAAGGGGGCATCACTCACATCTAAGCCTCTACATTGCTTGAGCAATAAAAACACTCAGGAAACTGTAACTCTTCATAGTGGAGTAGATCATCTTGACCGAACCACTTAATTTTTATTTGCTTGTGTTGAGTCTCCTTCTTAATTACTGCATTAAATACTTGACAAGTGGTACATAAACATATTTTGTGCATCATCAAGTTGTAAACTCAATCTGTAATAATATTGTTAACCAACAGTACTCCTACCAGATTGAGTCTTCTTCCCTAATGATGTTTTTTGTAAACCATTCTTGGCCTTGTACATTTTGGAAAGTTAATACAACGTTAATTACAAAAAAAATATATTTCTCTTTTCACATGGAGCGTATTATAATTATTTCACAGTTCACATGGAGGGGTATCATAGTCATTTTGGTGATTTCTATTATTAAAAAGAGATGGACATCATTGTCTGAGAGTGTAGAGTTATTTGACTTGAGGGGATTTAGTTATTGTTTGGACAAACCTTAAGGGAGATGAATATAATTTATCCATTAATCTATTGTCATGGATGGAACATTATGCATTATGCTTCATAAGTTTGACGGATATATAAAATATTATGTTTGATAACGAGGAAAAATAGGAAGTATGAAAAAGTGGATGGATTAGCTTTCCTTCCAAGTCACTAAAATCAACCCCTCTAAAATTGGGAGGAAAAATAGATAAAAAGTTAATTATGTGTGTTGAAATATATGTTATTTGTCTATATATCTTTTGATATATACATATATCATATTTATCAATTACATATTATGTATAAATTAATTTCATACATAGATATAATGGTAAAATATATATTTACTAGGGGTAACCCCGTGCCTGAAGGCACGGTGCAATATAAATAAGAAGTGATGGATTAGGGAGGGGGAATTCAATGTGAATGATTTTGAAAGGGATATTAATGGCCATTGCATGAGTCTATTTGAGACCGTCGGATAACCTTATTGAAGTCTGTCCTATTTTATATTATAGGTTGTGAATTTAAGTAGAAATTATTGTATATAGAAAAATGCAACATGAACTTAAAATGCTGACTTAATTTTTTGAATCAATCAATCACAACTATTGTATAGATAGTGGGTCTTGATAAATACTGGGACTCACAGATAAATCAATAACAGTAATTAATCAAGTCAGTATTTTAAGTTCATGTAGCATTGATCTTGTATATAAGTACTAGTTATTGCTCGTGCCTGAAGGCACGAAGTAATAAAAAAAGGTCAACAATAAATATATTTGTATTTACATCCAAAATTAAATCACAAACAAGAGAAGAAAAAAAAGAATTTAAGTACCGACTGTAATAGAGGTAAGCGGTGGTAGTGGTGGTGATGGGAGATGGTGATGGTTGTGATGGGTGACGACGACCGTGGTGATGGTGGTGGTATGTTTTGGGTGACGATGGTGGTTGTGGTAGCTATGGATGACGGCGGTGGTGGTGATGGGTGTGTGTGGTAATGGGTGACGACGGGTGCTTCTGGACGACAGTGTGATGGGTGGTGGTAAATGGCGGCGGTGGAGGTGGCGATAGGTGTGGTGGAGGTGGGTGGCGGCAGTGGTGGGTGTTGTGGTAGTGGGTGGTGGTGGGCAACAATGGTGGTGATGGGGTGTTGACGGTGGGTGATGTTGGTAGCGGATGATGATGGTAGTAGTAATAAATATAAGAATAAGATGACGATGGTAGTGGATGGTAGCGGTGGACGACAGTGATAGCGGTGGTGGGTGGCGATAGTGGTGACGGTGGGGGGCATTGGCAGTGGTGGTGGTGTGGCAATAGTGGTGTTGGTGGTGGGGTGGGGGTGGCGGTGGCGGCAATGGTGGTAGTAAGGGTGGGGTGAAGGTAGCGGTGGTGGTGGTAGTGGTAGGGTGGCGATGGTGGTGGCGATGGTGATCGTGGTGGTAGTGGGGATGGTGGTTGTGGGCGGTGGGTGTGGGGGTAGTTGTGGTGGTAGGGTGGCGGTGGTGATGGTAGTTAGGCGGTAGGGGTGGTGGTGGTGAGACGATTCTAAACACTATTTTTTTTTAAAGTACTTATGAGAAGTTATAAGTTCTAAAAATAATTTTAAAAGTTACTCCAAACACACCCTTAGGGGCCTATTTTCTCTATTAAATTTGGGGGTGTTAATATTAGTCATCAGATTAACTTTAAAATAAAATTTGAAGAGATTTCAATTGCGAAAAACAAAAGTCATTTTGTTTATCTTTTGAGATTTGAATTGTATTGTACCTTATTATATAGATATTTTTTAAAAAAAATAAAAAAATTATATTTTTTCTATTTTACTAAACACAAAAAATTAATCATTCCTAATTTTCATCCCTCTTACCAAACATAAAGGAAGGAAAGAAGGGTTCGTCCTTTGAAGAATATAAAGTATATCACTCCCACTTTTCATCCTTTTATTTTTTTATCAACTCTACTGAACGGACCATTAAAGTGGTTGCGATTCTTATTAATCCAGTTACCCTAAAGGGACAGAAAAGAAAAAAAGAAAATATTAAAAATAAAGAATATATCTAAGAACATAAAAATTGAAATCTGAAACTACAAGTCAACATGGCAAGTAATCAAAGTCAATGACACCCTGTCACCATTGGAACTTGGAGGGGACACACAAAAAAAAAAAAAAAAGATTTAAATATTGTTTATGCATTATTATTTGCTCTCTCTCTCTCTCTCTCTCCTTTTTTTTTTTTTTGGTTGCAATATTTGTATATGGATCCACTTGAAGTTGAACAATAATGGTTTCCCTGCTTTTATTAAACCTTAGATCACAATTAACACTACTGGCCACTTACAATCAAATCGAGGTCGCATTGGAAGATCAAGATAAGACCAACTTCACTTGTTCCTACGGTACTTTTGCTTACCGCCGCATGCCTTTTAGGCTATGTAATGCCCCTAGAACCTTTCAACGTTGCATGATGGGAATCTTTAGTGATATGGTGGAGAAGATTGTTGAGGTATTTATATATGACTTTTCGGTCTTTGGGGATTTTTTCAGTGGATGCTTGGAGAATTTGGATATAGTTCTTGAGAGATGCGAAGAGAAGAGCCTAGTCTTGAATTGGGAGAAGTGTCATTTCATGGTGACACAAGGAATTGTTCTCGGGCACATCATCTCGGCGAAGGAGATCGAGGTTGACAAATCAAAGGTGGAGGTCATCTCTAACCTCCCTACACCGAGAGTCGTCAAGGATATCAGGTCGTTTCTGGGCCATGCTAGTTTTTACCGTCGCTTCATTAAAAATTTTAGTGCATTGGCCCGACCTTTGACCAATTTATTGTCTAAGGATGTCCCATTCGAGTGGTCGGATAATTGTGAAGCATTTTTTTACAAAACTCAAAAGCATGCTCACTACACCTCCAATTATGCGACCACCCAAGTGGGATTTACCTTTTGAGTTTATGTGCGAAGCGAGCGATTATGCGGTCAGCGCAGTGCTCGGTCAAAGGGAGGAGAATAGACTTTATGTAATATATTATGCTAGCAAAACGATCAACAAAGCCCAAATGAATCACACTACCACGGAAAAGGAGCTGCTAGCGATAGTATTAGCATTGGATAAATTTTGATCCTATATCATAGGTTCACCGATAATAGTCTATACTGATCACTCTGCTTTAAAGTATCTGTTGTCTAAGCAGGATGCCAAACCGAGACTTATCAGGTGAATCCTCCTCCTCCAAGAGTTCAATCTGACAATCAAAGACAAGAAGGGAGTGGAGAACGTGGTGGCGGATCATTTATCTTGACTGATGGTGCAAGAGGCCGATGAGCACATTCCTATCCCAGATTTATTCCCTAATGAACATTTACTTTCAATTCATTCTGTGTTTCCTTTGTATGCTGACATATGTAATTATCTTGCAACAGGACAAATACCACCGCAGTGGAGCCCAGAGGATCGAAGAAGATTTATGACGGATGTGAAGTACTTCTACTTCGACAACCCGTATCTGTTCAAGTACTGCCTTAACCAAGTCGTGCGAAGATGCATACCGGATAATGAACAGCGGGAAGTCCTTGCATTCTGCCATTCATAGGCATGCGGTGGCCATTTCTCTACGAAGAAAACTTCGGCAAAAATCCTACAGTCAGGTTTTTACTGGCCTTCTCTAATAAATGATTGTATTTCATTTTGTAAAAAGTGTGATAGGTGACAACGTTTAGGTAGTGTGACTCGGAGGAACATGATGCCCCTCTCCCCTGTGCTTGTTATAGAAGTATTTGATTGTTGGGGCATCGACTTCATGGGTCCCTTCCCTCTGTCGTTTGACTATCTATACATTCTATTGGATGTGGACTACATGTCTAAATGGGTGGAGGTTATCCCAACCAAGACCAATGACCACTGGGTCATGGTCAAATTCTTGAAAGAGAACACCTTTTCGAGGTTTGGGATGCCTCGGGCAATGATAAGCGATGGTGGATCATATTTCTGCAATATACCATTTGCATCTTTGATGCATAAATGTTGTCTCACACATAAGGCATCCATTGCATACCACCCACAAACCAATGGCCAAGTCGAGTTGGCCAATAGGGAGATTAAGAATATCTTAAAGAAGACGGTGAACCCAAATAGGAAAGATTGGTCATGTAGACTGATTGATGCACTATGGGCTTACCGCACCGCCTACAAGACTGTTTTAGGCATGTCTCCCTATCGGATCGTCTGTGGAAAGGCTTTCCATTTTCCAGTTGGGATGGAACACAAGGCCTATTGGGTCATAAAACTTTGAACTACAACTTGAGAATGGCCGGAGAAAATAGGAAGCTAAAACTGAATGAATTGGAAGAGATTAGAAGAGATGCGTATGAGAGCTCTAAAATTTCAAAAGAGATGGCTAAGATCTTTCATGAAAACTCTATTGCGAGGAAATCATTCGAGCTTGGCCAAAAAGTGCTTTTATACAACTCTCGCCTCTCGATCTTTCAAGGGAAACTCCGATCCCGTTAGGATGACCCCTATTTTGTCAAGGTGACCTACCCCAATGGAGCTGTGGAAGTCACAAACCCTGAGAATGGCAGGACATTCAAGGTCAATGGCCAAAGACTCAAGCCATTCTTTGAGGGTTTTGAAGGACAAGGAGTGGAGGAGGATTTGACGGATCTGATTTATCCGGAATTGGTGGAGGAGTAATTGGTTTTTATGCTTTTTAGTGTACAGTCATTTTTTATTTACTTAATTTACTTTTATTTCATGTTACTTACCTTCTTGTGTCATATAACACTGTTTTTCTTAGTTTCAGATATTGGTGTTTTTGTCAAAACTCAAGTGCGAGGTGTTCTCTAACCCTACTCATTTTTTTTACGATCCTTCATTGCATATCATATCTTTTTGTTACATTGAGGACAATGCATGAATCAAGTTGAGGGGTGAGGTGCACCATTTCCATGTTACACCAATGTTTGTGGAAGTCTTTGTGGATAATAAAAAATTTTGTGGTGAAAAACTCGCCTTTCACATATCATACAGATTTTTGTTTACATTAGCACAAATAATGTGAAAATTTTGAAAATTTTTGTGAAAAATATCTGAATGTTGATATATATTCCCTTATTTAGAGTGCTATGGGTTTGATGATATGTTGATCTTTGTTTTGAACCTTGAGCACATGAACATATTATAGAAGTTAATCCTATGCGTGAGTATCACATATGTATCTGCTTTTGAAATCAAATGTATGTGATCCTTGAATGTGTAATTTTGGCAATTTACGGTCTGGATTCATATTTTAAGCTTGACATAAATAGTGGAGATGATTAAGGACCCATGACAGCTTTAGTGCCAATCCTTTTTTGGAAGGAACTTACATTTACTCAAAGAACAATTTTTCAATGTCAAATTTGTTCAATAATCTCATTATGTTTGCCTTGGTTAGGTGCATGTGTGTAGTTGATTGACTTGTCTTCGAATGCATAAGGCTTCCTCATGCTTATCTAGAGGTGATCTTAGGCCATATTTTTGAATATTTTGAGCCTTAGCCTTGTTCTTGAGAATATATTATCCCTAGTGCCGTGATTGAGCCTTAATTGAAATTCATTTCTATGCCACACATTTGACCAAGCCCGTGAAAAATGATAAATATCTACCTTACCTTGGTTGTTCCTAGAACTGAATATGAGTGATTGTAAAAGAGAAGGAAGTATGGTGTGAAAATTCAAACAAATGGATAATTGATGTTGAAACTCAAGGAGTTGAATGGAAAAAGAATGAAATTCAAGAAAATGAAGAAAAGGGAGAAGAAGAAGAAAGAAGGATCAAAAGAAAAGGAAAATGTTAAGGAAAATAAAGAAAAGAAACAAAGAGTGTGGTGAATGTGTAAGAATGGAATGAAAATCCCATTAGAAGGGAGGTGTTTTTGAAATAAAAAGTCTTTCACTCGAAACAACCCTCTTTGTATCCTATGTCCTTCGTTTCTTTTGCCTCAATATCGCACCAAGGTCCCATTATAACCTTTGAAGTCCTAATTGATCTAGAGAAGCATGGGAGATGCATACTTTTAAAGAAAAAGATGAGTTAATCTTGCTACCCAATGCCCTAGCATTCTTTTCATGAGATTATGCCAAAGTCGTTTTATTTTCATACATAAACTTCATTTTTGGATTGCATGCGAGCACACTCTATTTTGTACACAAGATTCTATCTCACATGTACACATGAAGTGCATGCCAGGATAACTAGAGTATGTTTCATTGCTAAGAGTGACCTTGGTGAGTTTTGCATTGAAGCTGAATTTGGCTAGCCATTCGAATATGGATTCTATTGTGTAAATGCTAAAATTACTTGTCCAATTCACACACACACGAGTTGAAAATGAATGTGTAGGTGCATACTTTAGACTAGTATTTAAGGCTATAGTGATGCTCATGTGTGTTTAGTTCGGCCATTTGAACAATGTGTTAATTAGCTCCATGCTTGCAGAATAGGGGAATATTGCTCAAAGTTTTTGATATTTGAATGAATTAGGAATGCCCTTGTTAATTGCATAGGTGTCTTACATTGTGGGTGTTCATGTTGATAGTTAATTATAGAAATCCATGCCTTGTGTGTGAATGCATCAAAATTTTAAATCGCATTGCAATTTCGGTAATGATTTGGGCATGATGGGTCAAATTGTGGTTCACAAGTGTAGTACATGTTAGGGTGGAGTAGAGATCATAAAGAGAGTGCTAGAATGTGTAGGATAGGTCCTCAAATAAAGAGGAGTGGAAGTGTGTTGGACAGCAGGAGAATTTTGCAAATAAGGAAAAACCTACTGGTAGGCCATACCGGTAGGTTTTGCCCACTGGTCCTGCACCTACCGCAAAACATACCGATAGGTTTTGCTCATTGGAGTGAAACCTACCGGTAGGTTTCCATTAACATACCGGTAGGTTTCACCTTGAATGCTAAAATTAGGGCTTTTAATCGAATTTTTTCGAGGAAACCCTTCATTGTCTTCCTAAATCACTGACGCTAAAGCATTTCCCTCTCACTCAATACACTCCCAAGCTTCCAAATCTCTAACCTTTCTCACAAATCTCTCAATTCTCAACCCTTGTGCCATTGATTTGGTGATTTCTAGTGAAAATTTGAAGGTTTGCCCCCTTAGAAACCCTAGTTGCCAAAAATCTCATAAACCCTAATCTCTTCTACTTTCTTCAATCTCTCAAAGATCTTTGCAATGGCTTGCCAAGTGGTGATTCTCCGGGATGCCGTGGACCCAATTGAGGGTCTCATCTTAGCCTTCTTTGCACTGCTAACTTTTGGGGCACTGTTGTTGTGCATGGCCCGAACAAAACGAACTTGGCCTGACTCTCCACAACCCGAGGAAACGAGTACAAGAAAAAGGAGTGAGGAGGGGTCAAACGGGGATTGGAATGAACAACGAAAGAAGGCAAGGAATGAGGCGAGGTACCAATTGATCCAAGAGAAGAATGTCATGTGTGAGAGGTACCTCGACCACATTTCTCTTGGTCCAAGGAATGAGGTCGTTAGGATCATTACTGCCCATGGGATGACATTTTGGTTTTAGCCAGTGGAAGGGTTCAATTTGTCTTTATGCCGGGAATTCTACCAAAAGCTCAAGGTGGTGGAGGTGAATAAGGTTGAGATTTTGAGGACTAATGTAAGGGGTAAGACGTTTGATGTGACCCTTACGATTATTTCCACCCTCCTACATTATGAGAGACCTCCTTCCTCTACCCCGGTCTACCCTCATAACATCACTCGCACCAAAACTATCCCCGAGTACGTAGCATTGATGTATGAAGACCCGACTCAGTTCAAGGGAACGGTCCAAGTCGGGGGCCTCAAATATTCTTATGGGATTTTGAATAAACTTCTTCATTATAATCTACTTCCGAGGGGCGATGAGAAGACCCCTAACATTGAAAAGCTAGCCCTATTAGATGCGGTTATGTCGGGAAATGTAGTTGATTTTGCACTCATTGTGTGGGAAGTAATGAAGGACTTCGCTGAGACCCAAAAACCTAAGGCCAATCTACCTTTTGGGAGCTTAGTGCACGGATGTGCAAGTAGTTCAAAGTAAAGGCTTATGCATTTGACAAGCTCACTCCCCCCGAGACCGGGGCCATTGGGAAGGCCAGTAGCATGAAGAGGACGGCGATTGGCCGTAGTGAGCGGGGCAGGGTTTCGAGGCCAGAGTTAGACGCCGCTGGACCCTCCTATTCTGCACCATCAGTGGAGCCTGTTCCCCTAGGACCTTCATCTGCTGGGCCGTCTGTGTTTGTGCCATCGACCTCTGCACCTGAGTGCTCAATGTCTCAGTGGCTTCCTAGGAGTGACAGATGCTCGAGAATGTGGGGGTAGTTCGGGCTACACTATAGGGGTCAGATTGAGGACACTTTGGAGAGTTTGGTGGCTACGCCTTCCCTACTGAGCAGGGTGATAGAGTTCCAGGGGCAGGACACATAGATATTTTTCATCAGGGATCGGGTATAGTCAGGTACAAGTGACAAGGGCTGGGCCATTCACGTGAATGGTAGTCTTCTGTTCAAAAGAAGGGTTGTGGTTCCCCAGTCTACGAATTTGAGAGAGGAGATCCTAAGGGAGTTTCATTGCTCTCGTTTCGCTGTGCATTCAGGTGACACGAAGATGTATCATGATCTTCGCCCCCAATACTATTGGAGTGGGATGAAGAAACACGTCAGCGACTTTGTTATTAGATGTCTCACGTGTCAGCATGTCAAGGCTGAGCAGCAGAGATCAGCAGGGTTGTTCCAGCCTTTAGAGGTGGCTGAGTGAAAGTGAGAACACGTCACTATAGATTTTGTGACCCACTTACCACGGACATTGCGGGGGTGATTAGCACAAAATATTGCATATTCCAAGTGCATTTGCATCCCTTTTATGCTAGCTTTTGTGGTTAATATGAGTGGAAATGCATTGTTTGTGCTATTAATTGAATTTCAGTATGTTTGTAGATAATAGGCAATAAATGATGCTTATTAAGCCTTCTCATAGTTTTTAAGATGAATGAAGATGAAGGGATGACTTGAAGATAGCTCAAGAGGTGAAGAAACAAAGAAATTAGCAAAACAAGGGAAAACCTACTGGTAGGCCATACCGGTAGGTTTTAGCTACTAGACCTGCACCTACCGCAAGGTTTTGCTTACTGGAGTGAAACCTACCGGTAGGTTTCCATCGACCTACGTGTAGGTTTTGCTGAAACAGCTCAGATTTTGCATCTCAAGCTCTGTAACTTTGGGGGTCCCACCAAGCACTCTCCCACTTGTCCCTAACATGCCTTACACGCAGAACATCCCCTCATACACTCATGTTTGGACTTTTGGAGCTTTGGAAATTAATGAGGAGAAAGGAGAGAGAAGATGTTAGGTGTGTAGGCTATGGCTGCACTAGCCTGTCCAGCCCATGCCTTTCAACCCCCTATTGATTGGGATCATATCACACAGCTAGGGGAGGGCTCTATGGACGTTTTTGGAAAGCTCTTTCACCATTATTCAGGGGATATAGATTTACATTGTAATATAGAGAGAGAGTCCAAGTAAGAAGATGAATAGTGCTAGAGAGAGAAGTTAATATTTTTGCATTTCCTTCCATACATTGCCTTGTAATCCATTGTAAGACTTGTTTAAGTTTTGTTTAATGTCTTTAATGTCATTTATTACAAGCATATTTCAAGTTTAGTCTTTCATTCTAGCTTTTACCATTAATGCATTCAAGTTTTCATCTCAAAGATTTTCAAATGGGTATTAAATGCACTTTTCTATAGTTTTGTGTTTTTTTTGCATTAACTTAGCTCAAATCTTCATTCCCTTACAATGTCTTTCCATTTCATTATTGTCTTTGCATTAAGCATGAGTAGCTAAGCTTTTAAGTTGGCTAATCCAAGGCAGACCTCCTCTTGGGTATGCCATTTAAACTCATTTTCTTTCTCCCTCGCAGTGTACGTTGGTTCGGTTTGAGTGGGTTGGGGTGTGGACAAGGTTGTGAGTTCTTGATATAGCGTAGGCATTGTCACGGGGTATGCTTGAATTCTCACCTCCATTTTAGTCCCGAGCTTCCCACGAATCAATTGAACATCTAGACACCATTGGGGGAAGATCTTGAGTTGAGTTGGCATTCCCATTGGAATGAACCCTTCGGATTAGCTAACACTTTTCCCATTTCATTTTTATCAAGATACAATCACAACCCAAACTTCAAACAACAAAAGATTTTTACACTTTACCCTTTTTAGAAAAATCACATTCTATACGATTCACTTCCTTCCCTGAGGAGACGACCTTGGAATACGATTTCCAAGTAAAAAATGACACTCAAAAGACTCCTTGCACTTGGGGAGCACTTTTGTTCACACACACAATTTTGCGCATTTCAATTCATCCACCATTCCATTGTCCTTTCTTTTGACATCATTCCAAGGGAGAGTGACACTCCCCTTCACACATACGCCATACACATATTGAGGGATGATGTTCGGAACTTAGGGACTATAACGGAAAACAATTAAGCAGGGGGCATGACGCGATGTGGGTGATAGTGGACCGGCTTACGAAGTCGGCACACTTTTTGGCAGTGCAAATGACCTTTACACTGGAGGAATTCTGCAGGATGTACATACGAGAGATAATCCGGCTAAATGAGATGCCCGTATCTATAGTATCGAATCGCGATCCCAGGTTCACGACCCGTTTTTAGGAGAGTTTCCAGTGGGCTATGGGGACACAGCTGATGATGAGTACCGTTTTTCATCCCTAGATGGATGGTCAGTTGGAGATGACCATCCAGACTTTAGAGGACATGATATGGGCATGCGTCCTTAATCTCAAGGGTAGTTTGGAAGAGCGCTTACCTTTAGTGGAGTTCACCTATAATAACAGTTATCAAGAGAGCATACAGATGGCACCCTATGAGGCACTTTATGGGAGGTCGTGCCATTCTCTGATTTGTTGGACAGAGGTTGGGGAGAGACCCTCTAAGGGTTCGAATTTGATTAGAGACACCTCGGAGAAGGTGGACTTGATACGGAAGATTCTTCTCACGGCTTAGAGCCAGCAGAAGAGCTACGCCAACAAATGGCGGCGACCTCTAGAGTTTGAGGTTGTAGATCACGTGTTTTGAAGGTGATGCCTAAGAGGGGAGTGGTCAAGTTTGGGAACTGAGGGAAGCTATCGCCGAGGTATATCGGATCCTTCAAGGTACTTGAGAGGGTTGACACAATTGCTTACCGGTTGGCATTACCGCCAAATTATTAGGTGTTCACGCGGTGTTCCATGTCTCTATGCTTCAGAAGTACACTCCAAATCTGACACATGTGGCGGATTGGAGTGAGCTAGTTGCTGATGCGGATAAGACCTTCGAGGAGGGACCGGTGCGTATCATGGATAGCCAAGAGCAGGTTTTGCGAGACAAGACTTTGAGGCTGGTGAAGGTGTTGTGGCAGCACCGTGGTGTGGAGGAGACGACATGGGAGTGTGAGGACACTATCCGGACCACCTATCCGTTCTTGTTCAAGGATGGAGGTACCTTCTTGTAGTCATAAAGTACTGTATGACTGTTGCATATGCTTGTGGTTGAATGTGCATGTGTGTGTAAATTTTGAGGGCGAAATTTTTTTTAAGGGGGGAAGAATGTAAAACCCGGAAAAATTTAAATTTTTATGAAAAACGACAAAATAGTAATTAGTCGCTATGGTACCAATTAAAAAATTAAATTTTTCTAGAACTCGGATGACGAGACGGACCTCACCGTTGGATTCGTCTTGCGAAATCTTGTTACTTAATCAATTTTCGTTGAATTCTGAGAAGGTCGGATTTTTTGCGTTTTACGATACGATCGGGCGTGGCGCGGCTAAAATAAACGCGATCGGGTTTTAATTGTGAAATATGAAAATATTTTAAAGTTGGTTCAAATAAAATATATTGAATATAATATGGAAAGAGATTTAATTGATTCGGAACAAAATCGGATCAGAAAAAAACGAGACGTGTGGTGCAACAAGGGCCAAATATTAAAGAGTATAAATAGGGGAGAAAATCATATTTTCTCCCCATTTTACACCATATTTTTGGGAGAGAGAAAGAAGAGAGAAATTAGGGCTTCTTCAAGATTCTCTCTACGATCTCGGGCCAACCGCTCGTCGAATCGATTCGGGCCAAGAACAAAAGTTGATCTACTCGACGAGAGCTATGTCTACGTACCAAAAATCGGGGATTTCACCGAAGTTTCAAGAACATAATATTTAGAAATCAAGGTTTGAAGCTTGATTTAGGTTCTTGGGAGTTTCTACCACTTGTATTACGCTTCAAGAGGTAGGGTTCTTCTCATAGCTAGGTTTATTTTCAACCTAGGGTTTCGTATGAAATTGGTAGTGTGATTTGAGATGAAATCTCTTGTCTAAATGTATTTCTAGTGTAACTAGAGTACGTGAAATGATATAAGAATGTATTAAACCAATTTTGCATGAATTGGGTATTGTTGAAGTTGCTTGTTTGGTGATTTCAAGAAAATGTGATAAATTGAGTATGATTATGTGTTACATGATTATGTACTTTAAAGGTGTTTGATAAAATACCTATGATTTATAGGTATGTTATTTGAATGAAATTGATATAACATGCTTTGTGGTGATGTTAGAATGTAATTATATGCTAGATGATATATGTTACATTGAGGATTTGAAATTGTTCATATTGTGCTCATGACATGTTGAATATGATGTTGTAATTGAAATTGAGATCTTGGTTGCATAATGATATGAAATACAATTGTATATTATATTGCATATGCACGAGTAGCACCACATTCGTGGGCAATTGGCATGGGTGTGGGTGTGTGCATGATTTTGATCAAACACCATTCTTGGTGGATGATGCGTTGGCTCGGGAAAGTTGGACCGAGGTTCGACTGAGTTACACGAGTTTGCATTGAATATAGGGTCGGGGTTAGCAAGAAGGGTTAGATTATCCCTCGAGTGCAAGACCAGGTGATTTGGATATGCACTCCGTTGGTATTGAGTTCATAAAGTGTGTTGGCATATACGGAGTTGTTGGTGGAAGTCCATAAATGCCGTGTCGGTTGGGTGTCCGTTGGTGGAAGTCCATAAATACCCACCACAAGAAAGACCCGAGATTTATAAATGGTCATCGGATGTGTAACATCAATGACAGGGGCTTGGAATGTCTAGATTCATACGCACGGTATTGCATGTGTTATGGGAGCCGGTGGAGGGCTTGAGTTGCATTGCATGTGTGAGTCTCACGTCATAACATGACATAGTATTGTGACATTCATCATTGAATTGTATATTATTGAATGGATGTATGTTGATTGTTGAATTGCATGTGAACATTTCATATTCATCTGGGTTGGGGAGTAACCTCTTTAGGAGATACCCTATTGAGCGTGACTCACCCTTTATGGGAATAACATTTCAGGTGCGGGATAGGCGTCGGTGGATGACCGTCACATGGGACCTAGTGAGAAGAATCCGGATTATGGCTTTAAATTGCATTTTGTAAACCAAATTGTGCAATTAGTTTTGGACATGTAATGTCATATAAACGATTATAAAATGAACTCATATGGACTATATTTTTTGTAAAATTTGATGCTATGTGAGTTTGGATAGATGTTGTATGAGATTGGGTGAGCTGAAGTTGAAAAATGATTAAATTGGGGGAAAACTGAGCTCTGCTACCGATAGCACGTTGATTAGCTACCATTAGCACAAGTGCAGTGGCCAACTACTAGTAGCTCATTTCACAGCTATTGGTAGCTCACGGACAGTGGGCTCAGCTACCGATAGCTCGTTTCACAGTTGTCGATAGCTCGCTGGCAGAGGGCTTAGCTACTGGTAGCATGTATACAAGCTACCGATAGCTCCTTCAAAATTTTCAAAAATATAAAAATAACTTTGCCAAGCCTTCGGGCCTTAAGCCATTTTGTTCAAAGGATATAAATGGCCTAATATTAAGGACAAATTGATATATATTGGACTTTGGAATGGTTAAGTACTAATTGAAACGTATACAGGTTATGCATTTGAGAGTGCTCCGGTACAAGGGAGACTCTGTCAAACTCTGTGTTGGTTATGATCCCGGTGAAGCGAATGTGATGACGTGATGACGTGATGCTGGGTTATGCGGCACTCACAAGTATTTCTACGGGTTGATGGTTGATTAACGGGTTGAGAAATGACCCCCGATTTTAGGGGCTTCACACAGATACACTTGCATTGATATGTACTATTTTTGAAGCTCATTAATCGTACAAAATCTCAATTGTTTTACATTCATTATGTAAATATATTATACGTGTGTAAATATATTGTAGGCATGCAAGAGCACCATGAAACAAATATCAGAATGTATTGTCTATAGTGGTGCATTACTCACATTGATAGGAAATGTTTTGTGCAGGTTTTAACTCTAATAAAGGGTTCTTTGACATCTAAAAGTTTGCTCAATTATGTCTTCAACCCTACTACTTTAAACAAAAACATCGGGTATCATTAACGTTTGGTTCCCTAGATCTATGATATACAGTAGGAAGTTGAGGGACTGATCTTGTTAAATGAGATCGAAGTTTACATGCAAAAAAAGGTTGCAAATATCTCCTCTTACTAGTTTGACACTTAATAGATATTGGGTAATAAGTTTGGTTTGCGTGGGTGGTGGGAGAACTGTACTATGTTGAGATGGATTTTGTAATATCTCTCTTTCTGTAAAGTTATGATGCCTTTTTCTTGTACATTATTTTTTAACTTCAGAAGGTATATTTAGTGTAAGAGTGCAGGTATTAATACAATGATATGATTGATTCATGGAGATCTAAGACTCATTTGTTTGAGTCACCAAAATAGTCTATCAACATGCGGGCGGTAGGGAGAGCTTTGCCGCCTTTGTGGTCCCACCCGGCTCGAATCCGGATTAGTTGGAGCCCAATATGACTTTCGGATACCGGATGGTCTGACCAAAAAAAAAAAATATGCATATATCTAATCCTCTTTAGATGTCATAATAATGGGAGACTTATATATTGGATTATGATAAAGGAAAAAAGAAGAGCTTAAAAATTCATAGTCTTATGTAAAAAATTTGGCTTACAAAGATCCAATTACGTTATGACACATCAACAGTCATTGAATCCACCCCTTGTTGAAAATTGAAGGGCCCACACATTTTATTTATATTGCATACCTTATCTATGCGTACATCTTTGCCTTTTTCAAAAATAGTAGAAAAACTGATCACAAGAAACACAACCCAAATTCCATCAAAAGTCACTAAACCTAGAATTTCAAAATCCATGTTGCATAATCTATTTTTACTAAATTATCGTGATTTAAACCTCCACTTAGATTGATGCTAGATTCTGAAACCGATCAGCTGAGGCATCGGCACGTCTCCTGTTTTGGGCTAGGCCTATAATTTAGGCACAACTCGAACATGGGTTCGGCAGGCACAATACGGGCATGACACAAGAATGGCTTGAGCAAGCTTAACATTCATTTTTTCCTTATTTTTTGGCCAAAAATGTCATTTCACTCCTCTCAACAGTTATATAACGGCTAGTTTGAGAGATAAAGTTTGAATTGAATATTTTTAACTTCTATATGTCATATTTACTCTCCCAACGACACTATAAGGGCTAGTTTAAGGGGAAGTTTTGGAATCTAATATTTCTCAATTCTCTATAAATATATACCATACTTTCATTTCTTTTTTTCTCCTCACAAGAATTACTCATTTTCTCTCTACTCTCTTTCTTTCTCTCCACAATCTCTCTTTCTCCCTACACAAATTTATACATCTACATCTACAAGACTACTAGTACAAGTTGTAATTTACAACTACAAGTCTACATATTCATGTCTACAATTAAAAGTCCACTTCTGCATCTTTTAGAATAAGCCTGCATCTACATCTATAATTACAAGTATGCATCAACATCTTCAATTTCAAGTCAATTACTTCAATCTAGTTGAGGTAGATTTGTATTAATTGCAGTTACGTCGTTTAATTGTAGGTATTGACTTTAATTGAAAAAAATGGACCATAAGGATTTTTGACTTTTGAGAATTTAGATTTTCGTGAATTCAATGAAATTGAAGATGTGCCCGAAGGTTCAAATGAACCTTCAAACCATGCTGCAACTAGTAGTCGTTGTAAGAGAAAAGGAACCCACCCATTTAAAGTATGAAACCATTTTAGTGAAGAAAAAATAAAAATCAGAATATGGAAACAAGGGCTATATGCAATTATTATAAATTTGACTTTAGTTGCAAAAGCAATGACAACTAGGGTGACCTCGACCGACATTGGAAAAGATGTTTGGCAGATAATGGTGCTAGTAATGCCTCTAGACAAACCCAACTTAGTCAAACTACAAGTAGTTTGCCACCCTACTCTCAAAGAAAATTAAGAGAAGAGTTAACCAAAAAAATATAGTAGTAGTAGAGCAACCTTTTACTTTTACAGATTTGAAAATTATGTTAAATCATATCTTAATCCGTCTTTGTTTAGTAATTATAGAAATACTACTAGAAGTGATTGTTTAAAGGTTTTAATGAAATGAAAAAAGATTATTATTGCTTTGATGGGTTTTAATTTGATTCAAGGGGAGGATACTATGGTCAGATTGCTTCGGATTGCTGGGATTTTCAGAAAATCCTCTGAGTCATGCTTTAATCAGAGGTGTTTCGTTGCTTTTTTTTTTTGACAGTTATGGAGGGAAAGGTGTAATAGAAGATTTGAGGATGTGAGTCTTCATTTTTCTGATGTGGTCAAGAAGGTTATGTATATACTAAAGCTTCAACGTTTTTTGGTTAAACCAAAGGTTGGAGAATTGTCCAAAGGCAGAGACTTGTTGCAGGCTTTGAATGTACAAGTACCCTCTATGGTTTTTTTTTTTGAAAAAAAGACAGAGAGACATCAGAAAGTTCTATGGTTAAAACTAGAGAGTATTGTGGGTTAAATGGTTATATCCTCCTGAAGGTATATTGAAAATTAATGTGGATAGAGCTGCTAAAGGGAATCCAGGTAGTTTAGGGGGTAGTGTGAGACTGAGAAATCAAATAGGGCAGCTAGCATTTGTAGCTTCTTTGTTTTATGGCTAATGTACAAATATGGAGGCTGAGTGTAGAGCATTACTGGATGGCTTAAGGCTGTTTCACAGATTTGGCTTGAGGAATTATAAGTTGATTATTCAATCTGATTCTAAAGTTTAGTGGATATGATTTAATGTAAAACACAACCTTCTTGGATTTTTTGGGACTTTCTCTATCAAGTTCTATTGGTTTTGAGTAGGATGGATTCTTCACTTGTTCATATATACAGAGAGGCTAACACAGACACAGTAGCAGATTATTTGGCAAATAAAGGGGTCCAAGATAGAGATTCAAGGGAGTACACTTCAGTTGATTCTTTGCCTTTCCAAGCACGCCTTCTCTTATTTCAAAATCAAAAGCAGATTCAAACAATGAGAAGGAGGACTTCGGTGCATTCCTGTTTTGAACACTAATAAAAGATGGGTTTAGGAATTTTCCAATTTTTTTTTAACAATTCTTTTATTTATTTTATTTTTTTTGGGAGGAGGAGAGAGAAAGGGACTTAAACCCTTGATCTCAAGAAAGCAAAACCTTCACAATGTAAAGAGTACTATTAGACCAAAAACTCATTGGTCAACAATTCTTTTATTGCCAATGTGTTTAGATTGCTTTCCAAGGGTAAGGTTTATGTCCCCTCCTGGTTGTGTAATCCTTTCTTAAATCAATAAATTATTCTTCTTTAGCTTAAAAAAAAGTTTTAATTAAACTTCATATAAAAAATTAGGGAATCAGTTCTTTTTATTGTTTCATCTCCTTCTAGGTAATAAGAATTTCATTTATGCAAAAAAATAGTTTAAAATCTAGAAATTTTAAATCTGATATTTACAACTATTGGAACTCTATATTTCTTATGTTACAATCTGGTATAGATTATCATAAGGTAATTTCAGATTTTATTAATGATAAATATCATACTATGTATATCCTCACATAATTGGGAATTGGTTTTTATTTTCCTAGAATTTTTGAAACTTCTCTATAATACTACAAATATTTGTTCAGGTCGTACTTCATGTGTTGTGCTTAGTCAAGTTTACAATATTTCTATTACTTTTGCCACATATAGAGAAAATAGAATTTTTGTGGACATTGGTTCAATAATGAAAGAAATATTTTAAAAATATCAAGAGTACATGCTATTTATTTTTTATTTAGGTGCTGTAATGGATCCTAGAATAAAATTAGTGGTTGGTTGTAAAGGTGCTACTAAATTGAAACATGTCACTTTATATTATTGTAGACAATATTAGTAATATATTAGCTTTTATGTATAATGCATATCAATCTAACTATACATATAATAAAATAACTACTTCTTTATCATTTCCTTCAAGTACCAGTGACTCAACATGGTCTATACTTGTCAAGACAGGAGAACAAAGATTCGGTGTAATTTATTCGTGCTATGAACTCTACAAATATTTAAAAACTAATTTGATAGGATTTCTTACTCAAGAGCAAATAGAAAATTTTTATAAGACCTTCTACAAAATTTTGTGCATCGGCTTTTAACTAGGTCAAAATCAAGTCGAAAGTCTGGGTCAGCGAGTCACCCACGTCGGGACGAGAATTGTGCATTCGGATGCACCTATTTATGTGTGTCCAAATGAGAAATTTGCGTCCGAATATGTTAATTAGTATCCGGGCAGGGAGTTTGGACCATTGGGAAGCAAGTTTACCATCGAGACGCGCCTTCGAGGTTAGCCCGATCAGTTTTTAGTATTTCTCTTCGTTTTCCACCCAATAAATACCTTAGGGCCACAATCTAAAGTATCTTTACCTATTGTTCAACCCCAAGAAGCCTAGGAAATTTTGAGGAGAAGAAAATGAGGAAGAATGGGCAAAATCTTGAAGGATTACTGCGTGGTAATCACAACAAAACATGTTAGGATCAAGATCTAAGGAATCAAGGTAGGGGTTCTTTCTCAAATTCATTAATTGATGATTAGTGTTATATAATATAACTTTCTCATCCTTATTATGATATAAATAATTGATTTACAATATTTTTATATTCGTTTGAATCCATGATTCATTTTTTGAACAAAATACATGATTTGCTTCCAAGATCTATCCGTTCTTGATTTAAAAACCTAGTTCTTGATTCCTATTCTATATATGTGATAGATCTACGAGGTTTTTACATTGTTTTAAAAATATATGATTCAATTCTTGAATAAACACATGATTTACATCCAAGTATATGTTTTACATCCAAAAATCATATGTTCTTGATTACTATCAATTCAAAGAATTTTTTTGGGGATCTCTGACATTTTTTCTTGAATTATTCATTTGGAAAAGTTATGAAATTATGATTCTTGAATGTAGTTGAATTTTATGAAAATTTTGTAAAAATTATCTCGTGTATGGGTGGGTGCGATGAACGTGAGTTGCACTCGAATCTATATCACAAAGTGTTTAGATGTTGTTTCTTACCTCGAGGGGTTCGAAGGTTTCATATCATTCGTAGTAGAGTTGGTGTCTTTCGAGGACCAAACCACTATTCGTTCACGGTGATCGAGGTTGGGGTTTAGTATACTAGTCCTAAGGAGGATTCGTCACTGTCGATACATCGATATACGCCCGTCCTTAAGTTTTATTGCCCAGTGGAGATTGGTTGGTTGGTTTGTGATTGAGGTGTGTTGTAGACCAAATATGTTCGGTGTGTATATTCATGCTAGTCTACTTGAGTACATGAGATATAATGTTTGTGAATAACTGTTGCTTTGGGAATAAGTTTTACTTTTGTAAACTTTACTATTTGGTACCGTAAACTTGAAATCTTATTAACTATCAGTGTTATACTTCAAGGTATTTTATGCGATTTTACAAACTTAGTACTTGTTTTTATGATTTCTAAACCTTGTTTGGGGTTGAGAAGGTTTTCCTACTAAGCTTTTTGCTGACCCTACCATAACATTTTTCAAATTACAGTCTAGAGGAAGAACTCGGATTGGATAAGCAGGTTGAAGATGAGGTGACAACAAATTAAGATGTGGATCTGGATGTTAGGACTTAGAGAGTGTCTTTCTAGTTTAAATTTCTGAAGTTCGGCTATTAGACAACGTTTTGGAATATTTTTTTTATTAGTTAGTTGAAAGATTAGTATTCTAGTTTTGGATGTAATCCAATGATCTATTTATGTTTCTTTGGAGATTTATGTAGTTAGATATTGGATGATAAATGATTTTATTTATTTAATAGAACTTTAGTATGCTCTCATAGTTGGATGTTGTACAGATAGTGATATCTTCTCAGGTGGATTTTGGACCATTACAATTTTGATATTTTTGGATTATGAAAATTATATAAAAAGAACTTTCCTGTGCTTTCCATCATGACAGAAGATATACTAACACCTCTGGTGTCTACAGTACCATCGGAGTCTAATTGTAGTGCAAATAATAGGGGTATTGAACAAGTGCAAGAATAGATTAACTTCAGAAATTTTGGATTGTCTTATGTACATGAACGACAAGGAGGATGCAAGACTTATAGGTCAAAGTTGGAAAAATGATATGACTAAAGACTTTGCGAACTTAGATACAAGAAACACATCAAATAAGTAGTGGACAAATATATTTTAATTTTTTTGTATTTTTTATACACATTGTTTAATTTTATTTGACATTGTATCTCATGCATTGCATTATTTTTTATTTTTCTTCAATTTGTATTATTTCTCTAGCACCGAGTAAGACTCATTACATCCCTCCTTTAGGTGTGGGTTCGCCCAACAAATTTTAATCGACCAATAGATATTTATTTAAACATTAAAAGATTTTATTCACCTTAATTAGTTGAGAAATGATACATAGGAACGACACAAGCATGACATGAAGCACAGTTAAGCACAGAAGTTTATGGGCCTTGTCGGCATGACACCATACACGACGTTTGACACCACTACTGCTAAAAAGAATTTTCATAAATGAACTAAAAAATAAAATGAAAGAGCACTAAAAATATTCAAAATATATTACTGCGGGAATAACCCTATTTTTAAACCCCGATTACCAAGATGTTGATGCAATTGACGAAGGACTTGTCAATCTTAGTTGATACAACCCTTCACCTATAAGCAATCACCATTTTATTCCCTCCACTCACATACAACACAACAGGGTCATCTGCCCCAGTCATTATCCTTTATCCTCCCCATTTCAGTATGTGCAACACAATGATTCTTAGCAACAATCTGTCTCTTCCATAGTAGTGAAAGGACCCGAACAACAATTTCACATACATGTAGTGGTGCAATCATCTCAGGACCCTTTGGATCACAACACCGACACCTATCTTTTTTGCTGACCCCCTTAAAACCTAGAGTTATCATTTGCTTCATCTCTAAAGCTATATCTTGTAATTCAAAAACAGAGATCAGTTTGATGGCTATTCCTGTTTTCAATTTATATAATGCATATGCATATTTCAAAGACCAAAAAATGAATAATATAAACGCACAAAAAATAATATAGCAGCCCACTGATGTAAACCCATCAAACTAAATCATTTATCATCCATAATAACTAAAGCATCATCCAAAACAATTATGCCAAACCATGCCAATTAAATCCAAAAACTAAATATTATCTTACAGCAGAATAAATAAAATATTATTCTTAACATTGTCTCATAAGTAACCTCCTAATCTAGAACATAAAAAGAAATAGCTTTAAACTTCCATCTCGGGATCCACGTTCCCATCAATCTGAGCTTCCCAATTTACCTGCTCATCCAATCTGAACTCTTCCTCTAGACTATAATCTGAATTAAAAAAAAAAGATATTGTGTAAGACCCCATAATTAACTAAGAATAATATCATATTAATATTTCTCCTAGAATGAATAAAAGGATTGTATAAATCTTTAATCATTGTTAAAAGATTGATCATGAAATTTGAGTTTCAGACGAATTGACTTTCGGGTCAAACATAGTTTTGAATGTGTTTAATCTTGAGAGGGATGATTAGGTAAGTTTCTAAATATTTTTAAGTCAAAATAAGGTCTCCATTGAATCTGTAAGGTCGAGAAACTTTAGGAAAGGTAATATAGGGTGTATTGGAAGTTAGGAAGTATTTTGGAGTTAAAACACATTTTAGAAAGAATTCGGGTAGAAAGTAAATTGACACTATCTTAGTATTTTAGCCATAACATTTTACTCCGAACTACGATTGAGCTAATTTTTGGACATTAGAAACTAGACTTCAAGCTCTACCAAAATGTATTTCACAAAAATTTCCTAAATCGACTTTTAAATAGGTGAAAACTGCTCCAGAAGTCGGGATAGAAAGTTGGCACCATCCGGACGCCCCAAGCACCATGTGGACAACACTCCCTACCATGAAATCTTATTTTTCATCAAAAACAAATATTTGGCACCGTCCGGACGTCCCTAGAACCATCCAGATCCCACCCTAAAATGGCCCCGGTCAGTTTTAGGCTTTTTCTCCGTTTTTCACCCTATAAATACCATAAGGACGTACTTTTAGCCATGTTTCATCAATTTTCAACCCTTGGCAATCCTAGAGAGTGAGACAGAAGGAGAAAACACAAGATTCAAAGGGATTCTCACGTTGAGATTGATTCAAATACGCTAGGGCTATCTTCAAACATCGGATTGAGGTAGGGGATTCTTCTCAAGGTTTTTCATTGAGAATTAGGGTATAATTATACATGTGTTAAATCTTCTAGATTATTATATGATAAATAATATTTTCGTTCTTGGTTTCTTTTGATTAACTTACTGCTCGTTCTTGATTTCTTTTCGAGTAACATGTGGTTTTTAACTAGATGCAAGTCTTGCTTTCAAGAAACATTGTTCTTGAATTTCCTAAACCCTAGTTTTTGTTAAACACATGTTTTAAGTGAAAGACCTATTGATTCTTGAATTCTAAAATTTCTATTATTGATTAAATTAGGTTTTCAATCAACTACTTGTTCTTGTTTCAAGACATTGTAATTTTTAGTAAACCTTTGGAATTTGGATATCGAAATTGTAAAGGTTTTCTTGATATGATCTCTTCCATATTTTAATTCCTTTGTTCTGTAGTATATCGAGAATTGTGCAATTGTGATAGTTAAATTTTTAATGAAATTTGTGATTTGTTAAGATTGTAGTTGTCGAGAAAATTTTGGTTTCATCTCTTGTATGGTTTGGGTGTGACGAACTTGAATTGTCTTCGAGAGCTGACGTAGAGTGTTAGAGGTTAGTCTATCCAAGTGGGGGTGAGATGGTTGCCTAAAATTTGTAGTGGATTGTTGTTTGTGAGAGCAACCACGACTGTTCATGTAGGTTCGAGGCTGAGGGATGGTATACCTTTCCTAGGAATGATTCGTCAATGCTGTGGGAGACAATATACGCCTTTCCTAAAGTGGTTTGTGATGTGCCTTGCGGGGAATTAATGAGGTTATGTGTTTATGGTTGGTGAACGAGATATAATCGTTGTGTAGATTCCTAAGAAGCAACCAACATACATGAGAATATGAGATGATGCTGCTAAGTTATTTATTGATTACTTTAATTTCTTGCATGTTTATTCTTGTCATTGATTTACTATATTCTGTATACTTGAGATTATTACAACTATCATGGTTTTACTCTCAAAAATTTATAAATGCTATTTTCCAAAAAGAGACTTGCCTTCTTTATGTTGTTTTAAAACTTTGTTGGGGTCTGAGAGGGATTTCCTACGGGCTTTTGCTCACCCCCTACAACCACACTCTTACAGATTTTGTCACATAAGAGAATGTCGATGTGGATGAGCATTACAAGCTGCTGGAGAATCAAGATGTGGAACCTGTCTTAGAGGAATATAATTGTTTTATTTTTGTTTTATAGTTTGAGAGATTTGTATGAAACAATGTTTTAGCTAGTTTTAATTATTCCACTGCTAGATATTATTTGGTATTGAATTGTAAGTTGGAGAAGTTACAATATTTTATTAACTTTAGTATTAAGTTTTTTTTAGATGGATGAATAGATTACTATTTAATGGTTATTGTTAGTTTCTCTCGTGATTTGATGGTTTCTAGACAATAATGTCTTTCAGGGTGGATTTTGGAGTGTTACATGTTGTTTGTAAGGGGTGAGCACTAAGCTCTGTGGGAAAATCCTCTCAAGCTCGAACAAGGTTTTGAAAACCTATAAAACAGGTCGGTCTCATTTTACAAAATATTATGTACAACTTTTGAAATAAAACAGTGACAGTTCATCAGATCTCAAGTTTACATAGTAGTAATAAATAAAGTGAAGAAGTAAAATCAACTTTTAAACAACAAACCATTAGCACCACTGTATCTCAGGTATATAGTAAGACTTAGCATGAATACACACATTGAGAATATCTTGGTCAACACACACACTCAATTCTCACAAGGATACAAAACTCCGTCGGCAATGACAAATCTAGCCGAGGAATAATATACTAGCCCCTAGCCTCGATACCCGTGAGCGAATAGTGGTTTGGTCCTCACAAAGCACCAACTCCACTACGAGTGGTAGGGAACCTTCAAACTCACTCAGAGTAAGAAATGTATCTACCAACTCTATGATACCCAGTCAACGGTCATACATGTTCATCAAAACATCTACACAATAGATACAATACCAAACCAATTTACCAAATCACAGGTAAATCAAGAACTATAATTCCACAGGTATTTTTCCAATAGAACAACTCAAGAAAATATGCAAGAGATCATCAATAAATATTATTTTATTATTCAAACAAAATACTAGAGTTTTTAAATCAAGAACAATGAAATATCAAGGGTAAAATCTATATTTCTTAAAAACTAGGATTTTGATAACAAGAACGAGAGTTTTTATGGCTATCAAAATGATAACCTTATTCAAAACATGATACAATTTGCAAGAAAACCAAGAAACAATGATTTCACAATATATACATACGATTTAGAATTAAATCATACATATATATTAACCCTACCCTCAATGAAAGGGTTAAGGAAGAAATCCTTACCTTGATTCTTGAGATATTGATCTTAACGTGTTTCGTTGTGATTACCCCACGTTAATCCTTCAAGATTTAGCATGTTCTTCCTCCTTTTCTTCTCCTTAAACTTTTTCAGGCTTCTTTGAGTTGAAAAATAGGTAAACACACTTTAGATCACGGCCCTAGGTATTTATAGGCTGAAAATTTGAGAATTCTCATGCGGGAGGGTAAGAGTCTGAACCTACCCTCCAGTTCGATTTTGATCTAGTTAGAAGCCGATTCATGACTTGATCCGAAATATGTACACCCAAGCGCAGGCGGTCAAGTTGTAGTAATAATTCGGTTAAATCCAGAGTCGAATCCACAGGGAACTAATGTTGGTGTTTCGAAGTAAGTAGTGACATAGACCAAAGTGACTGCAACTCATGAGATTTAAAGTTATGATGTCTATGGATTTTCCTGGATAGAATATCAAATTCTTTCCAAGAGGATTTTCTAGAAAAAAACATAATATAATCTCAAATGTAAAAGTTATCCTTTAGCTCGAGAATCTGGACATGAATTCAATCATCTGGTTGTTATACTTATGCTTGAGAACTCAATTAACTCATGTGTCAACATAAAGTTAATCGGAAGATAACAATGGATTGTGAGAATTAAGAGCATGATTCCGATGCCTTTGTAGAGATTTACAAGAAATGTTTGTGCCGAGACTCAACCCGTCTACAAATAAGCAAGTGTTTCTACAAGACATCCAACCATGGTGTTAGTATTCCATTCTTAGTTGAAGCACAATAATGATGAAGATTGAAAGGTAGTCATGAAGATCTAGCTGGAGTACTTGCACATGACCAATGAGTCTTCATATGCCAAGAGTCATCTATGTCATAGAAAGGACTCATGGTTGTGCAAAGTACCTTAGCTTTGCTAGATGCATTCAATCATTCAATAAGCAAGTAAGAGATAAAGCATAAACGAAATGCACAAATATAACTTTTGAATGATTTATACATGTCCATCACCTCTTATTAAAGAGTGAATGAGAAACTACTCACTCTTCATGGCTTTGGTAAAGCTAGCAAAGTGAGTGATTCTCATCCCCCCAAGTATAGGAGTTACAAGGTAAAACACACAACATAAGGAGCCGATCTTCAACGAAGAATGAGTGAATCATATTCCACCCTTCACGGCTTTGGTAAAGCTTTAAAAAAGTGGAAGAGTTTCACTCCTCTAAGGGAAGAAGGAAGCTCAAACAATGGAAGCAAATGAAACTAATAAGGAAAGTTGTGAGATCATGGTGTCCCACATCGGTTAGGGAAGGGAAAGTTGATGGGCTTATAAGTAAGCCCCTCGCCTTACATGGCATAAGACCTTTTCCCAGGGGTACTGGGAGGAACAAAACCGTGAGGGCCAGTGGGCCCAAAGCGGACAATATTATGCCATGCGGAGGGTGGGGTGTTACAGAAGTAGAAGAAAGTTAGTCACTTTTGGAGGGTTTCCTCCTCAACCAAAAGATGATATATCTTCCTCTATGAAAGTAAATGTAAGTCTAACTCTACAACTAGCTCTAGCTCTCCTAAGTGTATCTCCCCTTGAAGTTCCCACAATGGGAGTATTTATAGGCAAGGAGGAGGGGGCAAGGAAATGTGAAAGAATAGCACAAGGTCTTCAAAGTCCAAGTGAATGCCCTAAGGTCCGGATAGAAAATCAACCACTCTGCAGGCTATCTGGGGATAATGTTCGAACGTTAGGTGGCGTTCGAACGTTGCCTCCTGTCTTCCTTGATGGGCGTTCGAACGCCAGATGGAGTTTGAACTTCTACTCAAGTGGCCTTTGTTCTTCTATTGAGAGTAACTGCAACACGCCATATACCATTGCACTCTTCCAGGTGGTCCTCAATTAATTTAAGCCAACGTTCGAACGTGGATTGGCATTCGAATGTGGTACTCAAGTACCTCTTTGTTTTTCTTCTTAGCTGCAACACCCCATGTATCATCACCTCAGTAGTCTGGTCCTCAAATAATTCAAGAGGACATTCGAACGTGGATTGGCGTTCGAACGTGCATGCCTTGTTTCAAACTTCTCCAATTTTCTTCTAGAACATGTGGATGTTGCATGAAAATTTGGTATCCATTGACTTCAGGCCCTTGTACAATCTTTCTCCTGAAATGTCATCATTGAAACTCTATCAAAGTATAATTAGTCTTAAAAATTCATTGTAAGTATCTAATTTTAACTACTAATCACACCCCCAACCTAAATATTGCTAGTCTCTAGTAATACAACAATAATTGAATGAGAATTTATTTACAATGCCATTGTCGTAGGACATCCGATTGCATTTAGCATATGCAACAAGCTTTTAAACCCCTAGATTTTCCCTAACAAACGAGTGTTGTTTCGTGAGGGTTTTTAGTGAAGCTACCCACAAACTTCAGTCGAACAGATGTGTGTATGTGAGATTGTTTGTCATAGTGAGCTAGCACCATGGTCGTTGAGACACCCAACCCTCAATTCCAACTTATCTCCTGCACACTTCTCTTTCATAGGTAATTATTCTATGCAAAAATAAACATTTGTCACATTGGTATTTGAAATTCCCTATGTAGTCAGAATAATCATTCTAGCGACAAGAATTGTTATATAACAAACACTCCTCTTTAAAACCCTTCATGGATAGCTTTGATTTCACAAACCTCTCTTAGAATGCTCTTAGCAAAAATTCCCTCAGATTATAGTGACTTTTCTCTCAAATGACATTTGATCAGAAAAAGGCTATTTGTAAAATCACATGCACGATTAGTACGGGAGTGAAATATAAGGAAACAGACTAATCATGTTTAGCATAATCTCATGGAAGAATATTGATACAAATAAAGTAATACTATTAATAAACCCCAGAATTTTGGTTGACGACCTACATATGCATCAGACTTGAGATCAATTAGGGCTTTTTATAGGTTGTAATGTGGCTAGAGGTCAGTGGCTAACGAAATAATGTCAATGGTATTCAAAAGCTATCCTTTCTTTATGTAGTGTAGCACACCTCTTTCTAGCTTTTTGAAACTTCACCTACATGGTATTTCTTTGTTTCATTCTTTTTCTCATTTTTCACTTTCTTGGCTATTTTCTGTCTTCTTTTCTCTTTCTTTTTTAGTTGTTTCCACAGAATTTTCTTTCTTTGAATAGTAGCCACCATCTTCTTTTCTATTTCTCTTGCTTTTCTATATCATATTGATTTATAAGAGGGTGCAAGAAAATTAGATAGCACAAGTATGTCAAATATATTTTCTGTGGCTCGGTTATCATACGGGTTATATGAAAAAGAATTTACACTTTTAAAGGCTCAATCCCACCTAACTAGGGATATAATTTTGTAAAGGAAATGGCTAAGGCTCAAAATTAAATCAAAGATGGCCTATCCTTTCTCAAGCATGTGCATATGTATGTGTCGTATGAACATATTTTTTGTGGGATACATCAACAGACTACTCTAGTTGCGTCAATCAATAACAATTTTAATGAGATTATTCAAGAATAGACAGTGAAAAACCTTACTTGAGTAGATGTTGATTGTCTATCAAAAGAATCGCAAGACTCGAAAACTTACCATGGTATTCTTCGTTATCTCCACTGGTTATGTCAGGTTTTTCAAAGAATGTCACTTATATATCAATTCCATTTTTGAGTCTAGTCATCTTGTACTTTAAGAATAAAGAATACCAATGTACATCTGACATTTAAGCATTGATAAAATACTATTTTTCAAAGACATGTGGTTTTTAAGTTTGGATTGTTTAGGTGAGGTGTCAAACCGATCATGTGCTTTAGTCATTGTAGCAATCAATTTCAATATTAACATCTATTCCTATCAATCCTAAACAATTAACAATGTAATGCTAAATTTAACAAATGCATTTAAAAAGATAAATGTAATAAAAAAACTAATTCATTCATTTCACAAAAGATTATCGTTTAGCATAACAAAGATTCAAATCATCCAACAAAAGAAGTAACACATACACAACCATCCACTCTCAAGGACAGAAATCTCTCTCACTCTCTCGTCTCCCCAGCTCCTCCAACTCCACCCCTCAAAAGGTTGAGAATCTCCTCCTACTGTTGGACAATCTCATCTTGCTTGGCCTCGATGCCAAGCATGATCTCTCGCAGTGACCGTCGGGTGCTGGTGCTGGTACCTACCTCAGTCTAGGTCTGTGGTTGTGCTCTGCCTCGAGCTCTCTCTCCTCCTCAGCGTCCAAGGCATCCTGCACCTCATCGGTGCCCTGGGCCGGTGACACATCCTATCTCATCGTCGGGCCACCACTGTGACCTTGACTCCTTCGGAAGGATGCCTTGTTCAATGGCCCCATCGGCTTCTGCACTCCCATCTCCATAGTCCAATCATATCTCTGTCACAAGGGTACCGAAGGGGAGTGAATTCCTCTTCACGTCACACCCCTTCATCATCTCCGTCAAGATCAAGAATGGGAGATCTATGCTTTGGCCCCTCCCCATTGCGTATAGCAATCGGGCCATCTCTAAGAGGATCTCATTCTTGCATCCGATGGGGGCGAAGTTTGAGACGACAATTAAGTTGAGTATTTTGTATTTGTCGGTCAACTCTCCTTGCCTAAAGAATCTCCATCCTACCCAAATAAACGTAGCCAAACTCGTCAACTCCACACCCACAACGTCCATCCCCACGTTCCTCCTTGGGGGCTAGCTAGGCTTTGGTACTCATGGTACCTCTTGCCTCATCTCCCGAATGTAGTCCTCATCTACATCAATGTGGGCCCCCCTTACATAGGTTTTAATCGGCCCATTTACAATCTCGGCGTTAGAGTAAAACTCCAACACCAACTCCTTTACTGCATCTCCATCGTTCCTCAAATACAAACTCCAACCTCTCGCCCCCATATTCGCAAAAATGCCCAAATCCGCAAAATCCGACAACATAACCGTTCGTTCACAAACAATATAGCTTGATTTCGATAGAAATTTTCATACCTATCCGCTTTGAGCGCATTGGGTAAGCGGGTTCTATCGTATCTCTGTACTATGGGTGGCATCCCCTCTCATTCCTCAATCACTTCTTCCACCATATTTGGCTCTTGGTTGGCCGCCTGAGCCTCGCAGGCATTTTCATCCTTGGAGGCATGACTCTCGGTTTGGGGGTTTGGGGGCTTGAAAAGTTTGGATTTTTTGTGAGAAAGGGGAGAATGAGGTGGAAATGTGTTTGGGATGCTTGATTTTGGGTGGAAATTTGAAATGGATGAGGTTTTGAGGGTTGGGAAGTGAAGGGTCACCGAGGGTTTTGGGGGTTTTTGAGGGTTTTGGGTGATTTTGAAATGAAGAAGGCGAACCAGGTATTTATAGGCAGGGATCCAACGTTCGAACGTCACTGATGTTCAAACGTTATTAGAAGGATTTTAAAAAGATGGTTCGAACGTTACACTGGCGTTCAAACGTGGAGAGCTCCTAGTACTTTTGATGTTTTTTCAGAGGCTAAAGTATTGTAAGCTCCTAGCTTTCGAACGTGGGTATGGCGTTCAAACGTTACCCAGGCGTCCGAACGTAGAAAGCTCCCAGTACTTTTGATGTTCTATCAGAGTCCAAAGTACTGTGAGCAGTCAACGTTCGAACGTCAGCTGGCATTCGAACGCCAAATCAAAAATCACAATTTTTATGCACATTTATATACACATTAAAAGAAGGCTATGTACACAATTTGAACTTGAAAAAAAATCATGGCGTCTCAGGATAAGTCTCTACCCATGCTTAAGGTTACTATTCTAGGACATTCCTTACTCGGCCCACATTTTATTTCAACAAAAAGGATTTTGTAAATCTAAAAAAAAAAGATATTTACACTTTTTACAAAAAAAATTTGGACCTTTGGCTTTCATCCCAAAGACGCAATTTTGTCAAAAAATAGTCTAATTCGAGTCTTCCTCTATCTCCATGCCATTTGAACAATCAATGACTTTTCTAATTTCCTGTCGCACAAAACGAGTAAGCAAAGTACCAGAATTGCATGGCATCTCAGGATAATCCTTACTCTGCCCATTCATATCCATTCTAATCGATCGAGTGCGCAACTGGAAATTAGTTCAGAACACTGATTATATTCTTTCATGTGAAAGATTTGGTAACATTGATTACAGGCACCAAGTCTTTTGGCACGATGACGTTTAGCAAAACTGATTCTACCACACAGTGGTTTTGCTTGATGTTCTTGGATTTCGGTTTTTTTTTACCAATCTTATTTTTCTCATTATCATAGAATGCACATCAAGTGGAAAAGTGCGTAAAATTCCTAAACTGAATCAAAATTTTTTACCATCCATGCTTGCAAAGCTTTAAGACACTCTATCTGGTTCTTTAACGTATGTCAGTCACAAAGACGATTGAGTTGCTTTAAAGACATTATCATCACTATAAAGACTGAAAAAATGCAAAATACAAGACAGAATACACAATACGATCAAGAAAAAAATTTTAAAGATACAAAATATGAACTGAAATTTGAACTGCAGTTCTCACCTCCCAACCTAAACTCAAAATTGTCCCCAATGTTTCGAATTTACCAGTATACGCAAAGGAGTTAGGGTTGTAAACAGAGATCTGCTCATCTGCCGACACCTACAAATAAAATACACAAATTAATCATCTTTACAAAGATCTGGGTTTCGCCTAAGATGGAAATCCTTGTGTGTAAGTGTGAACAAGAGCAGGACACCCATGAGCAAATACAAAATTAAAATGCAAAGCATAAAGCAAAGGATTGTGTTTGTGGAGTGTGTGGCCATGGATTTGCAGGGGGGTGGGTTGTTTTACAGAGAACAAAGAAAACGAAGAAGAAGAAAAAGAAGAAGAAGAAGAAAAATAAAAAGAAAGACAGCGGTGGATAGGGAAAAAGAGAAAGGGTTGGAGGCCTTATAATGGCGTCCTTTCGGGTCGGTTTGGGTTGAATTTTTACTGACCCTACTCCTTTTTGTGTCGACAGGCGCAAATCTCAGAGGAATATTCTGGATCCATTCAAAAAATGTTTTCCACATCTTTAACAAAATCTTTCAAAAATGGTTTCAAACGCTGACCATTGACAGTAAAATATTACCATTTGATGGATTTTCCATTTCCACTACTCCATATCCAAACATTTGTTTGACAATGTAAGACTCAGTCCACCCTGATCTCAACTTATCAGGAAACAGGAGGAGCCTTGAATTGAATAAGAGGACTTTCTGTGAAGGGGTAAAGGTTTTTCTCAATATGTTTTTATCATGAAAAACCTTCATCCTTTCCTTTGTAATTTTCGCATTGTCATATGCCTCATTTCTCAATTCCTCTAACTCATTAATCTGAAGTTTTCTTGAGAGTCTAGCCTTGTCTAGGTCAAAGTTCATTGTTTTAATGGCCCAGTATGCTCTGTGTTCCAATTCCACCGGTAGGTGACAAGACTTGCCATAGAGTAATCGATAAGGAGACATGCCTAAAATTGTTTTAAAGGAAGTGCGATATGCCCAGAGTGCATTAGTTAGTCTTAACGACCAATCTTTGCGGTCTGGGTTTACCGTTTTTTTCTAAAATCAGTTTGATATCTCGATTAGCTAATTTAGCCTGTCTACTAGTCTGTGGATGATAGGGGGTTACAATTTTATGAGAAATCAAGTACTTTTTCATCAAATTTCAAAAAAGGACGATTGCAAAAATGAGCACCCCGATCACTTATAATGAATTTAGGAATTCTAAACCTGGACAAATTGTTTTCTTTTAAAATGTTGATCACTGTTCGGTGATCATTATTTCAGCATGAAATTGCTTCAACCCATTTGGACACATAATCGACAACCACTAAAATATATAGATAGCCAAAGGAATGGGGAAATGGTCTCATAAAATCGATGTTCAAATAGTCAAAACATTCGATTACTAGAATTGGGTTCAAGGGCATCATGTTTCTTTTAGAAATGATTCTCAACCTTTGACATCTATCACATGTTAGAAAAAAGGCATGGACATCTTTAAAAAGTATGGGCCAATAAAATCCACACTGCAAGATTTTCGCAGCAGTTTTTTTAGATGAAAAATGGTCACCACATGCTTCATAATGACAAAAAGATATTACCTGTCTGCTCTCATGATCGGGGATGCAACGCCTTATGATTTGATCCTTACAGTACTTAAACACATATGGATCCTCCCAAGAGAAATTACGAACCTCCCTCAGAAATTTCTTCTTATCCATCATTGTAAAGGAAGGAGGAAATGTACTAGTAGTAAGGAAGTTAGCAATATTAGCGTACCATGGTGTTTCCATGATTGTGAATCGTTGTTCATTAGGGAAATTTTCATTGATTGGTAGCCCATCCTCATGAAATTCATACGTTAACTTGGATAGATGATCTGCCACCACATTCTCAATATCTTTCTTGTTCTTAATGGTCAAATCAAACTCTTGTAGTAAGAGTATCCATCTTAAGAGCCTTGGCTTGACATCTTTCTTTGTGAACAAGAATTTTAATGCTGCATGGTCAGCGAACACAATAACAGAAGAACCAACAAGGTAAGAACGAAATTTCTCCAGAGCAAAAACTACAGGAAAAACTACACAATAACATCTTTCTTTACTTTTGTTTATGCATTTCTCCAACGTCAATGATATGAATGAGAAACAATAGAAAGTGCTCAAAACCATAATATTTCCATCATGATCATGACAATTACTAAACTAATTTAAATCATACACTCAAGTATAAGTGGTCAAATTGTAATATTTCTTAGTTTAAATCCGAGATCGAACCCACAGAGAGCTAACTGTTGGAATTCAAAAATAGAAAAGGTGAAATTGTCGTGCTTGTCATGCGCAATAGAATAGTTTGTGGTGTGAGTTTAGAATTATCAAATAAATACTTAACTAAAATTTGAATAACAATGATAAAAGGTACTCTTCCGTTTAGGGATCCAACATGCATTATACTGCTTGTTTATAAAAATGCCACCTTATAGTAATTAACTTACATTTTACTGGAAAGTTAACCAGTAGATTTGATGTATAACTGAACCATATCACATCAACTGGTCAGGTTACCCGGAAGGTCTATGTACCATGCAACAACCAAATAACCCTAGTAAACCCGAAGGTGAACCATTCAAAAGATTTACTCTAACTATTCAATCAACAGGTTGATTTAATGAAGATGTAGTTCCAGTTTATGAATTGAATCAAAAACATTGGCTATGGCGAGATTTAACCCGTCTATAACCAATCTCCCAACTATTACACAAAACCCAACTACATGCATCATTAAATCATGCATGAATTACGTATTAACTTATAGATAGAATGGTATATAGCAATAAGCTTTGCTCAGTGTTCATAATCATGAGCATATAATAAATATAACCATCCATCAATTAAGGGACGTATAAAAATTAACGCATAAATAAAATATCGGCATTTTCATAACTTAAACAATATTACACATCCATTCACCCTTCACCAAAGAGTATAAACGTACTATTTATGCTTCATTGCTATAGACGAGCAAGAAGAATGAGATAACCCCATTACAACAGAATACAAAATACAACAAGTCCTTCCCCAATGAATAGTTGAAATAATGTCACTCTTATTACCAACTAGGGCACAGAAGTGAGAAAGGTTCAACCCTTTTAAGTAGAAAGGATAAACAAAAATGTTGAAGTGAGAAAATTCTGGTTGGGAGGTGATTAGGGTAGGGTTTCGCTCTTTTGACTATAAAAATCTCTCTGAAGTCTCTCTCTCTTTCTTCCCTTCCTTTCTTTCTCTCCTTCTCTGAACTGGACTGAACTCCCTTGAAACTGAATTAAAGTAGGCTATTTGTAGGCACCGAAAGACCGGAAGGGGGGTAGAAGCGGCAGACACCCAAGCTGGCTAATCAGGTGATTTTGTTGCTCAAATGGACCAATGGGAGAGGGAGGAGGAGGAAGGCGGTTAGGGTACCGCCCGGACGCTAGCACCATCCGGATGGTGAAGATTCTCTTGTTTGCTTGATTGGCAGCCCCCATTTGTTGACTTGTTGAATTTGTAATTACATTTGCCTCCATTCCTTTGTTTAGCCTCCACACTTTTATCCCTTTGAACTTCTTTAATTATCCTTGAAACCCTACAAAATAGATAAATTAAACATTAACAATAATAATTTATAAATCAATCACTTTAATTCATTTAACACACACTGTTAACCCTAATTCCTAATTCAATTCCGCAAGTTAATCAATTAACAAATAACAAGCAATACATACAAGCATAAAGATCATTCAAGCATCAAATAAGAATGTAGTCCATATTATAAAAATCACATCATAAAATAGTTGTAGTAAAAAAGACTTTAATAACATAGAACCTAACACTCAAAAAGACTTTAGGAGTCTTAGAGTGATAACAAAATGTAACATCCTACAATGTGGATGTCCTAGTCCATACTATGACTGATAACCCTTAGGCTTCTAGAATTTCATGAATGTGCAATCTATTGGATTATCAAGATGATAGACACTATCAGAAGATGGTGGTGGAGGAAGAGGTGGAGACCCAAATCTTGGCTTCAGAAATTCCATCATGTCATCAAGCTTGGTGTGCAAGCCTGCCACACTAGTAGTGAGAGTGTCCACATACCTACTAAAGTTGTCAAACTCTTCATAGGTAACATATCGAGGTCTAGATACAACCTCATCTCATACAGCCTCTCCTTCTCTTTCCATCTAAAATCCTTAGATCTCCATTGTGTGTAAAAGATCCTCTCCATTCTCTTTCCATCTCACCTCCTACACCTACAACTCCCACACTGTTCCCTTCTATGTACTCAAATTCTTACCTCTCTCTCTCTCTTGCTTCTATCCTTTCCCTCTCTTGTCAAATGTGAAACTCAAGAAGAGTTTCAATCCCCATTTGTTTGAGTGTGGTGCTTTCAAAGAGGTTTTCCTTGCAATGCACTTATTGTGTGCTAAATCAATGTCAAAAGCTTTAAAGATCTTGGTAAGAAGAATACCATATGGGAGCCTGTTGTTTCTTCTTTCAACCAATTGCATGTATTGCATAATGATGTAGGGAACATTTAATTTCCTACCAACCATAATGCATACAACCAAGAAGACTTGAAACTTAGTCTTTTCATTATAGTGACCACCTCTAGGAAGAATAGTCTTGGTCATCATTTTGTTAATGATCCTAGGGGCTGGAAGCATGTTCTTAGACTCAAGTTTTTTTCCCTCCACATGTCTCTCACCAAATACAATATTCATACAACTACCTTCATCATCAACATGGTCTTTCAAATGTCCTTTTTCCCAGAAGAAGATAGTCTCACCTTCATTAGGAACCCCCAATACCTGGGCTAACTTCTTTTGTGATAGTTTTATCACTTTTCCTTGCACTATAGATTTTATAGTTCTTGATTGTTTCACATACAAATTGGTATAAAATATACACACTAGGTTGGAATAATATACTTCATCTAATTCCAGTAGAGGTAGTGATTAGCACAAAATATTGCATATATTATATGTGGTTATACCTTTTTATACTTGTTTTTGTTGTGAATTTGGAAAGAAATGCAGTTAATCTACCTTTTAATGAAGTTTTGTGTGAATGTAGGTGAAAAGTTGTAAATGGCTTGAGTTAAACTCCCATCGTAATGTTTAAAGTCAATGAAGATGAGGGGATAGCTTAAAGTAACGATTGGAAGGTGAAGAAACCAAGAAAAAGACAAATTAGATGAAAACCTTCCGGAAGGTTTGGTCATAAACCGTCTAGAAGGCTTTGTCTATAGGAATAAACCTTCCGGAAGGTTCGCATCGACCTTCCGGAAGCTTTTGCCCAGAAATCCCAGACAACCTGCAACTCAAGCTCTGCCAGTTGAGGGTCCCACCTATGATTCTTCCACTTGTCCCCTGACATCTCTTACACACATACGTGCCTCCCCATTGCCTAAAGTTGGACTTTGGAGGCTCAAGCATTAATGAGGAAGAGAGAGAAGAGGGAAGCCAAGGCAGTTGCAGGCTAGGCTTGTCCTAGCCTGCCCAAGCCATCAACTCAGCCTCCTATGGATGGGAAGCCTGTCACACATGCTAGAGGACCTCCATGGACGAAAATGCAAGCTACACTTCACATTATTCAGCATTGTAGAGAGACAAACTCAAGGAGAAAGACATAGTTTTACATAGAGAAGTTAGATTTTTGCATGTCCTTTACCCATTTCACTTGTAATCTTCTGTAAGACTCTTGTAAGCTTCATTTATTGTACTTAATGTCATTTATTTCAAGTGCATTGCAAGTTTAGTCAAGTATCTTTCAACCTACCATTGTTACATTCAAGTTTTACATTTCAAGCTTTTTAGTTGGGTATTAAATGCACTTATTGTTGCAGTTTCACTTCTCTTCACTTTAATACAAGTTTAACTTCCATTTCAATACCATGTCTCTTTACACATTGTATGTTCTTGCATTAAATATGAGTAGCTAAGCTTTAAGTTGGCTAATCCAAGGGAGAATTCCTCTTGGGTATGCTAAATCAACTCTTTTTTCATTCCTCTTCGTAGTGTAAGACGGTTTGGTTTGACAAGGTTGAGTGTGGACGTGGTTGTGAGTTCTTGATACATTGTAGACTTGTCACGGGGTATGCTCGAATCCTCACCTCCATTTTAGTCCCGCGCTTCCTACGAATCAATTGAACATCTAGGCACCATTGGAAGAATGTCTTGAGTTGATTTGGCATTCCTATTGGAATGACCTCTTTGGATTAGCCAACACTTATTTTCATTGCATTTTCCATCAAGAACACAACTCACCAAAACACATATTCAAAAGATTTTTACACTTTTCATTTTTTGCCAAAATCACCTTCAACACAATTCACCCTCCTTCCCTAAGGAGGCGACATTGGAATACCAATTCCAAGTAAAACACGACACTTGAAAGTCTCTCTGCGCTTGGGGAGCACTTTTGTACAGACACACACACATTTCATTGACACACCCATTTTCCCATTTCTCGCATGATATCTGAGGGAGAGTGACACTCACCTACCCGTATAAGCCACATACACATTACTGGAACCATGCTCGAAAATTAGGAACAACGGAATAAATCAAGCATTTTTTACGCCGTTGTCAGGGAAGACAAAGTGTTGAATTAAGAAGGTGATTTCGGACAACGAAGGTAAGTCTCGTGAATTCTCATCACGGGCTGAGGTACGTTGCTCCTTGTATATATTTTTTTTTACTTATTTTTCAATTGTAGAAATTGTTTTGCATGTGGGGATGGGACGACCAAAATAGATTGGTTAGGCGACCTTTAGGCCCCAACATGAATATTGACCAAGACCCACCCAAGGATGCCGGTGATAATTTTGAGGATGTTGGTGCTAATGTCCCAAGAGGAGAAGGAGTGCAAGACTCTAGAATCCCAAACCCTAGAATGCATTTCCCTCCTAGGAACGAAAGGAACAATATCCCCATTGATCCTTCGACGAGGTCAATGCGGGATTATCTCCAACCCACTAGTAGCACCACCACTCCCTCATGCATTCTCTTACCAGTCCAAGCTAATTCCTTCCTAGTTAAGTCGGGAATGTTGCAACTACTTCCTCAATTCCACAAAATTGAAAGAGAGAATCCTTATCTGCATATTAAGGAATTCGAAGATATAGTTACAACCTTCCTCACTAATCATGCTATGGAAGACATAGCTTGCTTAAAATTTTTTCTTTTTTCCCTTAAGGACAAATCCAAATTGTGGTTGAATTCCTTGAGGCCTCGATCCATAAACTCTTGGGCACAAATACTTTCTGAGTTTTTGAACAAATTTTTTCCGGTGCCTAAAACCACTGCTCTTAAAAAGAAAATCCAAAACTTTTTGGAAAAGCCCAATGAGCAAGTTTATCACTGTTGGGATCGCTATAATGAATTGCTACAATCCATTCCACATCATGGTTTTGAATCATGACAATTGGTGAGTTTCTTCTACGAAGGGATTACACCGGGCCATCGACAATTCATTGACATGATGTGCAATAAGGAGTTCTTAAACAAGGATCCCGATGAGGCCCTAGACTACTTTAGTACATTGGCACAAAATGCACAAGCATGGAATATTATGGATCTCACCGATGTACCGAGATCTTCTCTGGGTAGTAGTGAACCAAGCGGGGGAGGGATGTATGATTTAAGGGACCGGGAAGACTTGCTTTTCAAAATCGCCAAATTATCTCAGAAAATGGAGATTCTAGTGGTCAATAAGAGACATGAGGTGTCCAACATTTTCAAGATCGAGGAGTTTTGCTCTATCTGTGAGAGTGTTGAGCATTCCATATCGGAGTGCCCTGACATTCCGGCACTTAAGGAAGTCTACCATGAGCAAGTCAATGCCGTCAACCAAAGTAGGCAATCATTATCCCCACATTCGAACACTTACAATCCGGGTTGGAGTAATCACCTGAACTTTAGTTGGAAGAATGAGAATCCCACTCCTCACGGGTCTAATGCATATTCACCTACCATGCCTACTAAGCAAAGTCAATACCAAGGACAAGGTCAGTTGTCTATCTCCCAATACCCCCGGTTTAATCCGCAAGGGTATTCACAAAACCCGCCTCCACAAAGTTATGGTCAACAAGGACAATCTGATCCTCCCACATACCAACCACCTTATAAAAGGAATTTGGAGGATGTATTTGATCAATTCATCCAAAGCCAAACCGCCTTCAACAATGACATTCGGACTCAAATCACAAAACTGACCAATGCCATAAGGATATCACAACAAGAGAAGGGAAAATTCCATGTTCAACCCCAAGAGAACCCTAGAGGCCAACATGTGATTGAGTCATACGAACCCATAAAGGAGAGTTATGAGCAACTCAAGGCGATCACCACCCTTTGAAGTGGCAAACAATTTGATAAGACTATCGTGCCAAAAGTCTCATCCAAGATCACATTGAAAAAAGAGAAAGAGACTAAGGATGACTCCGATGGGGATGAGGTGAGTGAGAAATAAAAATTGGTTAATGAAAGTGTGCATGCATCTACCATTCTGGCCCTTTTTCCTAATCGTTTGAAGCTAGCCATGAAGATGGCTAACTATTCTGATATTATTGAGATGTTCGAGCAGGTTAAGATCAACATTCCACTCCTCGATGTCATAAAACAAATCCCTTCATGTGCCAAGATTTTGAAGGATTTATGTACAATGAAGAGAAAATTGAATGTTCACAAGAAGGCATTCCTCACCGAGCAAGTGAGCTCAATCTTGAGGGCAAACATCCCACCAAAGTTCAAGGACCCCGGATGCCCTACCATTGCCATCACAATAGGAAATTTCCGGATGGAGCAAGCTCTTCTTGAATTAGGGGCAAATGTCAACCTCCTACCCTACTCGGTGTATCAACAACTCCAACTTGAAGAGTTGAAGCCAACTCCAATCACTCTTCAATTGGTGGACCGAAACATTCAAACACCAAATGGAGTAGTTGTGGATGTCTTAGTTCAAGTGGATAATTTTTATTTCCCTGTCGATTTTATTATGCTTGAAACTCATCCAGTTCCTAACCCTAGCTTACAAATTCCTATCATACTAGGTAGACTATTCCTTGCTACTTCTAATGTTGTTATTAATTGCAGGAATGGACTGATGAAGCTTACTTTCGAGAATATGACTATGAATCTCAATGTATTCAATTTGTGTAAACAACTGGGGGACGATGAGGAAGTGCATTAATTCAATAGGATTGATACCTTAGCGGAGAAGCACTTGGAACTATTGAGCATGTTGAAGTTGGAGGAGGAGGAGTGTATTAATCAAGAGGAGCTGGAGAGCTTGAAAGGGGTAGAAAAATGGACCCCTACATTTAAGAAGCTTCCACTTCAAGAGAAAAAGATCTTTCCATCGACTGTGAAAAATCCCACCTTGGAGTTGAAGCCATTACCATCCAACCTCAAATATGCATTCTTGGGGGAGCATGAGACCTTCCCGATGGTAATTAGTTCAACTTTGGAAGCAAGTCAGGAGGAAGTGTTGTTATGTGTATTGAGGAAGCACAAAGGAGCCATCGGGTGGACTATAGCCGACATTAAGGGGATTAGTCCCCTCATTTGCACTCATAGGATTTACTTGGAGGAAGATGCAAAACCATCCCGACAACCACAACGGAGACTTAACCCCATTATGAAAGATATGTGGTGAGGGATGAGGTACTTAAGCTACTTGACGTGGGCATCATATTTTCGATTGCCGATAGTAAGTGGGTTAGTCTCACTCAAGTAGTTCCCAAGAAATTGGGAGTTACAGTTGTGGCAAATGAGGAAAATGAGTTAATTCCAACAAGGGTGGTCACTGGATGGAGAGTGTGTATTGACTACCGAAAGTTCAACTCGTGCACAAGGAAAGACCACTTCCCGTATGGTACCTTCACTTGCCCCTATGGTACCTTTGCCTACCGACGCATGTCATTTGGGTTATGTAATGTCCCAGGGACTTTTCAAAGATGCATTATGGGGATTTTCAGTGATATGGTGGAGAAGATCGTGGAAGCTTTTATGGATGAATTCTCAGTGTTCAGGGATTCATTTGGAGGATGTTTGGAGAACTTAGAGAGAGTACTTGAGAGATGAGAGGAGAAGAACTTGGTCCTCAACTGGGAGAAGTGTCACTTCATGGTGACACAAGGGATAGTGCTCGGGCACATTGTTTCAGTGAAGGGGATCGAAGTTGACAAATCAAAGGTGGATGAAATTTTCAACCTCCCCACACCAAAGGTCATCAACGATATCAGGTCATTTCTTGGTCATACTGATTTTTATCGTCGCTTTATAAAGGACTTTAGTGCATTGGCTCAACCCTTGCCAACTTGCTTTCCAAAGATGTCCCATTCGTGTGGTTAGATAATTGTGAGGCATCGTTTTAAAAACTTAAAAGCATGCTCACTACACCTCCGATTATGTGACCACCCAAGTGGGACTTAACTTTTGAGCTTATGTGCGACGCGAGTGATTACGTGGTCTGCGCAGTGCTCGGTCAAAGGGCAGACAAGAGACCTTATGTAATATACTATGCTAGTAAAACTCTTAATGAAGCATAAATGAATTACACTACCACTGAAAAAAAGTTACTAGCTGTAGTATTTGCGTTGGATAAATTCGGTCTTACATCATTAGTTCACTTATAGTAGTTTATACCGTTCACTCTGCTTTGAAGTTTCTTTTGTCTAAGTAGGATGCAAAATCGAGACTCTTTATGTGGATACTCCTTCTACAAGAATTCAACTTGACAACCAAAGACAAAAAGGGAGTTGAGAACGTGGTGGCGAACCATTTATCCCGACTTGTGGTGCAAGATGCTGATGAGCACATTCCTATCCCTGAGTTTTTTCCTGATTAGTATTTACTTTCTATTAATTCTGTTTGTCCTTGGTATGCTGACATATGCAATTATCTTGCTACAGAACAAATACCACCGCACTGGAGCCCTGAAGATAGAAGGAGGTTTATGGCGGATGTGAAGTACTTTTACTTCGACAACCCGTACTTATTCAAGTATTGCCTAGATCAACTTATGAGTAGATGTGTACCTAAGAATGAACAACGGGACGTCCTAGCATTTTTTCATTCAAAGGCTTGTGGTGGTCATTTCTCTTCAAAGAAGACCTCAGCAAAGGTTTTACAATCAGTTTTTTATTGGCTATCATTAATTAAAGACTGTGTTTCTTTCTGTAAAGAATGCAATAGGTGCCAACGTTTGGATAGTGTGACTCGAAGGAACATGATGCCCCTCTCCCATGTGCTTGTTATTGAGATATTTGACTGTTGGGACATCGACTTCATGGGTCCCTTCCCCGTGTCTTTTGGCTACCTATACATATTGTTGGCAGTGGACTACGTGTTCAAGTGGGTAGAGGCTATCCCAACCAAGACCAATGACCACCGTGTCGTGGTCAAGTTTCTCAAGGAGAACATTTTTTTTTTAGGTTTGGGATGCCTCGTGCAATGATAAGCGACGCTGGTTTGCATTTCTGTAATAGGCCATTTTCATCCTTAATGCATAAGTATGGCGTCACACACAAGGTGTCCGCCGCTTATCACCCACAAACCAATGGCCAAGTCGAGTTGGCCAATAGGGAAATCAAGAACATCCTAGAGAAAACGGTGAACCCCAATAGGAAGGATTGGTCATTTAGGTTGACTGATGCCCTTTGGGCTTACCGCACTGCTTATAAGACAATTCTAGATATGTCTCCTATAGGCTCGTCTATGGCAAGGCTTGCCATTTGCCGGTTGAAATGGAGCACAAAGCTTATTAGGCCATCAAGACTTTAAATTTCAATTTGAGAATGACCGGAGAGAATAAGAAGTTAAAGATGAATGAGTTAGAAGAAATTCGAAGAGATGCGTATGAGAGCTCAAAATTTTCAAAAGAGATGGCTAAGATCTTTCATGACAAATCCATTGCGAGAAAATCATTTGAGCTCGGACAAAAAGTGCTCTTGTACAATTCTCGTAAAACGATCTTTTAAGGAAAACTTCGATCCCGTTGGAATGGCCCCTATCTTGTCAAGGTGGCCTACCCCAATGGAGCTATGGAAATCACCAACCCCGAGGATGGCAAGACACTCAAGGTCAATGGCCAAAGACTTAAGCCATTTTTCGAGGGTTTTGAAAGTCAAGGGGTGGAGGAAGAATTGGTGGATCCGGTCTACCCAGACTTGTTGGAGGATTAACTGTTTTTATAGTCTTTAGTGTACAGTCGTTTTTACTTACTTTAATTGTTTATGCTTACTTACTTTATCTTTGCGTATAGTGTTGTCTTTCTTAGCTGCAGATATTGGTGTTTTTGTCAAAGCTCAAGTGCGAGGTGTTCTCTAACCCTACTTATCTTTTTACAGTCCTTCATTGCATATCATATCTTTTTTGTTGCATTGAGGAAAATGCATGAATCAAGTTGGGGGTGAGGTGCACCATTTGTATGATACACCAATGTTTGTGAAAATTTTTTATCGATAATACCAATTTTTGTGGTGAAATTCACCATTCACATAATCTACATATTTTTGTTTAAGAATAGCTGAAATATGTGAAAATTTTGAAAATTTTTGTGAAAAAATAGATGAATGTTGATTTGTATTCCCCCATTTAGAGTGTTATGGGTTTATTGATGTGATTGATCTTTGCTTTGAATTTTGAATATATGAGCACATTATAGAAGTTCATCCTATGCTTGAGTATCACATATGTGTTTGCTTTTGAACTCACCAATATGTACAACTTGAATGTGTAATTTCGTCAATTTACGGATCGAGTTCACATTTAAGTTCTTAATATGAATAGTGGAGATGAGTAAGAACTCATGTGAGCTTTAATGTCAATTCTTGTTGGAGGGAACTTACATTTACTCAAGGAACAATTTTTCAAATTTCAAATGTGTTCAATAATCTCATTATGCTTGTCTTGGTCATGTGCATTTGGGTAGTTGATTGACTTTGTCTTGATATGTACAATGCTCCCCTATGCCTATCTAGAAATGATCTTAGGTTGTCCTTGATCTATTTTAAGCCTTAGCCTTGTTCTTGTGAAATTATCCCTAGTGCCATGTTTGAGTCCTGTTGAAAATTCGTTTCCATGCCACACATTTAACCAAGCCAGTGGAAAATGATAAAAATTTACGACACCTTGGTTGTTCCGAGAGCTAATCATGATTGAACATGAAAGAGAAGGAATGGTGATGTGAAAACCCAACAAAAAGGATGATGAATGTGGAATTCAAATTTTGAATGAAAAAAGAATAAGAAATCCAAGAAAAAAGGAGAGAGAAAGGGGTGAATGAAGATAGAATGATCAAAGAAAAAAGGAAAATGTTAAGAAAAATAAGAAAAAAGAAATAAATAGTGAAGTGATAGTGTAGATTGAAAATCCCATAAAAAGGGAGATCTTTTTGAAATAAATGTCATACACTCGGAACAACCCTCGTTGTTATCCTATATCATTCATTTTTTTTTGCCTAAATATCACCCCCAAGGCCCAATTATAACCCTTGAAAGTCCTAAATGATCTAGAGAAAACATGGGGATAGCATACTTTTAAAGAAAAAGAAAGGTTGATTTTGCTATCTAATGCCCTAGCATTCCTTTCATTAGATTATGCAAAGGTTGTTTCATTATTATGCATACTTCATTTTTGGATTATATGTGAGCATACTTCATTTTGTGCACGAGATTTCATCTCACATATATACATGGAGAGCATGTCAGGATAACTATAGTGTGATTCATTGTTGAGAGACACCTTTGGTGAGGTTGCATCGAAACTTAATTTGGATAGTCAAAGTGAATGTGAACTCTGTTGTGTAAATGCTTCAATTACATGTCCATTTGACACACACACGAGTTTGAAAATGATTGTGTATGTGCATACTCTAGAATAGTATTTAAAGTCATGATAATGCTCACATGTGCTTAGTTCGAGCATTTGAGCAATGTGTTTTGTAGCCCTATGCTTAAAGGGTGGGGGAATATTACTCAACTTTCAATATTTGATAAGATGTAGGAATTCCCTTGTCAATAGACTCTATGCTTTACATTTTGGGTATTCATTTTGGTAGTTAAAATTAGAAATCCATGTCTTGTATTTTGAAAACATCAAAATTTTAAATCATGTTGCAATTTCGGAAATGACTTTGGGCATGATCAATCAATTGTGGTTCCTATGTGTGGTTCAAGTTTTTGGTAGGTTAGATGTCATAGATAGGTGTTAAAATGTTTTGGAGTTGAAAAAAGTTGGGTTGGATGTGAGTTTTGAAGCAAAGGAATGGTTTTGCAGCAAAGGCAAAACCTTTCGGAAGGTTTTGTCCAGTGTGCAAAACCTTCCAGAAGGTTTTGATCGACCTTCCGGAAGGTCTTGCCCAGAATGCTAAAAACAAGGGTTTTAAGTTAGAATTTTTTGAAAAACCCTTCACATTTCCCCCAAATCTCAAGCTCTCAAACTCTCTCCTCTCCATTTAACTTTTTCTAAGCTTTAAAACACTTCACCAAAGCCCTTAATTCTTACATTTCGCTTGATTAGGGATTGAATTTGAGTGATTCTTGCCGAAAATCTTGGTGTTCTCACAAAACCCTAGTTTCCCAAGTTCTTCCCCCAATTTCAAATCTCTCTTAGGGTTTCTCCAAAACCTTGACATCCCGTGCTATGGCTCATTTAGGAAAGAACTCTCTCGATACTTTTGAGCCGATTGAGTGGCTCTTGATGTGGATTTGGACAATTCTTGGCTTGGGGGTACTGTTGATCACCATGGCCCGCACCAAGAGAACAGGGCCAGAGTCCCCACCACCCGCGGGCACTAGCTCCCGTAAAAGGAATGTAGAAGGCCAAAGTAGCGGAGACTGAGATGAGAGAAGGATGAAAGCGAGACATAATGCACGTAGACAACAGATCGATGAAAAAAATGTCACGTGCGAGAGGTATGTGGACAAGATCTCACTTGGGCCAAACGATGAAGACGTGAGGGTGATCGAAGGATATGGTTTAGCTATTTGGTTTGAGGAGGTAAAAGGCTACAATTTGGGGTTGTGTAGAGAGTTCTACAAGAAATTATCGGTGTTTGGCGAGGAGGGTAGTAGGTTAAGGACTAATGTGCGAGGGAAGACTTTTAAGGTGACCCCTGAGTTAATTGCCACTGTGATGAAGTATGAGAGGTGCTTGATGAAAAATGTTGTTGTTTCCTAACCTCTAAAAACCATCCCTTAATGTGTATATGATTTAGGTGCTAAGGGAGTGTCACTCTCCCTTGGGATGATTTCAAAAGAAAGGGCAACGAAATGGTTGATGGAATGAAATGAAATGTATGAAATGGAATGTGCGAAATGAACAAAAGTGCTCCCCAAGCACAAGGAGTCTTTTGCTTGTCGTGTTTTACTTGGAAAAGTATTCCAAGGTCGTCTCCTCAGGGAAGGAAAGTTCAAGTGTGGTGAAGGTGATTTTGGTGAACAAAAGGAAAAGTATAAAATCTTTTGTTTGAGTTTTGGTGTTTGAAGTTTGTGAATGAAAATACAATAAAAACAAGTGTTGGCTAATCCAAAATGTTCGCTCCAATGGGAATGTCCAATCAACTCGAAACCTTCCTCCAAGGGTTTATAGATGAACGATTGATTCGTGGGAAGCTAGGGATAAGATGGGTCACTATCTAAGCATAAACCGTGACTAGGCCTATGGAATATCAAAGACTCACCAACTTATCCACCCTCAACCCAGTCAAACCGAACCATCGTACACCGAGAGAGGAAAGAAAATGAGTTGAATTGGAAAACCCAAGAGGAGGTCTCCCTTGAATTAGCCAACTAAAAATCTAGCTACTCATGAAAGCAAGAAAGGAATGCATAATGTAAAGAGACATAATGAAGAAATAAAACATGGAACTTAACTTAAAGCAAGAAAACTTAAGCTATGAAGAAAAATATACAATACCCATTTTAAAGCAAGAAATGAAGAAAACTTGGAAGCAACAATGGTGGAATCTAGAACATGTGATTAAACTTGAAATGTACTTGAAGTGAATGACATTAAAGACATTAAATGAATATTACAAGATCCTTACATTAAACTACAAGTGAAAAGATGGAAGAAAATGCAAAAACATAAACATTTCTACTATTCATCTTCTTCCTAACTATTCTAAGCTTAGGTAGCCACACCCTTCAAAGCTTGTGAATGCTGAGTATATGGTGAAGGAGCCTTGCATTTTCGTCCATGGTGGTCCCCCTAGGTGTGTGCAGGACTCCCATCAATGGGAGGTGAGTTGATGGCCCTTGACAGGCTAAGACAGGCATAGCCTGCAACCATCATGGATGCCCCCTTCTCTCCCATCCTCCTTAAATGTCAAGCCTCCAAAGTCTTCAAAATGTGTAAGGGAGGCATGGTTATAGGTAGAACATGTTGGGATAGGTGTGGGAGAAGTGTAGGTGGGACCCCCAAGCAAGTGGGATATGATTTGCAGGCGTCTGGGCTGTTCTAGGCATTCTGGGCACGGCGTACCGGTATGCGTACCGGTACGGTTTGCCTGCTCTGGACCAGTTTTCGTAGAATTGTCATAACATTTTATCCAACCGTCGATTGAGCTGAAATTTTGAAAAAATACAGAAGACATCCAGATCTACAACTTTCATGTTTTGAACTTTTTCAGATTCGAAGCGGATCATGGTCAAAATTGAGGAATACCGAGGCTCTGTTTCCAGATGGTGTGGTTGCTGGTGCTTTTGTTCCCAAACACCAATACCTCCTTGATTTCTTCACTTTTAAGCCTCCAAATCTTCATGTAATGTGTCCATGCCCTCACCACACATCCATCATAGTTGCAAGGTCCTAAAATCAATCATTTAAGCTATAAAAACTTGCAACATTGAAAATTCAACATTATTCATAAAATTGGCTAACACTAAGTACTTATATGCAAAAGTTGAGTTAAAATGAATGTAATGAGGCCTTCAAATATACAATATTTTGTGCTCATCAAGAGGCCTCCCCCTGCTACCCCCGTCTACCCACACAATGTTGAAGGGGGTAGGACACTCGCCGATTATGTGCAGCTCATCTATGAGGACCCGACCACATTTAAAGAGACGACTGTTGTCAGGGGCCTCAAGCATTCTTACAAAGTCATGAACAAAGTACTCCATTATAATTTGATGCCCTGGGGTTCTGAGAAGAGCCCAAATATTGAGAAGCTCACCCTCCTCCATGCTTTTATGATGGGGAAGGCGATTGATGTGGCCTTGTTGATATGGGAGGAGATGAGGGAGTTCGTCAAGGCTGCAAAGCAGAAGGCAAACCTCCCCTTTGGAAATCTTGTCACGCGGATGTGCTCTCACTACAATGTGAAGGCTTACGCACATGATGCACCGCTACCCCTTAAGACTTGTGCCATTGGGAAGTCGAGCAGTAGTAAGAAGGTAGCCAGGACGGGGGTGAGAGAGCCAGATCATCGGGACCGGAGCCACCTGCAGTGGGGCCATCCTCCTCAGCACCTTCTACTTCTACCCCAGCCCGCACCATGTCACAGCATATGGATGCCTTAGAGTCTACTATGTATGGGCTGTCGATGATGGTGACGAGGATCTTTCAGCATACCTTCCCGGGCGAGCCCATCCCCGGTGGACCTCGCAGCCTCTGGCCGGGCCATCTGCCACCGCTCCCACACCTTCTATGGTTGATGAGGTGGGAGAGTCCGGTGATGACGATGATGAGGATGAGGATGCATTTGATGATGATGAGGGTGATGAGTAGGATGTCTCTGGTGTTTTGTTTCTTTTGATTTTAGGTTGTATAGTTAGGGTTAGTTTTGTCAGCCTAGTAGAAGTACCTCTAGGATTTTGGGTCGTTTTGTTTATGAAACTCTAACCCATTGTATTGAACTTTTGTGAATGATTAATGAAAATACCACAGTTGTTTCATTATATCATTTCCCAAGTCTATTTCTTTAATTGCAATGTGATTTTTGCATTTTGCATTTTGAGTGTTTGAATATTTACTTGTATAAATGGATTTTGTCGTAATTTTATATCTTGTGGTTTGAAATGAATTTTGCTACGGACTAGCAAAACTCAAGTTGGGGGGGTGTGATTAGCACAAAATATTGCATATAATGTATGTGGTTATACCCTTTTATGCTTGCTTTTGTTGTGAATTTGGAAAGAAATGCAGTTAATCTAATTTTTAATGAAGTTTTGAGTGAATGTAGGTGAAAATTTGTAAATGACTTAAGTTAAACTCCCATCGTAGTGTTTAAAGTCAATGAAGATGAGGGGATAGCTTATAGGAAGGATTGGAAGGTGAAGAAACCAAGAAAAAGGCAAATTGGATGAAAACCTTCCGGAAGATTTGGCCATAAACCTTCCGGAAGGTTTGCACTTGGTCTGCCTATGCACTGCCAAAACCTTCCGGAACACTTTGTCTACAGGAATAAACCTTCCGGAAGGTTTGCATTGACCTTCCGAAAGGTTAAGCTCACTGGTCTGCTGTTTTAACTGTTCCTGCACAAACCTTCCGGAAGGTTTGCATCGACCTTCCGGAAGCTTTTGCCCAAAAATCCCAGACAGCCTGCAACTCAAGCTCTGCCATTTGGGGGTCTCACTTATGATTCTTCCACTTGTACCCTGACATCTCTTACACACATACATGCCAGGAGAGTTGTAGGCTAGGCTTGTCCTAGCCTACCCAAGCCATCAACTCAGCCTCCTATGGATGGGAAGCCTATCACACATGCTAGAGGACTTCCATGGATGAAAATGCAAGCTTCACTTCATTATTCAGCATTGTAGAGAGAGAAGCTCAAGGAGGAAGACATAGTTTTAGAGAGAGAAGTTAGATTTTTGCATTTCCTTTACCCATTTCACTTGTAATATTCTGTAAGACTCTTGTAAGCTTCATTTATTGTACTTAATGTCATTTATTTCAAGTGCATTGCAAGTTTAGTCAAGTATCTTTCAACCTACCATTGTTACATTCAAGTTTTACATTTCAAGCTTTTTAGTTGGGTATTAAATGCACTTATTGTTGTAGTTTCACTTCTCTTCACTTTAATACAAGTTTAACTTTCATTTCAATACCATGTCTCTTTACACATTGTATGTTCTTGCATTAAATATGAGTAGCTAAGCTTTAAGTTGGCTAATCCAAGGGAGAATTCCTCTTGGGTATGTTAAATCAACTCTTTTTCATTCCTCCTCGTAGTGTAAGACGGTTTGGTTTGACTAGGTTGAGTGTGGACGGGGTTGTGAGTTCTTGATACACCGTAGACTTGTCACGGGGTATGCTTGAATCCTTACCTCCATTTTAGTCCCGCGCTTCCTACAAATCAATCGAACATCTAGGCACCATTGAAAGAATGTCTTGAGTTGATTTGGCATTCCTATTGAAATGACCTCTTTGGATTAGCCAACACTTGTTTTCATTGCATTTTCCATCAAGAACACAACTCACCAAAACACATATTCAAAATATTTTTACATTTTCCCTTTTTCACCAAAATCACCTTCAACATGATTCACCTTCCTTCCCTGAGGAGACGACCTTGGAATACCAATTCCAAGGTAAACACGACACTCAAAATTCTCTCTGCACTGGGGGAGCACTTTTGTACACACACACACCCATTTTCCCATTTCTCGTATGATATCTGAGGGAGAGTGACACTCACCTACCCGTATAAGCCACATACACATTACCGGAATCATGGTCGAAAATTAGGAATGATGGAATAACTCAAGTAGGTAGCCAAGTAGTTTCAGTCAACATTGAATCTACATTCTAATAATCTAAGTCTTCTATTTTAATAGGTTCACTCTCAGAAAATTCTATGTATTCATACCTTGGTCACCTGTTTCGGCATTCATCATTCAGAAAGGCCAGATCAGTTCTCCTCTTGGATCTCCTCTCTTGAGCAGCAGATGACTCCCCAAGTTCACTGTTCTTCTTTGGACCCATAAGGAAAGAAGACTTGAGTCAAGGTTTTTGTGGGATTTTAACCCTTTGATAGTCGATGAGAGAGAGAGAACTGCAATGAATAGTTTTGAGATAATGGGAATTAAGGGTCTAGGTTTAGAGAGTTTTATGAGGATAGAAATAAAGGAATGAGGGATTTTAAACCAAAAATACGATTTTATCCCCAAAAAAAAATCGAACAAGAATCATCAGTTTAAGCTTCTGAGCCCAACTGGTATGCTGGTATCCCTATCCATTATACTGGTTCACTTTAATCCGGTATGCCAGATCTCATAACTGGTATGCCAATTCATTTTTCTTCCTAAATTTTCTAAGTGTTAACTCACAGTTTTACTTCCTCTCTTTTCAACCTCTATTCATAAGGATTAATAATCCCCAATTCTCTTCTAATTGAGTTAAATCTCTCCTCACTTAAATTTTTAGTGAAGATGTCCGCTAATTGATCTTCGGTCCTAATGAACTCAAGTTCAATATCACCATTTTGAACATGTGTTCTAATGAAATGGTGCCTAATCTCAATGTGTTTAGTCCTAGAGTGTTGAATAGGATTCTTGGTGAGGTTTATGGCACTAGTGTTATCACATCTAATAAGAATATGATTGAAATCAATGTTAAAATCTTTTAAGGTTTGCTTCATCCAAAGAACTTGTGCATAACTACATCCAGCGACAATGTATTTAGCCTTGGCCTTAGACAAGACAACTGAATTTTGTTTCTTGCTAAACCAAGAAACAAATGAGTCTCCAAGAAATTGGCATGTGCCACTAGTGTTTTCCCTATCAACTTTGCACCCGGCAAAATCCGCATCCGAATAGTTAACGAGTTCAAAAGATGAACTCTTAGGATACCATAATTCCAAACTTTTGGTCCCCCCCAAGGTATCTAAATATTCTCTTTACTGCACTTAGGTGTGATTCTTTAGGATTGACTTCAAATCTAGCATATATGCATACACTAAACATCATATCGGGTCTACTAGCTGTTAGATAAAGTAAGCTACCTATCATTCCTCTATAAAGCTTTATATCCACATCTTTTCCATTTTCGTCTTTGTCAAGCTCTAGTGATGTGCTCATAGGAGTGCTATATGATTTTGAGTTATCTAGTCCAAATTTCTTCAATATGTCCTTAGCATATTTGGTTTGACTTATAGATATTCCTTCTTTTCCTTGTTTTATTTGCATACCAAGAAAGAAATTTATCTCACCCATTAGGCTCATTTCAAACTCATTACTCTAGCATTTAGCAAAATAATCACACAGTTTATCATTTGTAGCACTAAATATAATATCATCAACATAGATTTGTACAATAAGAATGTCCTCATGTACATGCCTTATGAACAATGTTGTATCTACTTTACCCATTGAGAATCCATTGTCTAAAAGAAACTTACTAAGTCTCTCATACCAAGATCTAGGTGCTTGTTTTAGACATGATTAGGGTTGTGTACATCCTCAAAACTGGGTGGCTGGTCTACATATACTTTTTCTAAAATAAATCCATTTAACAAAGCACTCTTAACATCCATTTGATACAATTTAAAACATTTATGGCATTTTAAGACCCCGTACTAGAATTAAATAAGAATAATATAATCTAAATATTTGTCCTGGGATGAATATAATCTAAATATTGCAAAAACCTTGAATCATTATTGAAATACTGATCATCAAGTTTTAGTTTCGGGCGAATTGACTTTCGGGTCAAACTTAGTTTTGAAGGTGTTCAAGTTTGAGAACAGTGATTAGGTAAGTTTCTAAATATTTTTAGGTCACAATAAGACCTCCATTGAATTCGGCAGGTCGAAAGACCTTGGGAGAGGTAATATGGGGCGTATTAGAAGTTAAGAAGTATTCCGGAGTTAAAGCGCATTTTAGAAAGAATTCGGGTAGGAAGAAATTTGACACTACTATAGTATTTTAGCCATAAATATTTACTTTGAACTCTGATTAATCTTATTTTTGGACAATGGAAACTATACTTTAAGGGCTATAAAACTATATTTCATGAAAATTTCTTGAATCGACTTCTAAATAGGTCAAAATTGAGTTGGAAATCGGGAGTATACAATAGTGGATTATTGTTTGTGAAAGTAACCACTATTGTTCACATAAGTTCAAGGCTGAGGGATGGTATACATTTCCAATGAAGGATTCGTCAATGTCGTGGGAGACGGTATACACCCTTCCTAAAGTGGTATGTGATTTGACCCTACGGGGAATGATTGAGATTGTGTGGTTGCAGTGTGTGAATGAGGTAGAATCGTTGCGTAGATTCCTTAGAAGTAAGCAACATACATTAGAGTATGAGATGATGCTACTGAGTTATTAATTGATTGTTTTAATTTCTTGCATGGCTATTCATGTCATTGATTTACTGTATTCTGTACACTTGAAATCATTACAACTGTCATGGATTTACTCTCGAAAATTTATATATGATATTTTCCAAAAGAGACTTGCTTTCTTTTTATTGTTTTAAAACCTTGTTGGGATTTGAAAGGGATTTCCTACGGGTTTTTGCTCACCCCCCACAACACACTTACAGATTTTAGCATAGAAGAGGATGTCAATGTGGATGAGTAGGTTGATTACGAGCTATTGGAGAATCAAGATGTGTGTCTTAAAGGATTAGAGTTGTTTTATTTTTTGATTTAGTGTTTGAGAGGTTTTTATGAAATAATGTTTTACCTAGTTTAATTATTCCGCTGATAGATACTATTTTGTTTTAAATTATAACTTAGAGAAGTTACAAGGCTTTATTGAAATTAGTATTTATTCTTTATCAGCTAAATGGATGAATGATTGATTGTTCTAATGGTTATTTTTAGTTGCTCTCATTATTAGATGGTTTGTAGATAGTAATGCCTTCCAGGGTGGATTTTGGGGCGTTACAGGCATGCATATGCAAGTAGCATTCTTATGGCTTCTAGTCTAGCTACGAAGGCAAAGGTCTCATCATAGTCTATTTCTTCTTGTTGATTATATCCTTGTGCCACAAATCTAGCTTTATTTATGGTGATGTTTCCTTCTTCATCTTTTTATATCTAAATACCCATTTTGTGCCTATGATGAAAGTGTCTTTAGGTCTTGGAACTAGTTCTCATACTTCATTCATTCTAAATTGATTTAGTTCTTCTTGCATGGCCATAATCCAAGATTCTTCTTTTAATGCTTCATTTATGTTATTAGGTTCTATATGAGATAGGACTGCTAGATTATTACATATGTTCCTAAGACTTGATCTAGTTTTGACTCCATGTGAAGGATCTCCTATGACTTGATCTAGAGGATGACGTATGACTCTTCTATATTCCCTAGGAAGTTCTTGTGAAGTAAGTTCATTTGTGTCCCTAGGTTGGTCATTTTCTTCATCATTATCCTTCCTATAATTATTGTCATCATCTATGTTGAGTTTTCTTATTTGAAATTCTAAGTCCAACTCCTTATCATTTTCATTTCTATTTCTAATAGTTAAAGGAGCCGACTCATCAAAGACTACATGCATAGACTCTTCAACTACAAGAGTTATTTTGTTAAAGACTATATAGGCTTTGATATGGGTGGAATAACCTAGGAATATAGCCTCATCCAATTTTGTATCAAACTTTCCTAAGTGGTCTTTTATATTTAATATGAAGCACTTACATTCAAATACCTTGAAATACCCAATTTTTGGCTTTCAATTGTTCCATGACTCATAAGGAGTTTTCTTGATAATTGGTCTAATTAAAGCTCTATTAAGGATGCAACAAGAACAATTTACGGCTTCACCCCAAAAGTACTTTGGTAGGTTTGGTAGGCCATATTCATGAAGCATGGCTTTACTCATTTCTATGATAGTCCTATTCTTTCTTTCTGCTACACCATTTTGGGGTGTTGTTCTAGAAGCCAAGAATTCATGTCCATAACCTTTATGAAGACAAAATTTCTCAAACTTATGTTGGTCAAATTCTCCACCATGATCACTTCTAACATGTGTGATCAATTATCCCTTTTCATTTTCAATTCTCTTACAATAATTTCTAAATATCTCTATGGCGTCATCCTTATGTCTAAGACAAAAGACCTATGTTTACCTAGAGTAGTCATCAACTATGACAAATACATAACTTTTACCACCTAAACGAATCACATTAGATGGACCAAATAAATCTATGTGGATGAGTTCTAGTGGCCTAGTTGTGGAAATGAAGTTTTTGAGCTTAAATGTACTCTTGCATTGATTTCCTAGTTGACGTGGTTGACAAACTTTGTTCTTTTCAAACTTGATTTTGGGCACGTCTTCTATAAGATCTTTTCTAACAAGTTTAGAAAGTGTATCCATACTACAATGTCCTCATCTTCTACGCCAAAGACAAGATTCATTTTTAACTACAGCTAGACATTTGACATTTTGATCATATAGGACATCAAGATCCACAACATACACATTTTCAACTCTTTTAAAAACAAATAATATGCAATTTTCTATTATGTTTTCTACTTTCCAAGTATTAGCTTCAAAGGTAACCCTATAGCATCTATCACATAATTGATGTATGCTAAGCAAGTTATGTTTCAAATCATTCACCAACAAAACATTTTTAATTTGGAGTGAAGATATCTTACCCAGATTTTCAATACCAATGATTTTTCCTGTGGCATTGTCTCCAAATGTTACATATACACCATCCTATTTTGATATTTGTGCAAACTTAGATTTATCTCCCATCATGTCTTGAACATCCACTATCAAGAAACCACTTCTTGGTCTTGTGAGTAGATTTGAAACACACCTACACAACACAATCAATGATTGGCCTTTGGTACCCATTTAGTCTTGGGTCCATTGTAGTTAGTGAAAGTCTTATGCATGGCCCTATTTTTGTTGTGTTATCTTAGTATAGCATTATATGCAAGATGTCCTATTTTGTGACAATAATAGCATATCTTGGCAACATAACTAGATTTGGATTCTTTAACAAAGAAATTCTTGTAGGCCTATTGGTTTGAATGATTGTTAAAACCCAATCCGGCTTTATCAAACACACGTCTTTGGCTTGACAAATTTTTTTCCAATTTTTCACTTCCTTGAGTGAAATTTGAAACTACTTTGTTCAATTCACAATTTTTCTTTTTCAAATCCATGATCTCTTCCTTAAGTTTGTTAGGTAAGAAGAAGTCTTGAGATTCCTTTTTCAAATTGGCATTTCGAACCTTGAGTTTTTCATTCTCAAATTTCAAAGTGTCATTCTGTTTAGAAACACCAACAAACTTTTTCTTGAGATCATTATATTTCTTTGTAATAGTGAGCAAAGCATTATGTAGTTCATGCATGGCATCATACATTTCATCTAATGAATGTTCATTTTCATCACATGAGATAGAGTTTGCCTCATTGTCTTCCTCTTATGCCATAAAGCAAAGATTTACTACTTCTTTGGTCTCCTCATGATCGAAGTCACTATCACTATCACTCCAAGTGGCCTTCATTGCCACCTTCTTATCTTTCTTGTATGTCTTCTTCAAAGTAAGACAGTTTTACTTGATATGCCCCGGTTTGTTGCATTCATAGCAAAATACACTATTTCTTCTTGAGTTTTCTCCTCTCTTGTAGGGACCTTGATTCTTAAGGAACTTTTTGAATCTCCTTGTGACAAAAGCAAGTTCATCACTTTCTTCCTTTTCTTCATCATTGTCCTCGTTACTCGACTTGGTGGATTTGAAAGCAATATTCTTCTTTTCTTTATTTTCTAGCTCTTCATCCCTTTTTATATTGATCTCATATGTCATGAGAGATCCAAGTAGTTATTCTAGTGGAAGAGCCTTGAGGTCTTTGGCTTCAATGATGGTGATTACTTTTGCATCCCAAGATCTTGGAAGACACCTAAGAATTTTTCTCACAAGTTCTTCATCGGCATAAGATCTACCGAGAGATTTAAGAGTATTCACAATATTAGTAAAACGTGTAAACATTTGTGATATGCTTTCTTGGGGTTCCATCCTAAAAAGTTCATAGTCATGCACAAGCATATTAATCTTTGATTCCTTAACTCTATTAGTTCCCTCATGTGTGACTTCTAACATATGTCATATTTGTCTAGCGGTCTCACATGTGGATATTCTATTAAATTCTCCTCTATCTAATGCACAATACAAGGTATTCAAAGCCTTAGCATTTAAAGTGTGTCCCTTCTTTTGTTCACTAGTCCAATCCTTTTTCTCCCAGGCAATAATATCCCATAACCCATCATCTTGTGACATGATCTAATAGGGATAGTCATTTCCATTAAAGAATTGAGGTCTAGTAATGGATTAGCCCTCTACAATGTTTCCTCCTAGTGTTGTCATGATCTTTTAACTCTAATTGTAGTTACATAAACATCTTAGAGCCCTTGCTCTGATACCAATTGTTGGCCCGAAAAGCAACCTAAGATGGGGGGTGAATTAGGTTTTCTAATTATTGCCTAATTTAAAATCTCAGTTTCACTAATTGTAAAATTGATAAATATGGATTACTAGATGTTGGTTAGATAGTAAGAGAGTGATAGTGTGCGAATAAGCAATAAACACAAATTAAAGTAAAGAGGTAAGAGAAAAGCAAACACAAGGATGTATAAAGGTTCGGCTCCAACTCTTGGCATGTGTTCTCTCTTTCGTCTCCCCTTGGACGTTCCCTTTTTCTGTTTCACTTGAACTCTTCAATGGGTGAGATCAAAATCCTTACACTTTTTTTCCTTGAGTACAAGATGATATTCATCACTATAGTATGTCACTCGAAAAGATAACAATCAATCATCTCTCTTGCTTTACAAAGATTCTCTCTCAAATCAAGAATAGAAGCAAGAATAAGAAATTCAATACTTTAACTCTCTTTACAATGAAATAAATACTCAAGAATGATTAAAATCTCTTTGGCTTCTAGCTCATCAATAGAAGGTAGCAACAGTTCTCCCCAAAGCATTGAAGACCCCTATTTATACTTGGAAGCCAAAGCATTTTGACCGTCTACCAAAAGTAGCCATTGCAGGACTTAACGTACACAAACCAGTATGTCGGTTCCCTATCCGGCATACTGGATCACCACTTGTTTGTGTGTTGAATTCCCTTCCACTTCAGCATCCAGCATACCGGAACCTGACAGAGCCTTTTGGTTCAATTTTCATGGCAAATTATTGGGAGCTTGAGTGTCTGCCATTTCAACCCATGTGGCATGTCGGACATATGCAGAGCCTTCCAGTTCACTTTGTAAGGCAAAGTACTGGGACTTGAAATGCCTGCAACTTCAGCATCCAGTATGCCCGTTCCTCATATGGCATGCCAGATCACAGTACATCCTTCATTTTCTCTGTCATATGTCTTTCCTTCTTAATTCCTTTTCTTGCACATCTTTCATATAATTAAGCTACACATCTAATTTACACATTAGATCATAGGGTAGATGTTTGATCATCATCAAAACCATACTTAAACAAACAATGGGTCAACATTTAACTCTTTTCCAGATTACTTTATCTGTTAAACTCTTTCTATTTTTTCTATAGAAATAGGGAAGCAAAAGGAATCTACTCTTTTGTCAGGCAACCTCCTCTCTGTTCAAATACCCAACACCCGCTCTATCACAATGGAATGTAGCAAATTGGTATCAAACTCAGGCATGGAGGAGCTAAGGTTGGGACGTTAGTAAATGGAAGTAAATTCTTTGACATTTTTGTAGGAAAGAATCCTAAAAGAAATGCAAGATATGTTCACAACCAGGAATGCAAGATTTGACAATCTCGTAATCGACCAAGTTCGTGAAATTGATGCAAGTTCTATTAGTCGAAATTGAAAATCTAGCGACCGAACCAATGGAAATGTTGGAACCAACTCTGAAGGCTCCAACACCTAATACAACCAAGCGAAACTTGAATTCCCATGCTTCAATGGAATCAAAGATCTTACAAGACGAAATTGTTGGGCTAACCAATTCTTTGAGTTTCATCAAACACCTAAGGAGGAGAATGTGTTATTAACCTCCTTTAATTTGGAAGGTGACACTCAGATGTGATATCAATTGCTGAAAGATGAGACTCTTACCATCACTTAGGAAGACTTCAAACCATGTCTTAACAATGCTTGTGGACCTACATAATATCAAGACTTCTTCGTTGATTTAACTAAGATGTAGCAAACTAGTTTAGTAAGAGACTACCCGACCCAGTTTGAGAAGCTACTAATACGAATCAAGAAATTGAAACCAACAGACCAAGTGGGTTTTTTTGTTAGTGAATTACAGAAAAGCATCAAGGCTAACATACAAGCTTGCAAACCCGCAACAATCTCTACCGCCATTGGCTTAGCAAGGTTATATGAGGGTCGTAACCAGTTGGTTAGATGAGCACCCAACCTTTAGTATGAAAATCAATTCCTAATTGTACTTCAGCACCCAACGCAAATCCATTGCCTATTAAGAGGTTAAGCCCAATAGAACTTAAGGAAAGAGTAGACAAAGGGTTATGTTTCAATTGTAATGAAAAGTTTGGCCCAGGACATCGTTGCCAAAAGTTATTTCTCATTGATGGAAACTGGTCTGACAAGGAAGATGATGAGGTATAAATGGAGGTGGCCAGAGCTAAAACTTCTGCAAAATCACAACAAACACATGAAATCTCCATTCAAGCCATTTATTGTTCGAGGACCCCACAGACCATGAAGGTGCTTGGATGTATAGCCTAAATCCAAATTGCTCTTTTAATTGACTCAGGAAACATTCATAACTTTCTGAACACCAAAGTTGCTCAAAGGCTTGGTGTTATTCCCAACTCCGAATGAAGATTTGAAGTTGTCATGGTCAATAAAGAAAAGATTCGAATGGTAATTCAAGGAGTACCCATCTTGGAGGATTATTATTTACTACCTCTAATAGGGTGTGAGCCTGTACTTAGTGCCCAATGGTTAAGTACATTGGGACCTACAGTTTGGGATTTCTCTAAATTGCAAACAAAGTTTAAACTTGATGGAAGAGAGGTGGTGCTTAAAGGCTTAACTGCTCCGAAAAATAGGATGAGGAGGAGTCTTGCTACAAATTTATTCTCTTTCTGAACATTAACTCCGAGGTAATCTCATCTCTTATTCTAAGTTGGAGTCAACTAATCAAAAATTACAGCTTGCCTTGCAACCCTACCAGGATGTTTTTGAAGAGTATCATGGGTTAACTCCACCAAGAACCCAAGATCACAAGATCCCGAGCCAAAGTCCTTATTCATCTCTGGTGTTACTAGTGAGAAAACATGATGAATCTTGGCAATTTTGCATCGATTATGGAGACTTGAACCAAATTACTATCTATGATAAGTTTCCTATACCAATCATCTACGAATAGCTTGATGAACTCAATGGAGCAAAAAAAATTAACACCAAATAAGGACGTCTTGAAGATATCCCAAAGACTGTATTTTGAACTCATCAAGGACATTATGAGTTCATGGTGATGCCCTTTGGGCTCACTAATGCTTCTTCTACTTCTAGTATTTGATGAATGATGTGTTCAAGGCTTATCTCTGTAAGTTCATATTGGTTTTTTTTATGACATATTACTTTATAGTAAATCATGGGAAGAGTACATGAAACATTTTGAAATTACTTGAATTATTTTGAGGACTCATCGTTTCTTAGTGAAAAAAGAAAAGTGTATATTCGCACAGCAAGAGGTCAAATACTTGGGCCACATAATATCCTCTGATGGTGTTGTTGTTGATCCCGAAAAAATTACAGCTATGCAAAAGTGGCAAAAACCCTAGACAATTAAGGCCTTACATGGGTTTCTTGGGTTGACAAACTACTATAGAAAATTGATGAGTGGGTTTTATACCTACAAATTGAGTACTTTCGGTTTGATGAAATTGTAAGTTTTCAATTATTTTATATTCCTTTTTATTTGTTTTGTGTGTTTTGATGTTATTTTGTAGGGATGATCATTTAGAAGGAAACAATATGATTTAGAAGGAAACAAGGTCAATTTAGAGCCAAAATGTTAGATTTTTGAAGGCTAAACAACAAAGGAAAATGCTAGGCTTAAAAGGGGTCAGCGCCCCTGCGCCAAAACCAGCGCCCCTGCGCTGATTTTGGCGCAGCTGCGCTTGTGATGGAAGTTGGACGCGAATTAAGACTCATTTTTTACCCGAAATTGGACTCTAATGCCTCTTATGTGCTAGGGTTTGAGGGGAATATATAGAGACTTATTTTGGGGGCTGAAAACATAGAGAAGAAGACCAAGGATTGATAGAAAGTTGAAGACAAGAATCGAAGAAACCGACACGAAGAAAATCGGACTTGAAGGCTAGAGAGGGATTGAAGATTGCAACTAAGTTTTCATTCTTTTCCCTTACTTTTACTTTTTGATTTTCTAAGATGTTATTTAATTTGAGAATGATGTTTTTCAATTACATTATGAACTAAATTTTTATTAAGATTGCAACGGAACCTAATGTCTAGTTAAATTGATCTACTCTCGTTTCTAGTTTTTGTTGATCTTATATGAGTTGTTTGTTATATTTTGTGTTTAATATATAATTGTTTAGCCAACAATTAATTTGATAACTTAGATGAAATTGGAAGATGAATTCTAGGTTTAGATCTGAATATGATGACATGCGTCTGGTTAATTCTTCTTAGGATTGAATTGCTGGGTTTGTGTATAAGATAGAAATATACCTATATGCCGTGTGTAACTTTTATGAGAGTTTGAATTTAATGAATCTATTCCAACTTATTTTGCATAGGAATATAGCAATTTAATTGGGAGAGATATGCTTATCTAACTATCGGAAGAGGTTTGATAAATAATTTTGAAGTCTCAGTTAACAACTTATTTTGATCAATTAACTAGAAAGAGAGTGGAAAGATTTATACGAAGCATTAGGGAAAGTTGTAATCTTAACTTCTTATATCCGTTAAATTCAATCTTTGATTATTAAATTTAGATTTAGTCTTAAATTAGTAAATTCATAGTTTAATTCCCATTGTTTAAATAAAATCGAATTGATATAAAGTTAGTACTTGAAAGTTATTAGCAATAATTCTCCGTGGGAACGATACTATACTTATCACTTTATTACTTGTTGATCGTGTATACTTGTATATAAATTGTCAATACCAAATTCGGACAACAAGTTTTTGGCGATGTTGCCGGGGAATTAAACTAGTAATTATTTCAATATTAATTCCAATCAGTTTGATCTTAGTTTAAACTTATTTAATTTTATGTTTTAATTTTTTTAATTTTTTGCTTTAATTGTTTTCGCAAGCACTCTTGAATTTTGTATGCTAACACGATCTAAAGGTCAGGAACTACTACCGTACGAAGACGAAATCGAAAGAAGGCTTCGAAACTTGCGAAAGCATTGCCAAGAAGTAAATAATCAAGAAACTATGGCGGAAGAAGAATAGAAATCGCTAAAGGATTATGCTATGCCGCTTGTTACGGAAATACAATCGAGCATCCAAAGGCCCGCAATTCAAGCAAATAGTTTCGAGATCAAGCCGGGTACCATCCAAATGATTCAGAATTCAGTACAGTTTGGGGGTTTGCCTAACGACGACCCAAACGATCATTTGGTGAGTTTTCTGGATATTTGAGACACGTTCAAGTATAATAGGGTTTCTGAAGATGCGATTAGACTCCGACTTTTCCCTTTCACACTTCGTGATAAGGCAAAGAGTTGGTTGCATTCATTGCCGTCGGGTTCTATTACTACGTGGTCAGATTTAGCTCAAAAATTCTTAGCTAAGTTCTTTCCACCAGCTAAAACTACAAGGATGAGGAACGACATCACTTCCTTCGCACAGCATGATTATGAGACTATATGAAGCTTGGGAGCGATTCAAGTACTTACTTCGAAAATGCCCTCACCATGGTATTCCTAAGTGGTTGCAAGTTCAGACGTTCTACAACGGGTTGTTTAGTGCTACCCGAACCAGTATCGATGCAGCTGCAGGAGGGACATTGATGGGGAAGAATTTCGATGAAGCCTACGAGTTATTAGAGACGATGGCTGCTAATAATTATCAGTGGCCCTCTACAAGGATCAATCAGCCAAAGGTAGTAGGGATTTATGAAGTTGATGCGGTTGCTGCATTGGCTGCATAGGTTGCTACATTGACAAAGAAGATTGATGCTTTAGGAGTGCAACCTATTCAGAGTGTGGCAGTTGTTTGTGAATTGTGTGTCGGGAACCATTCGAGCAATCAATGTGCAATTAATCTAGAGTCGGTACAATACATTGGTAACCACAACAGGCAGCAATATAGCAATAATTCCAAAAATTATAACTCTAGTTGGGGGACTCATCCGAACTTTTCTTGGAATAATAATCAAGCCCAACCTTCTGCTCCAAGACAATCATACCCACCAGGCTTTCAGAATCAAGCTCCACCACAGCAAGACAAGAAGTCAAATTTGGAGGAGCTGTTTTCCAGGTATATAGCACAAAGTGAGACAAGGATGAATAGTATGTAAGTATCAGTCTGAAATCTGGAAAATCAAATGGGTCAACTTGCTAATGCCATTAACAACCGTCCTCAAGGCACTCTACCTAGCGATACAGAGATCAATCCTAAGAGGGAAGGTAAAGAGCACTGCAATGCTATTACATTACGAAGCAGAAAAGAGTTACCTGAGGTTGAGGGTAAAAAAATAAAAGATAGCAGGAATGTGGACAATGAAAAGAAGGAATGTGATCCAGTTGTAAATTCTAATGGAGGCAAGCGGAGTCCTAGTGTGCCCCCGTGCCATTCCCACAACGTTTGCAAAAACATAAGTGGGATAAACAGTTCTCTAAATTCATGGATGTGTTTAAGAAGCTCCAAATAAATATCCCTTTCGCAGATGCATTGGAGCAAATGCCTAACTATGTGAAATTTTTGAAGGAAATTATGTCAAAGAAGAGAAAACTAGGCGATTTTGAGACAGTGGCACTTACGGAGGAGTGTAGTGCTATTCTTCAAAAGAAACTACCACCAAAGCTCAAAGATCCGGGTAACTTTATAATTCCATGCACAATAGGCAGCCAATTTTTCAGGAAAGCGTTGTGTGACTTAGGAGCTAATATCAATTTGATGTCACTCTCAATTTATCAGCAATTGGGTTTGAAGGAAGCGAAGCCTACGAATGTTACATTATAGCTTGCGGATAGATCACTCACTTATCCTAGGGGCATAGTTGAGGATGTTCTAGTTAAAGTGGATAAGTTCATTTTTTCAGCTGATTTCATAGTCTTAGATTGTGAGGAAGATAGGGAAACACCTATTATTCTTGGGCGACCATTCTTAGCAACGGGAAGAACACTTATCGATGTACAGAAAGGTGAGCTAACGATGCGAGTCCAAGATTAAGAGGTTACATTCAATGTATTTTCAGATATGAAATTTCCAGAGGAAGTGGAAGAATATTTTCGGGTTGAAGTGATGGAAGATGCAGTGAATGGGATATTCGTAGGAAGCTGTATTTCAAATTCTCTTAAGAACGCCGAGCTATATAAAGAGGAGGTATTCCCGCATGGAGCGGTTGAAGTCAAGGAAGCCAATTCGAAAAGAACTTTCAAGGTGAACGGGCAGAGACTGAAGCAATATTGGCGCGGCGACATTGATCATGAAAAGACCTCAATTATCCTTGCCGACCCGGGATGAAACAGGAAGTAGTCAGGCTGAAGACTATAAAACAAGCGCTATTTGGGAGGCAACCCAAATTTTAGCTTTTAATTTTTATTTCATGTTTATGTCAATTTAGTTTTTTTTTTTTTTATTATTAGTGCATTTTATTTAGTGAGTCAATTGCTTGTAGGTACCAAGGATCGGAAAGAAATAACAAAAAGAGTGAAAGGAAGGGAAAAAAATGAAGTTTGAACAAGCAAAAGGAGGATGCAGTCCAGAAAATCAGCGCCTAGGCTCCAAAAACAGCACCCCAGCGCTGGAATTTTGTCCCCAAACCAGTGAGGCAGTGCCTAGGCGCCAGATTCAGCGCCCCTGCCCGCACCTACTGCCGAAAATGCAGTCCAAAAGCAGTCAGGCAGCGCCCCAGCAGCCTGCAGCGCGCCCCAGCGAAAAAAAAAAATCTGTTTGGAGTTACGGGGCCCATAATATATCAAATCGAAACTCTCGACGAGCCCTACAATACTCATTGCCTTTGGCAATGAGGGACACTATTAAAAGCCCAAAAAAATTCTGGAAACGTGTGTTTGGGTCATCCGAAGTTTTTTTTTTTTTCAAGTTTTGGGTTTAGCAGCGCCATCCTTAACACAGCAGTCAGGGAGTTAGGGCACACAAAAATTCATCCCATTCCTCCTAAATTTCAAACCTCTAACACATATTCTCTCCAACTCTTATTCACCCAAAATTCCATTCAATCATCTTGAATCTCTCAACCTCTTTACTCAACAATTTTGCAACTCAAGTGGCTTCAATGAGTATCAACTAGCACCAAGGATTTCTCCATTCTCCATGGGTAAAGATTAAGCTTTGCAACGTAAGTTTCTCAGTCCACCTATGTTTCCCGAATACACTCCTGACTCAGCGGACGACGAGGACGTTGACGATGATGCTAACTAGCGACATCTAAGGGAAGTCCTCTATCTTAATTTTTCCTACTTTATACATTGAGGACAATGTTTATTTTAAAGTTTGGGGGTATTTTCTTGTGTGCATTTGCATTATTAGGTATGCATTTAGAGAGCATATTTTTCACTTTTAAAAAAAACATGTTTTAAAACGACTTGAGCAATGAGTTGATTGAATTTGATTATGGTCAATGATGAATGGGATAAATTGTCAATTTAAGGGAAATTGATGAACATGTTGAGTCTGTAGTTTGACATACTAGTTGATTTTACACTGTTTATGATCCTTTCATGCATGAGCACATATCCATCTGTTTGGTTAGTTATCATTTAGAGAATTTATTTGGCTAAGTGCTTGTGGGAGATATCAGTGAAACTCTAGAAAACTTATTTAAGCATCATTCAAAGCAAAGTTTAGGCATTCATATAAGTTTGGGGGAAATATTGGTTATGATGGGTTAGTAAAAAAAAAAGAAGTTTTTGAAAATTATTTTGATTTGATCCTTCATGAGTTAGAAAGAAAAAAAAATAGGAAGACAAGAAACAAGAAAGGGGCATGTGGTGAGTAGAGATGGAGCGTAAAACGCACTCACTCATAGACACATGTTGAGAACGAGATGGAGCGTAAAACGCACTCGTTCAAGAGAAGGCGAGATGGAGCGTAAAACGCACTCGCTCAATAAGAGTTGAGATGGAGCATAAAATGCACTCACCAAATGAATGAAAAAGAAGAAAAAAAGAGAGAGAGAGAGAGACGAAAAATTAAAAAATAAAAAATAAAAATCTTTGTACCTTCTAATTATATATTTTGTCTTTATTAGCAGAGGTTGATGTGAAACATAAGTTTATAGAGTTGATATTGAGTATCTCCTACGGAGCGCTCGACTACGTAAATGTATCTGGGTGATGGCTAGTTTAAACCGTTCGAATATGCACATGTATTTAAAGGGTCATGAGCGGAGGTAAAATTAAGGAGTATATTGAATTGTTAGACTTTGCACCGTTTTGAAGTTTTCCGTGAATTATTATTGGAAGTAACTTTTGGGGCCATTATTCAAATTCATATTGATCCATTGTTTGAGTAGTTATTAGAATTAATTTTTATAGTTTTTTGTTCTTGGTATTTTGCTTGAGGACAAACAAAGATTTAAGTTTGGGGGTATTTGATGAGTGGGTTTTATACCTACAAATTGAGTACTTTCGGTTTGATGAAATTACAAGTTTTCAATTATTTTATGTTCCTTTTTATTTATTTTGTGTGTTTTGATGTTATTTTGTAGGGATGATTATTTAGAAGGAAACAATATGATTTGGAAGGAAACAAGGTCAATTTGGAGCTAAAATGTTGGATTTTTGAAGGCTAAACAACAAGGAAAGATGCTAGGCTTAAAAGGGGTCAGCGCCCTTGCGCCAAAACCAGCACCCATGCGCCACAAGGGCAGTAAATCAGCGCCCCTGTGCTGATTTTGGCGCAGCTGCGCTTGTGATGGAAGTTGGACGCGAATTAGGACTCGTGTTTGACCCGAAATTGGACTCTAATGCCTCTTATGTGCTAGGGTTTGAGGTGAATATATAGAGACTGATTTTGGGGGCTGAAAACATAGAGAAGAAGACCAAGGATTGATAGAAAGTTGAAGGCAAGAATCGAAGAAGCCGACACGAAAAAAATCGGACTTTAAGGCTAGAGAGGGATTGAAGATTGCAACTAAGTTTTCATTCTTTTCTCTTACTTTTACTACTTGATTTTCTAAGATGTTGTTTGGTTTGTGTATAGGATAGGAATATACCTATATGCCGTGTGTAACTTTTATGAGAGTTTGAACTTAATGAATCTATTCCAACTTATTTTGCGTAGGAATATAGCAATTTAATTGGGAGAGATATGCTTATCTAACTATCGGAAGAGGTTTGATAAATAATTTTGAAGTCTCAATTAACAACTTATTTTGATCAATTAACTAGAAAGAGAGTGGAAATATTTATACGAAGTATTAGGGGAAGTTGTAATCTTAACTTCTTCTATCCGTTAAATTCAATCTTTGATTATTAAATTTAGGTTTAGTCCTAAATTAGTAAATTCATAGTTTAATTCCCATTGTTTAAATAAAATCGAATTGATATAAAGTTAGTACTTGAAAGTTATTAGCAATAATTCTCCGTGGGAACGATACTCTACTTATCACTTTATTACTTGTTGATCGTGTATACTTGCACGTAAATTGTCAATACCAAATTCGGACGACAAAAATTCATCCGGAACTATAAAAAATTTGCAGGACCATTGACGCAAATGATGAAAAAATGTTGTTTTAATTGGAATACGATGGCAGACGAATCCTTTGAGCTGCTCAAGAATGCAATGACCCTAGCCCATGTCCTAGCCCTTCAAAATTTTGATCTCCCATTTATAGTTGAATGTGACATGTCTGGTTCTAGAGTTAAAGAGGTTCTCATGCAAAATAGTACACCTATTGCATTTTATAATCAAGCCTTGAAAGGTAAAAATTTATTTTTATCAACTTACAAAAAAGAGATGTTGGATCTTATTCTTGTATTTCAAAAATGGAGGCCTTACTTGTTGGGGAAACCTTAAGCATTTATATGAGCAGAAGCAAAATTAATGGGGTTTGACTTCGCCATTGATTATAAAAAAGGGAAAGAAAATTGTGTAACAAATGCACTTTCGTAAAGGAACGTGGAAGAGGAGTTGGCTGCTATTTATGCACCAGTACCTATTTTTGGATCCCATTAGAGGAGAAGTCAAATCTAATTCTAGCTTGCAACTCTTAGTGGAGCTCTGCCAGCAAAATGAAGTTATTGGTCCCTGGGATTACGAGGAAGGTATTCTTTACTTCAAGAATAAAATTTATTTATTGGCTAACTACTCCTTGGTTTCTATGATTGTTCAAGAAATGCACTCATGAGGGATATCACAAGACTTTGCAGAGAATAGAGGATGTCTTTTATTGGCAAGGCATGAGAAAATTCGTTCGTGAATATATAAAGAAGTGTGAAACATGTCAAAGGCAAAAAGGGACAATCTCAATCTAGTTGGCTTTTACAATCACTGCCACCACTGCCTATTCCTATTCAAGTATGGAGTGATATATCAATGGATTTTTTCAAAGGTCTACCTAATTCCTAAGGAAAATCTTTGAGCACATATTTAAGCTCTATGGCATGCCTAAAAGCATTGTACGTCATAGAGATGTCACCTTTAATAGAATTTTTTGGCGAGCGTTTTAATTTGCATGAAAACCCATTTCAAGAGAAGGAATAAAGATGAAGTACTAGTTCATTGGCACAGTTTATTGCCAACGAATACCACTTGGGAAGATCTTGATGAGCTACAACTGTAGCTTCTTGGAGCTGCCCTTGAGGACAAGGTTGTTCTTCAAAGGGGATGAATGTTATATTTATGTTTCACATAAATAACCAGTATAATATACCATGCATTAGTATGTATGTGGAAAATAAAATACCCTGCATTAGTATGTATGTGGAAAATAGAATGGTCTATCTGACATGTAAGACCACCAAACTCTAAAACTGCCTATGAAAACTTACCAAACCAGGCCCTTGGTGGCTGCTTCTATGATGCCCCAATTCATGAGAGTCCTATTTAACACGTTGATCACCTATCAACCCACGAAATACCCGTGAATACCGTATAATCCAATACCATACCGTTACGCTCCATTTATCGGAATCCATAACTTTAACAAAATCCAGGTTAAGTCTCCTTTGTACGGGGAACTCTACCCAATACACAACATGTACATTTATACAATATTGACCACACCAGGTTCTTTCACCAATACTCAATCACATAGCATTGAATACTAACCCATAACCATCATCTATGCATCCATTCATTCACAAAAGAATAAATGTCCAAAAGAGTCTCATATACATGCCTTAATTCAAATACAAGTTTTGTTTACAAATGTTATACAAGGCCAAAATATAATTATCTACAAGGGACTACAAAAATCTGTATCAAGAGCCACAACTTGTCTTTGTCCTCGAAGTTGGCCCAAGTGAGGACCGTCAGTAAAAGCATGTCCAACACCTGAAATATATCCCCATAAAGGGTGAGTCACGTTCAATAGGATATCTACTATGAAGATCACCTCCCAACCCACATGTATATGAAATATCTCATGTAAACATCATGACAATCATCCATTTAAACATTTATATTCATAAACGAATGCTACAATTACATGTTATGTTATGAGATGAGAACTCACGCATGCAATGCAACACCGAGCCCCATTAGCCCCCATAATATATGTTATGGCATGCATATGCATCCGGGCATTTCAAGCCCCCACCATTGATGTTAGACATCCAATGACTATTTTATAAAAATATGTGTTTTTCTGGCATAGGTATTTATGGACTTCCACCAACGGTCACCCAACCGATATGGAGTCTATGGACTTCCATCAACGGTTCTGCGTACACTGATACACTTTATGGATTCAATACCAACGGGAGTAGATATCCGAAATTATCGAGTCTTGCACCCAAGGGAGAATCTAGCACTTCTTGCTAACTCCAACACTCATTTCAATGCAACCCGTGTGACTCAGTCAAATCTAGGTCCAACTTTCTCAAGCCCATTTATCAATCCACTAAGAATGGTGTTTGATTAAAAATATACACACACACTCACACTCATGTCGAATGCACACAAATGCGATGCTACTCGTGCATATGCAAATGTAATGTACAATTGTCATTCATATCATCATGCTCATCATATCATAAAGTATATAATAAACATGTCCACTTTTCACAAATATTCTCAAGCATGTCGCGTATGATTTCAATCCAAATAACATACTTGAATCCTAAGCATTTTATCAAAACACTTAGTGAGCATAAAATGTAAACACACAGCATACCAAAATAAGCCATTTTATCCAACCCAAACATCTTACTACCGGTAGGTCGTGCCTGTTCACATTTTCAAAATCAAACTCAAATCAAGCTAGAACGGGTTTTAGCATGCTCATATACTCATTTTTCATACCCTAGATACACTAGGTGTGAACTAACATTTGAAAATTCATCTCTATAGCTCTACCCATTTCATATCGCAACCCTAAGTTGAAAATAAATCTTGATAGGAGGGAACCCTACCTCTCTTAGTGTGAGCTCACGCAGTAGAACTCCCAAAAAACCCAAAATCTGCCTTCCCAAGCCTTAGCTCCCACTTCTCGTTCTTGGGATTTTAGAGAATGGCGTAATCTTTGATATAGCCGTGTAGCTCACGTCACGTAGAGAAATTTTAACTCTTGACTTGAAACGATCCAACTGTTAGATTTGAGGAAAAATATGGAGAAAGTGAAGAACTCTCCTCTCTCTCTCTCTCTCTCTCTCTCTCTCTCTCTCTCTCTCTCTCTCACACAGCTGAAACGCGTAGGGCAAATCTTTTTAAGTTTCTACTTATACTTGGCTCTCATTGAGCCACGTGTCACTTTTCTATTGGTCGAATTTTATCACAACTAATTACATTACGCCACATGTCATGTTTAATAAAATTTTATAAGATTTACTTTAAATTATATTATGGGTTCTGTGATTAAAATCTAACTGCAAAATTTTAATCGCACGATACCCGATCGAATTGTAACACTTGAAAATCCGACTGTCTCAGAATTCGATGAAAATTGATTGACCAACTCGATTTCGGGAGGAAAATCCAAAAGTGAGGTTTGTTTCGTCACCCAAGATCTATAAAAATTTGGGTTTTTGATCCATACTTTGATGGCTAATTATTGTTTTACCCTTTTTAATTAAGTTTTAATTTTTCTGGATTTTACAACTTCAAACCACACAGATTTTTTTTTAGCTGAAAAACACTCTAATGATACTTCCCTGAGCAAAAAATCCAAATGGTTGCCCCATGTAGACTTCTTTAGCCAAGTCATTGTGTAAAAATATAATTTTCACTTGACACAAAGGCCAATCAATATTAGCAGTCAAATAAATCATCTAAGGTAATAGGATCTCAAGTCTCTTTATGAATGTCTTACATCATAACGAGACTTGAGAGATCTTGTTACCTTAAATGCTGGTAAAAAGACAGTTGGTTGTCAGTGGGTGAATACAATCAAATTTAATTTTGATGGTTATGTTGAACGCCTAAAAGCTCGACTTATTGCCAAGAGTTTTACCAAAACCTATGGAATTAATTATGAAGACATTTTATCAATCTCAACTTGTATAGTCAAAACTTTGACTCTAAAAAAACATAAAAGACTATTATACCCTCAAAGAGATATACTTATTACAACCATATAAAATAGGAACAATATAATACTAATACTCTCAACAAGACTCACCATGGCAACTTCGTCAGTGAAATTTCAAGTTGCTAAAACTTAAAAAGGTAAATCTCATATAAGATCTTTGAACTATGACCGTTGTTTTAAATTGCCCCCTAAAATTTTAAGTGTCACAGTTTGCCCCTTAAATTATTTAATATTCGGTTAATCTTAACGGAAAGGGTCAATTGAACTAAATTACATAGATTACGGAACATATTAGAACAATTAAAAGCTCAGGAGGCAGTTTAAAATAAAGGTCATAATTCAGAGGGCATTTTATGAGATTTACCCAAACCTAAAACACTGCTAACAATGGCTCACGGGAGTACAGTTCAAACCAAGTTAGGGGGAAAAATACAATATGCTAGCATACATGGGCCCGATAACAGTAAAGGAGATATGTGCAAGTGCAGCACGGGGAAGGGCACCACCATGCATCCAATGAGACTCGACCCAGATTGTACCTAGTAACGTTTAACTTTTTATGAAACGATACTCTTTCATGAAAAGCCACCCCCCACCCCCCAAAAAAAAAAAATACCAAAAGTCTATGTGCCGAGTGCAATGATGTGCTGGATTAAATACACATCTATATCCTACAAATAGCAGAATTTTACAAAGAGCTCTGAAAAAAAAAAAAACGCTCATTGAAATTGAACATCCCATACTATTCTGTGGGAACAGTTCAAATAATGTTGTAAACTCCACTGTCATCATAATGCTTTCCCCATCCAACAGCATTCTGCATACCATTTCTTGATTCTTCTTGACCAAACAACCAATGTAGTAAATTAACTCTGGTCATTATAATGCTTTCCCACATCCAACAGAATTCTGCACATTGCTTCTTGATTCTGATTTCCATTGAAAGAAATGCACGCCTGAAGAATGTTATATTTATCTATGATTTATGCTGCTCTTTGGACTCCATCTCCCTTACATTGTTTACAATGTTTTCAATCTTCTTTGATAGAGACTGATCATGCTCCTCAATGTGCTCAAAAATCATTTCCAAGTGCCTTTTATAGGTTGCTGCTCGCTTTTTCCAAATAGCTAGCTGCTGGGATAGTTCTCGGATTTTGTCATGTTCATTCTACAAAAACAAGATGCACAAAAAAGTAAGTCACAATACAAAACTAGCTGTGCAATTGGTTGTATCAGAAATATAGACTACCATTCACATGTAGGCAAGTTTGTCATAAAGCGCATCTGGACAGCCCGAGGAAATATACCCCGCACAAATATATCCATACATCTAGCATCTTCCAATTCTATTATCAATACACAATGGCATCCAATTTATTTGGAGCAACGATTTCATTGGTAGGAGGCTAGCAGCACCATTTTAAATTATGCATTCACAGCTTCAAAACCTCAAATCCAGGTTAATTATAGAATGATACCAATGGAATATCCAAAATGCAGATGATGCCAATGGGAGAATCCATGACTAAGATATCATCCTAATTCCCAAAATTTGCAATAACACATCAGTAAATCTTGTTCCTTCAGAGGAGGATCAAGATGTACAAAGAACAAAAACAATCTTTTTCCCGTCTCTTTTGCACAAGAATGACAAATCACTGCCACCTTTAGACGGTAAATTATTTTGTTGAAATAGAAGATGAACTGCATACAAAAAAACAACTACAGCAATCTCATAAGATATCAATATTCGGAATAATAATCCATGGAGAAGACAACTCGCCTTTTAAAACCAGACAAGACAGCACAACCTTGGTCTCTAATACGTTGTAAAATATAAAATGATTGACTTAATTTGGATATGACAACTACACAACCCTTGTACCATTTTTCCACAGAACCTAATAATATATCACAGAACAGGGAAAAAAAAAACCAAAGCAAAAACAACAATATTGAAAAAAAGGACCATAAGACAAATGGTAACGAGCCAAAATCATCACAAAGCCAGCAGCTAAGTTCCAGTGTAGGAGCACACATAATCAAATTCCCATAGCCTCATTGCATCACATTGACTCATTACCAGGCATTCTGTAATGCTTTTGGGATACCTAAAAACAAAAAAGGATATCTTACTAAACAAAAGTGTATGGGATGCACTATGTCAAGGGGCCAACTATTGTGGAGAACAATGCTCCAAATCCCGCCTGACTAATCCAGTCAAGTGGTTGGATTGGTTCAAGCGAGTTACGCAAACCAGTTATGATGTGATTAGCTGTAATGTAAACAATATATGATCGCCAACAAGAGAGAATGTATTCTGTCTAGAGCATTAGTATAAAAAATTATTGAAGCAAACTACAAATTCCAAATAAGAAAAACTTCAAAGAAAGCAACCAAAAGAAAGGAAAACTAAAGGCTGGTATTATAGTTATAGAAATTTGACTCAAACACACAATACATATGAAAAGAGAGGCAGCAGTGTTATTCAAAACTGTAGCTGGTGTTGGCCTAGTAGCAAGCTCCAGTGAACTACTTGTTCAAACAGAAAATGACATCAGATTTGATGTGATACAAAACTTCAGCTGATTTTCACCTATTAAGGATTTTAGCACCACAAATAATTGGAATGCCATTTCCAGAACAGCCCATTTGGTAATTCTCATCACTGGTTAGGTCTGCCAGGCTTGGCAAGCACATCTCCATGCAAACAACGCCAGCATGAAGTTCTCAGTAGTCCTTTTTTTTTTTTTTTTTGCGTACTCAGTAGTACTAATTGACATCAAAATGTTTTGTTAAACAGCTCTTCATAACAATTAATCCCAATCCTTGGTCCAAAGCCACACCAATTCTTTAACAACCTAAGTGAAAGAAACCTCCACAAACAAATAAACTACTAGGATACTGACACTACAGCATGAAATTTAACTCGTCATAGCAGAGAAAGAAAACTCATTTAATAGCAGCAGATAGTGTCCAATGGCGATGTTCTACTCAATTCTACAGCAACCAAAATATATTATATTTTTACATCAATAACTAAGAATCTATACATTTGAACAAATATGACCTAAATTGTAAAAAACTAAAGGACTTAAAAATTCAATAACACTTTCATCGGACCAACATGACCACTTCATTGCCACAAGGCCCAGCATCTGAAATAATATTTGAAAGAAACTGTCTTATCCTACCTAGTAAAAGCCATAGCATCACCAATTCCCTCCATGATTTCTCATTCTGCTACATCTAACATCCTTCATACAAATTCATTGGTGCTTACATCTGTTCTCATCTTACCACTTATCCTCAATTGAACAACAATTATTCCACAAAATATGTTTCTCGAGGGGGATGGGTGTTTATACAAAAGCTTTCATCCACTTCATCATCCACATAAATCCAAATTTGGGGTTGATAATATTACGGAAACCAATAAAGAGAGAAGTGACAAACCATATAGTTTGTACAGGTGCCTTTGTGTAACATAAGAACTTAGTAGATGACAATAACTTTTGTGTGTGTGTGTGTGTGCCGGGGGGGGGGGGGTTGAGAGGGGGAATAGGGATAACCCAACAACAACTTCATCATGAGCCTATTTTATATAACTTGTCTATAATACTGACATGCTATGAAGCACAAACACTTGATTTTGGCTCACATATCAGTGTCAAAGCTGTCTAGCACACCAACACGTATGGATATGTCTTGGACACGTGTCAAGCATGCCAAAATGAGTCCAAATTTGTTGTTTTTATAAAAAAAATTCACATGTCCGACGGCTTTGAGCTGCATTTGGCCTCTATTAGAGCTCCAATGAGCTAAAGAAGACTAAGAAGTAGAGAGAGAGAGAGAGATAGAGATGCAAGCACAAGGCTCACAGAATACAAACAGAAACTAGAGAACAAGAAGAAAAAGGCGTTGGACTCACCTGTGTCTAAGCGAGTGAGCAAGTGAGAGAGAGAGAGAATTTTGTCATTGTTTTGCTTTTTGGTGATCACTAATGGCACCAAGCGCTAAGTGCACCGAGGCGCTAAGGTCTCCTACAACCGAAGTGTGAGGAGCGTGATACAGCGCAATGTAAACAAAGATTTTAAAATTGACAAATTTTCCCACATAGGCAAAGAGTCAAAGACATAGAATTACAAATTCAACCAAAGTAAGGCTAAGGATATGAAAACAAAAAAAAAAAAAAAACCATAGCATAAACGTTCCATAAATTATAAAGCATCCGATTTCCATCTCTCATCTTTTTAATTACTTTCAGTCTAATATGTGTTCGTGTTGAATCAACTAAAGAATTTCAAAATTAAACAATTACAATCATTGGCTATCAAGCAAGTAAACAACTCAACGATCCAATTCCAATCAAATAAATTCTGTTGATTAAGTAATTAATTTCAAAGATGTAGTTAAACTAAACAATACAAAACCAATCAGTAACAATAACAAATCAAAAAATCACAGAAGCAAAGGATAGAAAACCAAAGATTGAATTAGAAATTTACAAACGATGCTCAAATGATTCACGAAACTTGCAATATCTCCCCACCGCCAGTCCTACCCCCAACGCCACCCATTCCCGACTCCACCTTATTGAAAATTTAGACATTCATTACGAATTGATTTTAAAAAAAAAAAACAAATGTGAGTAATAGTTAGCAAAGAAAATGGGAGTGGTTACATATGCCACATGTAAAAATTTAATTGACAAGACCAACATATTTCTATTAAATAAATCAAAATTCAGAAAATTTAGTACGAGTAAAGGTTTCTCAAACTCTCTTCCCAAGGAACTAAATTTGGCTTCGAAGCAGTTAAAACATTTTCGTTTCCATATAAACCGAAACGAATTAGTGATTGAATATTGAAATTCCTATGTTTTGAGGTGTTTTGAGTTGTTTCAATACATTTCGATCAATCTTTCGAAATGTTTCGCAAATATATTTTCAATTTTTTTTTCTATTTTTATCATGTTTCCGAATTATTTCTAGAGTAGAATAGATGTAGTTTTGTACTACGAATACATTAATATCATGCTCATGAGTACTTCATTTGTATTATGAGACCTTAGTATCTTGTAAGTGTGTTTGATGAAATGAAGTGTTTGACATTCATTAAAATGACTTCCACCTCTCATTAACCTTTATTTCTTCTCCAACTAGATGTTATCTAGTATAAACGGATGCTAAAACAATAAGCATGCTCAATTAATCAATCCTTAATTTAATCTATATAATTAAATAGATTTTAATAATTATTTCCGTTTGTTTCCACATGTTACTAACTTTTTTCTGTTTCCATTACGTTTTTGAAACTTTTCCGTTTCTGAGCTAAGCGAAACTACACACCGAAATTCAATTTTGATCTTTACCTCTCCCCCAAAAAAATAATTATTTTATATATATACAAATAGATGTCAAAAGCTCCACTCTAGTGTTGTGCACATGAAAATTTTCAAAGTAAATAAACAGTAGTCCAATATACAAAACATATGGGAAAAAAATCTCTTGCCAAATGTGCCTTGACTACGCTTTGATGAATTCACCTTGCCAAGCCTCATTGAGGCACTTCTGGTGTATCACTCCTCGCCTTGTGTGATGCGCACTTTTCAAAACACTGAATGAAACCTTTGTCTTGCGTAAGGAATTGACTACTTCTTGTCATTTGTTTTGTTCTAGTGTATCGCATATTTACCATAATATAAGGTCATGCCAATTGTAACCAATCACTTAGACAAAATGCACAAAAGGTAAGCACTTATTTGCCATTGTTAGTTGTCATGTTTATTTGGTAATAAAATCATTACCACTAGCGTGTTTTTTATTACTAAATTTCTTTAATGGTGTCACACACACACACAAACATTAGTATATATGCATATGTATTAGTCAACGTGTCTCTAATATGTTTTAAGAGGATCTACTTGTTTCCATGTCCGCATCCCATGTTCTTATCTGTGCTTCTTTGCAAACCTGAGAACCACCTTGGTCCGGTTAGACTTCTCTTGTTCCTCGTAAAATTTTCACCATTATTTGGATGGAAAACAATCTTGAACAAGAGAATTAAAGGTAAAATATTAATATAATAGAGTTATTGAAAAAGAGAGGGGAGATTTAATAGTGTGAGGTCTGATGTGTAACCAAGATTCTGTTACATCGCCAGTCTAGTTTATACATTCATTAAAATGGAAGAAGTTTCCTATCCCGAGAATCAAGCTACATGATATATTTCTCGGTTTCATTGGAGCAACAGTCTGCATTCAATTTTGTTTGAATATCATGCATAAGCTTCAAACTTTGCGTACAGAACAAATCATCCGATTTGGAAGTATACAGAAAATATTCATTGTTAAAATAACGGAAATCCACTTGTTGGCTGTCGAATACTCAAGTAATATTGTCAAACGTGCCACACATGACTCTGACATAAAATCTAGTAGACATTAGGTTTCTATAACATTGCTTTTCCAATATAAAACTTCACTTATAGTAAGACTACTTATTTTATGTGTTCAGTTCGTAATATGTCAACCAATCATGCTTGTTGACTAGAATAAAAAGAAGCTACACAAGCAAATACTACAACATTTCAAAAGCTTATGTCATTTGCACAAGAGATCACTCATCACTGCAGAAGGTATAAATCCATTGTATAGCGAACAACCAAATGAAATCACTTGGAATCTCAAACGACTACTAGTCTATATTGTTGTAGTAAGGAGTGTTGGTTCAACATTCCAATTGCCATGAATCTATGTATTTGACGGGTGTAAAGTACCAAATTTTGATAAATAGAACCACCTGCATTCGTATCTTAAGGCCGCACACAAAAACCACCTTTGGGCAATGTATCTAAGCAATACAACAAACTCAGAAAAGACCTATTGTGGTGAATTTTAAGTTTTTAACCCATTGTTTCCTTCCTTTAGTGGCCCAATAATAACTTACCGAGCTGTTTGGCATTTGTATGAATAAGTAGATGTGGTGCATGAAAACTCGATACAAATGCAAAAAAATGCAGATACTCTACAAGTTTGATTGTCAACTTCAAGTGATCTTGCTCTCCTAGAAAAATTAGGAAAAACTCAAAATTTAATGCAAAAACTCCCAAGGCATGTAGCAATGATATAACCAAACCAATAACTGTAAGATGTTAAGAATGCTTACAAATCAAATGCATGTTCAGGCAGACTGCAACATCCAAGTACTAGGGGACTTCGTCCAAAATAAGGATGCAACATTTAGAGCTGATCCATGAAGCGCAGCACCTACTACATTGCTTGACAATGTACATCGTGTTACCTTTTACATTGGTTCTCCCCAATAGTCATCCAAAATCTAAATGGAAGGCCAATCAAAGTGAGCTGTTTTCTCAGACAACTCTAAATTAGTCGAGGGATGACCTGGGATATGTACCTCAGACACACTGCAATACCATCTAGAGCTTCTTCATAAAAAGCACAAAACAAGAAGGAAAATTTAGAAGGCCATTAAGGTGAAAATGCTAACGTTAGCACCATTTTCTGGCTCATAGCCATACTTCTTGAAAACATCACATTAGCCCCATCTAAAAATGTGCTAGAATGTTGGAAACCCACTGTCAATGTCTTCTGTAGAAGAAACTTAACATTTTTATGGATGTTCCAAGGATTAACGTTTATGTTTTTTCAATATATACGATTCTGGTTTTGTAATTCGATCATTTAGTCCACAAATATTTGTCTAAATCCAGATTCTTTTACATAAATGCACTGCCTTTCCACAAGTAGGGGCCATTGGGTGGTAAAATGTGTAATGTGTAGAGACGATAATGAGAGTGTGGATCATTTATTTTTGCATTGTCTTTTGGCACGAGCATTATGGAACAAGCTTTTTGACCTTATGGGCTTTGCTTGGATTGCTCCAAGGAATATGAATTCTATATTTTGTTTGGATGATGTGGGGTGTGGGGGAAATATAAAATGAAAGACCATTTGGCACAATGCTTTCTTTGCTACATTATAGATAATTTGGAAGGAACGGAATATGAATATTTTGAGGGGCTTTGGGAAATACTATATTTTTTGGCCTCTTTTTAGACTTCATTGTCCAAGGAGTTTCAAGATATTCCTCTTTTTTTATTAGAACAAGCTGGCAAGCATCTTGTGGCTTGTAATTTTGATTGCTCTTTTTCTTTTTTAAGGTTCTCTCTGGCCAGTCTTGTGTTGGACCTCTTGTCCACACTTGATGTGGTTTTTTTGTAATGTTTTCCTCTATTATTAATAAAGTGTTGTTTCCCATCGAAAAAAATGGGGTAAAAGCTTGGGTAGCCAGGCGTAAAAACCTGTAACAGAATAAAACTGCCAATTTGTTTAGTTACTTTTTAAAGGTTAAACCGAGTACAATTCACTTTCCCAACACAGTGCAATGCTACAGTAATGGCCTTTTTATACTACCTTTCCATAGGGACTAAACCAGACCTTTATCTTTGAAATATGTATAACAAAATTCAAATGAAACCAAATCTCTTATTCATTGACAGTTAAAACGTAGATAATTTTAACAAATTTTACAAGTATAGATAACTCAAAAGCTTCCCAGTACTTGAGAAAAAAACTACAAATCCCAAGAAGTCCAAAAAGCATGTAAGTGATCAACATGTGTCTGCCACAGGCATACTACACAAGCGTCCATAGCAGGTTACATCATCTTGCACTCTTCTAATGAGTATTTATCTTTACACTGCACAATAAAGCATCACTTAAGAAGCCAATGCCGCAATTCTTCAGCAACAAAATTCTACAGATTAATGATCAACTGGGAGGTTATTGTGATAATCTTTGGCCCCAGCAGAACAGATTGAACTTTAAGGGTGCCATTGTATAGAAAGATCCTCAGTTAACTTAGCAGGAAAACAATACCAGAAACATTTTGTTTTAATTTTGTTTCTAAGTCATATACCTCCTGACAATGGCCCAATCTAGCAAAATTCTAAAACAGAGTGCTCATACCATTCAAAAACATGTAAGATACTTTTACACAATACTACATATCAATTCCCACCCAAACCTTTTAAATCTCTGAATCCCCAAGAAGATATGATTAATAACTAAGAAATTTCATTGCTAAGAATGAATCAACATACCATCCAATCCAAAAGGAGAACTTGCAAATATTGAACAGCGCAAAGAAAGCCCCTATCTATGAAGCACGGATACGAATACGGATACGGATACGATACAATATGGATACGGCGATTCAACAAAATCTAAAAAAGTAAGATATGAGTACGGTCAAGATACCGCTATAATAAAATATTTTTAATATTTTTATTATTTTCAACCAACATAATACTTATATATTTTGGTAGTAGAACAATAAGGAAAATTAGTAATTCTTTTTAATTTCAAGAAAATATATATCGTATCACTATGGTATATTCACAAAGTGAAATAATTAATTAAAGGAATCAAAACTAATATTTACTAGTTTATTTAGAAGTAATTTTTGCTAAGACTATAATGCAATAGATTTATTTTATACTCTTTTGACATGTAATTGTAGATAATACTTGAAAATATTCATGTGCCTTTGAAGTAGTATGAATTTTTGTAAATGTACTGTATGGTCAAGGATTAAAATATCGTTTCGAAACGGTCGAAACATCCGAAACGTTTCCGTTTCCAATGAGACTGAACGAATCAGTTATGGAATCGAAATTCTAATACTTCGAGGTGTTCCATAATGTTTTGAAATGTTTTGTTATATTTCAATATATTTGCACAACTATTTCGGAATGTTTTAAGGTATTTCAAGATATTTTGATATATTTCGACTAATGTTTTGAAAAAATAATTCTTAAATTTTTTATTTTTTTTATTTTGTTTTCGAAACGGGTTGAAACGTTTCCGAAACACGCCGAAACGTTTCCGTTTCCTAGGTGACCGAAACAATGCACCGAAACGAAATTTTGATCCTTGTGTATGGTATTTGAATTCGAAAGGAAATTTTAAAAACTCAACTCAAAAATTATATATATTGTTTGAATACAAAAGTATCCGTGAAGTATCCTAGTATTTAATTATTATCAGATACGTAGGAGGTGTATCCGATACGTATTCTCAAGTATCCGACGAGTATCGTATTCGATACGGGTACGCTGACTTCAACGAAGTATCCGTGGTTCATAGGGCCCTATCCTTATTATTATTTGAAATTATTTTCGTTCACCTTTTTTTTTTTTTCCAAAATTGCCAATAGGCTTTTATTAAGCATGACAACTCGGCTAATTATCCCTTCTCTCTCTCTCTCTCTCTCTCTCTCTCTCTCTCTCTCTAAACAATTCATTACAACATAGTTAATAGGATGATGATAGAGCTATTGCTGTTTTTAGGATGACAAATGGCTGTCTGATCTTTCTTCTTTACCTTGACATATTATTCCACCCATTTAAGAAAAAAAGGGGAAAGAGAGATTCCAGCAATCTTCCTAAAGATCTTGCTCAGTAAAGTCCTGTTGACGTGTTACTTGACCTTTGAGCTCAACCATTTCCAGGAGCCCACCAACACCTTCACCTATAGTCCTAGTCAAGGTGAGTAATTCACCCACCAACAATCAAGCCATGACATGCAATCCTTAAACCACTAGCAGTAAACTGCATATTTTTTTAATCTTCTCCTCATCCTCCTTTAGCACCAATCAATCAATGACATGCAAATTTTATAACCTCCTTTTTCCATCACTTCCAAGTTGGACCAAACCAATAACTGATAATCTAGTCAGACACTCTTCAAAACATATAATAACTTGTCTGCTGGGGCTGTACCAATTCCCATCTCAAATTAATCCCTCGGAGAGTGTTTCACCATGGTTTCCAATAGTATACAGCTTAGCTGCATGCCCAAGGCATTTAGCAATAAAATAAATAAAGTCAAAGGCCATTGCAACTGTCGTGGAAGTGCTTCCTCACATCACAATGTACTGTGAACACAATATTGTAGGACAAAGTCAAGGGAGTTTTGTCATTTTACCAGCACACAACATCCAGTGTTTGCCACCCTACCGACGCACCTGAGATATGTATTCAGATTTGGTAATACATAGTGAGTCTATGTGGTGAAAAAATCTACTTTCATTGTTCTCATATTAGATTTGGAGGAACAGTGGTGGTTTGGGGTCGGCAAGATAGGATAAAGAGCTTGTTGCTAATTGACGACAAGACATCAAGTTATGTGTGCTTCGTGTGAAAAGATCAAGGAGGAAAAATAAACAAACGCAATAAGCACAAAATAAAACATAAGATTTAGATGCTCATAATTGACAGATTCAAAGATGCGATTACAAGAAAACAAGGCACTGTTCCGGACCTAAGTTGATGCATAATTCACACCAACATATGAAAACTGACATATGTATTCAGATTTGGTAATACATAGTGAGTCTGTATGATGAAAAAATCTACTTTCATTGTTCTCATATTAGATTTGGTGGAACGGTGGTGGTTTAGGGTCGACAAGATAGGACAAAGAGCTTGTTGCTAATAGACGACAAGACATCAAGTTATGTGTGCTTCGTGGGAAAAGATCAAGGAGGAAAAATAAACAAATGCAATAAGCATAAAATAAAAAATAAGATTTAGATGCTAATAATTGACAGATTCACAGATGCGATTACAAGAAAACAAGCCACTGTTCCGGACCTAAGTTGATGCATAATTCACACTAACAGTCACAAATGTGCACTTTAATTCTCTCAAAGTTCACCTAGATTACCAAAATATCGTATTTCATCGAAAGTGCTGTCCAGTATGCATTAGAATCATTTAGTTGGCAACATTAGAAGATATAAAAAATGTGAAAATATATGCGAGTTAACAAAACTTCAGGAGTGAGATGTAAGAACTAACTGGATACTGATCATAGATTAGATCCCTCCGTCCTTTTCCAGGAGTCAGAGTATGAGTGTGCTCCTTCACAAATTTTGTAACTATCCATTTGCCAGAGGACACTTTCCTAACCAAAATCATTGCCCTGCAGCCAACTCTCGTTTCTGTTCTTTGTCGTACAATTTTTTCACGCTTGTCAGGCATTCTAAAACCCTCCTTGTTGCAAACCAGTGCACGACCAATTGCAGATCCATCACGCCTTGATCGAGAGAGCTTACTCACACGGATGATAAAACCCACTCTTGTTGCATAAGCATTATAAAATGCATGTGCCGATGCCTCGGATTCAAACTCTTGACCCACGTAAGGTTCATCTACCAGAGATGAACTATCTGCTGCTTGGGGCTCATCTAGTGGACCAATCCCTCTACCAGAAAGATCTTCGTCTGCATTAACATCATGCCCCTGTTCAAATCCCCCTTCACTAGAACTTCCTCCCAGTTCATTATCATCACCTATCCTGGCTTCTGCGTCAACAGAACTCCCCACCACCTCACCATTAATATCATCATCGACCTCAAAATCCACTGCCACAGAAGAAATCATTCAAATTATTTTGTTATACCCACAAGAAATTTAAAAAAAAAATATAGGCACAAACAGAGCAGTACTGCAATTTAAACAAGGGACGACATTCATCTTTATTTCACAAGAAACTTGACATACTAAAATAGAAATCTACTCAGCCACTCAACAAAACATTATCCCAAATACTAATTATAAATGAATCATAACAAAATCCAACTCAATCGAGCTAGATGATTGAACTTCATTTAGTGTACATATTCTCTTCTCCACGAGGTCATAGATTGACAACTTGAAGATTAAACAAATTGACTTTCCTTCTATTATTTCATATGATGAAAAGTCCAATGGATATAATTATGCACAAGGGATTCAAAATCTTCATTTAGAAGCTATGTTTTCCCTATCAGAATGCAGAGAAAATAATTGATTATGTTTAAACATTGGATTTCTATATTGGAAATTCTTTTTCTTTCCAAAATGAAAAGCTCAATGAAATCAAAAAATTGCTTCCAAGCCAACTGCATGGAAGATCATAAAACAGATGAAAAACTTCTATATGAATATTTCCCGCAACCCAACAACTGAATGGAAGCCAACTGCATGGAAGTCCATCTGCTTTCATTTTTTCTTTTCTCTCCGCAACCCAACAGATGAAAAACATTGAAATTCTCATGACGCGGGATTTTCAAAAAAAGATTTGACCTAATTAAGAAAGGAATAGCACAAAAATTGAAGTGAATACAGGTAACACCCAAATGTGATTCACAAGATTAAACCCAAAATTGGTTTCAGATAAACAGCCATATGCTCAAAACTGATAAGATTAAGAACCAAAAGCAAGACCAATCCAATTAAAAACTTCTATATGAATAGCCCAGCAAGCTAATACATTTACGCATACAAACTTATGAACTTCAATCCATTTGGCACCAATTTGTAGTCAAATATTTTCCCTATCTACCTCCAATGGCATCCAAAAGGGTAAAAGACCACCGTATTGCTCTGTTTGATATAGGGAAAATAATGATCGAATTATGCTTTAAAAATATATTTTATTTTTTTTAAAAAAAAGGAAAACTATCAAGAGTGAACGAATGATACTTACAATCGGACCTTAGAAATTTCATTGCTTTCTGTTACTTTGCAATAAGAAATAATTAACTAAGAAGCTGAAGGAGATGCTTACTCAAATATTGATTTTGCGACGACGATCCTTGTTTGGAGATTGTGAAGAACACACATAAAAGACGAACACACGGAGTAGGACAAGCAAGAGAAGAGAGAGGGAGGGTGTGCGGGTTCGGCTTGTAGTTAGTTGTATGGGCATAACCCAAATTCTCTGATCGGTAAGGAGCATTTTCGATTCTTATGTTTTTTTTTAATTCAAATTTAAATTTGAATAAAAAATTCTTAGAAATTTTATTTGTTTACTCAATTTAAATTTTTAGTGGTGAGATTTCATTTTTTTTTTTAAATTCAGTGATCATATTTTATTTTATTTTATTTTTAAATTTATGTTTGTCCATATTTAAATTTGGATTTTTTTTCCTTTAAATTTGAATTTTTTTATTTGAGATTTCTATACCAAATCAATTATTTTATCTTTTTTCTACTCAAGTTTAAATTAGAGTTTGAGTTTCCATTGGAGACGGTCTAAGTGGCACAAACCCAAAGTTAAATGGAATTTTTTTCCCCAAATTCTCTAATTATTATTATCATAATTTCTAACTTTTTTCTAATCTAGTCCACTAAGGGGTTGTTTGGTAAGGGGGTATGGGGGCTTAGTAAGATGGGTTTGGGAAAAATAGCCCAAAGGCCCCCTAAATCTCATGTTTGTATGAAAAAATCAGTTTCGGGTTTTCAAATCCGGCCTGTAGTTAGCCCGAAGATTAAATCCATGATCATGGGTTTCATCAAACCTATGAGAGTGGGTTTGGAAAGATGGGTAAGGAGTTAAAAAATCAAAAGACAATTGTACCCCTCAACATGGATATGATTAAATTGATTAAGGATAAAATAATCATTTACAGGACAAATAGTTGGTAATAATTATGATATATATGTGGGTCCTACATGTGTATATGTTGCATACCAAATATGGGTATGGACCGAATTGAATGCTAAATCTCATCTTTGCAAATAGGGGTTTGGGTAGTGGTTTGGATAGGGTAGGATTTCTTTTTCTATATCCTAACTCATCCAACTCAAACCCACTCATCCACTTTAAGAGGTTGTTTGGTATATCCAATCCAAACCTTTGTTTGGGAAACAAATGTGTAATTCGGTGGGCCCCATAGATTACACAAATAAATTTGTAATAGTTTACCATTGTACCCATGTCTCTATCCACTCCAATCAAATCCAATCTTATCCTATGTTTGGATTGGTGGATTATCCTAATAAAATTATAAATTTTTCACATATACATAAAAACATATATACATTAAAATAATAATTTTTTTTTTTAGGAAAGTTAATAATTGATATAAGGGTAGACCATGCATATTAGATTCAAACAATTGAATATAAAAAGTCAGATCCAAGTACGTAGTAATGTGTTGCTAGCAACACTAGATTGAAACAATCTGAAAGAGGTGTACTAATATACAGTAATACATAATAGTTACGTATTAAACATACATAATTGTAATAAATGTTGCCTTATACAAAAATACAACAAAACATAAGGCAACGTGGTGAATATTTGTTAACAATACTAAGTGAAATTAATGTTGTCTTGTATAATACATAACAAAATGTGGCAACATTATATTGGCCTAATCACATTCAACGTACATACACCCCGAGAAACATTCGAAATTTTTGTTTCATAACAAATGACGAGGTCAATCAGCATCAATAACTATGACATCTAGTTCTCTCCTCCTCGAATTTACTGATGGGCATGATCCAACACTGCTATCAATGTGTTGTTGGCTTGAGGTTGGTACATCGTTCTTGAAAATAACTTCCAACAATGGAAAGTTTGGACAAGGATCTAAACAATAGTTACAAGCAAAGCCATCATCCTGTAATAATGCTTTGAAGTGAAAATATAGAACCATAACATTACCAACATGTATGAGTAATAAATCAATTTGTATTGACACGAACGTGAAAACAATTAATTGGAATCACTTACTTGAATATAATCCAAACCACCAGGTGTTGGGCCTTCAACTACACACGTAGTTTGTCGGTCCCAAACAAACATGTCACTGTTTAACATCTCAGCAATGCTATTATACTGGCACTCCCAGAAAAGGATTACCCTCAACATATCACTCATAAATAGTGCATCAAGCAGTCTTTTCTGAATACCTGCCTACTACAAGTAATTTCCCGCGATTCTTAAACTCAACTAATAAGTCAAGCAGGACATCAACTTCATCTTCAGCCATGTCTGGAAGCTTCATTGTTAACTAATACCACAACAATTAAAAAAAAAACTATATATTTTCAAATCATCAATAACCATACATACCTAGGAAATAGTCATATGGATAGTAAAACAGAAAAGTTCTTAAACAAGTTACAAAGTCATGCAAAAGTCTTCAACAACCTATATATGATCAACAAACACAATTCATCCAAATCTACCCAAGAAGAAGTAGATGATATGGGTGACCACCATTTCCAAAACCAATACAACAACATACTTTACACATGTAATGAACTAACGATCGTGGAATGGTGTAGGTGTTGATACATTAATGTCCATTGTATCTTCAAGAAGTTGATTTCCCAATGTTGGTTGATTCGGATGTACCTGAACGTCATTCAAAGGTTGCAACTCTGTTGTACCATCATGTTGTTCAATATACATCCACTTTCTTGTCGCGATCACTCCATCTAAAACCTGATGTGCTTAGCATTGAAAACAAATAGTTGTACTGCTTTCTCCAGGCTTTGATTTTTGACTCAATATGTGGTGACGCTCGAAGGTCAGTCGCTGGGAATGCATCCTTTAAGTTGTGCTCTAATGTTTGAAGATAACCCAGGCGAAACGTGTCATTCTGACACTTCCATCCATTGACACAAAGTTCTTTCAATGCTTTAATGAGAGTAGTCTCCTCTGTGGCAGTCCATGTTCGGCGTGGACTACGCTCTACTTAGCTGATGGCACCAACACTTGACATGACCTACTTACATACGTACATGCCACGTACCATTAAATAACTGACAAACACATGAATATATATATGACTTGGCTAAAGTAATCATAAGAAAACACAAATAGTTCACATAAATTCGACCCATTAACTACATACAACATAATTGGTCTGTTACTAAAATTGTGGTAAAGCATTTAGCCACCCCTACTTTCAGGCCATTCATTGTACATATTGTTGGCTAGTTGGTTTCTCAACGCAGTCCATTCATTAGATGTGTCGATCATGTCGATGACATCCGACTCTATATCACCATGACCATTGGCCGGACCATCTTCTGGCAACTCATCTTCCATTGGGTCGAACGCCATTTCATTTCTAACCAAATTATGCAACAAGCAACATGCAACAATGATTCGATTGTGTGTGGGTACGAGGTAGTGGCAAGGAGTCCTTAGGATTGCCTAGCAATTTTTGAGTAAGGCAAAACAACATTCTGTAACATTCCTCGCCATCGAATGCCTAAGGTTGAAGAGTTCCTCAGCATTATGAGATGCAGTTGTCCCTCCGGCCCACTGTTGCACATGGTATCTTTGGCCCCCTAAATGGAGCTAAGAACCCTTCGCCATTAGTGTAACCGGCATCCACTAGGTAGTAGGTGCCTGTATACAAATTGTGGTTTTGTAACAGGGTCAGGTCTCTTCAATAGTAGACAATGTAACTTAATAACTGTCTTCAATACAACATTGAATGCCTACTTATAGTTTCACCAGATCTAAGAAAGTTGAACTTTAATGGCATATTCTTCATATCGTGACCCAATATATTTAGAAACATAGCCACCAATTCTTCAACACTTACATATCTCGTGTGATTTAACCCACCAACTTGTTCAACCAAATTACAAAGAACGCGAAAAGTGTGTATATCCATCATAAGTTGTTCTATGCAATTGATGCCACTCTCACCCATTAGTCGGTGCAAGTGTTCAACTTCCAATCGATTTCAACTTGTGGTTTTGATTGTCTCTCCATTTCCCATAATACTACTATAAGGACCACAAACAAATAGAACATTACTATCATCTCTCTTCTCGTTCTATCCAACACAACAATCAATCCAGCGATGTCATCAATACAATTTGGCATTTTATCACCTCAATGCCCTTGCAATTTCATGTACAATAATGAAGTCACTATCAAATGTGGTACGCATGTAACACACTTTTAAGCTAAAGCAAAAGAACAATGTGAGGACAGACACTACTTTCTGGCATTTTCTTACAAGCTAAGTTACATTATTTCCAATATTCTAAGCAATACATGTAACTTATTTCAGAAATAATGACTTCTACATCAAAGAATTAAAGTAATCAATGAATCAAAGAGATATGTTCCAAAATTTGTGCTCACCATGTTTGCCTCACACACAGTCAAACATGTAATTTGAACATTGATTAGCACAAAATATTGCATATTTCATGTGCCAATACATTCCTTTTTCACTTGCTTTTGGGGATTAAATGAGTGAAATTGTGCTACTTGAGCTATTAACGAAGATTTGTGGTGTTTGCAGCTAAAAGGTGATAATTGGTGCTTCTTAAAGCCTTCTCAAATGGTTTGAGGTGAATGAGGATGAAAGGATGGCTTGAAGATAGCTCAGGAGGCGAGAAAACCAAAGAATCAGCAAAAACAGGAGAAAACATACCAGTAGGCCATACCGGTATGTTTCAGCTACTGGAGTTCGACATACCGGTATGCCATACCGGTAGGCTATGCTGAAATAGCCCAGATTCTACATATCAGGCTCTGTCATTTTGAGGGTCCCACCAGACATTCTCCTACCTGCCCTTACCACTCCCAACACCATGGACATCCCTCTTGCACCTTCTCTTGGACTTTTGGAGCCTTGGTGATCAATGAGGAGAGAGAAGAGGAGAGATGTTGGGTGTGCAGACAAGGTCTGCACCTACCCTATCCAGCCCACTCTTTTGCAGCCCTATGGATGGAGATCACATCACCTAGCTAGGGCATCACTCCATAGACGTTTTTGAGGCTGGTAAGAGGAATATACACCATTATGCAAGATAGATGGTAATATAGAGAGAGAGATAGTCTAGGAAGATGATGAATAGTGTTAGTGAGAGAAGTTGAGATTTTTACATTTTCTTCCATGCATTGTCTTCTAATTTCATGTAAGAATCTTCTAAGCTTCCTTGAATGCCTTGAATGCCATTTATTTCAAGTTTTTTTCAAGTTTAATCTTCCATTAAAGCTTTCACCATTAATGCTTCTATGTTCTTCAATTTCTTAGCTGTAAATGGGTATTGAACGCATTCTCTTTTAGTTTATGTTTTCTTGCATTATCCTAGCTACAATCTTCAATTGCTTTAGAATGTCTTTCATTTACATTGTTGTCTTTCCTTTAATCATGAGTAGCTGAATCTTTAAGTTGGCTAATCCAAGGGAGACCTCCCCTTGGGTATGCTATTTCAACTCATCTTCTTTCCTCCCCTCAGTGTACGGTGGTTCGGTTTGACTGGGTTGAGTGTGGACATGGTTGTGAGTCTTTGATATTTCGTAGACTTGTCACGGTTTATGCTTAGATCCTCACTTCCATCTTGTCTCAAGCTTCCTACGAATCAATCGTTCATCTATGCATCATTAGAGGAGGGCTTCAAGTTGAATTGACATTCCCATTGGAGTGAACCTTTTGGATTAGCCAACACTTGTTTCCCATTCAATTTCATCACAACACAAATCACAAACCATTTCCAAACAACAAAAGATTTTTCACTTTTCTTTCACCAAAATCACCTTCTATACGATTCACATCCTTCCCCGAGGAGACGACCTTGGAGTACTCTCCAAGTAAAACATGACCCGCAAAAGTCTTCTTGCACTTGGGAAGCATTTTTGCTTACACATACATTTCATATTCCACCATCCATTTGCCCTTTCTTTTGGCATCGTCCCAAGGGAGAGTGACACTCCCCCTCACACATAAATCATACACACATTGAGAGAGGATGTTGGGAGGTTAGGAACAACAAGGAAATAAATCAAGCATTTTTGGCGCCGTTGCCGGGGAAGGCAAGCGTTGAATCAAGAAGGTGATTTCCGGACGACGGAGGTAAGTCCCGTGATGTTCATCATGGGCTGAGGTACGTTGATCCTTGTATATACTTTTGTTGTTTACATTTTCATTTGTAGATAGTTTTGTTATATGTGGGGTCGGGACGAACAAAATCGACTAGTTAGACAACCCTTGAGCCCCAACATGAACATTGACCAAGACCCATCCGAGGATGCGGGTGATAACTTTGAGAATGTAGGTGCTAACCAAACATGCAATGGGGTGGGGGAGTGCCAGAACCTAGAATACCCAATCCACGAATGCAATTTTCCCCTCCCGGAAATGAAGGGAACAATCTCCCAATTGATCCTCCGGCGAGGTCAATGCGGGAATTTCTTCAACCGACCCGCAACACCACACCCTCATGCATCATCTTACCGGTCCAAGCTCATCTCTTCCAAGTTAAGCCCGGGATGTTGCAACTACTTCCTACATTCCACGAAATTGAAAAGGAAAACCCTTATTTGCACATAAAGGAATTCGAGGATATAGTTGCAACCTTCAATGCTAATTATACTATGAAGGACATAGCTCGCTTAAAATTGTTTCCCTTCTCCCTCAGAGATAAGGTCAAATCATGGTTGTATTCCTTGTGACCTCGATCCATTACCTCTTGGGCTCAAATGCTTTCGGAGTTTTTGAATAAAGTTTTTCCAGTTCATAGGACCACTGCTTTAAAAAAGGAAATTCAAAACTTTTCGGAGAAACCCAATGAGCAATTCTACCAATGTTGGTAGCGGTACAAGGAGTTGTTGCAATCCATTCCACATCATGAATTTGAATCATGGCAAGTGGTTAGTTTCGTCTATGAAGGAATCACACCGAGCCATAGACAATTCATTGACATGATGTGCAATGGCGAGTTTTTGAATAAAGACCCTGACGAGGCTTTAAACTACTTTGATACGTTGGCACAAAATGCACAATCATGAAACATTACGGATCCCACCGACGTACCAATGTCTTTTCCTCAAAGGAGTAGTCAAACTCAAGGGGGAGGGATTTATGATTTGAGAGACTGGAAAGATTTGCTTTCCAAAATTGCCAAATTGTCTAGGAAGGTTGAGAGTCTTGAAGTTAATAAGAGGCACGAGGTGTCAAATGTTTCAAAGATAGAGGAGTTTTGCTCAATTTGTGAGAGTGTGGAGCATTCCATATCGGAGTGCCCTAACATTCCGGCACTTAAGGAAGTGTATCATGAGCAAGTCAATGCCTTTAACCAACCAAGACATTCATTCTCTCCACAGTCCAACACTTATAATCCGGGGTGGAGCAATCACCCTAATTTTAGTTGGAGAAATGAGAACCCTACTACTCATGGGTCTAATGCATACACACCTCCCGCACCTCCTAGGCAAAATCAATATCAAGGCCAAGGGCAAGCATCTAGCTCTCAATACCCCCGGTCCAATCCGCAAGGGTATTCGTCAAATCCATCACCACATAATTTTTCACCAAGTCCACCTCCACAAAGCTTCTTCCAACAAGGACCATCCAATCCTCCCACATACCAACCTCCTCATAAAAGGAATTTGGAGGATATGGTTCATGCTTTCATCCAAAGTCAGACTACTTTCAACCAAAATCAAACCACCATCAACAATCAAAATGCCACAGCTTTTAATGACCTTAGGACCCAACTCACGAAGTTGACAAACTCCATGGGGGCATCACACCAAGAGAAAGGGAAATTTTCCGCTCAACCCCAAGAAAACCCTAGAGGTCAACATTGCATTGAGTCATCCGAACCCTCTAATACGAGTTGTGAGCAACTCAAAGCGGTTACCACCCTTCGTAGTGGCAAGCAAATTGATAAAAACCATTTTGCCAAAAGCCTCACCCAAGGCCACATTGCCAAAAGAAAAAGACACCTCGGGTGACACCAACGAGGGTGAGGTGAATGAGAAGAAAGAAAGTGAGGTGTTTGAGAAAGGAAAATCGATTGATGATAATGTGCTTGTTTCCCCCATGCCTGCTCCTTTTCCTAATCGTTTGAAGCCACCTGTCAAGGTGACTAATTATGCTGATATACTTGAAATGTTTAAGCAGGTGAAGATCAACATCCCACTCCTTGATGACGAACACCCCCACCGAAGTTTAAAGACCCCGACTACCCCACCATTGCCATAACAATCAAAAATTACCAGGTGGAGCAAGCATTGCTTAATTTGGGTGCTAGTGTGAACCTCCTCCCGTACTCGGTGTACCAACAACTTCAGCTCGAAGAATTGAAGTCTACTCCAATCACGCTTCAATTGGCGGACCGTAGTATCCGAACACCAAGGGGAGTAGTTGAGGATGTTTTAGTGCAAGTCGATAAATTTTACTTTCCAATTGATTTCATTGTGCTTGATACTCACCTAGTTGCAAATCTTAGCTCTCAAATCCCTGTAATACTTGGAAGACCTTTTCTTGCCACATCTAATGCTGTTATTAATTACATGAACGATCTTATGAAACTAGCATTTGGGAACATGACGATGGATCTCAATGTGTTCAATTTGTCCAAGCAACCGGGGGATGAGGAGGAGGTGCATGAAGTCAATAGAATTGACACTTTGGTGGAAGAACACTTGGAATTGTTGGGCATGTTGAAGTTGAAAGAAGAGGGGAATGTTGATCTAGAGGGGTTTTAGGAACAAGAGGAATCAGAAAGTTTGAAAGGGGTAGAGAAATGGATCCCTACATTTGAGAAGCTCCCACACCAAGACAAGAAGATTTTCCTATCCAATGAGCAAAGGCCCAGGTTGGAATTGAAGTCGTTACCTTCCCATTTGAAGTATGCATATCTTGGGGAAGATAAGACATTTCCGGTGGTAATTAGCTCAACATTGGAAGCAAAGCAAGAAGAGGAGCTCTTGGAGGTATTGAGAAGGCATAAAGGGGCGATTGGGTGGACAATTGCCGACATCAAGAGGATAAGCCCCCTCATTTGCACACACCGTATTTATCTTGAGGAGGACTCCAAATCGTCCCGGCAACCACAAAGAAGGTTAAATCCAATCATGAAGGAGGTGGTGAGGGACGAGGTGTTAAAATTACTTGACATGGGGATCATTTTTTTGATTGCAGATAGTAAGTGGGTTAGTCCCACACAAGTAGTACCCAATAAGTCAGGAGTCACTGTTGTGGAGAATGAAGAGAATGAGCTTATTCCAACAAGGGTGATCACGGGTTGGAGAGTTTGAATTGATTACTGGAAGCTCAGCCTGTGCACAAGTAAATACCACTTCCCAATGCCATTCCTCGACCAAGTGTTGGAACAAGTAGTGGGGCATCTATTCTATTGCTTCTTAGATGGATACTCCGGCTACAATCAAATCGAGATTGCATTGGAAGACCAAGAGAAGACCACCTTCACTTGTCCTTACGGTACCTTTGCTTACCGACGCATGCCTTTTGGGCTATGTAATGCCCCTGGAACCTTTCAACGTTGCATGATGGGGATCTTTAGTGATATGGTGGAAAAGATTGTTGAGGTGTTCATGGATGACTTCTCGATTTTTGGAGATTCTTTCAGTGGATTCTTGGAAAACTTGGAGAAGGTTCTTAAGAGATGCGAAGAGAAAAGCCTAGTCTTGAATTAGGAGAAGTGTCACTTCATGGTGACACAAGGAATTATTCTCGGCCATATAGTGTCGACAAAGGGTATTGAAGTTGACAAATCAAAGGTGGAGGCCATCTCCAACCTCCCTACGCCGAGAGTCGTTAAGGATATCAGGTCGTTTTTGGGCCATGCTGGATTTTACCGTCGCTTCATTAAAAAATTTAGTGCATTGGCTCGACCTTTGACCGATTTATTGTCTAAAGATGTCCCATTTGAGTGGTCGGATATTTGTGAGACATCTTTCACAAAACTCAAAAGCATGCTTGTCACACCTCCGATTATGCGACCACCCAAGTGGGACTTGCCTTTTGAGCTTATGTGCGACGCGAGTGATTACGCGGTCGGCGTAGTGCTGGGTCAAAGAGAGGATAATAGACCTTATGTAATATACTACGCTAGCAAAACTCTTAATGAAACTCAAATGAATTATACCACCACGGAAAAGGAGTTGCTAGCAGTAGTATTTGCATTAGATAAATTCCGGTCTTACATCATTGGTTCACCAATAGTTGTTTATACTGACCATTCTGCTTTAAAGTATTTGTTGTCTAAGCAGGATGTCAAACCGAGACTTATTAGGTGGATCCTCCTACTCCAAGAATTCAATCTTACAATCAAAGACAAAAAAGGAGTGGAGAACATGGTGGCGGACCATTTATCTCGACTGGTGGTGCAAGAGACCAATGAGCACATTCATATCCCATATTATTTTCCTGATGAGCAATTACTTTCAATTCATTCTGTGTGTCCTTGGTATGATAACATATGTAATTATCTTTCAATAGGACAAATACCACCTCAGTGGAGCTCAGAGGATCGAAGGAGATTTATGGCGGATGTGAAGTACTTTTACTTCGACAATCCATACCTATTCAAGTACTGCCCTGACCAAGTCATGAGGAGATGCGTACCGGAGAATGAACAGCGGGATGTCCTTGCATTTTGCCATTCACAAGCATGCGGTGCCCACTTTTCAGCAAAGAAAACTTCGGCAAAAATCTTACAATTAGGTTTTTACTGGCCCTCTCTGATTAAGGATTGTATGTCATTTTGTAAGGAATGTGATAGATGCCAACGTTTGGGTAGTGTGACCCGAAGGAACATGATGCCCCTCTCCCCTGTACTTGTTATAGAAATATTCGATTTTTAGGGCATCGACTTCATGGGTCCCTTCTCTATGTCGTTTGACCATCTATACATTCTATTGGCAGTAGACTATGTATCCAAGTGGGTGGAGGCTATCCCAACCAAGACCAATGACCACCGGGTTGTGGTCAAGTTCCTCAAGGAGAACATTTTTTCGAGGTTTGAGATGCCTCGTGCAATGATAAGTGATGGTGGATCACATTTCTGTAATAGGTCATTTGCATCTTTGATGCACAAATATAGTGTCACACATAAGGTATCCACCGCATACCACCCATAAACCAATGGCCAAGCCGAGTTGGCCAATAGGAAGATTAAGAATATTTTAGAGAAGACGGTGAACCCAAATAGGAAAGATTGGTCAGATAGACTGATTGATGCTCTTTGGGCTTACCACACCACTTACAAGACTATCTTAGGCATATCTCCCCATCGGCTCGTCTTTGGAAAGGCTTGCCATTTGCTAGTAGAGATGGAACACAAGGCCTATTGGGCCATAAAAACTTTGAATTTCAATTTGAGAATGGCCGGAGAACATAGGAAGCTACAATTGAATGAATTGGAAGAGATTCGAAGAGACGCGTATGAGAGCTCTAAAATTTCAAAAGAGCGGGCTAAGATCTTTCATGACAAATCCATTGTACGAAAGTCATTCGAGCCCGGCCAAAAAGTGCTCTTGTATAACTCTCGTATCTCGATTTTCCAAGGCAAACTCCGATCCCGTTGGTGGTGGGGCGATAGGGGTGATGGTGGTGGTGGGGTGGTTCCAAACAATAATTTTTTTTTTAAGTATTTATGAGAAATTATAAGTATTAAAAGCACTTAAAAAGTCACCCAAAACACACTCTTAGGGGCCTATTTTACCTATTAAATTTAGAGTGTTAATATTAGCCATCGGATTAATTTTAAAGTAAAATTAAAAGAGATCTCAACCGCGAATAACAAAAGTCATTTTGTTTATCTTTTGAAATTTGAATTGTATTGTACTTTATTATATAGATATAAAATGTATTGTTAGTAGCTTGACTATCAATTTTTCATCTGGTGGAGAATCCCTGAATATTTAAAATTACCATTCTAGTGAAAATGCAATGATCTAGGTTTTATTATGAAAAAAAAATATTAATTATCATTACTAGAAAACCAGAAATAAAAATTACTGGCGTTTAAATAAACGCCGTAACATAGCTCTGGTCACCGAAATTTTTCAAGGAAGTCGTCGATTAAATAAGCGTCGCTTCAGTGTTTAGCAAACGTCACTTTCATTTTTGTGGTGTTTAATTATACGCCGGTAATTTTTCCGACGGAGCTTTCGACATCGTTAATAGAAAACGTCAGTAATAATATTTTGCGGCATTTATTTACATTTTACCGGCGTTTAATAAACGCCGAGAAATGTATTTTTTCTTGCAGTGTCCTGTGCAATAATATTCTGAGCCCCTTCACTTGCCCCTAGAGTATGTCTGCCACATGACTTACACTGGCTAAAATTCTTTACAGGGAAATACTATGTATCCTAAATTTGTAACCCAAATTTACATCTCCAATGAAGGGGGGCCGTTGGATGAGTGGGTCCCATCAACTTTTTTAAATGGGATCCACTGATGCAATGGTCCTCCTTCATTTGGGATGCAAATTTTGGTTATAGATTTGGGATACGTAGCATTGCTCTTACAACATAATGGCCTTCATTAAATTTTAGACACCATTTTCCAGAAGAAGTCAAAATTGTGTCCTTTCATCATCAAAATGGTCATTTCAATTTTAAAAGTTGCGTATTGCCATCCTATGGCATTGTTTCTTGCACCTTCTTATTCTATATAAAGGAGACTCTATCTCATTCTTCCACCATTGCTACTACTCGAAAGCGTCTCTAGCGCTTCTGTGAGTTTCCTCCTCCTCTTCATCTTCTTATTTTTCATCTTTTTGTCTTCATTTTCCCTCTTTGCAACCCTCTACCATGGCCCCCTTATGAAGGAGGATATAACATGCTTCAAGGCTAAGTACAACATTCTACATCATTAGGGTTGCTGGTACAGATGAGACTCTCATTAGCTCTAGAGAATCCATACCTATCCATACCAGGGCCATCGCTGAAGATGGCATTAGGTTTCCCCTTCACGATCGCCTTCTCTAGGTCCTCTCTACTTTAAAACTGTGTTCTATTTAGTGTTACCCAAACTTTTTAAGATAGTGACAGAGGTGACTACTTTGAACGATCTCCAAGGCATCAATCTTAGTCTTTGGGATATCCTTTACTGTTATATCATCAAATCTGCTGCAGACAACAACTATTATTTTCAAGTTAGGAACAAATCCCTCTACTTGGTCACCTATCTCCCAGACTCCAACAAGGGACACGAGAACAACATTATGTTCGTTTCTAAGAAATGGGAGCATAGAGCAAGTGAAGATCCTTTCTACAGATGCCCCTATGAGGAGGGTGCTCTAGGTGACCTCTAGAGCCTTAGTTTTCTTTTGTTCAAGTCTTGTTTCTATTTTTTCTAACTCCTTGATTGTTATAGGCAAGACTGTCAAGGGCCTATATTTTGCTCGGTTACACTCCCATTCCTTCATAGCAATTCGAAGGAGAGCAGCCACCCGACTCGCTGAGAATCGGGAAGTTGTTCGGGTGCAGGGGCGGAGCTATGTTATGAGGTATGGGGGCACTTGCCACCACTGAACTTTTGATCAACTCTACATAACATAGCTTCGCCCCTGCACCCGAACACTATTAAAGGACTTAACTTTATTTAAAGTTAATACACTTGCCCCCCTAATTTTTTGAGAATTAATAGTGATTCAAGTCTTTTTTTTTTGTTTTTAAACAACTTAGTAGCTCACTGCCTCATTGCCCGCTTGAAGCTAAAATGTTTTATTTTTGGATTGAGGAAAATAAATGTGAAAAGTTATCCCTGACCCTTTTTCTTTAATTAAGTAGCTTAAAATAATCACTTATACCCTATTTTTGAGATTTAAAAGTTATTTATAGATCCTATTTTAAACCAAATTTTATTTTGTAGTTTCATATAATAATTTAGTTTTGATTCTAAAACACTTTGCCATGCTTGAACTTGAAATTTTTTGTATCAATTAGTGAAATTTTGTAGTCATTATTTTGCCCCCTCTAAGAGAGGATCCTGGCTCCGCCCCTGTTCGGGTGCATAGAGCCTCCACCTCCAAACCCTAGAAGAGACGACGCATACAGCCTATTATGGGGATAGAGTTGTCAGGAATTTTATAGACCTTGTATTGAACCCTACTAATGCAAATCCTTTTCTACCAAGTTTGTTGTATAACTTGTTTCTGTTGAGTCCGCTACTACTCAGCCTACTTCCGTCGAGCCCGATCTAATACTTAAGCCAGATGATGATCCAGTTTAGAATCTTCTCAAATACCCCAGTCTCAAGTCTCTCAATCTGAAGTCCCTTACTGTTAGCAGAGAAAAGAATGATATACTGGAATATTGAAGTAGTAATTTATTCATAAGATCAAACTCCTTAAATAGAAGATTACATCAACTAACTTGCCACTAATTTAGGAACTGCCTCATAACAGTAGCAGAGAACTAAGGAACATATTAGATTATTGATACTCCTATAAGATGGTCAAGCAACTGACTCCTAAAGACTAGGACAACTAAAAAACAATTTTACTTCAATAAAAACTAAATTCCTAACACCCTCCCATAAACTGAGTGTTCTATTGACATTCAGTTTAGAAGAGTACTTCACCAGCCCAGCCCCTCCGGCAACTTGTCCCTCTCAGCTTGCTTGTTGCCGAGTAACCTTGCAGCTCCCTCCCTCAAATTAGATCATCCATGGAACAAACACCAAGTAGCCTTCGCAACCTCACGAACACATCCAATTTAAGGGGCTTTGTGAAAATATCTGTAACGCCCCAAAACACACCCTGGACGGCATTACATTCTAAAACCATTCACAACATGAGAGCGACTAAATAAATTCCATAAATAAAGAAATTTCATTCCTCATATATCATGTCCATAGCATTATCCCAAAAGAATAGGCCCATTTTGGCCTTTACATTCCAAAAATCAAATAATGTAGCGCAGCGGAAATAACAAAAGAAAACTAGACTTTACAAAGTTCAAAATGAATATCCTAGTCTAGTACAAAAAGGAAAGGAGGTCGCTCTATGCGTCCACCTCGGGATCCACACTTCCGTCAAGTGGAGTCTCCCAAGTAGCGGGCTCCTCGACCCTTACATCCACCTCAAGCAGGTAATCTGAAAAATGTTAGCGGTAGGGGGTGAGCACTAAGCTCTGTAGGAAAATTCTCCCAACTCAAACAAGGTTTAGAAAATATGTAAAACAAGTCGGTCTCATTTCACAAATATCATATATAACTTTTGAAGTAAAACCATGACATTTAAATAGATCTCAAGTTTAGGGAACAACAGTAATTGAATGGATAAGTGGAACCACTATACCGTTAACAAACCATATTCAAAGATAATCCAATCCACCATACATTGTTTCCACAAGTTCTCGCGGAATTCCATACTTCCCCAAGACTCTTGTAGAAACCGTCTATGGTAAAATGAAAAATAACCAATATACAATTTCCAACTTTAGGCCATTTAGGAAGGGCGCCTTCCGATGCATTGTCCCATACCAATGCACCGGCCAAGGCGGTCCAACCCATAATCCCATTTATATTAGTTCATCCCCGTCCCATATATGTTGATTGCTTCTCATGAATCTACCCAACGATTATACCTAGTCCACCAATTACAATCACAATCACAAACACTTTAGGAAAAGGCGTCTACCATCCCTCTAGCAGTGACGAGTCCCTTCCCAGGAAAAGTATACCATCCCTTGTTCGAACTTCAGTGAACGATAGTGGTCGCATTACCACATGACAACCCACTACAAGTGTTAGGAAACCATCACCCCCACTGGGATAGACTAACCTCTAACACTCTACGGCATCTCTCGAAGGCAATCCAAGTCCATCACAACAACCATACAAATGAGGAAACCAAAATATTCTCAAAAACCCCCAATTTTCTCAAGTAGTTGTACAAAGAGCAATATAAGAAAATGTACAAGAGATCATCATAAATACCATTTTGTTGTTCAATATGAAACACTAAAGTTTTGAAATCAAGAACCTATGAGTAATCAAACTTTGGAATCATTACCAATGAATATTAAGCTTTGAGTATAAAGAATAAAGGCGCACCAAGCTTGAAAATCATGGACAAGGAGAAATTATGATTTAACGGAACAATCATATATGGAAATAAATAACAAACGACTATCAAGGTGTGAAATCAAGAACAAAAGAACATTCAAGTCTTGGAACCAAGAATAAAGAATATCAAGTATTGAATATCAAGCTTAGAATTCAAGACAAAGGAACAATCATGTATTGAAATCAATAACAAGGGAGAAGTCAAGAGAAAAAACACATCTCCCTTGAAGACTAGGGTTTGATAGGAAACAAGGAGATTCAAGAGTTACCCAACAATCACAATATTTTCCACATGGCATCAATTGCAAGAATAGCAAGAATTAAGGATTTGATAGCATATATATAACATTTAGAGTGAAGAGATACATATAAATAAACCTAGCCTCAATGTAAAAGAATGGAAGAAAACCCCTACCTCAACCAAGTATCTCTAGCAACCCAAGCTTCAAAGACTCCCTTTTCCCCTTTTTCTTGCTCCCTTGCTACTTTCTCTTTTGGTTCTAAGAGGTTTGAGTGAGGGTGAAGTGAAATTATAGAAGAGGGAATGGATGGAGAAGTGAAATCTTGAAAACTAGGGCTTTGATCTTGTAAATCTCTCCCAATTTTTGTGTTTTTCTCTCCCTCTTTTGCTCTCTAAGGGTGCCTAGGGTTTGGATGGGTGAAATGAGGCTAAAAAATTTGACATTAAGTATTTATAGTGGAGCTAGGACCGACTGTTCGCGAGTTGAAAATTTCGGATTTTTACAGCGACTACCGGTAGCTGATTTTGACTACCGGTAGCTCGGGTACATTGGCACTCGACTACCTGTTGACTACCGGTAGCTCGGGTACACTGGACACTCAACTACCTGTTGACTACCGGTAGCTCGGGCACACTGGACCATTGACTACCGGTTGACTACCGGTAGTCACTGCCCAGATTTTATGCTTCAACTTCAAGTGCAGTTTTGACCCATTTAGAGGTCGAATTGGAAAATTTTCATGATAGACACTTTTGTAGCCCTAGATATCTAATATCTGCTTTCCAAATTTCAGATCAATTGGAGTCAGGAATAAAAAGTTATGATCGAAATACTAGAAGGTGTCCCAACTCATTTTTACCCAAATTTTCTCTAAGTGTGTTTTCACTCCGGAATACTTCCTAGCTTCCAATACACCCCATATTACCTCTCCCAAGGTTGTTCGACCTTCCGGATTCAATGGAGAACTTATTTTGACCTCAAAGTATTTAGAAACTTCCATAATCCCTCTTCTCAAGTTTACACACCTTCGAAACTCAAACTTCCCCAATCCATTTGTATCTCTAGTTTTTGCTTTTATTCATACCGTCACTACACATCCACATTTTTACAAAAATTATTTACTATATATCTATATACCTATATAAAATAAAATGCGGGGTGTTACAATATCTGCAACCTGTTCTTCACTTCTGCAGTAGATCAGATCAATAGTGCCATCATTTGCAAGATCACACAAAAAATGATACCGCACATCGATATGTTTACTTCTCCCATGTAGAATTGGATTTTTTGAGAGCTTGATTGCTGAAATATTGGCGCAATAGATCACAGTTGGGCCTTGCTGATGACTGTGTAATTCTCCAAGTAGTCTCCTCAACCAGATTGCTTGAGATGCACATGCCGCAGCAGCGATAAATTCAGCTTTAGTGGTTGACAAAGTAACGATTTGTTGCTTATTTGATGACCAAGATACAGCCCCAGAGCTCATTATAAATGCATGGCCTGAGGTGCTTCGTCTATCATCTGGATCACATGCGTAGTCACTATCCATGTAGCCAAATAAACCAGAACTTTCTCCTTTCTTGTAGAATATGCCGAAGCCAATTGTCCCTTGCAAGTATCGGAAAATTCTTTTGGCAGCAAGAAGATGCATTTCTGTAGGATTTTCCATATATCTGCTGATAAGACTGATTGCGTGCATTATATCTGGTCTTGTTGTAGTTAAATACATAAGGCTTCCCACAATTTGCTTGTATAGAGTTGCATCAACCTTCTTTCCTTCATGGTCTTTGGTAAGCTCTAGCCCAAGCTCAACCGGTGTACCAACAGGATTGCAATTTGCCATTTGAAACCTTTCCAAGATCTCTCGAACATACTTCTTCTGTGAGATAAAGATCCCAACAGAATTTTGTACTACTTCAAAGCCAAGGAAGTAATGCATCGAACCTAGATCAGACATCTCAAACTCCGACATCATTGACTTTTTGAAATCATCAAACATAGCACTACTATTTCCAGTGAAAATTAAATCGTCGACATATAAACATACTATCAACAACTCACCAGCAGATCCAGATTTGTAAAATAAAGTATGCTCATATGGACATTGTTGGAAACCTGACCTTGAGAAATATGTAGCTATGCGGTTGTACCAAGCTCGAGGAGCTTGTTTCAACCCATATAAAGCCTTCTTTAGCTTGTACACCTTCTTCACATTCCCGTTTTGGACATATCCAGGAGGTTGATCAATATACACAGATTCTTCCAACTCGCCATGTAGAAACGCGGATTTCACATCCAATTGGAAGATTGTCCACGACTTTTGTGCTGCCAATGCAAGTACCAATCGAATGGTATCATGTCTTGCAACTGGAGCAAAAACCTCTTTATAGTCAACACCAAACTCTTGCGTGTAACCTTTTGCAACTAGGCGGGCTTTGTACTTGTCAACTTTTCCTTCTGCATTCAACTTTGTCTTGTAGACCCACTTGACACCAATTGACTTTTGCCCTTTGGGAAGATCGGTTAGTTCCTAGGTGTTGTTCTTCTCAATAGCTGTGATTTCTTCATCCATAGCCTTCTACCATTTTGGGTCTTTGACAGCATCTTGAAACATAACAGGATCACAGTCTGCAAACAGTGCAAAATGTGTGAGTGGATCATCTGATTCATCAACTCCACCTACCTCATAATCTTGCATCCATGCCGGTCTCCTTCTGATACGTTCTGGGCGGGATGTGGCTGAAATTTGAGAGTCATCTTCTTCGGACAACACTGCAGCTTGACTTGAAGCGCTGGAATGTTCACTTGCTGGAACCTGAGAATGGCTTTCTTCTTCCTCATCATCAAAGCTCACAGTAATATTCTGACTGGAATTGTTAGAAATGTCTGCCCATGTCCTCTCCTCATCAAAGATCACATCCTGACTGATAATGATCTTGCTGGTGATGGGATTAAACAATTTGTAGGCTTTCGATTGCTCACTTACCCCGAGAAATATGCACTTTTCTCCTTTATCATCCAGCTTCTTCCTTTTCTCGTCTGGTATATGTGCGTATGCTATGCACCCAAATATTCGCAAGTGATCAACATTCGGTCTTTGACCACTCCATGCTTCCTCAGGTGTTCTATTTCGAACAGCAACTGTAGGACTTCTGTTCAACAGATGAATACTCCACAAGACTGCTTCTGGCCAAAATCTTTTAGGAAGAAAAGATCTGTTCAGCATACTCCGCACCATATTTAAAATCGTCCGATTTTTACGTTCCGCTACACCATTTTGCTGTGGAGAGCAAGAAGTTGTAAGGTGCCTTTGGATTCCATGCGTCTCACAGAAATTTGCGAATTCTTGTGAGTTATATTCTCCACCACTATCTGTGCGTAGAGTTTTAATAGGCTGCCCAACTTCTTTCTCAACAAGGGCCTTATAATTTTTGAATACTAACAAAGCTTCAGATTTTTCTTGCAATAAATAGTCCCATGTTTTGCGACTAAAGTCATCGATAAAGGTAATAAAATACCTCTTAGTACAATTGGACGACAGACTAATGGGACCACATATATCGGAATGCACCAGCTCCAACACCTTCTTGGCTCTCCATGCTTCTCCTTTGGGGAAAGGGTCCCGATGTTGCTTCCCAATCACACATTCTTCACAAACACGTGATGGATGATCAATGAGTGGAAGACCAGACACCATACTCTTTTGTTGAAGCAGCTTGAGACCAGAGAAGGTCAAATGAACATAACGGAAATGTCACAGCCATGATGAGTCTTTCACCATAACAGTAAAAAAAGGAAGACTGGTATTTTCGATCAATAAAGGGAACATCCAATTTGCTATTATATTAACTTCAGTAATCAGACCCTTCCTTGAATCTTGAATTAGACAAGTCCCATTCTTAATGATGATCTCATAGCCCTTTTCTTGAAGTTGACCAACACTTAGCAGATTACTCTTCAAACTTGGTACATAGAATACATTTGAAATGGTCTGATGAGTACCTTTAGAGGTCTGAATTTGGACGTTGCCCTTCCCCATAACAGAGATAGTTGAACCATCTCCAAAGTTAACAGATGAACGGTATGACTCATCTAATTCATAGAATATAGACTTGTTCCCACACATGTGATTACTTGATCCTGTGTCCAAGTACCACATACTTTCACGGGACTCCTCAGCTACATTGCATGCCATTAGAAGAGAAATTTCTTCTTCCTTTTCTGTAAAATTTGATTTGGCTCCCTTTCCTTTGTGGCCAAACCTGTTGCATCTAAAGCATTTGACTTTGGATTTATCAAACACTTTTGATTCATGGTCATCGCTGTGCTGATCATCTCGTCCTCTACTACTGCCTTGATTTTTGTTTTTGGTGTTGCTTCCTCCCTTTCCACGCCCGGAACCCTTCTGTTGCAAAGATAGGTTGTTGGACGAGTATTGCACCTGCAATGCTTGCTCCACTACTTCATGTTGATTAATTCGCTGCTCGTGGAAAGTCAGTGAACTCATCAATTCTTCAATGGAAAGGACATCATGATCCTTCGATTCCTCAATCGAGCAGACCACGTAATCGTACTTCTTCGTCATTGATCGAAGAATCTTCTCAACCACAGTTATTTCTTCCATCTTTTCTCCACACGATCTCATCTTGTTCACAATAGACATAGTTCTGGAGAAATATTCCTCCACTGACTCTGTCGGCTGCATGCGAAGAGTCTCAAATTGAGAACGAAGTGCTTGAAGTTGAGATCGTTTCACATTTGCATTGCCTTAATACTTTTGCTTCATTGCTTCCCAGATTTGTTTTGAAGTATCTTTGGTGAGTATGGTCTCCAGGATTGTGCGATCAATGGCCTGGAATAGGTAGTTCTTTGCCTTCAAGTCCTTCAATTTGAGTTCCTCCAGCTTCAATTTCTGAGCGTCCGTCAAAGTGCTAGACTCTGCTGGTTCTGTATATGAAAAGTTATCCCTGACCCTTTTTCTTTAAGTAAGTAGCTTAAAATAATCACTTATACCCTATTTTTGAGATTTAAAAGTTATTTATAGATCCTGTTTTAAACCAAATTTTATTTTGTAGTTTCATATAATAATTTAGTTTTGATTCTAAAACACTTTGCCATGCTTGAACTTGAAATTTTTTGTATCAATTAGTGAAATTTTTTAGTCATTATTTTGCCCCCTCTAAGAGAGGATCCTGGCTCCACCCCTGTTCGGGTGCATAGATGTAACACCCCACATGTTCTCTTATATATGTATATAGATATATATAGTAAATAATTAATGTAAAAATGTGGACATGTGTAATGATGTAAGAATGAGCTATATGGGTTGTAATAATAGGAGAAATGCTAGAGATGCCTATGGATTGGGAGGTTTGAGTTTCAAAGATGTTTAAACTTGGAAAGGGTGAATAGACAAGTTTCTAAAGGTTTTTAGGTCAAAATAATGCTTCCATTGAATCCGGAAGGTCGAACAACCTTGGGAGAGGTAATATGAGGTGTATTGGAAGTTAGGAAGTATTTTGGAGTTAAAACCCACTTTAGAGTGAAATTGGGTAAAAAGTATCTTGGACACCTTCTAGTATTTTAGCCATAACTTTTTATCCTTACATCCAATTGATCTGAAATTTTTACAGTAGATAGTAGACATCTAGGGTTACAAAAGTGTATCTCTTGGAAATTTTCCAATTCGACCTCTAAATGGGTCAAAACTGCCCTGGAAGTTGCAGCAGACAACGGGTACCGGTACCGGGTACCGGTACCATTCAGTACCGGTACCGAGTACCGGTACTGCGACTCTAGAAGGTTCTGGGTACCGGTACTGGGTACCGGTACCATCCTTCTGACGCCTCTAAACAGTTAAAAGTCGGGATTTTGTGTTATAAGAACCCATCCCACATCCCATTTGCCCCATTTCTTCATCTTCCTCTTACCCTAACCCTCCTAGAAACCCTTAGAGAGAAAGAGAGAAAGATAAAACTCAAGATTAAAAGGAAAGACAAAGGGTTCACAAGGTGATTCAAGATTCAAACCCTAGGTTTCTTCAAGAGCATAAGGTAGGGGTTTTCTTCCATTCTCTTACATTGAGGTTAGGGCTACTATATATATGCATTCTCTTGATTCTCAATCATATATACTTGCTATGAATTCATCATTTCTTGTTATTCTTGCAATTATTACCTTGTATTAAACTATGTGATGGTTGGGTAATCACTAAACCTCTTGTATGCCCTAGTTCTTCAAGGGAAGTGGGTTTTCTCTTGATTTATCCTTGGTTATTGATTTCAATCTTGATATTCGTTGTTGTCGATTTCAATACTTAATTGTTCCTTTATTCTTGATTCCAAGCTTGATATTTGTTGTTATGGATTCAAGACTTGATTTATCCTTTATTCTTGATTCCAAGCTTGATATTTGTTGTTATGGATTCAAGACTTGATTTATCCTTTATTCTTGATTCCAAGCTTGATATTTGTTGTTATGGATTCAAGACTTGATTTACCCTTTATTCTTGATTTCAAGCTTGATATTTGTTGTTAGGGATTCAAGAATTGATTTGTCCTTTGTTCTTGAGTTCCAAAGCTTGATCTTTCATTTGTTCTTAATTTCAAAACTCTAGCGATTTGTATTGAACAATAAAATGATACTTTTGATGATCTCATGTACTTTTTCTTAAATATGTTTTATGGGAAATATCACTTGCGAAAGTTGTGGATTTGGGGAAATTGTTGGATATGTGTAATACGTGTTGGTATTGAAATTATGGAATGTTGTTTGGATGAACATGGGTGAGAAGTTCCTTAAAAGGATGCTCATACCACAGAAAACTAAATTGTGGAACTTGCTTGTTAATTGAGAAAGTAGTTGGTATCGTATCTCTTGTATGGTTGCTCGATATGAACATGGGTTACTATTGACTAGGTATCATGGAGTGGGTAGACGTCTTCTTTGGTAAGAACTTTTCCTACCACTCATAGTGGGGTTAGTGCTTTGGTAAGACTAAACCACTATTGCTCACGGGGTAGCATTGGTATGTACTTGCGTGGGACATGATATTCTCGATGGTGACCATGCGGAGTCGTGCTTCATACCTGAGATACGAGTACAGTAGTATATTGTTCATTCTACCATAGACAGTTTCTACAAGAGTCCTGGGGTAGTATGGGATGCCACGAGAACTTGTGGAAGCGGTGTATGGTGGAAATGGATTATAAATTATATATGGGTTATTGTGGAAACGGTGAATGGTGGAATGGTGTATTAATTGTATATTGTGTGCATTTATTCATTCAATTACTGTTTTTACTTAAACTTGAGATCCGTTAAATGTCCCGGTGTTATCTCAAAATCTATATATGTTATTTGTGAAAAGAGACCGACCGTTTTCTATGTTTTCTAAACCTTGTTCGGGTTTGGGAGGATTTTCCTACAGAGCTTAGTGCTCACCCCCTACAAACAATCCATTTTTCAGGTGATGCTTCAGAAGGAGATCGTATAGGTGACGGGCATGTGGATCCAGATGGGGATATTTAGACTGTCCATCTTTGTATTAGATGGAAGAGTTATTTTGAGATCATGTAAAAAAATATAATCTTTTGTTAGTCCGCTGCTAGATTAACTTTGAATCTTTTGGGATGAAATCGCCACATTTTGGCTTGATCTTTTGGGATAATGTTGTAATCATTAGATATGGTGAATGAACTTTTATTTATGAATGAATTATATTAGTGCTCTCATGATATGAATGGTTGTAGAATGTAATGCCGTCCAGGGTGGTATTTGGGGCGTTACAAAGTTGGTATCAGAGCTTAGGCTTTAGGTCTTACATGGGAGCTGTAGGTTATGGATTACCACTAGAGCCTTAGGACTAAGTTGAATAAAAGGGTTTGAGTTAGATTTCACACTCTTCTTGTGTTATAGACTAAAGTGATACCTAGGATGTCTTGCACATCGAGGAACTAAATTGTGAATTGATGTGCAGGATGGAGGGTGGACGTGGACGTGGACGGGGATGTGGTGGCCAAGCAAATCCACCACCACCATCACCTCCCGGTACCTTGGATGTCATTTATCAATGTATAAAGGAGCTAACCACTCTAGTACAACACCAGAATAGAATCAACCACCAGCGACTACAACACTTAGCAAGGGGAGGTCCGATAAGGACTGGGGCTAGCAGCAGTGGGGTTGCACAAAGGGCAGCTCCATATCCCCAACTTGCCCAAACTATTGAGCCAAGGAATCAAGTCGTTCGAGGAGCTAGGGCTACTCGGAATCGGACAGCCACTGACCCACGACAATGCTTTTCATGTGGAGATGTGGGACATATTCGGATTCATTGTCCGACTTTTCCACCTCAGAGGACTACCCGGATAGCAGGAGGTGTACCGGGGAGGACAGATCTAGACCCCCGTCAATGCTTCGCATGTGGAGGGGTAGGGCACTTCAGACACAATTGCCCATCGCTTCCATCGAGGGCCAACCAAGCGACAGGACAAGTGACTACAAACAAGCCACCAGAACCACCGAGACTGTTAGGAGCCATAGTCCCCGACAATACTGATCATGGAGGAATTTCTGCCCAAACCCAACCAGGGGAAGACGTTTCCAATATCATGGTGGAAGGTATTGTCCTTCCCTATAATTCTTGGGCACGTCTTTTATTTGATTATGTTGCGACAAATTCCTCCCTACACACCACATACGCAAATAACTTGGGATTAGACCTTGGGAATCTCAAACCCGTCTTGAGTATAGACATGCCCATGGGAGAATGGTGGGATACTAAGAGGATGTGTAGAGGTTGTGTACTTCGAATTGGGGAACAAGAACTGATTGTGGACATGGTGGCACTAGACATGAATGGGTATCCTAGTTGTATTCCGTTGTTGGACTATTCTAGGAGACGAATGGTAATATGGCTTCTGGTTTGTAAACGATACTAGGCATGAATCTTAATGCAAGTAATATTATCTATATTGGAGTTGGGTATGCAATGGGATTTGTGACAAAAGACACCCCAAACTCGAGTTAGATGAGTATAGAAGAACCAAACAGTCCGGCAGACTACCTTTCACCAATTTGATCATAACTCCTTGTTGGAAAGTCCAAATTGTGCACCGTTATTTTTGTTAGAACCCTAACTCGTATATCTTTCCCACCATATAGGTCACGCATGCTCAAAATAGCCGAGTCAAATCAGTTTATTCTTCACAGTTGGTCAAAAATCTGCACTCTGGTGTTCTTTGGACAGTAAAGTATTTTACTTTCTTCTTAGATTCCGAAGGACCTATCCTTAAGTGAACTTCCCCATGATTTAGGCTTTGATTGGGAGACACCCCCACCTTGATTGAAGTGATTTTGATGGATAACAATATAAAAGGCAACTATGATTTGGTGGTGTATAGACTTAATTGATCTATTATACTATTGGTGTTGCTTATATTTTTGGAAGTCGAGGGGATATGATAACCCAATTGGGATGTGTGGAGATAAGGTTTATTTAGATGTTTTTTAAGATGGACTGAGTGTGAATAATAAGGTTACGGAAGGTTATGTGTGTTGTCTAAAAGTCATCGATATTGGAAAAGAAATGTGGATCGGATTTGTTTTCATAACCACAAACTTGAGGTTACCAATATGGGTTTGAAAGTATTGTGGAGGGTTGATTAAATTTACTTTGGAAGTATTGATGGTTTAGGAGGGTCATACATAGGATACTCATTGAGGATGTTGTACTTAGGTACTCTTACTTCGTTGTGGACCTAGTTGACTACACATGGACTCTAAAGCATTAACAATCAGGAATCTCCTGTTTGAGTATGAGGTTAATAGTTGACTTGTATTGCAAATCCTTATGGAGAATTGAGGTCAATTTAGGAAAGCGAATTTATAGACATAAAAGAGGATGATATCCCAAATTTGAGGTGAACTTCTATTGTTCTAGGAAATCTTTTAATGTCATTGAATTTGTGTTGGGGAATAGGACATTCTTCTTCTTTCCTCTTTTAGTACCTAGTTAAGATCGGAATGATTAGTTATGTTTGAGGAACGTTAGTATGAGTATAGAAGATTCGAACTTATGGTTGATGGTGATAATGGTAAAGAAGTAAATTGAAGAATCAAGGATGATACCTATGAAGATTGCTTTGACATGGGATGAATCATCGAGAGTCTTATGTCAGTTTATATTATTTTAGTTTTTGGATCCTTGACAATCTATCCTCCCATTTTGATATGTTGCAAGAGGTATATTATAATGAATCGTATCAGAAGGATTAGAAGGTATAGATATCATTAAAAGAGTTGTGATGTGACTGAAAGCCACTAAGAATTGATTAGATGGGTATTAGTTCTAGCTCAAGATTTTAGATCGAGAGCAAATATCTTGGAGATATACTTTGATCCTTAGTTTAAGTATTATAGCTAGTTAATTACCCAAAATTCCATTTGAAGAGATTTGATGGATCGTTAGTGTACACATCTTGGAAGCTATAATTGGAAAACAAGTGCGGTTAGGTTTCACTTGAACACTTTGGTGGAATCTAAGATACTCTCTCAGAACTTTCAAATCTGTGCGAAGTTCTTATCTTGTAGCATATTTTGACTTGTGAATCGGTGGATTATAAATTATATCAGAGTGCGCAGCGAGCCATTGGATTAATGACTATAATGGTGACAATAAGGAGTATTATGAGAAGGTACAAATTGAGGTGAAATCTAAGGGTTGATCTTAGAACCTTGACTGGTGTGGAGTGTGTAGTTATGAATTGAAATTATGGTAGATTTCAAGATTGGGAATTCCTCTTGGGTCGTGAGATACGAAATCTTGAAGAACGTTGTATCTATTTTCAGGAATTGAGATAAATCTTACCGTGATGCCAGTAACAAAATTTTGTGTTACACCAGGATGTTAGTATAGGAAGGATGACTAACCCTAATGGTGGAATTGCATTTGAGTTATTTGATATGCTTATGAAGAAGATACATGTAAGAAGCAAATATGAGTTTGATTGAATTGATTGGTGAAATTTAAAAGAGAAGTGATATCCGAGGAATAGGAAATAAGTTGAAGGGAGGAATGTAAACCTTAGGATATGAAGTTTTATGTTAATCTTGACTTTGATATTTAAGGATGAATAGAAGTGGAGACATCATGGCCAAATGAGAATTAGATAGACCAACTCTACAACTAAGTTTCGAGGACGAAACTTTCTTTAAGGGGGGTGGATTGTAACACCCCACATGTTCTCTTATATATGTATATAGATATATATAGTAAATAATTAATGTAAAAATGTGGACATGTGTAATGATGTAAGAATGAGCTATATGGGTTGTAATAATAGGAGAAATGCTAGAGATGCCTATGGATTGGGAGGTTTGAGTTTCAAAGATGTTTAAACTTGGAAAGGGTGAATAGACAAGTTTCTAAAGGTTTTTAGGTCAAAATAATGCTTCCATTGAATCCGGAAGGTCGAACAACCTTGGGAGAGGTAATATGAGGTGTATTGGAAGTTAGGAAGTATTTTGGAGTTAAAACCCACTTTAGAGTGAAATTGGGTAAAAAGTATCTTGGACACCTTCTAGTATTTTAGCCATAACTTTTTATCCTTACATCCAATTGATCTGAAATTTTTACAGTAGATAGTAGACATCTAGGGCTACAAAAGTGTATCTCTTGGAAATTTTCCAATTCGACCTCTAAATGGGTCAAAACTGCCCTGGAAGTTGCAGCAGACAACGGGTACCGGTACCGGGTACCGGTACCATTCAGTACCGGTACCGAGTACCGGTACTGCGACTCCAGAAGGTTCTGGGTACCGGTACTGGGTACCGGTACCATTCGGTACCGGTACTGGGTACCGGTACCATCCTTCTGACGCCTCTAAACAGTTAAAAGTCGGGATTTTGTGTTATAAGAACCCATCCCACATCCCATTTGCCCCATTTCTTCATCTTCCTCTTACCCTAACCCTCCTAGAAACCCTTAGAGAGAAAGAGAGAAAGATAAAACTCAAGATTAAAAGGAAAGACAAAGGGTTCACAAGGTGATTCAAGATTCAAACCCTAGGTTTCTTCAAGAGCATAAGGTAGGGGTTTTCTTCCATTCTCTTACATTGAGGTTAGGGCTACTATATATATGCATTCTCTTGATTCTCAATCATATATACTTGCTATGAATTCATCATTTCTTGTTATTCTTGCAATTATTACCTTGTATTAAACTATGTGATGGTTGGGTAATCACTAAACCTCTTGTATGCCCTAGTTCTTCAAGGGAAGTGGGTTTTCTCGTGATTTATCCTTGGTTATTGATTTCAATCTTGATATTCGTTGTTGTCGATTTCAATACTTAATTGTTCCTTTATTCTTGATTCCAAGCTTGATATTTGTTGTTATGGATTCAAGACTTGATTTATCCTTTATTCTTGATTCCAAGCTTGATATTTGTTGTTATGGATTCAAGACTTGATTTATCCTTTATTCTTGATTCCAAGCTTGATATTTGTTGTTATGGATTCAAGACTTGATTTACCCTTTATTCTTGATTTCAAGCTTGATATTTGTTGTTAGGGATTCAAGAATTGATTTGTCCTTTGTTCTTGAGTTCCAAAGCTTGATCTTTCATTTGTTCTTGATTTCAAAACTCTAGCGATTTGTATTGAACAATAAAATGATACTTTTGATGATCTCATGTACTTTTTCTTAAATATGTTTTATGGGAAATATCACTTGCGAAAGTTGTGGATTTGGGGAAATTGTTGGATATGTGTAATACGTGTTGGTATTGAAATTATGGAATGTTGTTTGGATGAACATGGGTGAGAAGTTCCTTGAAAGGATGCTCATACCACAGAAAACTAAATTGTGGAACTTGCTTGTTAATTGAGAAAGTAGTTGGTATCGTATCTCTTGTATGGTTGCTCGATATGAACATGGGTTACTATTGACTAGGTATCATGGAGTGGGTAGACGTCTTCTTTGGTAAGAACTTTTCCTACCACTCATAGTGGGGTTAGTGCTTTGGTAAGACTAAACCACTATTGCTCACGGGGTAGCATTGGTATGTACTTGCGTGGGACATGATATTCTCGATGGTGACCATGCGGAGTCGTGCTTCATACCTGAGATACGAGTACAGTAGTATATTGTTCATTCTACCATAGACAGTTTCTACAAGAGTCCTGGGGTAGTATGGGATGCCACGAGAACTTGTGGAAGCGGTGTATGGTGGAAATGGATTATAAATTATATATGGGTTATTGTGGAAACGGTGAATGGTGGAATGGTGTATTAATTGTATATTGTGTGCATTTATTCATTCAATTACTGTTTTTACTTAAACTTGAGATCCGTTAAATGTCCCGGTGTTATCTCAAAATCTATATATGTTATTTGTGAAAAGAGACCGACCGTTTTCTATGTTTTCTAAACCTTGTTCGGGTTTGGGAGGATTTTCCTACAGAGCTTAGTGCTCACCCCCTACAAACAATCCATTTTTCAGGTGATGCTTCAGAAGGAGATCGTATAAGTGACGGGCATGTGGATCCAGATGGGGATATTTAGACTGTCCATCTTTGTATTAGATGGAAGAGTTATTTTGAGATCATGTAAAAAAATATAATCTTTTGTTAGTCCGCTGCTAGATTAACTTTGAATCTTTTGGGATGAAATCGCCACATTTTGGCTTGATCTTTTGGGATAATGTTGTAATCATTAGATATGGTGAATGAACTTTTATTTATGAATGAATTATATTAGTGCTCTCATGATATGAATGGTTGTAGAATGTAATGCCGTCCAGGGTGGTATTTGGGGCGTTACAATAGAGCCTCCACCTCCAAACCCCAGAAGAGACGCAGACAGCCTATTATGGGGATAGAGTTGTCAGGAATTTTATAGACCTTGTATTGAACCCTACTAATGCAAATCCTTTTCTACCGAGTTTGTTGTATAACTTGTTTCTGTTGAGTTCGCTACTACTCAGCCTACTTCCGTCGAGCCCGATCTAATACTTAAGCTAGATGATGATCCAGTTTTAGAATCTTCTCAAATACCCCAGTCTCAATTCTCTCAATCTGAAGTCCCTTACTGTTAGCAGAGAAAAGAATGATATACTGGAATATTGAAGTAGTAATTTATTCATCAGATCAAACTCCTTAAATAGAAGATTACATCAACTAACTTGCCACTAATTTAGGAACTGCCTCATAACAGTAGCAGAGAACTAAGGAACATATTAGATTATTTATACTCCTATAAGATGGTCAAGCAACTGACTCCTAAAGACTAGGACAACTAAAAAACAATTTTACTTCAATAAAAACTAAATTCCTAACACCTTAATCTCCTACTAACTAGATTCTCACCAAGTAACCCAATGATGAGACTTCTCCTGAAGTCCATGTGCGGCGACAAAAACAAGTCGCCAAAAAGAGAAACATTGAAGAAGTCTACCAATTCGACCAACTGAAGATACCTTGGTTCCTATTTTTGCCCAACTTTGAAGGCTAAGTGTAGAGAAATCATCACGGTTAGGGATTCTTCTATTGCCGACATAGATGTGGCAGTTGGTATTGACAGGTGATTAACCCTTAATCTTTACATTTGAATATGCTTTTGGAAAACTTGAAGAAAAAATATTTTGTTCTTCCTCTTCATCCTTACTTTCTTTCTTAATCGGGTAAATATTTGATACAACGACGTCACATTTTCTATTAGATGGCAAGGAATTGTTCAACATGGTCATACATTAATATTCGTAACATTATGTTGTATTATCATGTTCTACTTTTTAAGGTTTTGAGCGGTTTCTAGAGGAATTACTTGAGCAATATGTTTCTCATTGTTTTCTCATGGAAAACATATTTTCTCGAATATTTTTCTAATATTAGGCTTAATAATCTTCTTTTGGCATCATACTTAGTTCAAATGTTTAATGTTGTTTTATTTTGTGATATTAATTATTTATTTGTTATGCTAGCCAGACTAGGACTAACTAGTGGATTTGTTTGATTCTTCTTGTTATGCATTTCATGTTAATCTTCTCATCGAAACATGTGTACCAAACTTTAGAGTATGTTTCTTATCCTTGTATATATCATGGTTTGGCATAATGATTTTACTAAGTTTACCTTTGTCTATAGTTTCAAGTTGTGCTTTGCATGCTAAGGTACCAGAAATCCATTGTCACTGGGCTCGATTGATGATCTAGGATGACAATAAGTTTATAATCATGATAAGTATAATCGCCATCTCAGACTTTCTATAATTAACATCAGAGTTAGAATTATCTAATTTTGACACGTACTAAGGTTTTTTTCCAGGTAAGATCAATTATTTTTAATTTCTTGCCTGCAACGATTAGGTTTTGCATCATGCACATCGTTTTGGCAATTTATTGTTTTCATGCTTAGCATATTAGGGAATTTTCATAGTTTGTTCTATTCATCATTTTAGCTCTTTTCATTTGTGATTTTGGAAAATATCACCTAAAAATGCACATTTGAAGCCAAAATGCTCATATTAAAATGTACATGCTATTTGGTGGATCCACATGTTTGACTTCTAGCCAATAAGTGCATCTATAAGAATGCTCATCTAAAGAAACTAAAGTTAGATTCTGAAAAACACTTTTTTTTTTTACGTCTTGCAAAGTCATGACATGATTTGAAGAGATTATTTCAAATTCCTAATCCATTTTTTTTGGGGGTAAAAATAAAACCCATTTTAATCCCTTAACGTTTGTTGCTTTAAAAATCTAAACCTATGTATAGTGGGAAAAACAATTAACCCTAAAAATGCTATTGGTTAATGTTATGTTTATGGTGTGTGAACTAGTTTCTCAAAAGCCAATGTTGGATTCGAAATTTTATTCCCGGGGTCGTTTATGAGGTCACCCAACACCCGACCGCCTCGTAAAACGCAAAAAATTTGACTATCTCGGAATTCGACGAAAATTGACAGGGTAACTAGATTTCGCGAGATGAATCCAACGGTGACGTCCGTTTCGTCGTCCAAGTTCTAGAAAAATTTGGGTTTTCAACCCGTACTATAGTGGCAAATTATCGTTTTGCCATTTTTTCTAAAAAGTTCAAATTTACCCGGGTTTAACATTCTTCTCCCCTTAAAAGAATTTCGTCCCCGAAATTCACACACATATACACATCTATACTAATAAGATAGAGTCCATTTTGAATTTCTCAAATCTAAATCAACTCTCTCAATTTAGAAAAGCAGAAGAACGGCTAGGATTTAATTGAAATTTAAATATACGGTTCAGATTTTATCTAAATCCATCTAATTAAATCTAATGGCTCACAATCCATACCAGCTAAAACCCAAATCCCGCCCATTATACCTCTGCACACATGCCACCCAATTCAAAATACACTCCAGTCTATCTCTTCCACCTCTCTCTCTCTCTCTCTCTCTCGCACACTCGCTTGGAAGACGCCCAGGTACCCCTCTCTCTCTCACGACTTTCACATACACATACATACAACTTTCTCTTTCTCTCTCTCCCTCCCTCCTCTGCTAGGAACGATCCCAGGTATCCCTCATCTCTCTCTTCACACACAATCATACACACACACACACATAATCATACATATCTCAACACACACAGGTATCCTTCTTATCTTCTTCTCTCTCTCACACACACACACGTAGATAACACCCCCCCAGCCCCCTCTCTCTCTGTCAACACAAGCAAATTTTTGTATTGTATTGAACTAAATTTATACCACAGCCACCATGTGTTTGATGAAGTTTCCCAAAGAGCTGCAAACAATCACAACCACCACTATAGCCCTAATCTCAAACCCAAAGATAAGTGATGAATTTGGTGTGAAACCCTTGCTCTCTTTAAACTTTTAAAGTTTTGTACTGCTTTAGTTTTAATTAAATGTTAATTATTGATTATTCGTGTTGTATAGGAAAAGTTTAATGGGTAAATCAACAATGCATTACTGATGTTGTACATTTTGTTTAAGATGGTTAGTTTTGAATTGAATTTGAATTAAGTTTTTAGACATGGTTAGTTTTAAATTTTAATGTGTCCCCTCTCCATCTCTTTTTATTTTTTTCCTTTTTTTCCTTTTCTTCCTTCACTCCTGACTCTCTCTCTCTCTCTCACTCATAAGTGCCAGTGACCTCGCCACGCCACCGTCACTGCCACCGCCACCATGCCACAACCTTCCTTTTCTCCTAGGTATCCCTCTTATCTTCTTCTCTCTCACACACACACACGCAGATAACACCCCCCAACCCTCTCTCTCTCTGTCCACACACTCAAATTTTTGTATTGTATTGAACTAAATTTATACCACAGCCACCATGTGTTTGATGAAGTTTCTCAAAGAGCTGCAAACAATCACAGCCACCACTATAGCCCTAATCTCAAACCCAAAGATCAGTGATCAATTTGGTGTGAAACCATTTCTCTCTTTAAACTTTTAAAGGTTTGTATTGCTTAAGTTTTAATTAAATGTTAATTATTGTTTAGTCGTGTTGTATAGGAAAAGTTTAATGGGTAAATCAACAATGCATTACTAATGTTGTACCTTTTGTTTAAGATGTTCAGGTTTGAATTGAATTTGAATTAAGTTTGTTAGACATTGTTAGTTTTAAATTTTAATGTGTTATTATTTTTATTGCTTAAAGAGGTTTACGGGTTTTGGGTCTGGTGTTAAGTGCATATCTGGTGGTGTTAATTTGGCTTGAGCATGCATTGTGGGCTTTGTCTCTGTGTACATTTGTGGGTGTGTGTATGTTAATGGCTGAGATGAAATACTATAATGGGTATTGCTTGCTCAAAACCGTTGTAGTTCCTAACCTCCTAAAATCATCCCTCAATGTATATATGGTGTATGTGTGAAGGGAGTGTCACTCTCCCTCGGAATGATGTGGAAAATAGGGCAACGGAGTAGTGGTAATGAAAATGGAATGAAATGTACAAAATGTGTGTGTGGTGAACAAAAGTGCTCCCCAAGCGCAGGGAGTCTTTTGCTTGTCGTGTTTTACTTGGAATGAGTATTCCAAGGTCGTCTCCTCAGGGAATGAAAGTTCAAGTGTATGAAGGTGATTTTGGTGAACAAAAGAGAGAAGTGTAAAATCTTTTGTTTGTGTTTTGGTGATTGAAGTTTGTGAATGAAAATGCAATGGAAAACAAGTGTTGGCCAATCCAAAGAGGTCATTCCAATAGGAATACCAAATCAACTCAAGCCTTCCTCCAATAGAGCCTAGATGTACGATTGATTCGTGGGAAGCTCGGGACTAAAATGGAGGTGAGGATTCAAGCATACCCCGTGACGATGCCTACGGTGTATCAAGAACTCACAACCATGTCCTCACCCCAACCCAGTCAAACCGAGCCATCATACTCTAAGAGGAGGAATGAAAATGAGTTGAAGTGGCACACCCAAGAGGAGTTCTCCCTTGGATTAACCAACTTAAAATCTAGCTACTCATGAAAGCAAGAAAGACATGCATAATGTAAAGGGACATAATGAAGAAAGGAAACATTGAACTTAACTTAAAGCAAGAAATCTTAAGCTATGAAGAAAAATATTCAATACCCATTTCAAAGCTTGAAAATGAAGAACTCAAAACAACAATGGTAGAATCTAGAATGCATAACTAAACTTGAAAATCATTAGAAATAAATGACATTAAAGACAATAAATGAAGCTTACAAGATCCTTACAAAAGATTACAAGTGAAATGGGTGAAGACAATGCAAAAATCTAACTATTCATCTTCTTCCTTGGAACTACTCCTAAGCTTAGGTAGCCACCCTTTGAATCTTGTGTGAATGCTGAATATATGGAGAAAAACTCTGCATTTTCGTCCATGGAGGGTCGCCCTAGGTGTGTGCAGGCCTCCCATCAATGAGAGGTGAGTTGATGGCCTTGGACAAGCTAGCCTGCAACCCACCATGGCAGCCCCCTTCTCTCCCATCCCCATTAATGCCAATGTCTCCAAAGTCAAGAAATTGTGTAAGGATTACATGGTTATGTGTAAGGGAAGTCAGGGGACAAGTGGGAGAAGTGTAGGTGGGACCCCCAAGAAAGTGGAGATGATTTGCAGGTGTTCTGGGCAGTTTGGGCTGTTTCAAAAGAGCGTACCGGTACAGCGTACCAGTACGTCAAATTCCAGTAGGTAAATCGTATCAGTATGGCATGCCGGTACGTTTCTGCTCCGAACCAGTTTTCGTAGAATCATCATAAATTTTGATCTAACCATCCAATTGAGCTGAAATTTTGATACAATATAGAAGACATCCAGATATACAACTTTCATATTTTTCAATTTTTCAGATTCGAAGTGGATCATGGTAAAAAATTAGGAAAACCGAGGTACTGCAACCAAATGGTGTGGGTGCTGGTGCCTTTGTTACCAAGCACCAATACCTCCTTGATTTCTTTCACTTTTAAGCCTCCAAATCCTCATGTAATGTGTTCATGTCTTCACCACTCCTCCACACTTAGTTGCAAGGTTACAAAATCCATGATTTACGCTATAATTACCTGCAACATCGAAAATTCAACATTATTCATAAATTTGGCTAACTCTAAGTAATTAATTACAAAGTTGAGTTAAAATGCATGTAATGAGGCCATCAAATATACAATATTTTGTGCTCATCAGGTATCACTTTCTAGGGATAATATTGTGGTCATTTGCTTTGCCAAATAGCACTATCATTCTTTAATTGATATTGATAAATTGGTATTAATATTTGTGTTTAGAGGATTGAGTTTTATGTGAAATGCAATGAAATTAAAAGAATTTAAGGAATGTGTTAGTGAGTCTGGTAGTCTTTTAGCTGTAAGTGAATGAATTAGTATTTTGTTGGGAAATAGATACATTTAACAACTTGAAATCATATGAATTTTGCACTGTGGCGTTGTATTGTGAAGTTGTGATGATGTTGTGATTTTTGTGGCGTGGATGAAGTATCACAAATGCGAGGTTTCAACGATTTGAGATTTTTTATGCTGTTAGTAATGCCCAATTCGGGGTCACAGGAGTCGCCTTGGACTGCAATTATAAATGTGGAAGTTTATGGGTAAGAATTATGAATGTGGAAGTTGTGTAGAGTAAAATTGCATGGTCACGAAGCTTGAGCTATTTTCTCAATCTCTCTGTGTGCTTATATGTCCTAATTCATTGATAGCTATATTGTGGTTTTTATCATTTTATTGGTTTGATGTAGATATTCATACACTTAAAATGAATTGATTGAAGTTTAAGTAAACGGCCCAGATCTCATCTAAACCCATCTAACCAAATCTAATGGCTTACAATCTATCCCTCTCAAATCCCAAATCCCGCCCAACTTTACCAACACACACACGCCATCCCAGTCGACTATGCCTCCTTAGGCGTCCTCTCTCTCTCTCTCTCTCTCTCACACACACACACACACACACACACACACACACACACTGCCATGGCTTCAGCGCCCAACCCAATCGTTCCTCTGCCATGATCGCCCAGGTACCTCTCTCTCTCTTTCTCTCTCTCGGACACACACACACACACCCTCTGTCTCACGACTCACACATAGACACACACCAACATACACAACCTTCCTGTCTCACGACTCACACACACACACACACACAAACACAAACACATATCTTCATGTCACGCACAGAACACACCATGGCTCAGTCCACCACCGGTGAATCCACCAGATAGGGTGTTTAATTTAGGCTTTTATACACATATACACACATCATTTGGATGTTAATTTGGCTTTTCGAATGATGGGGTTTTTAATTGGGTTTTTGAATTTTTTTGTTTATTTTGATTTGTTTGGATGAAATTTTATGTTAGGGTTTTGATTTGAACTCATTTCGCCTTTAGTGCATTCACAACGAACATAAAGAATTCAACTAAATAGTTTAGGACTTTTGGAATTCATTTCGCCTTTAGTGTACTTTCGTTGTTGCTCCACTTGGTGTTTATTTGGAGTCTTTTGACCACTCTGTAGGCGATGATTAGCTTATAAGGGTTGTTAAATGACTTAAAAATTAGGTTGTGATGGTTTTTCATAAGCTTAAAGTACCATTAAGGGTGAAGAAAATTTAAAAAAAAAAAAAAAGAGGTACCATTTAGGGTTGGTTAAAGAAGAGGACTAAATTTGTGGAGACCTTTGAAATCGAGTCAACTCATGCAGAAGCCTAGGGTAGGATTAAAGGGAAGTCTAGCAGCAAGTAACATATAATTTATGATATATTTCGTTTATGATAGATACCATCTTTCATGGTAGTTTGTTTAAATGTTAAGTAATGTGCTATCTTTATGTTGATTTGATGGTTTAGTCCTGTTAATTTTATGAAATTCAGATTCTTAATTTCATAAGTGTATTCCTATAAGAGTTAAGGCAATAAGTGTATTTCAATACGATAACTATATTTATGGGTGTAAAAGGGATAAAATTTTTGGGTTTGTGTTATGACATCTCACTCAATGATTTTCCTGTTGGTTAGTTTTCTATTTTTTTCTTCCCATAGTTCTGTTAGTCTTCATATTTTTGGTTATTCTAATTGGCTTACACTATAATTCTAAGTGTATTTTTTTCTTGGTTGGTGAGGATATATTTTCAAGTAGAGATGTCATGAATGTATTTCCTTTGGCGATGAGAAATCACACCACTCTATCTTTTTTTTCGTAATTTTGAAACTTACTTAGCTGCTTTTAGCTTTGATGATGGCCTTCAACTGAGATGATGTCTGAATAATGTAGTTTGATTTGATGCTTTGTCAATTTTCTAATTATATAGCCTATCACCAATTCTCCATCAAATTCTAATCTCAATTTCATAAATTTCACTATTTAACCACATTAATTTCACAACAACCGTTGCTGCATGTAGTTTGTTTCGTGAATCTAATGGGAATGTGGTTACTTGAAATAATAAATAATGTGCACACTTTTGATACTTGATTTGGTTTAGCTTTTGTGTACTCGATAGACCTTTTGTTGCATGAATTCATAGAGATCATAGAAGCTCAGTTTGGATAGTACTTTATGATTAGATTTTGCTATTTGTTATGGTTACAACCCCCTGTTGGTAGCTATTTTATTTTCATGCATTAATCTATTGATGAAATGATTAGTAATCTTAATTCATGCATTAATTTATGCTTTGAAAATTAGAACCAAGCTTTGTGTTGAACTTTTGTTGTATCCCCTATACCTAGAATCATACTTGAAATATTTTTTATGTGAATTATGCGACACGGTTACCCGCAATTTTACCATTCACAATTTTTTTGATTATGGTAGTAGGATGGAAAAGACTAGAGTGTGTTGTTGGTGTTGTGAGTGCTTTTTCTGTTGGTTTCGCCTGGTTGCTACTGTTGTTGATTTATGAAATATTATTTGCACATGCTAATATTTTTTCGGGGTCACGCACACAACACACACATACAATGCACACACAACACTTGAGAACTCACACTTCAACTGTTGTATTGGTTTTTGTTGTTTTTATGGTTTGGTGTAGATGAAGACTACATGTGTTGCCTGGCTGGTAGCCATTAAGGGTATAGAAGTTGGCATGTCAACATTAATGTTATTCCTTTCTATTTGCACGGATATGATTTTTTATAAAACAATCAAGTGTGAAATATTGGATATCTTGATCAATTAGGTTACTATCTTTGTTATTTCTTGAATTGAATTCTTATTAATGGTGATACTTTTACCAGAATGTTGAAGACTAATATTGCCTAGAAGCTCTAGGACCATCAGTTTTCTATTATTTTTACTTACAATTCTATCCATTCGTTTTTTGATGGGTGATGGTGGATGCATGACGGTGGTAGTGGTAGATAGAATTGAAGTTAGAGATAGATGACCTTTTTTTTTTTTTTTTTTCGTGGGTTTGAATTTGGTAACCTTTGTTTGGTTTGGATGAGTTTTTATGCAATAAATGTTAGGTTTTGCTGCAGAATGTTGTAGTTTTCAGGCTTCTTTTATAATGTCGGGAAATGTGGCATATGATATGTTTGGGTATGGAATGTTGATGGTTGGTTTTGTTTTTTTTTTTTTTCTCAGACCATCCGGTATCCGGAAGCCACATTGGGCTCTGACTAATTTGAATTCGAGCCGGGTAGGACCACAAGGGCAGCAAAGCTCTCCCTACCGAAAGCAGCTGCGTTCCCAAGTCTCGAACCGAGTACTTTGGTTAAGCTAGAACAGTCCCTCACCAACTGATCTAATGCTCGGTGGTAAAGATGGTTGGTTTTGGTGGTTTGGTATGAAATGCTGATTTTAAATTCTTGATTTGTTGTCTTGAAGTTTTGTTTTTATGGGTTTGTGTTGTGGATTTTGTCATATACATTTGTTTAAGAGGAAACGTTTTTTTTTTTGTTTAAAGCATGTATGAATGTTTTAAGGCATTTCATATGATTGCCGACTATTAATTTTTTTTTTTTTTATAGGTACGTACTTATGTAGATTTGAGGTTTTTTATTGAGAGTTGAGTTTGATGAAAATTGCAAAAAATCAAACACGAGTTTTTTTTTTGGAAAATCTATCAGCCCTTTATATCTCTGTTTTTCAGGTATCTATTTGACTTGGATGTCATGTCTCTTTATTTTATTTTTTTTGGTCGGTTTGAATTTGGCAACCTTTATTTAGTTTGGACGAGTTTTTATGCAATAAATGTTATGGTTTAATTCAGTATGTTGTGGTTTACAAGTTTCTTTATACATGTCTGAACATGTGGTATGTGATATGTTTGGGTATGAAATATTGATGATTGTGTTGGTGGTTAGATATGGAATGTTGATTTTGGGAGAAATAGAATTGAATTGTGATTGTGCATTATGATGATTGTTATGTATGATTATAAGTTCTATAGACAAGTTGAGATTTATTTGGACTCCTATTTTTAGAGGAAACTTTATTGAAATTTTTAAAAAAATAATGGAGATTAAATTGATTTCAATTTATTTAATTAAAGCAAATAAAAACAACTATTTTAAATTGACAAGTTGTTTTAAGTTGAAAAGTGTCTTTAGACATGGGTTATTACTAGTACAACCACATGCATATGCAACCGTCATATAACTCTAATGACTATAAAAGTGTACCTCCATCCTCGAATAAGAACGGATAGATGGTACGTATGGTGTCCTCACGCTCCCATGTCGCCTCCTCCACACTTCGGTGCTGCCACAGCACCTTCACCAGCCTCACGATCTTGCCTCGCAAAACTTGCTCCCGGTTATCCATGATACGCATCGGTCCCTCCTCGAAGGTCCCATCCGCATCAACAATCAACTATCCCCAATCCACTACATGTGTCGGATTTGGAGTATACTTCCGAAGCATAGAGACATGGAACACAGCGTGAACACCCGACAGATTTGGTTGTAACGCCAATCAGTAAGCAACTGTACCAACCCTCTCAAGTACCTCGAAGGGCCCGATAAACCTTGGCGACAGTTTCCCCCGCTTTTCGAATCTAACATCTCCTCTCTTAGGCATCACATTCAAGAAGACATGATCCCCAACCTCAAACTCCAGAGGTCGCCGCCATCTGTCAGCATAGCTCTTTTGTCGGCTCTGAGCCATGAGAAGACGCATTCGAATCAAGTCCACCTTCTCCGAGGTGTCTCTAATCAAATTCGGACCCGTAGATGGTCTCTCTCCAATCTCCGTAGTGCCTCATAAGGTGCCATCTGTATGCTCGTCTGATAACTGTTGTTATAGGCGAACTCCACTAAGGGTAAGTGCTCTTCCCAACTACCCTTGAGTTCAAGGACGTATGCCCGTAGCATTTCCTCTAAAATATGGATGGTTATCTCCAACTGACCGTCTGTCTGGGAATGAAAAGTTGTACTCATTATCAACTGTGTCTCCATGGCCTACTGAAAGCTCTCCCAAAAATGAGTCGTGAACCTGGGATCCCAATTTGATACTATAGACACAGGCACCCCATGTAACCGGACAATCTCTTGTATATATAACCTGCAAAAGTCCTCCAGTGTGAAGGTCATCCACACCACTAAAAAATGTGCCGACTTGGTAAGCTGGTCCACGATCACCCACACCGCGTCATGTCCCCGTGATGTCCGTGGCAAATGGGTCACAAAGTCTATCGTGACGTGCTCCAACTTCCACTCAGCCACCTCTAAAGGCTGAAGCAACCCTGTTGGTCTCTGGTGCTCAACCTTAACCTGCTGACACGTGAGACATTGACTGACAAAGTCTCCAACGTGCCTCTTCATCCCACTCCAATAGTATTGGCAACGAAGATCATGGTACATCTTCATGCCACCTGGATGCACAACAAAACGAGAGCAATGGAACTCCCTAAGTATCTCCTCTATCAGATCCGCAGACTGGGGAACCACAACCCTTCCCTTGTACCGAAGACTACCATCTGCGTGAATGGCCCAACCCTCGTCACCTGTACCCGGTCCCTGATGAAAAATTTCTTAGTGTCCTGTCCCTGGGACTCGATTACCCTATTCAGTAGGGAAGGCGTAGCCACCAAACTCCTCATAATGCCCTGAGCCTAACTTATGTAATGTAGCCCGAACTGACCCACAGTCTCAAGCATCTGCTAGTCCCTGGCAGCCACACTAGCAAAGACTCTCCGTGACTTCTGGTTGAGTGCATCATCCCCCACATTTGCCTTACCGGAATGGTAATGCAAAGTGAAGTCGTAGTCCTCCAAATACTCCATCCACCTGCATTGCCTCATGTTGAGGTCCCGCTGTGTAAAGATGTACTTTAGACTCTTGTGGTCCGAAAATACCTCGAACTGCTCTGCTTATAAATAGTGGCGCCAAGCATTCAAGGCGAAGACAATGGCGACCAACACCATGTCGTGCGTGGAGTAATTCTGCTCGTGGCTCTTCAACTGTCGAGAACCATAAGCCACCACCCTCCCGGACTGCATCAACACACACCTTAGTCCATCCCTAGAGGCATTACAATACACTGTGTACCTTTGTCCCCTCTCCGGAACTATCAGAATCGGAGCTGAAGTAAGCTTCCTCTTCAACTCTTGGAATGCCTTCTCACATGAGTCATCCCACTAAAATTTGACCTCTTTCCGGGTCAACCTGGTCATAGGTGCAGCTAGTCGGGAGAAGTCATCAATGAACCTCCTGTAATATCCTGCCAATCCCAAGAAACTACGTATTTTGAAGACTGACTTCGACCTCTCCCAAATCATAACCGCCTCAACCTTCTCCGGGTCCACGGATACGCCCGAAGATGACACTACATGTCCTAACAATTTCACCTCCGTGAACCAAAATTCACACTTGCTGAACTTGGCGTACAACTGATGGTCCCTCAAGGTCTAGAGAACAACCCTCAAGTGACCCTCATGCTCATTCTCAAAATTGGAGTAGATCAGAATATCGTCAACAAAGACTACGACAAACTGATCTAGGTAGGGTTGAAACACCTTATTCATGAGGTCCATGAATGCCGCCGGGGCATTCGTCAATCCAAAAGGCATCACAGTGAACTCGAAATGCCCATACCGCGTCCTAAACGCCATCTTAGGGATATCCAACTCCATAATCCTCAACTGATGATAACTCGTGCATAGATCTATCTTAGAGTAGACCCGCGCCCCTCTCAGTTAATCAAACAAATCATCAATCCTCGGCAAAGGGTACCTATTCTTGATGGTAACCCGATTCAACTACCGATAGTCTATACATAAATGAAGGATTTTGTCCTTCTTCTTCGCAAAAAATACCAGAGAGCCCCAAGGTGAAGTGTTCGGTCTGATAAAGCCCTTGTCCAACAATTCCTGTAATTGGACTTTGAGTTCTTGCAACTCAGCTGGCGCCATTAAATGAATGCGATGCATTAGAGTCAAATAATACTCTTGCCCATAAGCGAGAGAGTATAAATGTACCCTGAATAATTGACTGGTCCGCTAGCTCAGTCTGAGGTGTGATGGCGTAGAAATGCCCTTGGGTCCCTGAAGTCCCGACCTGCATGCCCTGGCCCATCTAGCCTGATTGTGGAGTCCCCGCTCGTGAAGTAGTAGGGGCCTGTGTAGCACCCTAAAACTGATACTGACTTCCCTGACCCGTGGTGGGGTAGGGAGGAATGAAGTGAGTCTGTGGCTGCCCCACTGATGACTAGGACTGAGATGTCCCATAACCTTGGGATCCCTGCCTCTAAGGACAATCCCTCTTCATGTGACCTGGTTGGTGGCAATGGAAACATGCCCGTGAGCCTGTCTGGCTAGAAGCCCTAAAGTGTCTCCCGTACTGGGAGGACTGACCTTGGCCTTGATAGCCGTGGCCCTGTCCCTACTGCCCTTGTGGAGTAGAAGTCCTCTGCTTCTTCCCCGAACTAGAAGAAGAGGATTGGCCCTCCTTCTTCTTATCCTTAGCACCAACTTCCTGGATGCTCCGTGCGTCATTTACCTCTCTCTCAATGGCCATAGCTGTCTCGACCATCGAGTCCAAGTCTTGCAGGTGGTATTCCATAATTTTACCCCAGATGAACAATTTCAAGCCATCCTCAAACCTCCTCACTTTGGCCATGTCTGTGGCCACGTAATCATCGGCGAAATAGGCTAAATCAGTGAACTTGGCCACGTACTCCATTACCGGCATAGTCCCTTGCTTCAAATCCAAGAACTCTCGGGCCTTCGCTTGTCAAAAGGCCGATGGGAAGTATTTTCCCATGAAGAGCACCCGGAACTCTCCCCGTGTCATTGCCTCTAGGTCCCTCGAGGCCTTTGCTCAATTCCACCACAAATAAGCTTCTCCTTCTAGATGGAATGCAGCTAGCTTGATTTTAGTGGCATCGAAAGTGATGTCCATAGCCTCTAGAATCTTGTCGACTTGATAGAACCAATGGTCGGCCACCATAGGATCCACCCCTCCCATGAAAGTCGGATGCTTGTGTGCCTTGAACTTTTGGAGGTTACTCGTGCTTCCTAGCCCCACATTGGCGCTAGCCTGTGCAAAGGTAGCCGTCATCGTGCCTATAGTCTCCAAAAAGGCTTGTTGGTCAAAGGCCGGCGGTGGTTGGTTGTTGTTCTGCCCACCTCCTTGGCCGCGTCATCTTCCTTTATTTGCTATCTACACACATGTCAAATAATAATAGAACACTAACTTAGTATCCCTAGATAGGGATCAAGTTCAAACTTTGAGATTTCTCCCCTTGCTCCACTAGTAGAGCAAGAGCCACCCACTAGTAGGCATCTACACCCTGTACCATCCCGTTCATTCTTTTTTCAACCCCCAAGATTATGTTCTCTAACCGTAGTGTCTCTTTCCATATATATTTTACCATGCACATAATTCGCATAATACATAGCACATAGCATGTAACATTTAAAGCACATAACATGAAATGCACAATGGATGTAATGGTCTAAACCCATGACCCTCAAGCCCTTGGTAAATCGTATACCTAAGCTCTGATACCAAGCTGTGACGCCCCTAAAACCAGGGGTCCTTTGTCAACCGTTGATCACCTGTCAACCCGCAAAAATACCAGTGACTGTCGCACCACCCGACATCACGTCAATGCCAACCCCTTAACCGAGATTATACCCACACATCTGTGGTCCTTTACACATTATTTTATCGTCATTATATTCCATAGAACACCTTTGATCAAGAGAAAATAGTGCCCAAGAGCTTAGTGAAACATTTCAAAATTTGAAATTTTGAGAAAACCTACCGGTAGGTGGGTTCATAAACCTACCGGTAGAAGTGTGCACTGGATTTCTATTTTAGCAAACTCTGTGAAAACCTACAGGTAGGTGTGTTCAAAAACCTACTGGTAGGAAAAGGCTATTGGAATTTTCCAACCACCGTAAAAGTGACGTTCTACCGGTAGGTATGCCTACTGGACCACATCTACCGGTAGGTATGCTCAAAAACCTATCGGTAGGTGTGCCCAGATTTGCCTATTTTTCCTGTTTTCGATTTCCAATACACTCAAATCCATTCCACATCTATCCAACACATGTATAATGAAGTTTTTTATATAAAACATGGTCCATACAAGATCTTTTACAATGAGAGCTTTCCACTAGTGTATAGCCCGCACATGAAATATTTTCCCATAAATGGTGAGCTATGCTCAATAGGGTATCTCCTAAAGAGGCTACTCCCCAACCTAGATGTATATGAAATATTCACATGCAACATGCAAAATTCAACAATCCACAACATTCCAATCAAGAATATGCATTCAATGATAGGAATGTCATGCCATGCCATGAAATGAGATGAGACTCACTTATGCATATCAACCTGAGCCTTTGTCGGCTCCCTCAACACATGCAATTTCCATGTATGAAAATCGGGCATCCCTAGCCCCTGCCCTTGATGTTACACATCAAATGACAATCTTTATAAAACACATCATGTGTCTTTGTTGGGTACACGGATTCTGGTGTCTCACCGCCGGTTCTGCACACCGATACACTTTTTTGGACTTTCACCATCAGAAGTGTATAAACCAGTAGTTGGGTGTTGCACCCGAGGGAGAGTCTAGCCCTTCTTGTTGTACCAGACACAAGTTTCTCATGAAACCGTGCGACTCTGTTAGACCTTGGTCCAACGGTACCGAGCCCACTAATAAATCACCAAGAATGGTGTTTGATCAAACCATGCACACCCACCCACACTCATGTCTTGTTCCCATGAATGTGATGCCTCCGTGCATATGCAATATAGTGTACGATTGCAATACCAACATCATGTTCAATACGTATGAATGTCATATGAACAATTTCAACATATCCCATGGTCCATTATATCCAAAGCATATAATTTTCATAATTCATCATAATGCTAACATATCATAAGACATATATTAACATTATACCCAACAACAATCTCCAAGCATGTTATCACATAGTCTAATGCAATTAACATACTTAATTCCACATAGGCATTTAATCAAACACCATCAAGGCTTCAATATATGTAATCACATAACATGCCCAATTTCATTACATAACTCAAGAAATCACATTTAGTAATTTCTATATCCCCAATTCAAGATAGAATTTATTCTACCCCAATTTCAATACCCATTTTCTCAATTTTACAACAATAGGCAAGTGATATATATACATCTATCAACCTACCCATTCCATATCACAACCCTAGGTTGGAAATAAACATAGTTAGGATGAAAAACTCTACCTCTTGAAGTGTAAGACAATGCTAGGAAGCTCCAAAAATCCCAATTTCGCCCAAAACTCTTGATTTCTCCAAGATTGTTTTTGGAACTTCGGTGAAATCAGTCCTTTTTGGTATGGTTTTGTAGCCCTCGTCGCCTAGAACAATCTTTGTTCTTGGCCCGAGTCAATTCGACGTCTGTAGAGTCGTAGATCGTAGAGAGAAGTTAGAGTTTCTCTCTTTTCCCTCTCTTCCTCTCTCCAACGTGAAGGCTAGCTGAAGAATGGGGAGAAAAATCAGATTTTCTCCCCTATTTATACCCCTTTAATGCTTGGTCCATATCGTGTCACACGACCTCTATTCTCGGGTCCGTTTTTAACCCGAAACGATTAAATCTCGCCCCGGTTCAAGTTCAAAATATTTTTATTTCAACTAGTTATAAGTTATTATCTAATTTTCGAAATTTTATTCCCGGGTTCGTTTATGAAGTCACCCGACACCCGATCGCCTCGTAAAATGCGAAAAATCTGACTATCTTGGAATTCGATGAAAATTGACACGGTGAGGTCCGTTTAGTCATCCAAGTTCTAGAAAAATTTGGGTTTTCAACCCGTACCGTAGTGAAAAATTATTGTTTTGCCCTTTTTCCTAAAATGTTCAAATTTACCCGGGTTTTACATGCTTGGTTAGAATGAAGTTGCTATTTTGTTTTGATTGAACTATATATTTAGTTTTTTATTCTATTCATTTTGTTTTTGATAAGAATGTTAAGAAATTGATTGTAATTAGCTACTTTCGTGAAGTTTTGATGTAAATCTCAACCTAATTCAAATATTAAGTTTAGAAAACAACGAGAAAGGATAGAGTTCAAACTACAAATCCAAATCAATAAATCTCTAATGCACCTTCAATACTTAGGACAAAGGTAATGACTTATATGCCAAAGAACCCTTAGTTTATTTATAGACTAAGGCTAATTAGAATAATGAAATTGCAATTATAAATATCCGTAAATGAATTTTAGGTTTTTCATGAAAGAGATTTTCTAAACCTTAAATGTATTTTGCAAACATAGAATGAGTCATGTATCAGATCCTCTTTGAGCAACACCTTTTAATGCTCAATAGGTTAAGTTTTCGCTGGGTTTTCAGCTAAAAAACTAGTAGGGATTGTCATCTGCTCACTTGTCTTCGACTAGAGCGGTCATTAAACACTTGGGGATAAAATTGAAAAAGGTTGACAAGTTTGACAGTGGAGACTGCCCTCGAGCCGCTCAAGCAATCTACATATAGCTCAAGCGGTTTTCAGATGGCTCGAACAGTCACTACTCCACTGATCTGGTTTGAACCAATTTTTAATTCCAGTGACAACCGCCCTCTCACTGTTCTTTGACGGCTTGATTAGTGGTTCGTAAATTTGTGTTTACTTGAACCCAAAAACAAATCTAATTCCAAACCTATATAAAGGGTAAGTCTTTCTAAACTAAGATAACTCTCTTGTAAGCCTATTTTATGTCTCTCAAATATCTAGAGAGCTTAGAACAACCCTCGATCCCTAAATCCCCAAATGCCAATCCATCTTGATTCTTATATTCAATCTCAAACCTTTGTTGTGGAATGGGGAGAGATATGTAGTGGATCTTCTCTTACGATTATACATGTAGGTACTCAAGAAAATATTAACTTACATCCACAATTTATTAAAGCACTAGTTTTCTTGGTACAAACCTATTTATTATTAAGAAAAACATGTACTACAACAACACCTAGAGGGGGTGAATAGGTTAATTAAAATTTAAGCTCAGATGACAACCAATTTTAACTTAAATTTACTACAATTACCTTGTCACACAATGATATAATCGTAAAGTGTGAGAATCCTTTTCAACCACTACAACCCAAAACACCATGTACATTAGTGTATTAATTTTATCAAGTTTGTGATTAACACTTAATCTCACAACACGATCACAACTAACCCAACCTGATTAGCCATGAATCTTGCATGTTTTTTTACCGGAATTATTGGCAAATTATGTTGGGCAAGGCATTAAATATGTTTAATTGATTAAGTTTGGATAATATCTTCTTTTTGTAGTGTTTGTTGAATTTTGCAGGTAAATAAGATGAATTAATGAGTTGAAGGACAAAACACTCCAAAAAAAGTGATATGGTGATCAAAAAGGCAAAAAGGAGCAATCTACCCAGTGCATCCAGATGGAGAACAAGGTGCATCCGAACGGAAGGACCAGAGGCTGTTGAAGAAAATATTGAAGACACGCATCCAGACGGGATAGCAAGTGTGTCCAGATAGTACCTCCGGAAAGGATGAGGAAAATACACTGCTAAGTGCATCCGGACGATTGAAAACATGCATTCGGACGAGATGGACATAAATACGAAGATGCCAAAGTATGTTCGAACAGAAGAAACACGCATTCGGACACGATGACGAAGGATGCTCAGTATCGCTAGAGATTGATGTAATTAGGTTTTTTTGCTTCCTAAAGCCCATATAAAGAGGCATAAGGTCTCCTTTGGGGTATACCTTTTACCAACATTTTCTCTTCTAGTTTATTGTATTGTTTTTATGGCCGGCTAAAAGCCCAAATAAAATTAGGGGAGATATTTTCAATAAAGCATGATACTTATTCTTGATCCAATTTTTTTAATGCTCGACTTATTCTTTTTATTCAATTCTTGTCTTCTAGTAAAAATTTTGCTTTGTATAATTTCTTGATTCATTGTGCTACGTACATCGAATGGTTGATATTCTTGCGAGTCAAATAATTGGTTATTCCATACTTGAATTTATTAATTAGAATTTTTACAAGATAATTGATTTATTATTTGTAATAAATTTATGGTTTATCTATTAGAGAATTTGATTTATCGTAGACTCCGGGGTAAATGCTTGTAATCTTTATGTGAATCCTTAAATTTATTCGAATAATTTATTAGTCATAATTTTTTATGCTTTCTTATTATCACTGCTAAATATTCTGATTGGGATCACTCCTCAGTTGATTCCCAATTAAGTTTGAAAACTGGATCATTAGTAATTGTTGTGTGGAATTGAAAGGGTATCCCCGATGCTTTAGTATTTCGAATTACTATTTTTACTCCAAACAATTTACGTTCTTTAGAACAAATAACTTTCTCAAATAACCTTTAAAATAATTTTCTTTTATTTTTCTTGCGTTCTAAGTTTTCCCATATCCCTGAGGTACGATCTTAGACTTCTTTAGTCTGTTATTACTTTACGCCAACCTTTGCTTGGGTTTGCATTCTTAAAGTTGTAGCTAGTATTTGGCGTCATTGCTAGGGATCTTGTTGGAAGACAAAGAGTGCACCGTCACATCGATTGAGGTTTGCTTAGCTTGAGATTCGTCAAAAATTTGGTAACATCATTCCACTTTTATTTTTTAGTATTTAATATTTTTTATTTAATTTATTGTTCTCTACTTCTACTCCTTTCTTTTTTATTTATTTATTTTTTTGCATGAGCTCTTGGTATCGTGACCCTAGTGGACGTTTGATTAGGGAGGATATAGAAGTACTATTTGATAATTTATTTAATTCTCCTATGCAATCTCACACACCGAACATGATGGCTACTGATCTTCCTAATATTAGGTGGAATAATCCAAAGGATCCTGATGAGATTAAGAGTAAATAGGGTGACAATGAGGTTAATAATGTGCAGGCTAATCAAGCTAGGAGTTTGCATGAATATCTGTAGTCTACACGACACACTGCACTATCATGCATTATTTTTCCTCCGCAGACCACTAATTTTGCCTTTAAACCTGGCATGATAGCACTTCCTAAATTCCATGGCATGGATTCTGATAATCCTTATCTCCATATTTGAGATTTTGAAGAATTTTGTGCCACATTTCATGAACAGATTGTAACTGAGAATATAGTTAGGTTAAAGTTTTTTCCCTTCTCACTGAAGGATAAAGCTAAGACTTGGATGCATTCTGTTAGACCTATTGCATTGCAGAATACTTGAATTGAAACAAAGTTTGTAAAGTAAAACAGTGGAGAAAGCTTAAAAGAAGAAAAAGAAGAAAGTCTAAAACCCTATGAAAGAGAAAAGAGAAGAACAGTGAATTGAACGATGGAATGGAGCTCTCCTCTCTCTTAGAACACCATTCTGTCTTTAACCTACCGATAGAACAACTCTCTATTTTGAAAATACCGGTAGGATTAAACTCATACTAGTAGAACCAACTTCTAGCCTTCATTGTACCGATAGAAGACCTACCGGAAGAAAGGGTCTATTCTTAATTCTACTTCACTCCTGAACCTCTTAGCTTATCTTCCAAGTCCTCTATAACATTGAAACACGTACAAATCCACGTTCTTACATCAATTCAACTGTAAACACACAAATTCACTATAAAATACAAAACCCAACTAAAATAAAGCAATTTAGTGACAAGCATAACTAAGATGAATGAATATGAGGCCTATAATATGCAATATTATGCTCTCATCACACCCCCCCCCCCCCCCCAATTTTAAATTTTGCTAGTCCTTTAGTAAACCAAAGTAAAAAAACATCAAAATTCCTAAACATTATACTATGAATTCCAAAACATACTCAATCACATAACAAATATCATAAAATTTAAATGCATATGCTTGAAGAAATAAATGGCACACCAATGGAATCAAAAGGATTTCATATATATATATATACACACATACACACATCCATTGTGTACTTTTGGGTACAAAAGAACAAAATCGTAGTAGCCTTCTACCTATGGGTTCTTCTACTAGACTACTACTACCCAAAACAAAATACCTAAGGTTCTATTAGAACCTATACACTAACTAGAACACTAAAAAGATAAAAAAGGAAAGTAGAAAAGTAGAAGGATAGGTCCATTAGTCATTCAGAGGCATCCCCTTCCTCACCATCACTCTCATCCTCCTCCTCTTCCTTTGAGGTCTCCTCCTCCTCAGTAATGCTCTCCAAAGCCATGCTGAGAGGTGCAGTAGCTGTGACGCCCCTAAAACCAGGGGTCATTTGTCAACCTGTTGATCACCCATCAACCTGTGGAATTATCCATGAGTGTCGTATAACCCGACACCACGTCACAACATTCCCTTCACCGAGATCATCAACACAGCGTTTGGGCAGAGTCTCCCTTGTACCGGGCACTCCCAAACGCATAACCTGTGTACATTCAATCGTTTGACCAATCCAGGGTTAAATATACATCAATTTATACTTATTATTACCCCCATATACCTCCTTTGAGCAAAAGGAGTCGATGCCCAGAGGTTTAGCAAAAGCATTTTAAGTTTTTGAAAATTGAACAAGAGCTACCGGTAGAAGAACTCAGAATCCTACAGGTAGATAACCATCGTTCTACCTGTATGAAAACTCACTGACAAAGTTCTACCGATAGATAACCAACGTTCTACGGGCAGATCTCCCCAGTTTTCACCCGATTTCATCCTTTTTCAATTCCAACTCTTCCAACCTCATACATCATCAACCCAAACTCACATAACATACAATTTTACACAAAATTTAATTCATATGAGCTTACTTTACAATTCTTTACATACTATTACATGTCCAAAAATATTTGCACATGTGTTTTACAAAAACTTAATGTAAAGCCACATCTCGGCTTTTCTTCATCAATGAGAGTCCAAGTGAGAGCCATCCACCGGCGCTTGTTCCGCTCCTAAAATGTTGTCCCCATAAAGGGTAAGTCATGCTCAATAGGGTATCTCCTAAAGATGCTACTCCCCAACCTAGATGCATATGAAATGCTCACATGCAAATTCAACAATCAACAAACAATCCATTTAAGAATATGCAATTCACAATGGGATTCTCTATGCCATGTCATGTTATGAGATGTGACTCACACATACAACTTAACCTGAGCCTTCACCGGCTTCCATTGCACATGCAATTCCGTGCATATGAATTCGGGCACTCCAAGCCCCGCCATTGATGTTACACATCCAATGACCATTACAATTTCTCGAGTCTTTCTTGGGGTGGGTATTTGAACTTCCACCAACGGGCACCCAACCGACACGGCATTTATGGGCTTCCACCAACGGCTCCGCGTACGTCGACACACTTTATGGACTCGATACTAACGGAGTGTGTATCCAAAATCGCTGCGCCTTGCACCCGAGGGACAGTCTAGCCCTTCTTGCTAACCCCAATCCTATATTCAATGCAAACTCGTGCAACTCAGTAGAACCTCGTTCCAACTTTCCTGAGCCCACGCATCATCCACCAAGAGTGGTGTTTGATCAAAACCGTGCACACACACCCACACTCATTTTATATGCCCACGAATGCGATGTTTCCCGTGCGATGCATTTCATATCATTATGCAACCAAGATTTCAATTCCATGTTCAACATGTCATGAGCACATATAAACCATGTTTCGTCAACCTTTCCAAGTCCTCAATGTCAATACATCATAATGCACATACCAACATCAAATCACAAGCATGTTATAATATAATCAATGCAAATAACACACTTAATCCACATTGGCATTTCATCAAATACCTTCATAATCATGTAACACATAATATGCCCAATCAATACATTTCTCAAGAAATCACCAACAAGTAATTTCAACATACCCAATTCATGCTAGAATTGATTTTAACCATTCTTATACCCATTTTTCACATTTCAACTATCATAGGTATGTGCCATACATGAGATTACATCTCTAACACCCTACCGATTTCATATTTCAACTCTAGATTGGAAATAAACCTAATTAGGAAAGGAACCCTACCTCTTGAAGCGTAAAACAAGTGGTAGAAAAACTCCTAAGACCCAAATCAAGCTCTAACCCTTGATTTCTAAAATCCCGTCTTTTGAACTTCGTCAAAATCCATGATTTTTTGTACATAGGCGTAGCCCTCATCGCATAGATGAACTTTAGTTCTTGGCCCAAGTCGATTCGACGAACGGAGAGCCATATATCGTAGAGAGAAGTTGAAGATCTTGATTTTTCTCCTTTCTCTCTCCCTCCTCTCTATTTTCGGAAAACCCAGCTGAACCAATGGGAAGAAAATCTGATTTTCTCCTCTATTTATACTCCTTGAAATACTGGGCCCACGTTGTGGCATACGTTCGCCTTTCCAAGGTCCGATTTTGTCCCGAATCAATCAAATTTCGTCCCGGTTCAAGTTCAAAATATTTTTATTTGAACTAAATTTATATTATTTTTCAATTTTCACAATTTAAATCCCGGTCTCGTTTATTTAGGTCACGCGACACCCGACCGCCTCGTAAAACGCAAAAAATCCGACTGTCTCGTAATTCAACAAAAATTGACTGGGTGACTAGGTTTCGCGAGATGAATCCAACGGTGAGGTCCGTTTTTTCATTCGAGTTCTAAATTTTTACCATAGTGGCTAATTACCATTTTTCCCTTTTTCCTAAAAATTTAAATTTTCTTGGGTTTTACAGTAGCAATAGGGTTCAGTCCCGATCCAGGAGTGGGGTTAGGAGTAGAAGTAAAAGCAAGTGTTGTCATCTCTCCAGGAATTACCTCTCCAAGAAATAAAGCTCAAATAGCCTCCTCAACATCCCCATGCACACATCCATCTTGGACTTAATACCCCCCTGAACTATCTTAATAGTCCTCCCCTCACTCTCAATACCACCCAGTCGTTCCTCCAACTTAATCAACCTCTGATTCATAGTGGCACAAGAGGTAGAGACAGTCCTTATAGTAGCTTCAATAGGAGTAGAAGGAGTGGCCTTGTTCTTACTCTTTGAACCACTAACCCTTGACTTAGTCGAGCTTTTCCTCTCCCCCACACCGCTGATAGGGCCTAGCTCAAGAGTTCTCATAGTGTCGGATGCCAATTTCTTCATCCCAAATTTTAGGCAAAGCTGGGTAATCATACTCCCAAAGGGCATGTTCCCCTTTGTTAAATGGCCTGCTAGTACTGCAGTAGTCTCTTAACACACTCCAACTCATCAAGGCGACGTCGATCCTCGACCCTAATATAAACTCGTAAATCAGTACCACATTTGGTATCCCTGGCTGCTTCTTAGAGCCCTTGGGATAGACATTATAATGGAGGATCTTATTGAGCAAACGTTAGTTACCATCAAAATGTCAATGTACAAAAGTATCCTTGAAATCCTCAGGGGTCTCGTACATCTCCTAACTTACTCAGAGGGATCTTTGGCAGCAAAATTGATGTGGGGGTAGTTAATCTCAGAAGGATTCAGCCTCTTATAGCTCAGATATTCAGCTAATGAGGCCGGGGTAAAATCTATCATCTTCCCTCGGACCTTGGTCTTCAACACCATCAAATCCGCATCCACAACTCTCAAACCCAAATAAAATTCGTGACACAAAGGCAACATGTAGCCTTCAATAGGCCTGAAGAAATATTCTATATTACCATCAATAATAGGTAGTACCGCAGAATTCTTACCCAAACTCTCCAAGTCTACCATTCTTTCACACATCATACCCCTCGTCTCGATGGTCTCCTTATACTTGGATTTCTTTGGCTTCTTAGTCGCAGGAAAAGCAACCACTTCCTCCTCAGAGCCCGAATCAACCACCAACTTTCTCTTCCCCTTTTCCCTTGCGCACGCTTGCCTACTTAGAGAAGCCGCCGCTGGGGCTTTGGCTTGAGGTGTCCCTTGGCCTCCCTTAGTTCTTTTCATCTTGGCCATGATCATAGAAGTCATGGAGACGAAGAAAACCCAAGCTAGAAGAATAGCCCCAAAGATCTCATTAGAGGGACTTGGGTTCAACACTTTTCTTGGAGCCATTTTGAAAATCAAGATCAAGAACATAATCAAGGGGTGATTGAAAGGATTTGAGGGTCTAGAGGGTCTTCTTAGGGTTTTTTGGAAGCTAGAGATGGGGTTTGGAGAGGTGGGTCTTAAAGCTTGGAGTGAATGGAATGATTTCCTACCGATAAAAATCCGTTTTATTTTTTCGGTTCGAACAAAAGCCAACAGGTAGGAAGGAACATTCGACCTATTGGTAGCTCAGTTCAGAATTTCAAAGATTTTTCCTATTTTTTTCTTCTCTTTTTTTTCAAAACTAATTAAAAATAAAACTAATTAAACTCTAAATCCTAAGACTCAAAATATACCCAATTAAATCCTTAATCACATTCCACTGTGCCACAAACTCTAAGTATATGCAATGCAATTTATGATGCAAAATAATAAATGCAATGCTAAGGAATTTAAAGTATAATAAACAATCTATTGGAATGTAAAATTAAATGCAAAATTAAAAATACAAAACCATTTTTTTAGGCAACACGAATGCATTTAGCCTATACACTAAGCCTTTAAAGCCCTAGGTTTCCCCTAGTGAACGAATGTTGTCTCGTGAAGGTTTCCAGAAAAGATACCTACAAACTTCAATTTGTCTATCCGGCTTTCAACTTATTGTTTTCTAATTACCATGAAATCAGAGACACACCACATTTACTCTAACTAATTGGCACATGGTTCTTCTAAAGGCTTCAAGGTTATGCAAGAATATTCACAATCATGTTATTACTCAAAACATGTGTATGTGTGTGATATGATCATGCAACTCAAGAGATTCATAAAACAGAATTCATATTTCTATTAGCTATCCAAAGCTAGTTTCAATGCCAAAACTCACTAAGGTTTTCATATTCTGAAAAGAAATTCTCGCATTATCATGCATGTTCCACTCATACGTATATGTGAGGATCGAATTTATATAATCAAGACAAATTTTTACTCACACATTTCTCAAAAATGAAGTGCATAAGTTAAATGGAACGACCTTGACCTAATCTCATGGAACGGATATTAAGAGACATATAAGCAATGCAGTTGGTATATTGCATAGACATTAAAGTTTACATAATCAACCATACCACCTAAAATAAAATAAGGCTTGATCCGGTTGTAATGAGGCCTTGGTTGAAGGTTTAAGAAATGATGGAATGAAGGATTCAAAATGGGTTATCCCATAGACAATTTACATATTCAACATACACTTAACCCTGCTTTTTATACAGCGTATAAACTCATATCCCTCATTCTTCCTTCACAAGCCTTTGGCTTTCTCATTTTTCAACATTCTTTTCTAAATTCCCTTTTATTTTCCAAAAAAAAAAAATCTTTCATTTTCCTCATCATCTTTCTTTTTCATTCATTCATGATTGAATATTTCATCTCAACTCCCCGCACATATCAAATAAACACACATCTAGGGATAACCAAGGTAAGATATATACTTATATGCTGAGCTTGGTTATTAATTGAGGTAAGAAATTAAAACTCATCATATCTCAATCATGAATACTAGAGATAATGCAATGAAAGAACAAGCTTAAGGTTCAAATAGAATTCAAAAATGACCTAAGGTCATCTTTTAGAAAGTATGGAGAAGTGTTGCTATTTATTGAGATATAACCAACTAACTACTCATATGCTCTTAACCAAAACTAGAATTATGAGATTATTGAAAAACAATGGATTTGAAATGAATATCATAAGAGTAAATGTAGTATACCCCTCCAACCATGATAAGCACAATACTCGCAGGGTTTATACATGCATCTTTACTATGGATGTCAAGCCTTTTTGAAACATGAATCTTATCTCATAAATATCAACAGAAGTTACATGCTCATTGTGAAAAAAGTTTGAGTTTCCAATACAAACATCACTATAATATTCAAGCATAGATTATAAGTCTCTAGAGTACAACATGTAACCAATTCGAGTATCACACAACATATCTAAATCTCACAACTCTTAAGAAAAACAACAAGTATCATTCAAATATACATATTTTTTCAAAATTTTTAATTTTTTTCACTAAACTACAAAGAATACTAAAATAAACAAGAATAGGAGTAAAACAATGGTGTAACCCTCACCCCCAACTTAAAATCTACATTTTCAAGGAAAAAAACACTTGAGCGTAACTCCTAAACAAAACTAACTGCAAAATAACAAAAGAACAAATTAGTATAAAATAAAATGACAAAACCATCTAAAAAGAAAAGAAGAAATTATCTAACTAATCTCCTATATTATACCAGGGTTGTTCATTACACAAATGGATGGTCCTAATATACAAGTTCAACAAGCTTCTCTACAGTCTCCTCTAATGAGAAACCCTCTAGGAATGGCTTCAGTTGTTGGCCATTGACCTTAAAAGTCTGACCATTCTTAGGGTTTTCAACCACTACTAAACCATAAGGGTAGAGCATACGGACCACAAAAGGACTGGCCCAACGGGAGCAAAATTTTCTGGGAAAGAGGTGAAGTTGAAAGTTGTATAAGAGTACCTTTTGTCCCGACTCAAAATTCTTCCTCAAAATTGACTAATCATTAAAAACCTTGGTCCTCTCCTTACATATACATGTACTCTCATACGCGTCTCAACGAATTTCCTCTAACTCATTAAATTCCAATATTATCTGACTACCAGCTAGACCTAAATTGAAATTAAGGGTCTTGATGGCCCAATAAGCTCGATGCTCCATCTCAACTAGCAAATGACATGTTCTACCATAGACCAACCGATAGGGAGACATACCTAAATTTGTCTTATATACCGTACGATATGTCCATAAAGCATCAATCAACTGAGCTGATCAATCCTTCCGATTATGGTTAATCATTTTTTCTAAGATATTCTTAAGCTCCCTATTGGCCAACTCGGTTTGGCTATTCGTTTGTGGATGGTAGACAGTAGAGACCTTATGTGTAATGCCATATTTATGCATAAGGGTAGCAATGGGCGGTTACAAAAATGTAAACCACCGTCACTAATAATTGCCCTAGGCATTCCAAATCTAGACAAAATGTGCTCTTTAAGAAATTTGATCACAATCTTATGATCATTAGTCCTAGTCAGGATAACCTCTACCCATTTAGACACATAATCCACAACTAGTAAAATATAAAAATAACCAAAAGAGACAGGGAAGAGAACCATGAGATCAATGCCTCAACAATCAAACACATCTATCACGAGAATGGGGGTAAGAGGCATCATATTTCGATGAGTCACACTACCTAACCTTTGGCAATGCTCACAACTCTCACAAAATTGGTAGCAATCTTTGAAAAGGTTTGGCCAATAAAAGCCACACTATAAGATCTTAGCTAAAGTCCTCTTGGAGGAGAAGTGACATCCACATGCCTCTGAATGGCAAAAAGAAATAATTTGATGTTGTTCATCACCTAGCATGCATCTCCTCATTACATAATTAGGGTAAGAATTGAATAAATAGGAATTATCAAAATAGAACTTCTTTACCTCTGCCAAAAATTTTCTTTTCTACTGAGGACTACAATACACCGTAATTGCCTTGTAACAAGAAAATTAACTATGTCAGCATACTAGGGACTAATTGTATTAATTACAAATAAGTGTTCATTAGGAAAAGTGTCAGCTATTGGAATGTGCTCATGCGTGTCATCAAAAACAAGACCTGACAAATGGTCCGCCACCACATTCTCAACTCCCTTCTTGTCTTTAATAATCAAATGGAAATCCTGAAGGAGGAGGATCCACCTAATAAGCCTTGGTTTTGTATCCTACTTAGACAACAAATACTTCAAAGAAGAATGATCAATATAAATGATAATAGGTGAACCAATGATGTATGACATAAACTTATCAAGGGCAAAAACTACAACTAGTAATTCTTTTTCGGTTGTCATGTAATTCATTTGAGCTTCATTCAATATTTTACTAGCATAGTAGATCACATGGGATTTCTTGTCCTGTTGTTGGCCTAGCACATCTCCTAATACATAGTCACTAACGTCGCACATGAGCTCACATGGAAGTTCCTGTTAAACCCGGGTAAATTTGATTTTTTATGAAAAAAAAAGACAAAACGGTAATTAGTCGCTACAGTACGGGTTGAAAACCTGAATTTTTTTAGAACTCAGATGATAAAATGGACCTCACCGTTAGATTCGTCTCATGAAATCTAGTTACCCTGTCAATTTTCGTTAAATTCTGAGATAGTCAATTTTTTTTGCATTTTGCGAGACGATCGGGTATCGCGTGACCAAAATAAACACAATCAAGAATTTAATTGAAAAAATTAGAAAATAATTTAAATTTAGTTCAAAAAAAGTATATTGAACTTGAAACGGAACGAAATTTAATTATTTCGGGACAAAATCGGACTCGGGAAAGGCGGACGTGTGGCAGAACAAGGGCCAAGTATTCCAAGTAGTATAAATAGGGGAGAAAATCATATTTTCTCCCCATTTGGTCAGCTGGGTTTTCTAAAAAAGAGAGCAGGGAGAAAGAAAAGAGAAAACCAAGAATTCTTCAACTTCTCTCTACGATCTACAGCTCTTCGTTCGTCGAATCACCTTGGGCCAAGAACAAAGATTGTTCTCCTCGACGTGGGCAACAAAACCATACCAAAAATCAAAGATTTTGACGAAGTTCAAAGGACAGGATTTTGGAAAATCAAGGGTTAGAACTTGATTTGGCTCTTGGAAGGCTTGGTACCAATTGTTTTACGCTTTAAGAGCTTGATTAGGCTTATTTTCAACCTAGGGTTGATATATGGAATTGGTAGGGTGTTAGGGATGTAATCTCATGTATAGCACATACCTATGGTATTTGAATTGTGGAAAATGGGTATTAAGAATGGTTATAATCAATTCTAGCATGAATTGGGGATGTAGAAATTACTTGTTTGTCATTTCTTGAGAAATGTATTGATATTTATGTCTTGAAGGTGTTTGATGAAATGCCTATGTGGATTAAGTGTGCTATTTGCATTGATTGTGTTATAATATACTTGGGAGTTGATGTTGGTATATGCATATGATATATTGACATCGAGGTTGTTGATGGTGGTTATATGCTTATGATGTAATTGACCATGGAAAAAGGTTGATGGATATTTAAGTTATTCATATTGTGCTCATGACATATTGAACATGATGATGAAATTGTAATTATACATTACATTTGCATATGCACGGGAAACATCGCATTCGTGGGCATTTGACATTGAGTGTGTGTGTGTGTGTGTGCATGTTTTTGGATCAAACACCATTCATGGTGGTTGAGGCGTGGACTCGAAAAAGTTGGACCTAGGTCTGGCTGAGTTGCACGGTTGCCTGAAAAATTTGTGTCGGGTATAGAAAGAAAGGCTAGATTCTCCCTCGAGTGCAAGACCTACTTACTGGTTTATACACTTCCGACGGTGCAAGTCCAAAAAAGTGTATCGGTATGCGGAACTGGCGGTGAGACACCAAAATCCGTGTACCAAAGAAAGAACATGTTTATTTTATAAAATGATCATTGGATGTGTAACATCAATGGCGGGGGCTTGGAATGTCCGGATTCATACGCATGACATTGTATGTGTTGAGGGAGCCGATGAAGGCTCGGGTTGAGTTGCATGTGTGAATCTCATCTCATTACATGGCATGGCATAGAGGATCCATTATGAATTGCATATTCTTGAATGGATTATTTTGTTGCTTGTTGAATTGCATGTGAACATTTCATATGCATCTAGGTTTGGGAGTAGCCTCTTTAAGAGATACCCTATTGAGCGTGGCTCACTTTTTAAGGGACAACATTTCAGGTGCGAGACATGCACCGGTGGACGGCTCTCACTCGGATCCTCATTGATGAAGAAAAACCAAGATGTGGTTTTACCTTATTTTTTTGTAAAACTAGTATGTAATTTAGTTTTGGGACATGTAATTGTATGTAAGGGATTGTAAATGAACTCGTATGAACTATGTTTAATGTAAAATTATATGTTATGTGAGTTTGGGTTGATGATGTATGAGGTTAGAAGAGTTGGAATTGAAAAAGGATGGAATCGGGTGAAAACTGGGGAGATCTGCCGGTAGAACGTTGGTTATCTACCGGTAGAACATTTTCAAAGAGCTCTTCTACTGGTAGAACGATGGTTATCTTCCGGTAGAACATTTCTAGTGAGTTTTCCTACCAATAAAACATTGATTTCCTACCGATAGAAGAATTCCAGTGAGCTCTTCTACCGGTAGGACTCTGAGTTCTTTTACCAGTAGGTCTTGTTCAATTTTCAAAAACTTAAAATGTTTTTGCTAAACCTCCGGGCATCGACTCCTTTTGCTCAAAGGAGGTACATGGGGTAATAATAAGTATAAATTGATGTATATTGGACCTTGGATTGGTCAAATGATTGAATGTACACAGGTTATGTGGTTGGAAGTGTCCAGTACATGAGAGACTCTGTCCAAACTCTGTGTCATTTGTGACCCTGGTAGAGAGGATGTTGTGTCGTGGTGTCGGGTTATGCGGCATGCATGGTTACTTCTGCGGGTTGATGGGTGATCAACGGATTGACAAATGACCCCCAGTTTTAGCGGAGTCACAGTTCCCAATTGGGTGGTTGCATAATTGGAGGTGTTATCAACATATTGTTCAACTTTTTACATGCTACCTCGCAACCTTGTGACCACTCAAAAGGAACATCCTTGGTCAAAAGGTTGCATGAAAGTCGTGACAAAGCACTAAAATCCCTTATGAATCGTTGATACAAGCCGGCATGACCAAGTAAAGAGTAGACATCTTTTATACATTTAGGGGTAGGGAGATTTGAAATTAATTCAATGTTGGATTTATCTACCTATATTCCCTACTCTAACACTATGTGTTCCAACACAATACCCTGAGTGACTATAAAATGACACTTCTCCCAGTTAAGCACTAGATTTTTCTTCCCACAGCGAACTAAAACCTTTTCTAAATTTTCCAAGCATCCCTCAAAAGAATTAGCAAACACATAGAAGTCGTCCATAAACACCTACATAATTCTCTCTGCCACATCACTATAGATACCCATTATACATCATTGGAAGGTACACAGGGTATTACATAGCCCAAATGGCATCATTCAATAGGCAAAAGTTCCAAAGGGGCAAGTAAAGATTATTTTCTTCTGATCTTCCAGGGCAATCTCAATCTGGTTATATTCGGAATACCCGTCAAGGAAACAATAGAATAAATGACCTGCCACCCTCTCTTAGACCTAATTAATAAATGGAACTGGGAAGTGGTCTTTATGGGTACACGCATTTAGCTTCCTATAGTCTATACACACCCTCCACCTAGTGACTACCCGAGTGAGAATCAATTCATTATTTTCATTAGCTACCACAGTCACCCCTAAATTTTTAGGTACCACTTGTGTTGGACTTACCCATTTACTATCAGTAATTGGGTAAATGATTCCCATATCCAATAGCTTCAAGGCTTCAGACCTAACCACATCTTTCATGATTGAGTTTAACCTAAGTTGTGGTTGTCGGGATGGCTTGGTTTCCTCTTCCAAATGAATTTGGTGTACAAATAAGAGGATTAATCCCCGTTAAGTCAACTATGGTCCAACCTATTGCTTCTTTATGAGACCTTAACACTTTTAACAACCTTTCTTCTTGTTCTGGTTCTAAAGATGCGCTAATCACCATAGGGTAAGTCTCCGCACTACCTAAGTACACATATTTAAGTGTGGAACGTAGTGACTTCAATTCTAACTTAGGTGAGTGAATATCATATGGAAGACTTTTTTTCTCTATTGGTGGAAGTTCTTCAAACTTAGGTAACAAGTTACCTAGTTCAAAGACTTCTACTTCCTGGTTGTCTTCTAAATGAATTTCCTCTACATAATCAATACAAGAATCAGTTACCTGTTGTTTTTCAATGGCATCGATCATTTGGACTTCATGAGTGTCCACATTATCAGACAGCTATTTTTCAATGTTAAACACGTTCAACTCCATCTTTATGCTACTGAAGGTAAGCTCCATGATTCCATTCCTGCAATTGATAACAGCATTAGATGTAGTAAGGAATGTTCTTCCCAAAATTACTAGAATTTGAGAAGAATGTTCTGCAATAGGTGCAGTGTCTAATACTATGAAATCGAAGGGAAAATAGAACCTATCTACCTGAACCAAGATATCTTCCACCACCCCTCTCAGTATTTTCAGACTCCAGTCTACCAACTAGAGAGTAATTGAAGTGGGTTTCAATTCTCCTAGGCCTAATTGTTGGTAGACCGAAAAGGGCAGTAGATTCACACTCGCGTCCAAGTGCAACATTACTTGTTAAACCCGGAAGTCCCCAATGGTAATAGCAATGGTGGGACAACTGGGATCTTTGCACTTGGGCGGAGTGTTGGTTTGAAGAATAATACTTACCTCAGGAATGCCTTTTTCTGAACGTGTAACTTCCTCTTGACAGTGCACTAGTCTTTTAAAAACTTTGCATAAGATGACACTTGTCGAATTGCATCAAGGAGAGGAATATTGATTTTTACCTACTTGAATAAATCAAGAATTTAAATTTGGTTAGCTTGTTTTACAGACAATTTCAACCGGTGAGGGTAGGAAGTAGGAATGAGGCATACAACCTCATCAGACGCAACAACCTTGGGCAGCTCAAGTGACTTACTATCCTTGGGATTGCCTTGAGTCTCTTTTTCTATAGGCTTAGAGACTCTGGGTGAGATAGTTTTGTCAACTTTTTTACCGCTCCGAAGTGTGGCAATGGGCTTAAAATGCTACTTATTAGACGTGCCATTAGAACTCTCAATCCCATGTTGACCCTTGGGATTCTCTTGGGGTTGTGCAAGAAATTTTCCCTTTATGTTCGTTGGATTTTTAGAAAATTGTTGTACCTGCTTTTTCAAAGCAGTTGTTCTATGAACTGAGAAGGATTTCTTAAGAAACTCTTTTTGGAAATCAGCCCAAGTAACCATAGTTCGAGGCTTTAGGGAGTTGAGCCAGGTTTTTGACTTGTTTTTCAATGAGAACAAGAATAACTTTATTCTTGTTACTTCTTTGCGCATGTTTTGCTCGAGGAATGTGCTAACTACCTCCTTAAACTCATTGATATGGAGGTAGGGGTTTTTTTATCTCCACGCCATGGAATTGGGGAAGTAGTTGGAGCATCCTAGGTTTTACAATAAAATTTGCGCCTGCACCGGTAAAAGTATGCATGAAGGTGCAAAAGAGTGAGTGGGCTGAAGATAATCTCTCATCGTTCTCATAGGAGGAGCTAGTGGGAAATTATTTCCAACATTCCCAAGATTGAGAATGGGGAAAACTAATGGAAAATTATTCCCTTGGTTTCCCATGTTTTGTGGATTCTCATTGTTTACTCCATCCATCTCAACAGTGTGTTTGGGTTCAAGTCTTACGAGTCTATTATGCAATGTGTCTCTTCCCCACATACAAAAGGAAAATAAACAAATAAAAACTATGCACATAAACTAAATAGAAACAATAAATTAAAAGTAAAATACTGTGAATAACGCACTTGAGCTCGTCATGTGAATTACAAGACTTACCTTGATGATCTCCGAATCACCCTTGAATCAAAAACCGTTTTGCCTAGCACCTGTGCCAAAAATGTTTGACCTTTGAAGTGGGTTAAATAATCAAGGAATTCCCAAGCATAGGAAAGAGTATCGTTCAAGGAAAACGAATGGAAGAGGTGATGGTCAAATAAAATAAAAACCTTGAATTTTAAGAATTTGTTGGAAGAAATTGATCACTTAAAGAAATAACAAGTAAAGAAAAGAACTGGTTGATCGGTAGAGATCACCTCATCGTGAACTGGCATTTTGACTCAAACCCTATAACTCAGTTGAGATTGTGGTTAAGCACAATCAATCGGTAGATATTTTTTTAACGCCCAATTATAAATGACAAATGTGTATTCAAGATAATTAAATTGATTAGAAGGAATTCACTTCGATTGCAGTGATTACAAGAATTACTCGTGTCACGTCTTAGTTGTTAACGGGTAAGTAAGAAGATACACAAATCGATAGCACCTTCCATTTAAATCATTCAATTAACCCAAATAACTTGACAGTAGACAAGTCCTAGTTTTGAGTCAAAATCCCCAATTCACGGATAAGACTACTTCATCCGATCAAACCAGTAAACTACTACTCACACATGACTGAATTGAAATTGGAAGCTGTGACGCCCCAAAATCCGGGGGTCCATTGATTACCCATCAACCCGCGGAATACCCGTGGACACCGAGTAACTCGATATCGCGTCGTTATGCCCCATTTACCGGGGTCCATAATTGAAAAAAAATTCGGACAGAGTCTCCTTTGTACGGGGGGCTCTACCCAAAAACACAATTTGTGCATCATACAATAACAAGACCCATCCGAGGTCCAATATTCAACATTGACCACATCGGGTCCATTTATAAGTAAATATTGACCACGCCGGGTCCATTTATCCATACTCATATAAAAACGTGCAATTAAAAATAGTCCAGAAATATGGAGTTTTGAGAAAACCTATCCAAACTCATATCAAACTCATACATCATGAAATTTACATTCAAAACGGTCCATGTGACTCCCATTACGACTATTTCCAAATATTTACATGCTCAAAATCGTAATTTTCACAATGATTTTACAAGAACTCAAAATAAAGCCACATCTCGGCTTTTCTTCCTCCTTAAGTGCCCGAGTGAGTGTCGTCCATCGGCGTATAACACGCACCTAAAATGTTTTCTCGTATAGGGTGAGCAACGCTCAATAGAGTATCTCCTACAGAGGCTACTCCACACCCTAGATGCATATGAAATGTCACATGCAACAATCAATCATTCAAAACATTTCAATCAAGAATATGCATTCAATGATAGGAATCATATGCCATGCCATGAAATGAGACGAGACTCACTCACACAACTTCGACCCGAGTCCTCACCGACTCCCACAACACAATGCAATGCACATGTGTAATGAATCCGTCAATTGACGAAAATACATCCAATAATTGTTTGAAATAAAAGTTATGTATTTATAAAACCAAATGATTGTGCATGTTACCCATTGAATGGGTGTTTTATAAACAAAATCTTGTGTCTTTGTTGGGCAACGGATTTTGGTATCACAACCGCCGGTTCCGTACACCATCACACTTTTTCGGAATTTCACCTCAGGAGAGTGTGTGAACCAAGTAGCCGGGTTTTGCACCCGAGGGAGAGTCTAGCCCTTCTTGCTATACCCGACACGAGTTTTCCATGCATAAAACCGTGCGACTCAGTCGGATCTTCAACCCAACTTTCCCGAGCCCACCATCAACCACCAAGTATGGTGTTTGATTAAACCATACACCCACACTCATGTATAAAGCGATGAATGTGATGCCTCCATACATATGCAATGTAATAAACCATTGCACTACCAACGTCATGCTCCATATGTAATGAGTGTCATATGAACAAATTCAACCACATATCATGTCCCATATGTAATGAATGTCATGGATCAATTTAACCATACATTTCAACATGTATCATGGACAATTATATAATATGCATATAATCTCCAAAAAAAATAATCACAATGTCAATATATTAATACACATATATCAACATTTCATACTTAACACAATCACAAGCATGCTATTTCATAATTATGTCAATAACACACTTTATTACAAAGGCACATATAGGCACATATAAGCACATAACAGCCCCCATAACAGCCCACATAACAGCCCAAAATAGCCCACATAACAGCCCCAAAACAGCCCACATAACAGCCCAAAACAGTACACATAACAGCCCAAAACAGCCCACAATTTCATCAAGTTACAAGAGATTATGCAAGTAACTTCTATACATCTAATTCAAGCCAAAATTTAGCTTAAGTCATTTCAATGCCAAATTTCCTTATTTCCATGACCATCAACACACCTAGGTTAACTTCCATATCAACCTCTGATTTTTCAACATCAAATGGTAGGAATAAAACCAAAGTAGAAAGAACCCTACCTCAAATGAAGTGTGGAGACTTCAAAAACACCAACCAAACCTCAAGACTTTGATTTTTCGAAAATCTCCCCTTTGGATCTTCGGTGAAATTCATTGTTTTTGGTGTGGTTGCGTAGCCCTCGTCGATGTGATCGACTTTAGTTCTTGGCTCGACGGATTGCGACCGACGGAACTCCTAGAATCGACGAAAGAAAATTTGTTTTCTCTCTTTTCTCTCCCTCTTTCTCCCCAATGTTGAAGGCTAATCTTCAGTAGAGATATCTCCCAAAATATCTAATTTTAGTCCCTATTTATAATTTTCAAGGCTTGGCTCTCGTTGCGCCAAGTGTCCCCCACTTGTTCGGGTCTATTTTTGCTCCGAAATGATTAATTTCGTCCCGGTTTAAGTTCAAATTATTTTATATGAACTTTATTTAAATTATTTTTCAACTTTCAAAATTTTCTTAAAATTTTCATTTTTGGGGTTCGCCGGACACCCGTCGCCTCAAAAAACGTGAAAAATCCGACTATCTCGGAATCCGACGAAATTTACCTGGGTAACTAGATTTCGCGAGACGAATCGAACGGTGAGATCCGTTTTGTCATCCGAGATCTAGAAAATTTCAGGTTTGCAACCCGTACCGTAGTGGCAATTTACCGTTTTACCCCTTTTTGTAAAAAGTTCAAATTTACCCGGGTTTTACATTCTTCCCCCCTAACAAGAATTTCGTCTCCGAAATTCACTCACACATGCACATTCAACCACATGCGTATGCAACAGTCATATAATACTAACTGACTATAATAATGTACCTCCATCCTTGAATAAGAAAGGATAACTAGTACGTATAGTGTCCTCACGCTCCCAGATTTCCTCATCCACTCCTCGGTGCTGCCACAGCACCTTCACTAGCTTCACGGTCTTGCCTCGCAAAACCTGATCCCAGCTATCCATGATACGCACCTGTCCCTCCTCGAAGGTACCATCCGCATCAACAATCAACTCACCCCAATTCACCACATATGTCGGATCTGGAGAATACTTCCGGAGCATAGAGACATGGAATACCGCGTGAACACCCGATAGATTTGGCAGTAACGTCAACCGGTAAGCAACTGTACCTACCCTCTCAAGTACCTCAAAGGGCCCGATATACCTCGGCGACAGTTTTCTCCGCTTGCCAAACCTAACCACTCCTCTCTTAGGCATCACCTTCAAGAAGACATGATCTCCCACCTCAAACTCTAGAGGTCGCCGCCGTCTGTTAGCGTAGCACTTCTGCCAGCTCTGAGTCGTGAGAAGACGTTTCCGTATTAGGTCTACCTTCTCCGAGGTGTCTTTAACCAATTCCAGACCAGTAGAGGGTCTCTCTCCCACCACCGTCCAACAAACCGGAGATCGACAAGGCCTCCCATATAGTGCCTCATAGGGTGCCATCTGTATGCTCGCCTGATAACTGATGTCGTAGGCGAACTCCACTAAGGGTAAATGTTCTTCCCAGCTACCCTTGAGATCTAGGACGCATGCCCGTAGCATGTCCTCTAACGTCTAGATGGTCCTCTCCGACTGACCGTCCGTCTGGGGATGAAAAGCAGTGCTCATCATCAACTGTGTCCCCATGGCCCGCTGAAAAATTTTCCAAAAATGAGCCGTAAACCTGGGATCCCAATCCGATACTACCGATACGAGTACCCCATGCAACTGGACAATCTCCCGTATATACAACCTGCAGAACTCCTCCAGTGTGAAGGTCATCTGCACTGCCAAAAAGTGTGCCGACTTAGTAAGCCGGTCCACTATCACCCATACCGCATCATGCCCTCGCGATGTTCGTGGCAAGTGAGTCACAAAATCCATCGTGACATGTTCCCACTTCCACTCAGCTACCTCCAAAGGCTGGAGTAATCTCGCTGGTCTCTGGTGCTCAGCCTTCACTTGCTGACATGTGAGACATCTACTAATAAAATCTCCAACGTGTTTCTTCATTCCACTCTAGTAATACTGGCGATGAGGATCTTGATACATCTTCGTGCCACCGGGGTGTACAACAAAATGGGAGCAATGGAACTCCCTAAAGATCTCCTCTCTCAGCTCTGCTAACTGGGGAACCACAACCCCTCCCCTAAACCGAAGACTACCATCTGTGTGAATGGCCTAGCCCTCGTCACCCGTACCCGACCGTACTCGGTCTTTAATAGACAATATCTCAGGGTCTTGCCCCTGAGACTCAATCACTCTGCACAGTAGGGAAGGCATAGCCACCAAACTTCCCAAGGTATCCTGAGCCTGCCCCATATAGTGTAGCCCGAACTGTCCCATAGTCTCGAGCATCTGCCACTCCTTGGAAGCTACACTAGCCACAACTCCTCGTGACTTTCGACTAAGTGCATCAGCCACCACATTTGCCTTATCGGGATGGTAATGCAAAGTGAAGTCATAGTCTTCCAGATATTCCATCCATCTGCGTTGCCTCATGTTGAGGTCCCGCTGTGTAAAGATGTACTTCAGGCTCTTGTGGTCCGAAAACACCTCGAACTACTCACCGTACAGATAGTGGCGCCAAGCCTTCAAGGCAAAGACAATGGCCGCCAACTCCATGTCATGTGTAGGGTAATTCTGCTCGTGATTCTTTAACTGTCGAGAACCATAAGCCACTACTCTCCCGGACTGCATCAAAACGCATCCAAGTCCGTCCTTAGAGGCATCACAATACACTGTGTACCTCTGTCCCCTTTCTGGGACTATCAGAATAGGAGCTGAAGTAAGTCATCTCTTCAACTCCTGGAATGCCTTCTCACACGAGTCATTCCACTCAAACTTGACCTCTTTCCGGGTCAACTTGGTCATAGGTGCAGCTAATCGGGAGAAGTCCTCAATGAACCTCTTGTAATACCCTGCCAATCCCAAGAAACTTCGTATCTCGAATACTGACTTCGGCCTCTCCCAATTCATGACTGCCTCGACCTTTTTCGGGTCCACGGATACACCCGAAGCCGACACCACATGTCCCAAAAATTTTACCTCTGTAAGCCAAAATTCACACTTACTGAATTTGGCATACAACTGATGGTCTCTCAAGGCCTGGAGAACAATCCTCAAGTGACCCTCATGCTCCTCCTTAGACTTGGAGTAGATCAAGATGTCGCCAACAAAGACCACAACAAACGGATCTAAATAGGGTTGGAACACCCTATGCATGAGATCCATGAATGCCGTCGGGGCATTCGTCAACCCAAAAGGCATGACAGTGAACTCGAAATGCCCATATCGCGTCCTAAACGGTGTCTTAGGGATATCCGCCTCTCTAACCCTCAACTGATGGTTACTGGTGCGAAGATCTATCTTGGAGTAGACCCGCGCCCCTCTCAACTGATCAAACAAATCATCAATCCTCAGTAAAGGGTACCTATTCTTAATAGTAACCCTATTTAACTGCCGGTAGTCTATGCATAGCCGAAGGGTCTTGTCCTTCTTGTTGGAAAACAACACCGGAGCACCCCAAGGTGAAGTGCTCGATCTAATAAATCCCCTGTCCAACAATTCTAGTAATTGGACCTTGAGTTCTTGCAACTTAGCAGGTGTCATCCTATGCGGAGTCATAGAAATGGGCGATGTACCGGGGTGCAACTCAATGGTGAAGTCGACATCCCTAGGTGGAGGTAATCCCGGTAGTTCATCCGGAAAAACATCCTCATACTCACAAACCACCCGAGGTAGACCAAACTCCTTTCTCGCCTCGTCCTCCAGGGTAAGTCTTGCCAGCCAACCCATTAACTGTCCGTACCATCTAGAGTCGTACATGGCTTAGGGTAAAGTATCGTGCTTATCCCCCTGAAACATGAAACAAACATCTTCCGGGGTGTAGGCAGTGACCCTTTTTCGATCACAATCAATGACGACTCGGTGTGCCATCAACCAATCCATACCAAGGATAACCTCGAACTCCGACATGTCCATGACCCTAAGGTCCACGATGAGTAGAATCCCCGAGATCTCTAACTCACAACCCCGACATATCTGATCAACGCTTACCCTAGCTCCTAGGGGAGAACCCACATGCAACGGCTCTTCCAAGGTTTCGACCTCTAAGCCCAAATCTTTCACACATGATGCAGCAATAAAAGAATGAGATGCACCAGAGTCAAATAACACCCTTGCCTATAAGCGAGATAGTAGAAATATGCCCTGGATAACCGACTGATCCGCTGGCTCAGTCTGAGGTGTAATGGCGTAGACACACCCTTGGGTCCTTGAAGTCCCGGCTTATGAACCTTGCCCTCGACCTCTACCCATGCTCTGGCCCATCTGGCCTGATTACGGAATCCCCGCACGTGACGTAGTAGGGCCCTGTGCGGCACTCTGTAACTGGTACTGGCTCCCTTGGCCCATGGTGGGGTAGGGAGGAATAAAATGAGTATGTGAATGTCCCACCGATGATTGGGACTGAGATGTCCCAAAGCTTTGGGATCCTTGCCTCTGAGGACAATCCCACTTCATATGCCTAGGCTGGTGGCAATGGTAGCAAGTCCTTTGGCCTGCCTGGTAGGAAGGCCTCTGATTTCTCCCGCCTTGGGAGGATTTACCCTGGCCTTGGCCTTGATAGTTGCGGCCCTGTGGAGTCGAAGTCCTTTGCTTATTTCCCGAACTTGACGAAAAAGATTGGCCCTACTTCTTCTTGTCTTTAGCACCCAACTCCCGGATGCTCCTTGTGTCATCCACTTCTCTCTCAATGGCCATAGATGCCTCGACCATCAAGTCCAAGTTTTGCAGGCAAAGGCCCATAATTTTACCCCGGATGGACAATTTCAAGCCATCCTCAAACTTCCTCACCTTGGCCATGTCTGTGGCCACATAGTCGTTGGCGAAACGGGCTAACTCCGTGAACTTAGCCACGTATTTGAGCACCGTCATAGTCCCTTGCCTCAAGTCCAGGAACTCCTGAGCCTTAGCTTGTCGGACAGAAGCCGGAAAATATTTTCCCATGAAGAGCTCTCGGAACTTTCCCCGTGTCGTTGCCTCCAAGTTCTTTGAGGCCTTGACCCAATCCCACCACAACTGGGATTCCCCCTCTAGCTGAAATGCAGCCAGCATTATCTTAGTGGCATCGGAGGTGATCTCCATAGCCCCTAAGATATTGTCTACTTGTCGGAACCAATGGTCAGCCACCATCGGATCCGCCCCTCCCATGAAGATCAGAGGCTGGTGTGCCTTGAACTTCTGGAGGTGACTTGAGCCTCCTTGGCCCCCACTTGCACCAACCTGTGCAATGGTAGCAGCTGTAGCACTGGCATGTGCAATAGTAGCAACCGCAGTACCAATAGCCTCTATGAAGGCTTGTCGGTCAAAGGCCGGTGGTGGTGGTTGGTTGTTCCGTCCACCCCGACGTCCCCTTCCTCTAGTTGTCATCATACACACATAAGATAGCAATAGGCCAATAACTTAGTATCCCAAGGTTAGAGATCAAAAGTTAAAACCGTCGGATATAGTAGTTGCCCAAACAGTGGTTCACACATCCTTTCCCTTCCTGACCCTAAGGTTATATTTCCTAACCCTAGTGTTTCCCTTTCCATATACATTTTACCATGCATATTGTTCACATAACACGTAGCACATAATCATGTAGCAAGTTAAGCACATAATATGAAATGCACAATGAATGCAATGGTCTAGACTCATGCCCATCAAGCCCTAGGTAATTCGTAACCTGGCTCTGATACCAAGCTGTGACGCCCTAAAATCTGGGGGTCCGTTGATTACCCATCAACCCGCGGAATACCCGTGGACACCGAGTAACTCGATATCGCGCCATTATGCCCCATTTACCTGGGTCCATAATTGAACAAAAATTCGGACAGAGTCTCCTTTGTACGGGGGGCTCTACCCAAAAACACAACTTGTGCATCATACAATCACAAGACCCATCCGAGGTCCAATATTCAACATTGACCACACCAGGTCCATTTATAAGTAAACATTGACCACGCCGGGTCCATTTATCCATACTCATATAAAAACGTGCAATTAAAAATAGTCCAAAAATATGGAATTTTGAGAAAACCTACCCAAACTCATATCAAACTCATACATCATGAAATTTACATTCAAAACAGTCCATGTGAGTCCCATTACGACTATTTCCAAATATTTACATGCTCAAAATCGTAATTTTCACAATGATTTTACAAGAACTCAAAATAAAGCCACATCACGGCTTTTCTTCCTCCTTAAGTGCCCGAGTGAGTGCCGTCCATCGGCGTACAACCTGCACCTGAAATGTTTTTCTCGTATAGGGTGAGCAACACTCAATAGAGTATCTCCTACAGAGCCTACTCCCCACCCTAGATGCATATGAAATGTCACATGCAACAATCAATCATTCAAAACATTTCAATCAAGAATATGCATTCAATGATAGGAATCATATGTCATGCCATGAAATGAGACGAGACTCACTCACACAACTTCGACCCGAGTCCTCACCGACTCCCACAACACAATGCAATGCACATGTGTAATGAATCCGTCAATTGACGAAAATACATCCAATGATTGTTTGAAATAAAAGTTATGTATTTATAAAACCAAATCATTGTGGATGTTACCCATTGACTGGGTGTTTTATAAACAAAATCTTGTGTCTTTGTTGGGCAACGGATTTTGGTATCACAACCGCCGGTTCCGTACACCATCACACTTTTCCGGAATTTCACCTCAGGGGAGTGTGAGAACCAAGTAGTCGGTTTTTGCACCCGAGGGAGCGTATAGCCCTTTTTGCTATACCCGACACGAGTTTTCCATGCATGCAACCGTGCGACTCAGTCGAATCTTCAACCCAACTTTCCCGAGCCCACCATCAACCACCAAGTATGGTGTTTGATTAAACCATACACCCACACTCATGTATAAAGCCATGAATGTGATGCCTCCATACATATGCAATGTAATGGACCATTGCACTACCAATGTCATGCTCCATATGTAATGAGTGTCATATGAGCAAATTTTACCACATATCATGTCCCATATGTAATGAATGTCATGGATCAATTTAACCATACATTTCAACATGTATCATGGACAATTATATCATATGCATATAATCTCCAAAAAAATTTATCACAATGTCAATATATTAATACACATATATCAACATTTCATACTTAACACAATCACAAGCATGCTATTTCATAATTATGCCAATAACACACTATTACAAAGGCACATATAAGCACATAACAGCCCCCATAACAGCCCACATAACAGCCCCAAAACAACCCACATAACAGCCCCAAAATAGCCCACATAACAGCCCATATAACAGCCCAAAACAGCACACATAACAGCCCAAAACAGCCCACAATTTCATCAAGTTACAAGAGATTATGCAAGTAACTTCTATACATCTAATTCAAACCAGAATTTAGCATAAGTCATTTCAATGCCAAATTTCCTCATTTCCATGACCATCAACACACCTAGGTTAACTTCCATATCAACCCCTGATTTTTCAACACCAAAGAGTAGGAATAAAACCAAAGTAGGAAGAACCCTACCTCAAATGAAGTGTGGAGACTTCAAAAACACCAACCAAACCTCAAGACCTTGATTTTCCGAAAATCTCCCATTTGGATCTTCGGTGAAATTCCTTGTTTTTGGTGTGGTTGCGTAGCCCTCGTCGATGTGATCGACTTTAGTTCTTGGCTCGACGGATTGCGACCGACGGAACTCCTAGAATCGACGAAAGAAAATTTGTTTTCTCTCTTTTCTCTCCCTCTTTCTCCCCAACGTTGAAGGCTGATCTTCAGCAGAGATATCTCCCAAAATATCTAATTTTAGTCCCTATTTATAATTTTCAAGGTTTGGCTCTCGTTGCGCCAAATGTCTCTCACTTGTTCGGGTCTGTTTTTACCCCAAAACGATTAATGTCGTCCCGGTTTAAGTTCAAATTATTTTATATGAACTTTATTTAAATTATTTTCCAAATTTCAAAATTTTCTTAAAATTTTCGTTTTTGGGGGTAAATGGACACCCGCCTCCTTGAAAAACGTGAAAAATCCGACTATCTCGGAATCCGACGAAATTTTCCTGGGTAACTAGATTTCGCAAGACAAGTCCAATGGTGAGGTCCGTTTCATCATCCGAGATCTAGAAAATTTCAGGTTTGTAACCCGTACTGTAGTGGCAATTTACCGTTTTACCCCTTTTTGTAAAAGGTTCAAATTTACTCGGGTTTTACAGAAGCAATTTGAGAAAGCATCATTTTAAATGAAATCAAAAACACAAGAATTGAAATTGCAAAAAAAAGTAAATACCTTGTATTGAAATTGCAATGAATGTAAATCGTTTGTAGAAAGAAACCAAAAGTAATTATGTTGCAGATACTTGAATTGAAACAAAGCTTGTAAAGTAAAACAATTGAGAAAGCTTAAAAGAAGAAGAAGAAAATCTAAAACCATAGGAAAGAGAAAAGAGAAGAATAGTGAATTGAACGATGGAATGGAGTTCTCCCTCTTTCTTGCTAGACTTAGGTATTTATAGGGGATTTTCTGCTGATTTTTCTCCCTTTAGTCCACTAATCACGGCCCTCAAAATAAGTCAGCCGATTGCCTTCCTTGTGAGTCTTAATTATTGAAATACAGTAACCTACTGGTAAGAAGTAGAAAAAGACCTACTGGTAGAATTATTCACTGTTTTCCTCATACTGGTTGCATTTCTCTCCTATGGGTAGATCACCTTTCTGTCTTCAACCTACTGGTAGAAAAATACTCACCTACCTATAGAACAACTCTCTATTTTGAACCTACCAGCAAGACTAAACTCATACTGGTAAAACCAACTTCTGGCCTTCGTTGTACAGATAGAAGACCTACCGTTAGGAAGGGTCTTTTCTCAATTCTGCTTGTTGTAGCCTTGGCTTCACTCCTGGACCTCTAAGCTCATCTTTCAAGTCCTCTATGACATTGAAACACGTACAAATCTATGTTCTTACACCACTTCAACTCCAAACACACAAATTCACTATAAAATACAAAACTTAACTAAAATAAAGGAATTAAGTGACAAATATGACTAAGATGAATGAGGCCTATAATATGCAATATTATGCTCTCATCTCACCCCCAACCTAGATTTTGCTAGTCCCTTAGCAAACCAATGTAAACAAATGAATTCCAAAACATACTCAATCACATAACAAGTATCATAAAATTGAAATGCATATGCTTGAAGAAATAAATGGCACACCAATGCAATTAAAAGGATTTCATATATATATATATATATATATATATATATATATATATATATATATATATATATATATATATATACATCCGTTGTCTACTTTTAGGTACAAAAGAACAAAATCGTAATAGCCTTCTACCTATGGGTTCTTCTACTAGGCTACTACCCAAAGCAAAATACTTAAGGTTCTACTAGAACCTATACACTAACTAGAACACTAAAAAGATGAAAAAGGAAAGTAGAAAAGTAGAAGGGCAGGTCCATTAGTCAGTTAGAGGTAGGGGTGTTCAAATTTCTGATTACCCGCAAATTCCAAATCTGCCCTACCCTACCTATTGATTGGCTATCTTAGGTAGGAATGCGGAATACCTAAAAAAAATTTGTATTCCTACCCTACCCTACCTGTATATATATACATATATATATATGCACACACATATATACAACTATAAATTCAACAAAAGTGAAAAAAAAATTGATTGACCATAATAATCTTAACAAAACAACTAATTCCAACACTATCTTCTTTTAATTATAATATTTTACAATAATACCATAAATACCACATCAACATGTCACTCAATTTCTCTGTTATACTCTCTCTCTCCCTCTCTCTCCATTTAGTAGTAATAATGACTTTGGACTTTTGGCATGCCATTACTTCCTAACATGCCATTTGAACCATCTTATATTCACTCAGGATTCAATACCTATTCTTTCAATAGACCACCTCTTCACTTCCTTGATTAATTTTCTCTGCCACTAATTTAATGTTAACTATTCTTCAAAACTTTTAATTTTTAATTTTATCTTTGAACAATACCACAAAGTTATTTTATTCCTAAATGTAAGTTAATGATATATAAACCATAAAGACTACTACTTAATGCCAAAGAAGGCACTCCTTCGTCTCTCTCTTTCTTTGAACACTTTACAAAGTCAATTAGGTGCATTAATTCCTTAAATAGATTTATCTTTTGGCTTTTGGTTTTTCACAAAGCAGAAATCATCATTATCTATCTCTCTTTCTCTATGCCCCTTCTATAATGGCAAAAAATAAATATTGGGAAATGAATACACTAGGAAATTATCTCTCTTTTACTCAGTAGCCATGGCTGCTCTGCCGTACCTAGACTTTACGTAATAGAGCTCTTTGATTGGGTACAATACCCTTGCAGATATGTACCAAAGGAAGTTCTGACACCAACTTACCCATAAGATCAAACCACTCGTTGTTCTCGTTGTATTTCAAGTCAATCTCTCTTACTGTTATTCAATCACAACTTTTTATATATATGCATATTTATGTAAGCATGTCAACTATTCTTGAATTTTCTATTTATGATGAATGAATAACAACAACAGAGAACATAGAGTAGAAGGAAAAAGAAGCAGGAAATCTACATTCATTGATTTGAAAAACTTAGAAAACCTACAAAGTCTCTTGACACATATATTTACAAGTCACAAGAGTGACACCCAAGTAAAAGAACAAAATGCTTAGTATTTAAATGCTATATACACAAGGAAAGCTATTTGATCGTGATACATAGACTATAGCGGGTATCATGCAAGCTGACTATATGTAGTGACCTAACTATATTGAATGGTATGCCGGCAAATTTTTGAAAAAAATCCCCTTCTATTGGCTACTCATGGATGCAATAATCAATTTTGAATAAAATTGTTGTCAAAGTTAATCTTTTGTGCAATTTATTTTTAAATACAATTCATATATATATGCAATCACAATGTCAATGGCAAACAGGTATTCACTATGTTTCTTGCCTCTGACCAATGCATCTCCCCTTGAAGGGGGTAAGCCTTTTTCCGAAATTCAATGTAATATTCAAAGGCATCCAAAGGGATGCAACCCAAGTACACATGGCTTGTTATAGGATTATATTCCTTGAATTTCAGCTTAAATGTTTAGTCTTCATTAGTATTTATTGGATATGTTCAAAAAATAGCATTGAGAATATTGATCCCATTAGGGTAACATGTGATCGATGGACTTTGAGCAATCACAAACGGGATATGAAGGATAGTCAAGCCCGATAAATACGTTGCAACATGGTGGGCTTTGAAGTGATCTTCAATGTATATATACAATAAAAGGGTCTTGAATGCTTTTCCATATTCCATGGTTATCCTCGACTCTCTTGCTCGTTGTTAGCTTTCTCATCAAGTTGACTGTGTGATGTGTCTTAGTTGGATATTCTCCGACTCAGAAGGGTTACATATGTTATTATCCTCAGTCTCACAACGAGTATGTTAGCATGGATGTCACATTTTGTAAGACCGAACTATACTTTGGTTTGTGTCATCTTCAAGGAGAGATTGATGAAGAGGAAGAGAGATTACTATATGATCCATAGGAGGAACTCTTATTTTTTCTCCCTTCATTGAGAGAGATTGTTTATGGTGAGGGGGAAAAAACAAGTGTACTAAAGAAGAACATAATACTGGTGGACGGTTGAATAGACCTCGGCGTCCAACAGAGTAACAACCCATATGCCACCAAGTCTATTGTCATCCCCAACTCCAGTTTCAGATTTTCCCGCAGAAGCTTTAAAAGATAAGTCTCCATCTCATTTTGTTATAGAGGTTGATGATTCTTCTCTTCCTATTTCTCTAAGACAGGGTGTGGGATCATACACTTAACATCCCATTTCTAACTTTCTTTCTTATGACACTTTGTCTTCTTCGTAGCTTTTCTTTGTTTTGTCTTTGTCTTCTGTGTCTGTTCCATAGGGTTGGAAGGAAGCTCTTGCATATCCTAAATGAAAAGAAGCTATGGTAGAGGAAATGAAAACTCTAAGCAAAAATGACACTTAGGAATTAACTTCACTTCCAGCGGGGAAGAAGCCTACAGGCTGTAAGTAGGTCTTTACTATTAAATAGAAAGAAAAAGGAGCAATTGAAAGATATAAAGTAAGGTTGGTTGCCAAATATTTTACTTAGACTTATAGCATTGATTACCAAGAGACCTTTACCCTCGTTGCAAAGTTTAATTCTATTTGCACTCTTCTTTCTTGTGATGATAATCTGGGTTGGCCCTTACAACAAGTAGATGTGAAGAATGCATTCTTTCATGGAACTTGGAGGAAGAGGTTTATGTAGACATTCCACTAGGGTTTTTTTCTCATTCTACTACTGGAAAAGTTTGTAGGTTGAGGAAAATACTTTATGGCTTGAAACAGTCTCCTAGAGCTTGGTTTAAGCGATTTCTCAAAGCAATGTTGGGGTTTGGATACAAACAAAGTAATGTAGATCACACCATGTTTGTTAAACATAGTAGTAATAAGATTATTGTTCTTATTGTTTATGGGAATGGCATAGTGGTTACGAACAATGATGTAAAGTAGATGTCTCACCTGAAATTACACCTGTCAAAGGAGTTTGAGATCAAAGACTTACGTCCATTGAAGTACTTTTTAGGGATTGAGTTTGCTAGATCTGATAAGGGCATCTATATATATCAAAGGAAGTATGTTCTTGACCTACTTAAGGAGACTGGCATGTTGGGATGTAGATCGCAGATACACCAATTGGGCTAATCATAAGCTGAGCAGTGGCAAGGGTGATCATGTGGATAACAAAAGGTATCAACAACTAGTAGGGAGATTGATATACCAAGCTCATAATCGACCAGATATTGCTTATGCACTGGAAATTAGCCAATTTATGCATATGACCCTCATACAGTGCATATAGATGTTGTTACAAGAATTTTGAAGTATCTTAAATTCACTCCATAAAAAGGCAAGTTGCTCTCTAACTATGGTCACTTGAAGTTGGAGGCATTCAGTGATGCTAATTGGGCAAGCCCAATTGATGATATGAGATCTACCTCTAGATATTGTACCTTTATAGGAGGAAATTTTGTTACATAGCATAGTAAAAAATAGTATGTGGTGGCTAGATCCTGCGCTGAAGTAGAATATAAAGTTATGGCTCATGACGTTTGTGAGTTTATATGGCTTCAAGGCTTGGTGCAAGATCTATTTATTTTTGTTGATGGGCCTATGAAGTTGTATTGTGACAATAACGCTGCTATTAATAGCGCATATAATCCAATTCAGCATGACAAAACCAAACATATTGAGATTGACAAACATTTCATCAAATACAAACTAAATAATGGGGTTATCTATATGCCATTTGTGAGATCAGGAGATCAATTAGCAGAATTTGTGAGATCAGGGATCAATTAGAAGATGTTTTTACTAAAAAATTTATTAGTAAGATTTTTCATCCTATTGTTTGTAATTTGGGCATGAGAGATATCTATATTCCAACATAAGAGAGAGTGTTAGGAGATGTCTATGAGGGATATTTATGTACTTTCAGTCTTATTATTATAAATACATGAGGCTAAGAGAGATAACCTAATTCTCTCATTAGCTCTCACTATTGTCATAAATGTGTCCTCTTTCTCTATACTTTCTTCTCCTTTCTCTTTCATAATTTAACTTTTTTCTCACCTCATGAAGCCATTCCCAAAACCAATCGGTGAAAAGGTGTCAAACAGTGTGAATATCACAGATCCAAAGTCGAATTACACCAAAAAAACCTTCTACAAGTAGTATGGGAGTCTAAGAGACTATGGGTAGGTGTATAGTGGGGTGTGGCTCGAGTTTGGAGTGGAGGGAAATGAGAAAGAATGACCAAAATCTGTTTTTTAAAGTCTCGGTTCTGACAATTAATGGAGGTCGCTCGAGCAGTCCTTAAAGTTGTTCTGTCATGCTGACATTTAGCCTTCAGCTCTCCTCCAGACCACTACGACTCCTCGACTCCTCCAATCAACTCAATCAGCCTACAAAAATATGCATGATTTATGTACATGATTAAAAACACTTAAATGCACATGCATCGATGAAATATGGATCTAAATGCAATGCAATTTTCAAATTCAAAATTTAAAATGCACAAAATCATTAATTTTGAAAATCACACTAATTCATCAATTGATCATCCCATTCTTATTTTATCATCTCCACCCATTACTCTAAAGAATATTAAAGAATTTAGAACTTCGTTCCATGCATCTTTAGAGCAATTTTCGACACTTAGTCCAGTTTCTACAATCACTCACATGTGTTAAAAAAATTCCTTTCTTTGATCAACCCACATGTAAAGTGTGTGAACCCAAACTCCGATACAATTAAAAATCCATCTAGATTAAGACATTAATGTAGCTCTACATGAATTCCTAATGCATCATCTAAGTGAAAACATAAGTAGTTAGTAAGTGTCCTAATTTGAACTTTTCTTTTTATTCTCTTTTTGGGCACTTCCCCAGTTTATTTCATCCATTTCTACTCATTATGGCCTCAATAATCACAATTGCAAATTTCATAACTTCTAAGACATTTGTAGCACAACTCTTTGAGCTTTACACATATTGAGCATTCACAATAAATAAACAGTACTCTCAAGTCTCAACAATTCAAGTGTCATTAACACTAGTCATTCTTTTTATGCCTCACTTTTGATATTGGTCACGTTTGACTCTTTATTTACATTTACCTCTCTGGTATCTTTTAAAGGATATTAGGCTTTACTAACTTTCAGCTATGTATTCACCTATTACCAACACTTTAGAGTCATGTAAGGTCATTAATACACTCAAGCTAGCAAGACTCTTAATCAATAAAAGTGATTGACTAAGTGTGCACTAGGATTTATGAATATCACAAAGATAAACACTAACCTAGAATTCAAGGGTGGAAGAGACTTAGCTTCAAGATCATGCTCTAAGAGTTATCCACTAAGTTCTCTCCTCTAATATGACCCATAGTAATGAACTTGAACTTTGATTTAATGATGAGTATGCTAAAAGAAATTTTTTTTGTTTTTTCCTTATTCAAAGTTTTTTTATTTTTCCAACATAAAATAAAAGAGAAAATATGCATAAAAAAATGCAGTAAACAAAAGAAAAATGCAAATAAGAGTAAATCCTAGAAAAATGTCCAAAGTAGAAAACAATTTACTCTTTTTCTTTGTTTTTGTGTGCTTTAATTTAAGAAAATCAATGTAAATAAATGAAGAAAAAATATTTACAATACATGGACCTAGTACATGAGATGCAATGCATGAAAGTGCATTTAGGTCCACACACTCAACTCACCTACTTCTTAGGTGACTCAACTACTTTGGTAGTCCTAAGGACTTCCAATATAGACAAGGTGGTGAGTCTCTCAAAGTCCTCACTCCTATCCCAAACTTGCTTCACCTCCAACTTTTTCAAGTTAGCCCGTGGAATGTGTAAAATCCGAGTAAATTTGAATTTTTTTATGACAAACGGCAAAACAGTAATTTGTTACTACAGTACGGATCGAAAATCCGAATTTTTTTTTTTAGAATTCGGATGATGAAACGGACCTCACCGTTAGAGTCGTCTCGTGAAATCTAGCTACCCTGTCAATTTTCATCGAATTCTGAGATAGTCAATTTTTTTGCATTTTATGATGCGACTAGGTGACCTCATAAACAAACCCGATAATAAAATTTTAAAAAATTGGATAAAAATTTAAAGTGAATTGAAATAAAAATATTTTGAATTTGAACCGGGACGAAATTTAATCGTTTCGGGGCGAAAACAGACCCGGGAATGGAGGACGTGTGGCGCGATGTGGATCAAGCATTTAAAGGGTCACCCATTTATAGGGGAGAAAATCTAACTTTATCCCCATTTTCTGCTGGGTCTTCACGTTGGAGAAGAAGAGAGGAAAAAAGAGAGAGTTCCAAACTTCTCTCTACGATCTATGTCTCCTCGTCGCTCGAATCAACACGAGCCAAGAGCAAAAGTCGATCTTCTCGTCGTGGGCTACGCGACCATACCAAAAAGGACGAATTTCACCAAAGTTCAAGAAACATGATTTTGGGGAAAGCTTGGATTAGAGCTTGTTTCGGGTTCTTGGAGCTTCCCAACGTCATTTTATGCTTCAAGAGGTAGGGTTTTCTCCCTAATTAGGTTCATTTCCAACATAGGGTGATTATATGGAATGGATAGGTTGTTAGAGATATTTAACACTTGCCTATTGTTGTTAAATTGATGAAATGGGTATTGAAATTGGGTAAAACCAATTCTAGTTTGAATTGGTATTTAGAAATTGCTAGTTTGTAATTGCTTGGAAGATTATGATATGCGGGTATTCAAGTTTGGTAGAATAAATTCTATCTTGAATTGGTTATGTAGAAATTACTTAATGTGATTTCTTGAGTTATGTGATGAAATTGGGCATTCTATGTGATTACATGATTTGGTGCCTTGAAGGTGTTTGATTAAATGCATATGTGAAATTAAGTGTGTTAATTACATTGATTATGTGGTAACATGCTTGGGAAATTGTTGTTGGATGATAATGTTGATATATGCTTAATGATGTATTAGCATTGTGATGATTATGAAAATTATATGCTTTGGATATAATTGGCAATGGAATGTGTTGAAATAGTTCATATGGCATTCATTACATATGAGACATGATATTGGTATCGCAATTGTACTTTGATGTGTAACGTAAATGGCGAATTCATACACATTGGCATTGCATGTGTTATGGGAGTCGGTAAGGGCTCGGGTTAATGTGCATGAGTGAGTCTTATCTCATTTCATGACATGACATGGTGATTCCTATCATTGAATTGCATATTCTTAGTTGGAATGGTTGTTGCTTGTTGAATGTTGCATGTGAACATTTCATATGCATCTAGGTTGGGGAGTAACCTCTTTAGGAGATACCCTATTGAGCGTGGCTCATCCTTTATGGGGACAACATTTCAAGTGCGAGTTATACACCGGTGGACGGCTCATATTTGGAGCCTCAAGGTTGAAGAAAAGCCGGAATGTGTGGCTTTATTTTGTGATTTTGTAAAACTTTTGTTAAAACTTAGTCTTGGCATGTAAGCAAATGAAAATGATTGTAATCGGACTAGTACGAACTATGTTTTTTTTTCGGGTTGCATTGCAGGAGTTAGACTCAGGGCACTTTGGGAAGTTTGGCGGCTACGTCTTCCCTATTGAGCAGAGTGATCGAGTTCCAGGGATAAGACAAAGAGATATTGTCCATCAGGGATTTGGTACAGTCGGGTACAGGTGACAAGGACTGGGCTATTCATGCATATGGTAGTCTTCGATATAAGGGAAAGGTTGTGGTTCCCCAATCTTTGGATCTGAGAGAGGAAATCCTCAGGGAGTTCCATTGCTCCCGTTTTGCTGTGCATCCAGGTGACACGAAAATGTACGATGATCTTCGTCGCCAGTACTACTGGAGTGGGATGAAGAGGCACGTCGGAGATTTCGTGAGTCCATATCTCACGTGTCTGAGCCCCAGAGACCAGCAGGGTTGCTCCAACCTTTGGAGGTGGTTGAATGGAAGTGGGAGCACGTCACGATGGATTTTGTGACCCACTTACCACAGACATCGCGGGGGCATAATGCTGTGTGGGTGGTAGTGGACCGGTTTACAAAGTCGGCACACTTTTTGACAGTGCAAATGACCTTCACTCTGGAGGAGTTCTGCAAATGGTATATACGGGAGATAGTCCAGTTATATGGAGTGCCCGTAGCAGGTTCACGGCTCATTTTGGGACAGTTTCGAGCGGGTCATGGGGAAACAGTTGATGATGAGCACAACTTTTTATCCTTATACGAACAGTCAGTCGCAAAGGGCCACCCAGACTTTAGAGGACATGTTACGAGCATGCGTCCTAGATCTCAAAGGTAGCTGGGAAGAGCATTTACCCTTAGAGGAATTCACCTACCACAATAGTTATCAGGCGAGCATACAGATGGCACCCTATGAGGCACTTTATGGGAGGCCGTGTCATTCTCCGGTGTGTTGGACAGAGGTCAGAGAAAGACCCTCTACGGATCCGAATTTGGTTAGAGACACCTCGGAGAAGGTGGACTTGAGTGTACATGAGTGTGTGAATTTCGGGGATGAAATTATTTTTAAGGGGGGAAGAATGTAAAACCCGGGTAAATTTAAATTTTTTTATGAAAAAAGGCAAAACAGTTATTTGCCACTACAGTATGAGTCAAAAATCCAAATTTTTTGTAGAACTCGGATGACGAAACGGACCTCACCGTTAAAGTCGTCTCACGAAATCTAGCTACCCTATCAATTTTCGTCGAATTCCGAGATAGTCAGATTTTTTATATTTTACGAGGCGACCGGGTATCGGGTGACCTCATAAACGAACCTAGGAATAAAATTTTAAAATTTGGATAATAATTTAAAGCAAGTTGAAATAAAAATATTTTAAACTTGAATAAGGACGAAATTTAATTATTTCAGGGCGAAAACGGACCCGGGAATGGAGGACGTGTGGCACGACGTGGACTAAGCATATAAAAGGTATAAATAGGGGAGAAAATCTGATTTCTCCCCATTTTCTGTTGGGTCTTCACGTTGGAGAGGAAGAGAGGGAAAAAGAGAGAGTTCTAAACTTCTCTCTACGATCTATGTCTCCCCGTCGCTCGAATCAACACGAGCCAAGAACAAAAGTCGATCTTCTCGTCATGGGCTACGCGACCATACCAAAAAGGACGAATTTCACCAAAATTCAAGAAATGGGATTTTGGGAAAAGCTTGGATTAGAGCTTGTTTTGGGTTCTTGGAGCTTCCCAACGTCATTTTACACTTCAAGAGGTAGGGTTTTCTCCCTAATTAGGTTCATTTCCAACTAAGGGTGATTATATGGAATGGGTAGGTTGTTAGAGATATTTAACACTTATCTATCGTTGTTAAATTGATGAAATGGGTATTGAAATTGGGTAAAACCAATTCTAGTTTGGATTAGTATATAGAAATTGCTAGTTTGTAATTGTTTTGAAGATTATGATATGTGGGTATTAAAATTTAGTAGAATAAATTCTATCTTGAATTGATTATGTAGAAATTACTTAATGTGATTTCTTGAGTTATGTGATGAAATTGGACATTCTATGTGATTACATGATTTGGTACCTTGAAGGTGTTTGATTAAATGCATATGTGAAATTAAGTGTGTGAATTACATTGATTATGTTGTAACATGCTTGGAAAATTGTTGTTGGATGATAATGTTGATATATGCTTAATGATGTATTAGCATTGTGATGATTATGAAAATTATATGCTGTGGATATCATTGGCCATGGAATGTGTTGAAATAGTTCATATGACATTCATTACATTTGAGACAGATATTAGTATCGCAATTGTACATTACATTGCATATGCACGGAGGCATCACATTCATGGGCATTAGGCATAAGTGTGGGTGTGTGTTCATGGTTTGATCAAACACCATTCTTGGTGGGTGATACGTGGGTTTGGGATAGTTGGACCAAGGTTCGACTGAGTCGTATGGTTTGCATTGAAAAACTTGTGTCGGGTATAGCAAGAAGGGCTAGACTCTCCCTCGGGTGCAAGACCTCGCTACTGATTTATACTCTTCTGACGGTGCAAGTCCAAAAAAATGTATCGGTGTGCAGAACCGGCGGTGAGACACCAGAATCCATGTACCCGAAAAAGACACACAATTTTGTTTTATAAAAATTGTCATTTGATGTGTAACATAAATGGCAAATTCATACACATTGGCATTGCATGTGTTATAGGAGTCGGTAAGGGCTCGGGTTAATGTGCATGAGTGAGTCTTATCTCATTTCATGACATGACATGGTGATTCCTATCATTGAATTGCATATTCTTGGTTGGAATGGTTGTTGCTTGTTGAATGTTGCATGTGAATATTTCATATGCATCTAGGTTGGGGAGCAGCCTCTTTAAGAAATACCCTATTGAGCGTGGCTCACCCTTTATGGGGACAATATTTCAGGTGCGGGTTATACACCAGTGGACGGCTCATATTTGGAGCCTCAAGGTTGAAGAAAAACCGGAATGTGGCTTTATTTTGTGATTTTGTAAAACTTTTGTTAAAACTTAGTCTTGCCATGTAATCATATGAAAATGATTGTAATCAGACTAGTACGAACTATTTTTTTTTTTTTTTTTTTGCAAAACTAAGATGTACTTTAGTTTTTGGGCATGTAATATTGTAAATGAGTGTAAAGTGAGCTCATATGGACTTTGTATTACTTAAAATTGATGTTATATGAGGTTGTATAAGTTTGGAATGGATTGGAAATTGAAAACAGGTGAAACGGGCAATTCTGGGCACACCTACCGGTAGGAAGTTGAGCTCTTCTACTGGTAGATGTGGTCCAGTAGGTATTTTCTACCGGTAGAACGTCACTTTGCACAGGTAGGAAAATTCCAGTAGGTTGTTTCTACCGGTCGAACCTAGGTCATTTCTACCGGTAGGTTTTTCACAGCTTTTTCTAAAACAGGAACCCAGTGCACACTTCTACCGGTAGGTTTATAAACACAGCTATGCATGACACCCCCCAACATACATATTGCTAGTCCCTAGTAATACAAAATGTCCAAATGAAAATATATTTACAATGTCATTTTCGTAGGTCGTCTGGTTGCATTTAGCATATGCAACAAGCCATTAAACCCCTAGGTTTCCCCTAGTGGATGAGTGTTGTCTCGTAAGGGTTTCTAGTGAAACTACCCACAAACTTCAATTGAACAGATGTGTGTATGTAAGATTTCTCGTCAGAGTGAGTTAGCACTGTGATCGTTGAGACACCCATCCCTCAAGTTCGAATTGCTTCACAAACACTTCTTTTTCATAGGTACGTACTCTATGCAAAAATAAACACTTGTTACATTGACATTTGAAATTCCCTATGTGATGAGAATAATCATTCTAGTGACAAGAATCATTATATAACAAACATTCTTCTTGACAATCTTCCATGGATAGCTTTGATTTCACAAATCTTTCTTAGAATGCCCTCAGCAAAGATTCCCTCCGATTATAGTGACTTTCTCTTAAAGAGACGTGTGATCAGAAGAAGGTTAATCGCAAATTCACATGCACAAAAATTACGGGAGTGAATTTCAAGGAAAAAAACTAACATGTTTGGCACAATCTGATGGAGGAATATTGATACAAATAAAGTAATACTATTAACATACCCCAAATTTTGGTTGACTTCCTACACATGCATCAGACCTGAGATCAATTAGGGTTTTTTCCAAGTTATAATGTGGCCAGGGGCAAGTGGTTAATGAAATGACAGATGAGAAGAGTTCAAAATGGGTTATCCAATTTCGTTATAATTCTGCACATTCTCTCCTTCTTTTCTTCATCTTGTCTTTGAAAAACTCATTCATGCTTCTCTTTTTTTTTCATTTCATTCCCCTTTTCTTTCAAAGCACAATTCTTTGGCAAGATTGACTTCTTTTGTATTTTCTTTCTTTCTTTACTCATCTCCTTCTACCCTTTTGTTTGCCCTTTTCCCTTTTTCTTCTCTTTTTTCATTTCCAAAAAGTCTACTTTTTAGAAAACGTGCAAGAAAATTAGATAACCCAGCTAGGGATTCAGATTTTTTTTGACTTGGTCAAAAACATGGCTGTACCGAAAAGAATTATCATTTTGAGGCTCAATCATGGCTGACAAGGGATTATGTTGCACAAGAAATGGATAAAGCTCAAAGAAAAATCAAAAATGGTCTAAAATCCTTTCTCAGGCATGTGCACATGTATTTGTAATGTGAACAAATTCTTTGTGGGATACATCAATATACTACTCTATTTGCATCAATCAAAACAATCTTAATGAGATTATTCAAGGATAGAAAGTAAAAAATCTTACTTGAGTAAGTGTTGATTTTCTCTCAAAAGTATCGCAAGGCTCAAAAGCTTACCACGGGATTCTTCGTTATCTCCACTGATTATGTCAAGTTTTCAAAGAATGTCGGTTATATCCCAATTCCATTTTCAAGCCTAGTTATTCTGCACTTTCTTAAGAATAACAAATATCAATGTACATTCGATATTTAAGCATAGAGAAAATACCATTTTTCAAGAAAATGAGGTTTTTCAATTTGGACTTGTTAGATTAGGCGTCAAAACAATCTTGTACTTAGTCACTTTTAGCAAGTAATCTTAATATGTACATCAGTTCCATCGATCAATAACAAATAATAATGGTATGCTAAAATCTAACACATGCATTAAGAAAACAAATGTAATAAAGCTAACGTCATTCATTTCAAAATGTCTCATAGTTCAAAACAAAAATGCTTAATTCATCCAAGGAAAACAAAACACATATTAAACCAAAGAACAAAAATCAGTCACAATCTCTCACCACTCAAGTGCCCGAAGGTCCAGCAGCTCCACCACCCAGACGATGGAGAATCTCATCTTGCTTAGCCTCGATGCTAAGCATGATCTCTCGTAAAGTCCGTATGTCGCCTGTCTCAGCATGAGCCCGCTCTACCTCTCTTTCCTCCTCAACATCCAAAGCATCCTGGACCTCATCAGTGCCCTGTCCTGGTGGCACGTCTTGCCTCGCTGCTTGCCCTCTGCTGTGACCTTGGCTCCTCCTAAACGACACTTTATTCAAAAACCTCATAGGCTTGAGCACTTCCATCTCTGATCTGATTTGCACTCCCCAGTCAATGCATATCTCCGTCACTAGTGTTCTAAAGGGGAGTGAGTTTCTCTTAGCATCGCATCCCTTGATCATCTCAGACAAGATCAAAGAGGGAAGGTCAATGCTATGGTTCTTCCCTATCGCTTATAAAAGTCAAGCCATGTCAGGGAGGATCTCATTCTTTCACCCAATGGGAGCAAAGTTGTAAACGGCAATCAAGTTTACCATTTTATACTTGTCGGTCACCTCTCCTTGCTTAAGGAATCGTCTACCTCCCCATTTAAAAGTCAACAATCCCATCAACTCGAGCCCCACCACATCTAAGTTCACGTCTGTCCTCGGAGGGTAGTTAGGCCTCGGTACCCGTGGTACTGGCCTTAACTCCAAAATACCCTCTTCATCCACACTAATATGAGTCCCCCTCACATACGTTTTTATCGCTCCATTCACCACCTCGGCGTTGGAGTAAAACTCCCTCAACCTCCTTCACCGCCTCACCTCTTTTTCTCAAATAACTCTCCCAACCTCTCGCTTCCATATTCACCAAAATCCCCAACTCAACAAAATCAAACAACTTAATAGTCCTTTCACAAACAATAGCTTGATTTTGGAAAAAAAATTCATACCTATCGGCCTTGAGGGCATTGAGGAAGCGCAATCTACGAACAAGTGGTGGCCTCCCATCCCTCCTCCACAAAGTTTGGCTCTTGATTGACCACCGTTTTTCTAGCGGGCATTTTCATCCTTGGAGGCATTTTTGAATTTTGGGGTTTAGAGGAAGAATAAACTTGAGATTCTTCGGTTAAAAGTGAGAATTGAGATGGAAAAGTGGTTTGGGTGGTTGATTTTTTATAAAAAAAAAAAATGAGAGGGAAGGAGTTTTGGGAGCTTGGGTAGTGGAAAGGGCAGGCTAGGGTTTGGGTTTTTGAAGGGGTTTGGGCGTTTCTGAACTGGAGAAGACGAACCAGGTATTTATACCCAGACAGCCAACGTTCGAACGCTGCTGGCATTCGAACGATAGTAGAAGAAATTTTAAAAGAAAGTTCGAACGTAGCATTCGCGTTCGAACTAGGGTTGGTCCCAGTACTTAGGTGTTCTGCAGAGACCAAAAAGTACTGTAAGCTCCTCTAGTTTGAACGTGAACTGGCGTTCGAACGTGGAATCTATGTTCAAATGTCCAACTGGCGTTCGAACTAAGGTTGCTCCTAGTACTTAGGTTTTCTGCAGAGATCAAGTACTGTAAGCTCCTATCGTTTGAACGTGAACTGACATTCGAACGCCAAATAAAAATGAAAATTATATATATATTTACATACATATTTATATACACCAAAATTGAAAGAAAACTAAATGCATAAATAGGACTTGGAAAAATATGGCGTCTTAGGATAAGTCCCTACCTACGCTACAATTTTGTTGGTATTTTAGGACATTCCTTACTCGGCCCACATCTTTATTTCAACAAAAATACTTTGTACATCTAACAAAAAAAGATATTTACAGTTTTACAAAAGGGGTACGGACCATTGACCTTCATTCCAAAGACATGTTTTTCCCAACTTTGTTAAGAAGAATTCTAATCCGAGTCTTGCCTTGTCTCCATGTCATTTGAAAAATCAATGACTCTTTCAATTCCTTGTCGCACATGATGTGTTAGTATAGCACTCGTATAATATGGAGTCTCAGGAAAATCCTTACTCTGCCCATACACTATCTAGTCTAACCGATCATGTGCGCGACCAGCAATTGGTTTAGAACATTGATTGTATTCCTTCAGGTGAAAGATCCTGCCACATTGTTTACATGCACCAAGTCGTTTGGCACGACAATGTTTAGCATAAGTGCTTCTTCCACATAATAGTTTTGCTTGCTCTTCTCGGATTTCAATTTTTCTTACCAATCTTGCTTTTCTCATTATCGCATAATGTACATCAGATGGAAATGTGCGTAAAACACCTAAACTAAACCAAAAAATCTTATCATCCATGTTTGCTAAGCTTAAGACACCCTATCTGGTTCTTTAACATCTGTCAGTCACAAAGACGATTTGAAGTTGCCTTTAAAGACATGATCATTTTTTTTTTCTGTAAATATGATAAAAGATTGTATAACCATGAAATACGATCAAGACAAATTTTTTTTTTTAAAAGAACATAACTGTACAAATACGAACTGTATTTATTACCCCCAACCTAAACTCAACACTGTCCTCAATGTTTCGAATTTACCAATATACGCAAAGTGGTTTTAGGGTTGAGAGAGAGAGATATGTTCATCTGCAGAAGCCCTACAAACAAGATACACATTTTTATTAAATTTAATCATCTTTAATCATCTTTACATTTTTAATATAGAAAATCTGTTAGAGTCTGCATTGAAAAAGTGAATAACTAAAATAGAAAATGTTCTTTTTTTAGTAGCTAAAATAGTTTCTGTTGTTGGAGATGTTCTTAGAAAGCCGATTAAAGTGTTCAGTGTGAAGTTTATAAACCTAAACAAAAAAAAAATCCAGAAATTGACTCAGGAAATTATAGAGAAACAGATTTCTGATACTAAGCCTGGGAAAGGGCTTAAAGGTAGTAATGTTGTTTCCACCACAATTTTCTCAGTTTTGGGGTTATGGTTTATCCAGTTTATTAATATATGCTTTCTTCTCACTTTCCTACTTCCTAAACTTATCTTTTGTAGATATCTCCTCTAAAAACTTGCATATATTGTCTCAGGAAACTGCACAAAACCGATCCTTTAATCGTCTGGTGTGTCATAAGAATATCACTGCTAACACTTTTTGTACTGACAATTTGTTTGTTAATTACACTTCTCATTTTTGCTTCTCATGTATATTCTTTTAGAGCCTCAAGGACGCACGGAGCAATTTGAACTCGTAATCAATGGATCACTAGATTCAAGTGGAGTACTGTTGCTCCTGCTGGAATTACCCAATATATTCTGTTCCAGAAAAGAGAGAGAGAGAGAGAGAGAGAGAGAGTTTGCCCAATATTCAAGTGGGACCAAATCAGGTCTCGTGTATGTCTAAATGGAAGCTGCATTGTACGTGAACGATATGCTGAATTATTCATTTGCACCATTTTTGAGTTTTTAATCCAAACATCTGTTATTTAATGGAAGGCGTGTTTTGATTTCAACATGATGGAGTGTTGTATTGGATTTGCTTTTCCCATCCAATCTACACCTGTGGACTTCATCTGTTGGATAATGATGGAAATTTATTTTAACCCCTTTTTTTTGGCAATTCTTGTGAAGGCATATGGGCCCAACAGAATTTGTTTGTGGTTTTTACTGCGACTGGATTTTAAGCATATTTGACTAATTTACCCTTTGCCCAATTCAATCAAAACCCACCTTCAGCGGCCGATGCAACTTGGAATTGTTCAGCAAGGGACTCCAATTCAAGCAATCATGCCAAATCGCAGAATGCCATTCAACAAAGCAAAAGTCAATGACTGAACATGCCAGCTCCTCTATAAACAAAGGTGCCATAGACTAGGGCAATCATCGAGGCTGGGGGGGGGGGGGGGGGGGGGGGTGGAAGGTTTGATGAGAGAGAGTTAATAGCAGAATATTTGGTCAAGTAATCGAATATGTTAATGCGGTCAAAACAGGTCATTTCGTTTCCTATTCTTGTCACAGCCACAAGTCATCAGATTCAAACCCACCAGATTGGTGAGTTTTAATAAACCCAAGGTGTTATATGCACTAATCATCCCGAGTCTTGAACTAAATCACTAATGCTTAACGAGCACATTTTTACACACCAATTAAAGTTTTGAAGGATTGATTGGAGTGCTGTTCACAAACCTTACCACCTAAGCCCTCAATCCAAACATGACCCGAGAGACTATTCCCGGAAACATATTAAATAGAATTGTTATCTGAATCAGGCACTGAAATGAAAGGTAGAAACGTCCTGCCAATTTACGCCTGAGCTTGTTTCAACAGTGTAGGCCTCAATTGATGCCCACATACGAAAATTTTTAATTTTTTTTTTGTTGGCTGAAAACAGTTAGATTCATTTACTCGAGTCTCTGTTATCCAAACAGCACCACCTGGTATGCACAGGCCTTTGCTTCCCGATACACATAATATGCAAAGCTCTCGAGTAGGACACATGCATTCAAAGATTAGTTTGCTCACGACTAGCTTCACCACGTCAGCACTCCACATAACGTTCTTGTAGTGAACCCACATAACGTTCTCGTAGTGAGCCCACAAAACATTCCTGTAGTGAATTCTTAAGACTTAAAAACACACGAATCCCATTACACATACATAATGAATTCTGAACTCTCATTACAAAGACGTAATAGATTTACAACCACACAAATCGCATGAATAAATTCCTTCTCAGCCCAAGTTTAGGAATATAACAGGGAAATCAATGGTGGAATGCTTAACAAATGTGCACTGATCAAACCCAAACAAATAGAAGCATCTACAGAACGATGTCAATTTTGGAGATTCACACTGGCTAAAGATAAGTTAAGGGAGTTTGGCCACCGTGTTTTTATCTCCAATGAAGCATTAGAAAGCATGCAATTATGACTAAGAAGGCATATTATTGACATAGTAGAACAGAATTGATATCCTATGCATACACATCTCTGTGGAAAGCATAAATTCCCTCAGAATGGAGAAAAGAATAAAAAAAAAAGTAAAAAGTCTGTTATGATTAATTTTGCATTTCTTTTGGGTAGCATAGAGGAAAGGGCACATGTGGAAAACTTCAGATGATATTTCTCTTGTCATTGCAAAACCAGAAACATGTTCAGGCGACCCTAGACGCACCACCAATACGAACATACCTGTAAGCCTCCCACAGCCTTGAAGAAATCCGCCGTAAGTTGCCTCCATGCCCATCTATCGAAAGAGCCTTGGCACCGATCTTTTTGGCACCTTGCCTTCGAGTTTTAATCTTCTATATGCTTCTCTTACATGGCAGGGCCTTATTGGCCCAGTCTCCTTTCTCTCTGTCATGACCATTCTGGCTGCAAATTCCAGTGCCTTGGTATAATAAGTATAACATGAAAATTTTAGTAATTTGCACCAATGGTCCATAAGGTCTGCCACTATTCGAACTTTGGTCCTTAAAGTTTCAATTTCCACAATTGAGCCCTTAAAGTAGACACATTGAACTAATGTAGTCCCTGGTACTAAATGTCGTTAAAATCAGACGGCAGATGACAAGTACCTGGCACATGAAGAGATTGAAGGCCATTTATGTCATTGTTCAAAGTTCGTACAAACACATCTTTCTCATCCTTTCTTTTTTACAGAAGCACACAACACACTAAAATTCTATGTTCTCCCCCCCCCCCCCCCCCCCCCCACCCCTAGTTTTCCGCATTTACCTCTCTCTCTCTCTCTCTTTCTCTCTCTCTCAAACACTAGCACACACGATAAAACAATAATTCACTGTGCCGCCACCACTCTATTACACACCTATTAACTGCATAATTCATGTACAGTAGCAGACCGCCCTACCACCCCCTCTCTCACATACAAGCACACAATTTATCACAAACACACCACCGATTATAGGTAGACACACCAAACACAATCCAACCAACAACAGTCAACCTTAATGCATTCAACCCTCTGCAATTTAACCCATTCAATCAGCCACACATGAACTACCACGTGAGCCATCATCTGCACTTCAAGTCACCATAACCCATAATTCAACCCTACTGAAAATAAAATCACCACCTGGTTTAACAACAAAAACAAGAAATAAAACTGAAAATAGAGAGAAAAGAGTTTAGTCCAGATGGTGGAGTGGAACGTGTTCGACTGTGCCAATGAGATAGGGATAAGGATAGGGTTTGGTGTGGGAGGGTCGTGGTGGTGCAGGGTGGAGGAGACAGAGTAAGAGAGGAGTTGCTCGACTGGGGAGGGGCGAAAAGAGAAAAGGAGAAAATGGGGTGGGTAGGGTGGAGGAGGCATCATTGTGGAGAGGTGGAGCAAACAGGAAAAAAAAAAATATATATATATATATATATATATATATATATATATAGAGAGAGAGAGAGAGAGAGACAAAGACAGAGAGGAGATTAGAAAATAGAGACACAATTTAGTATGTACATACACAATAAAGAATAATACGTACTAGAATTATGTACATACGTGTTCCGTCTTTGATTTGATTCTAACTTTAGTTAGTTCTAGGAACCACATTAGTTTAATGTGTGAACTTTATGGGCTCTAGTGTAAAAATTGAAATGTTAAGGACCAAAATTCAATTATTAGCAAACCTAGGGACTATTTGTGCAATTTGCCTTGGGCACTTATGAACAGAAACTTTCTGGATTGATTGAGCAAAAAAAATAGATGTAACTTCGTGAGAGAACTCTAGAGAATGCAATTGGGGAAAAATGATTGCTGCAATCACATCTCCTCCATGAAAATTCGATATAAACAAAACATTATAATCCTTTCCCTTTTTATTTCAATTAATTTACAATAAATCTATCCCCCAATTTTAAAAACTTTTTAACTTATGCTTATACCTGTTTCAACAAGCTCACCAACAAACATTTTTGCAATTCCAGATACCACAATTGTCATGGGCACAGATATTTTTGCACTTCCAGTGAGGCTCGCTAGCAACTGCATTCATGTCACAAGAAGAAACTAGAATAATGTCAATATCTGTAAACGAATCTCTAAATTTGTATCACATGAGATAATTAAAATGGTTAAGAATAAAGGCATAGAAAGTATGCGATTTCTGTCATTTTTATCATCATTCTTTCAATTTATCTCTTTAGTCCCTCAAGTTTCTAATATGTTTTACTTTGGTCCAATAAAAAAGGACGGTTAAATCTGACTAATGAAAGTGGTCACATGCGTCCCACTTGACAACACTTAAGAAAATTATTTTGAAACTTGAACTAAGTGACAAAATTTGAAAAATTGAGGACCAAAATGACACAAATTGAAAACCTTAGACACTAAAATGACCCCTCAAGTGCGGTCACGTGACCACTCTCATTAGCCAATTAAACTGCGGTCTCGATTGAACCAAATTGCAACCGAAACCCTAAGGAACTGAAGTGGCAAAATTGGAAAAAATAAGGAACAAAATAACACAAAACACATACTTAAGGAGTGCCATTATTTTATTTTGTCGACACAAAAAACATTCAGCTCATGAAAGCCGCCTAAACACGTGGCATGGCGAGTGGCTGACATGAAGGCCCCTAATGATCTTGTGAGGCACACATACTTTGATTCAATGATGTATATGTATACAATAAGTGTTTATTAAAAAAAAATATGTAGATGGCAATACATGTAAAGTACTTGAGGGTACGTATTGAATATATCCCTCTCTTATCGAGTAACTATTAATTTTGTTTTTCATCATTTGCTTTGTAGGTTAAACCTCAGATACACATTATTTCCACTTCATGCTCATGATACCTAGTGAGGTGGTTTGCATTGATTTGAGCTAGTATTTGTGCTTGTTAAGAATATTAGGGTAATATGTGTAAATGTTAATAGTAAGAGGATGCATGTGTAATTCTTATTATTGTGAGTTAACTATAAATACAAGTGATGTATGAGAGCTAGGTTATGTTTTTAACCTCTCTCTGTTTCTCTCTAATATTGTGTTAATCTTCTACACTTAACATGGTATCAGAGCATTACGATCATAAATATATATTCTGAATAAATATATATTTAATTGTTGTTCTTGGTGGTGTTTGTCGATTGCTACTGTTGTGGTGGTGTTTGTCGAAGCATCGTGGTGGTGGTGGTACTGTTGTGGTACTGGTGTAGTGGTGTTTGTCGATTGCTGTTTGCCGATTGCTCGTGGTGGTGGTGGTACTGTTGAGGTACTGGTGTGGTGGTGTTTGTCGCTCGTTGCAGTGGTGGTACTGTTGTAGTGGTTTCGCTGTCGTTTGTCGTCGTTTGTCGTGGTGGTGAGGCGCAATCGCCGTCGTTTGTCATTCGTCGTGGTGGTCAGGCGCAGTCGAAGGCGAAGAAGAGGGTCCTCTGGAACCCTAATTAGAGAAGAAGACAAGGTCCAGACCCGACCCACTTCGGGTCAACCAAGTTCTGATCCAACCCACTTCGGGTCAACCCAGATCTGATCCAACCCACTTCGGGTCTAGCCCACGGTCCACTCTAGACCGGATCAATCCCGGTTGGGTCTCGGTTCAGCCTATTTTATGTGGTTCAGTCTGGTTCAGAAAATTTTGACTCAGGTTCATAAGTTCAGGAAGTCAAACCGGTCCAGTTTAGTGATCCAGCAAGTCGAACCGGTCCGGTTCAACGGTCCAGCAACCTTTTCCAACCCGGTTCAGTGGTCCAGAGGGCTCAGCCTGCCCGGTTCAGCGGTCCAGAGGGCTCAGCCTGCCCGGTTCAGCGGTCCAGTCCGGTTTTCTTGGCCGATTCATCAGTCCAGTCCGGTTTTCCTGGCCGATTCAACGGTCCAATCCGGTTTTCCAGCCCGGTTCAGTGGTCCAGTCAGGTATTCAGCCCGGTTCAGTGGTCCAGTCAGGTATTCAGCCACTATTTTTGGTCCAGTTCAAGCATCTAGCACATTGTTCAAGTTTTGTCCAGTGTTCAGACACCTATTCGCTGCACTGTTATGGAACTCAAGCAAGACACTGGGTCGGTTACTATTACACGAGAAGAATATGCTCAGCTCCTGTCCCATCTCTCTCTACTGCTACTTTTGCCCAGTCAAGTATTGATTCCACTTGTTTGTTGTCCTCCACTTGCAGTCCCTGGATCATAGACTCTGGTGCTTCTGACCACATGACTGGTGCGTCTGATGTTTTTTCTACTTATCAGTATGCTACTTCCACACGTAGTGTTACTCTTGTTAATGGTACTTGTTCTAAAGTTTCAGGTCTGGGGACTACTCACTTGAGTCTTGACATGTCTCTATCTTCTGTGTTATTTGTTCCTCAGTTTCCTTTTAGTTTACTTTCCATTAGTAAGATTACCCGGTCTCTCAATTGTTCTGTAAACTTTTATCCCTCTTATTGTGTCTTTCAGGATCTCAAGACGAAGAGGAAGATTGGTACGGGGCATGAAGCTGGTGGCCTATATTACTTTGACTTTGATTCACCTACTTGAGCTCTACAGACCTCGTTGTCTCCTTTTCAATGGCATTGTCGTCTTGGACATCCCTCTCTCCAGAATCTGAAGCGCCAAGTTCCCAATCTTAGTGGTGTGTCATCTTTGTCTTGTGAAGCTTGTCAACTTAGTAAGCATCACCGTGTATCATTTCAGTCTCGAGTCAATAATCGTGTGTCTAGTCCATTTGAGTTGGTACATTCTGATGTATGGGGTCCAATAAAGAATATTTCATCTAATAAATATTCTTATTTTGTGTCATTTGTGGATGACTATTCTCGTGTGACTTGGTTGTTTTTTATGAAAGCTCGGTCTGAATTATTCTCTATATTTGAGACCTTTCGTAAAGAAATAAAAACTCAGTATGGTTGTCGTATACGTATTTTACGTTCTGATAATGCTCGGGAATATGAATCTAATCTTTTTTCAGCTTATCTTAGTAAAACTGGCATTATTCATCAGACTTCCTGTGCTTACACATCTCCACAGAACGGTGTTGCTGAACGCAAAAACCGTCATTTGTTGGAAGTCACCCGTGCCCTGTTATTCCAGATGAATATTCTCCGATATTTTTGGAGTGATGTTGTTCTTACTGCTTGTCACCTTATTAACCGTATGTCATCCTCTGTGTTAAATAGGCAAAGTCCATTTTCTGTCTTTTTTCCTGGTAAGCCCTTATTTTCCCTTCCTCCTAAGATTTTTGGATGTGTCTGTTATGTTCACAATTTGGGCCCTGGGTTTGATAAACTTGACCCTCGAGCTACCAAATGTGTATTTCTTGGTTATTCCCGCACACAGAAGGGGTATCGTTGCTACAGTCCTTCTCTGCGACGATACTTTACTAGTGCTGATGTCACATTTGAGGAATCTGTTCTATATTTTCCAGCACCTTCTCAGCCTTTGGATCTGGATTTTGGGTCATCTCCTGTACCACCATGTACTTCAGATATTCCGCTGCCCACTGTGTTACCATCTACTTTACCTCTCCGTGTCTACTCTCGCCGTCCTTGCCCATCGACTGAGGTGCCCGTACCGTCTTCCTTGCCGCTTTCTGATCCTGGTCCATCAGGTAATTTAGACTCTTTACCTATTGCTCTTCGAAAAGGTACTCGTTCGTGTGTTACTAATCACCTCATTGCTCATTTTGTTTCATATGATGCCTTGTCTCCTATCTTCTCTTGTTTTACTTCCCAATTATCTACTATATCTATTCCTAAGCATTTACAGGATGCATTATCTGATCCGGGTTGGAGGAAAGCTATGGAGGAGCACATGAATGCCTTACATCATAATGGGACTTGGGATCTCGTTCCTTTACCTCCTGGTAAACGAACTGTTGGTTGTCGTTGGGTGTATACTGTTAAGTTTCATCCGGATGGTTCTGTGGAGCGTCTCAAAGCCCGGCTTGTTGCAAAGGGCTTTACTCAGACTTATGGTGTTGATTATGAGAAGACTTTCTCTCCTGTTGCTAAAATTTCCCCTGTTCGTATCTTGATTTCTTTGGCTGCTAATCTTGATTGGCCCTTGTTTCAGTTAGACGTCAAGAATGCCTTCTTACATGGTGACTTGGTTGAAGAGGTATACATGGAGAAGCCACCTGGGTTTACTGCTCAGGGGGAGTATAGTAAGAGTGTATGTCGGTTAAAGAAATCTTTGTATGGTTTGAAGCAGTCACCGAGGGCATGGTTTGGTAAGTTTTCAGATGCAGTTTTAGAGTTTGGTCTTATTCGATGTCAGACAGATCATTATGTATTTCATAGACAGACAGATGCTGGATATGTTCTATTGGTAGTCTATGTAGATGATATTGTGATTACTGGAAATGATTCTGAGGGGATTGCCAAGTTAAAAGTATTCTTGCAGGATCGATTTCATACTAAGGATTTGGGAAAACTCAGGTATTTCTTGGGTATTGAAGTGGCTCGATCTAAACAAGGTATTTGTTTATCCCAGAGGAAATATGTGTTTGACATGCTAGAGGAAGCAGGTTTGCTGGGTGGCAGGCCTATTGATGTTCCTATGGATCCGAATCAGAAACTATTGATGGATGATGGTGCACTGTTTGAGAATCCGGGTCGGTATCGCAGATTGGTTGGGAAGCTCAATTATCTCACTATTACTCGACCGGATATTTCCTATGCAGTCAGTATAGTAAGTCAATTCATGGGGTGTCCTAGAGTACCACATTGGGAGGCAGTTACTCGTATTCTGCGATATCTCAAACGTGCTCCTGGACTTGGACTGTTATATCGAGCTAATGGACATCTTAGAGTGGAAGGTTTCTCAGATGCTGATTGGGCTGGCTCTCCTTCTGATCGGAGATCAACCACTGGTTATTGTACTTTCTTAGGAGGTAACGTTGTCTCATGGAAAAGTAAGAAACAATCCGTGGTAGCAAGATCCAGTGCTGAGGCTGAGTATAGGGCAATGGCACATACGACGAGTGAGTTGACTTGGTTACTACACTTCCTCCAGGAAATTGGGTTTCCAGTTCAACTTCCTTTACAGTTGTTCTGTGACAACCAAGCAGCTATTCATATCGCTGCCAATCCGGTGTTCCACGAGAGAACCAAACATATTGAGGTTGATTGTCACTTTATTCGGGACAAGATAGTAGCTGGGGAGATTACAACTCCATTTGTGAAATCTGAAGATCAGCTTACAGATATGTTTACCAAAGCATTGAGTCGTACACGTCTTACAGGGATTTGTTCCAAGCTTGGATTATATAATATATTTAGTCCAGCTTGAAGGGGAGTGTTAAGAATATTAGGGTAGTATGTGTAAATTGTTAATAGTAAGAGGATGCATGTGTAATTCTTATTATTGTGAGTTAACTATAAATACAAGTGATGTATGAGAGCTAGGTTATGTTTTTAACCTCTCTCTGTTTCTCTCTAATATTGTGTTAATCTTCTACACTTAACAGTGCTCAATGGTCCGGTGGTTTAAATTCATGCTCATTACAAATTTAGAAGAGGATTATGTAGTTGGAAGCCCCTTACAGACTTCCGATGGAAATTAGCTTCGATTAAGAATGAGTGAGTTCACGCACCTTGGAAAGAGTGATGTTAGGCTCAAATTTTGAGAGTTGTTAACAATTTGCTTGAGCTGAATACTTAGGTGCTATGGCTTAAATTTTGAGAATGGTTAACAATTTGCTTGAGCTGAATACTTAGATGCTATGGCTTATGTTGAGTATGAGTCAAATGGCAATTAGATACCTAGTCAAAGTTGGTGCAACACCATTGTGTAATCCCAACACGAGCTACATATGTTATTTTAGTTTGGGAATCACCTAGCAAATCGGATCCCAAGTAGCATAGTAATATCTTGGAATATCATTGATGCATTTTTATCAACAAAATAAATATAACCACATATAATGAGATAGTCATGTCCTAATCGTCCATGTATCCTGTTAAGTTTAGAGAGTTAACACAATATTAGAGAAAGACAGAGAGTGGTCAAAAAACTTAATCTATCTCTCACAAACTACTTGTATTTATAATTAACTCATACCATACAAAAGACGTGTATATCCTCTAGTGGTATACTTATTACAACTAGTATTTACATAATACTCTTAGCACTCTCCCTCAAGCTGAAGTATATATATCATATAATTCAAATTTAGAACAAATAGTTGTAAGATGCATACGACTCAATGCTTTGGTAAACATATCTACAAGCTGATCCTCAAATCTCACAAATAGAATTGTAATATCTCCAGCTATTATCTTGTTTCGAATAAAATGACAATCAACCTCAATAGCAGCGATATGAATAACTGGTTGATTATCACAAAACAACTATAAAGGAGGTTGAATTAGAAAGCCAATTTCCTGGAGAAAGTGTAGCAGCCACGTCAACTCACTAGTTGTATGACATTGCTCTATACTCAGCCTCCGCACTGGATCTTGTTACCACCATTTCTTTCTGACTCTTCCATGAGACAACATTCCCTCCTAAGAAAATACAATAACCTGTGGTTGAATTCCGATTAGAAGGAAAGTCGGCTCAATCAACATCTGAAAAACCTTCTACTTTAAGATGTCCATTAGCTCGATATAACAACCCAACACCATGAGCACATTTAAGATATTGCAGAATACGAGTGACGGTCTCCCAATGTAGTACTCTAGGACATCCCACAAACTGACTTATTACACTAACTACATAGGAAACATTCAGTCAGGTAATAGTGAAATAATTGGGCTTCCCAACCAACCTGTGATATCGACCTGGATTCTCATATAGTGCATTATCATCTACCAACAATTTCTGATTCAAATCCATAGGAAAATCAATTGGTTTGCTCCCAACAAACCTGCTCCTGCTAGCATGTGAAGTACATATTTTCTCTGGGATAAACAAATACCCTATTTAGACCTAGCAACCTCAATACCCAAGAAATACCTGAGTTTTCCTAGGTCCTTAGTGTGAAATCGGTCTTGCAAGAAGGTTTTTAACTTAGCAATCCCTTCAAAATCATTTCCAGTAATTACAATATCATCTACATAAACTACCAATAGAATATATCCAGCATCTGTCTTTCTATGAAACACAGATTGGTATATCTGACATTAAAGAAGACCAAACTCTAAAACTGCATCTAAAAACTTGTCAAACCATGCCCTCGGTGACCGCTTCAAACCATACAGAGATTTCTTTAACCGACACACATTCTTATAGTATTCACCCTGAGCATTAAACCCATGTGATTGCTCCTCATAAACCTTTTCAACTAAATTACCATGTAAGAAGGCATTCTTGACATCTAACTGAAATAAGGGCTAACCAAGATTAGTAGCCAAAGAAATCAATGTGGGAGAAAGTCTCCTCATAATTAACATCATAGGTTTGAGTAAAGCCTTTAACAACAAGACAAGCTTTGAAATGCCCCACAGAACATCCGAATTAAATTTAACAGTACACACACTGACAACCAACAGGTCGTTAACCAGGAGGTAAAAGAACAAGATCTCAAGTGCCATTATAATATAAGGCATCCATCTCCACTTCCATAACTTTTCTCCAACCCAAATCAGACAACGCCTCATGTAAGTGTTTAGGAACAGAGATAGTAGACAGTTAAGAGGTAAAACAAGAGAAGGTAGGGGACAAGACATCAAATGAAACAAAATGAGCAATGGAATGCTTAGTAACACACGATCGAGTACTATTTCGAAGAGCAATAGGTGAAGAGTCAGAATTACCTAAGGGACTAGGATTCGAAGACAGCAAGGTAGACGGTACGGGGCACCTCAGTCAATAGTCGAGGACGTCAAGAGTATACACAAAGTGGAGAAGGAGATGGTACCACATTAGGCAATGGAATATCCGATGATAAGGGAAGAGGTGCTGGTATAAAGGACGACTCAAAGTCCAGATCCCGAGGCTGAGCAGGTACCAAAAAATTTGGAACAGATTCATCAAAAGTGACATCATCACTAGTGAAGTACCGATGAAGGAGAGGACTATAGGAACGATACCCCTTCGTGTAAAAGAGTAACCAAGAAAGGCACATTTGGTAGCACAAGGATTTAGTTTATCAAACTCAGGGCCCAAGTTATGAACATAGCAGACACACCTACAAACCTTGGGGATTAAAGATAATAAGGGCTTATCAGGGAAAATGATAGAATATAGACTTTGACTATTTAGTACAGAAGATGGCATACGATTAATGAGGTGACAAACAATTAGAACAACATCACTTCAAAAATAACGGGGAACATTCATATGGAATAACAGTGCACGAGTTACTTCTAATAGATGACGGTTCTTGCGCTCAGGGACACTATTCTGCTGAGAGGTGTAGGCACAAAAAATCTAACAAATAATGCCAGTTTTATGAAGATAAGTGAAAAAGGGATCAGATTCATATTCACCAGCATTATCAGAACGTAAAATATGAAAACGACAATCATACTGGGTCTTTATTTCTTTACGAAAAGACTCAAATATAGAAAATAAGTCAGAACGAGCTTTTATAAGAACCAGCCAGATCACATGAGAATAATCATCTACAAATGTCACAAAATAAGAGTATTTATTAGAAGAAATATTCTTTATTGGACCCCATATATCAAACTGTACTAATTCAAATGGACTAGACACACGATTATTGACTCTAGACTGAAAGGACACACAGTGATACTTACTAAGTTGACAAGCTTCACAAGACATAGACGACACATAACTAAGACTTGGAATTTGACACTTCAAATTTTGGAGAGATGAATGACCAAGACGACAATGCCACTGAAAAAGAGATGAAGAGATCTGGAGTGCCCGAGTAGGTGGATCATGGTCAAAGTAATAGAGACCACCGGCTTCATGTCCCGTACCAATCTTCCTCTTCATCTAGAAAGATCTTGAAACACACAATAAGAGGAATAAAAGGTTCTAGAACAATTAAGGGAACGAGTAATCTTGCTAATCAAAAGTAAACTAAAGGGAAACTAAGGGACAAATAAAACGGATGATAAGGACATATCAGGACTCAATTGAGTAGTCCCAAACTTGAAACTTTAGAAGATGTGCCATTAGCAAGAGTAACACTGTGTATGAAAGTAGCAGACTGAGAAGTAAAGAAGAGACCAGACGTACCAGTCATGTGGTCAGAAGCGCCGGAGTCTATGATCGAGGGGCTACGAGTGGAGGACAATAAACAAGTGAAAGCGGTACTTGACTGGGCAAAAAGAGTAATAGAGGAAGATAGAACAGCTTGCTGCTGCAATAGGAACTTAGCGTACTCCTCTCGTGTAAGAGTAACTGACCCAGAGTCCGATGGAGCTGACCGAGGTATAGAAGCAACAATCAAGGTGTCTTCTTGATAGGAAACTTGGTTAGCAACACTCGAAGGCTTTCCGTGTATATCCCAATAATAATCAACAATGTGACTTCCACAACCAAAATGAGTGCATGAACGAGAACCTAAGCACCCTTCACAACCTCCAGTACGGTTGTCAGTACGGCCTCCCCGACCTCCATGACCACCACGATTACCACCGTCACCTTGAAAACTATCACTATGGCCACGAGGGACAAGAAGAGTAGAGCGATCAGTAGGCATACCAGGATCCGTGCTGGAAGAGCCAATAGAGAAAGTAGCACGCTGTAAGCCAGAGAAAACCTCAAGTAGAGATGGAAGACTAAAACCACCCAAAATCTGAGAGCGAATAAACTCATATTCAGATTTCAAACCAACTAAAAAACGAACATTCAAATCCTCATGCTGCTTCTGCCAAACCGTTGCATTAGTAATAAATGGGTGGTAGAGCTTCAATTTATCACAAACTCCCCGAACATGAGAGTAATAGTCCTCAAGGCTCAAAGTACCCTGCTCCAAGCTAAAATGTTGTTTGCACACCTCATATGCACCAGTAAAATTTTGTGTGCCATAATACATGGTGGCCAAGTGATCCTAGATATCTTTGGTCGTGTTGAGGTAAAGCAAAGAAGAACTAAGGTAAAGCAAAGTTGAACTGAGGTAAAGCAGAGTAGAACTGATACTGGGCTCAATGTTATTCAATAGTAATAAAATAATCTAAGAATCTTCATGTTCCCACTTATCATACCCAGGAGTACCTTCCTTGGGTTTAGTGTCCACTAAATATTTCTTAAAGCCTTTGCCTCTAACAAATACTTGAACAGATTGTGACCATAAAACATAATTAGTCTCATTGAGTTTAACAGATGTCATGGGACCATTAAGTAGAACCATAGGAGAAAAAGTCACTGGCATGGGTGGAATAAGAACAGACTGATCATCATCATTTTTATTCGTGGGTTCCATAATAGTATAGCAATAATAGAACCAAAGGGAAAGAAGAAAGGACTGCGTTACAACGAAAATTGTTGGCTAAAAGAACACGAAAGAGCGCTGAACTGGACCAGAAAGATTACTGGTCCGCTAAACCGAGGAATGGATGCCTAAACCGATCCAGAAACAGTGGCTAGATGCTTGAACCGGATGTGAAACACCTACTGGATGTTCGAACTGTACCAGGGAAGGATGCTGGATGCCTGAACTGGACCAAAAAAAACGGTATGTACTACTAAACCGGTGCAGAACCAGCCTAGAAGGGCTGAGCGGAGGTGAACCAGTCCTAGTCGAGATGAACCGAGACTGAACTGGGATGAACCAATCGAGCTGGCTAAACAGAAACTAATTGGCTGGACTAGACCAATCTGTGGATTGGGCCTGGACTGAACTGGGTTGGCTCAATAGGGCTAGACTGGATTGGGCGCAATTGAGTTGGACCAAAATGTTGATTGGGATGGTCTTGAGCTAAGCTGGGCCTGTTGTTGGTTGGGCACAACAAAAATTAGGCCTGGACTATGTTGGGCTTAAGAGCAACCCAAACCCGCCTAATCCGAACTGACCCAAGCTCTTGTCTTCTCCACTGCCAGGGTTTCAACGAAAGCCTAGGTACAACAGTGCCGCCTCACACCAGAAAACGCAATACCACTACCACAACGACACACCACCACAGCGGATCTCCGACGACCAACACAACCACCACCATGATCTGGCACCACCACCACAATGATCGCCGACAACACAACACCACCACCACGACTGCCGACGACACAACACTACAACCACAACAGATCACGATTGATCTCCACAACATACCCACACTGTTGTAGACATTAAACCATCAACTAGGGATGGCAATGAACCGGGAAAAAACGGGTATTCGTCCAAACCCGCCCCGTTTAGACCGGGGATGGACTATACGTATTGGACGGTGGACATATACGGGGATACCCGTATAAACCCGTGCGGGGATGGAGGCGGGGATGGACTTACCCTTACCCCCGCCCCGTACCCGCCCCGCCCCGCCCCGTACCCGTTTAAAATATATATATATAAATACTCCAGTCCAGTTAAAAGCCCTAATTTCCTCATCTATTCTTCTATTAGCCTTCAGCCGCCGCCTCCATCTCTCTCTCTCTCTCTCTCACACACACACACACACACACACACAGTGAAACACCAAAACAGATACCCACACCCATCGGGCCATCGCTGCACTCAGCTGATCGCCTCCTCACATGCTACAGTTGATCGCCTCTATCTTTCTCTCTGTGAGTCACAGCCGATCGCCTCCATCTTTCTCTCTGTGTCCCACTACACGCTGATAGCTGCCTTGCTCGCAGATCTTGGATTGGGCCTCATTTTGCACCAAGCTTTGGACGGTGACGGTGAGTACTGCTACAAAATCCTTGGAAGTGACTATTCTTCTCTTTGTATGTTCCTGCTACGACCCATTGTCTTCCCCTGCTATCCCCACGCGAATTAAAATCTCACAATCAAGGCATTGTAATTAGTAAACCAATAAATGTTTTAGCACAGGACTCTTTTTACTTGTTATTTTGAATTAGTGTGGTTTAACTATTTGAATGATGTAATATAAAAATTTCTTTGGCATCAGCATGGTATGATAGGTTTGCTTTCATGCTTTATCCACAACCTCAAAAAATCTGTCGCAAATGTGTGAGCATTTTTAATTGTCTCTAGGATGGGACAAATTCTTTTTCTATTCAATAATTTTTTTTGGAAGTAGGGGCTATAGCCAGAGATTCCACTGATTCTTTGAGTGTCATCTCCCCATAAAATGTTGTTGTTGTACTGTCTTTTGATGTTCATTGTATCATAAGTATTACAAATGCCATGGATTTCCTATGTATTTTAGATTGAGTGCGTATCTTGCATCTCTCCCCTCTTTTTATTTACTGATTTTTTTGTAGCAATGTGTTCCTATGCTCTGTTGGCATTAGACTTGCGATGTGTTGTTAATGTATTATATTTGTTGTCTTCTAAACTAATGCAGTGAAGTCTTTCCCCAAGGATGATTTTTTGTTCACCTTGATTTATCTTTGCAGAAAGTCATGTTATAAAGTACTTTGACAACGGAACAAACCAGCAGAGAATAAGAGGTATTTTCAGAGGTCTGGTTGGAGATATTGCGAAGAGAGAAAGACAGTGGATAGCTCGTGTTTTCGCTCCATTTGAGGTGACCTTCTTCTTTATCTTTCACTCTCTCTCTCTCTCTCTCTCTCTCTGTTTTGTTTTGATCCGTCTGTTCAGTGGTTTGTTTATATATATTATGTATCCTGCTCTGTGGTTGATCGCCAAGACCCTCTCAGCATTTCAATTTACATACTTCAAATTCAGACAAGTAACGAAGACCCATTTGGTTTTTAGCTTAAAAACCCTGATTTGGGATGCTCATGCTACATATAACAACTCGAACATTTTATGGGATAAATTTGAATTGAGGTCACCTCTAATTCCATGGTATCTTTTTTTGTATCTGGAACGAAGACCCATTCTGTTTTGTTATGTCTTGATTTTTCTGTCTCATGGTTTCATTTTCCTTTTCCAGAGCAACAAACTGCCTTTTATTTTTTGGCTTCCTTGGACTTGGACTTGGGCTTGGGCGGGTATGGGGGAAGCGGGGACGGGGACGGGGATTAGAAATTTACCCGTGGACGGGGATGGGGATGAAAACTATACCCGCTAACGGGGATGGACGGAGTTTTTTTAAGCGGGTACGGGGATGGAGACTACACCCCCCGCCCCCGCTTCGGTCCACTGACATCCCTACCATCAACCATGACCCTAAGACCATGATCGTGGGAATTACGATCGAGCCAACAATTTCAAATAGAAACAAGAAGAAAAGGAAAAGAAAAGGAAGAAGAAGATATAGTTCTTAGATCAAATCCTTGAAAAAAAATCATACCAAATTTAGGATTCGATATGCTCTGATACCATGTTAAATTTAGAGAGTTAACACAATATTAGAGAAAGACAGAGAATGGTCAAAAAACTTAACCTATCTCTCACAAACCACTAGTATTTATCATAGTTGTTAGTATCGTACGATATGCGATACGTATCGTACGATACGTCACGATACAGGGCTAAAACGATACGGATCGTAGTTCTGTATCGTTTTTGCGTTGTATCGTCCGATACACGATACGTTTTTACGATACGATACGTATCGGTACGATACGAACGATACGTGCAAAGGCAGTTTTTTTTTTTTTTTTTTTTTTCAATTTTTTTTTTTGGAACGACGTCGTTTTGGGCTAGGCATACTGATTTTTTTATCCCTATAATCTTTGAAACGACGTCGTTTTAGTGGCTAGGGTTTACAAAAAAAATAAAATCCCTTTTTTCCTTCTTCGTTCAACGAACGTCTTCGACTCCGGGGTGTTCTTCAGCCGACGACGACGCCTTCTTTCATCGAAGTTGCCTTCGTTGTTCGCTGCATTATAATTATGGTTGTGAACTTTGCATTATAATATTAGTGGACTATGTTGATGACTTGAATAGTTGGCGGAGTATTAATAAAATGCTATGTTTTTATGAGTGAATGATTTTTTTTCAAAGGTATATATATTTTTTTATTATTTATTTAAAATTGCACCGTATCTTACGATACACGATACGATACACGATACGATACACTATTTTTTAAAAACGATACGCCTTCCGATACACGATTTGATAACTATGGTATTTATAATTAACTCGTACCATACAAATGACATGTATACCCTCTAGTGGTATACTTACTACAACTAGTATTTACATAATACACTTAACATGCCAATCCTCCTTCGTATGATATTTACCTTGTCTATTTGTATCTTGTACTCCATCAGTGCTTTCTAGGCAAGACATGCAAAGTATCAACCTACATAATAACTAATTCTTTATTCATAATCATAATTTTATTTTTTTAGCATAGGTAATAAAAATGTCGGTCAGGGAGAGCATTGCCAAAGGACAACAAATGGCGAGAGTAACACCATTTGAACTCGCAAAAATAAAAAACATGTAAAACTAATACTCTTATCCAACAATACTACACTTACCAAATCTTTCACCAAATTTTGCCTATCAAATCAATGTGGATAGTTCGATCAGTATATTCCATTAACTTTTCCCAATGAACTGCACTAATCCAATCATCCATATTTATTTGGCAAGCAAAACTTCTTAAAAAATTTGGTACACACATCATTACACTTATCAATCAGAATGGGGAAAAATTCAACTTCTTGGGAGAGACATAAAACTAAGTTCAACTATGCACTAATCCAACTTTATTGGATTCTTCTATAAAGAAAATGTGTACATGTCGTTGGTTTTGTGTGTGGGGTGTGTATGTGTGTGTGCTTGTGTGGGGTGTGTATGTGTGTGCGCACGCGCGCGTGTGTGAGAGAGAGAGAGGGGAAAGGGGAATACCCTTTTCATGTTAGCTTTTTGAAATCCAGATCTACGAAATGATTCATATCTACTCATTTGTTCCTCCGTAAATTGTGATAAAATAGCCCTGAAAAAGAAAAAAATATTGACAGTATAGAATGACAAATTTGGTCATGCATGCTCGTTATATGAATAGTAACGAAAAAGGAAAATACAACAAAGGCCTTAGCAATGTCCTACAGAGATAAAAGCACCGGTCAAACCACAATCATGATTGAAAACTCAATCTAATTATTGTTTTGTAGCATTTGCAGATTGAAACAGGTTATTTGCATTTAATATCAAAATTCAAAGGATCTAAAGATGTGAAAACTCAATGTCTATATCAATGCATAGACACTCCAATTAGTACAACAATCTATTTTTATCTAGAATCAAAAACTATGAAGCACTGGTACTCTATTTAGGTCAAAGTATCGGTGTGTCCATAATATATCGTATCATTGTGCCCATAATGTATCGTACCTATATCCCGTACCCATATCCACACTTCCTAGATCAACAATGAGTCAATGCCATGTATGTATGAGTCAATGCCATGTATGTATGAGTCAATGCCATGTATGCATGAGATACTTCTCAAAAGGTATCATTTGCCTACTAGACATGATTAAATGTCATGGTTTCTGTAACACCCTCATCCATTTTCGTAATATTTCAAGAGCGCTAATAACCTTCACAATCACTAAATTATACAGTCTCCAAATAATGAATAAACTCTGATACTAATTTCATATATATTAATTACATGTACATGCAGACTATTACAACTTACACGTCTCAGATATAATACTCTTTCAACTTAACACTTAGAACATAACACATTTTCAAATCTTCACTAAAGAAAACAAAGAAAACATCGATAGTTCAAACATACGCGGACTTCCTCGCCACCAGCTAATCTGAAAAAGTGAAAATAATGTAGGGTGTGCAACAACTCAGTAGAGTAACTCAATTTCCAAGCAAACAAGTTTGAAATTAACATAATTTGACATGATTGGGCAATATCAAAACAATCCATTGCATACATAAGTAATAGAGGAGAAAACTTTGAACGAAATCATCTAAGTTGAAAACAATAATACGATCATAACATCAATACAGTGCCACACCGGTAAGCAAATAATCCTAATAGATCACTCAAGGTCAATACGATTCATACGAACATACGATCCAATAATTTAGGGGACTTTCGCCCCAAGGAAGATACGCTCCCAAGTCAATACGATCTAATTCAGTACCCAAGTCCGAAGACCAACAGGGCCACCCAGGCATTTACGAACTCAATGAGAAACCCTCTACGACCTCAATCTGGAACGTAAACCCTCTGCCACTCAAACCTGTGTGCACTTACATTTCATTTAAAAGGATCCCGAAGTTTCTTTCAATATGAACAATACGAGTAATACGATCATTTCCAAAAATACTAGTGCAAACTACACTCAGAAATTCTGATCCGAATCCGGATTCACGTCAATATTCAAAATACCTAATCATATATTTCAAAACATGCTCAAGAATCATAAATAACATATGAAATAATTTAGAAACAAGTTTGGAAAGCATCGCCTGTTCTGTAATTGAGAAACCCTACCAAACAAAAACTTGGGTACCACGTATGCCAAGCTCGCCAAATGAGAATTCAAACATGCACCAAATAACAATTAAAATCCTTCCGTCCCTTTCTCTTATTTTATATTTTTCTATTTTCCTATCTTCATTCTATCTCTCAGTTTTAATGTCACATGTAGGGTACTTTTCCAACTTAGCGTAGGCGTATAGCATCTTTAAACATTCTGCAGGTAACCTTCATGGGTTAAAAAAACTCTAACTCAAGTTATATAAATCCAATTCTAACAAAAAATGTGGGAGATGAACATAGACTCATAAGGATTTACTTTCACCAAAAATCACTATTTTTGAATACTAAATACTTGTTCAAAGTAACTCCTAAAACTAGGTATAACTTGCAGAATTTTCAGGTTCCAGCAGGTCATAATCATCCCTAGAAATTCATCATAATTCATTTTAAACTTATTTTTACCTGGAACCAAAAGGAAAAGAATACTTAAATAACTTAATTTAAGCTCTCAAAATTTCAGAATTAAGAATTAACTGTAGCATAAAAGTATTAACTCTAAATCACCTTCCTTCAAAACCTTCAAAACATTTTTCAGCAGGTCAGGGTTAAATTTAGAAATTCACCAAAAATCGAGTTTTCGTCCTTTTGGCGTGAGACCAAAGCCAAAATAACCCTTTATGAATCTATTTCAAACCCTCAAAGTTTAATATTCATAAACGAACTCTAACTCATATAACCAATTACGAAACTACCTGCTGTCCAGATTTTCCAAAACAATTTCTATAGACCGGGGCTAACTTTCAGAAATCACCAAAAATAGTATTTATTTCCATTTTACTTGAAACAAAAACTAAACGAATCCTTTTTCAGTCTATATTATAGCCTCAAAATTCCAGAATTATTAAATAATCATAGCTTATGAAATGAATAAGAAACTCACCTACTGTCCAGAATTGACAGGATCATTTCTTCTTCTTCTTTCTTTTCTTCTCCACTCTTCTCTTCCTCTTGGTTCAGCTCCTTCTCTTCTTATCCATGTGTCTCTCTTTCTCCCACACCTAAGAACAACACACATGAAGACCTTATCTCCTTTCCACCAAAACCACCCTTCTTTTCCCACCACTTCTTCTTTCTTTTCTACTCACAAACCCACACAACACACCATGCCCTGCTTGTCCCTATTCTGTTTTCTAATTTGTTTTATATTTCCCTTGATGGCTGACTCATTCCCAGCCCTCTTAGGTTAGTTACACGTTGCTAGAGTAAAATCATAATATGTTATAAAATAGAGCACTTATGGAAGACTACCAGATTATTCCTCATCTCTCTCTCTCTCTCTCTCTCTCTCTCTCTCTCTCTCTCATTATCGTTTTTCTATTAAAACCCTTTCCTATTTATAGCCAATAGGACAAGTAGGAGGTGTCTCTTTCAAATGATGACCTTTTCTCTTAGCTTGACATTTGTCAAGCATGCATACAATCTTCCATGAATTAGGACAAGTGTCCATCCACTTGTCAAGCACGCAATCAACTTTGCTTTGTCGTGCTTGTTACTTGCCACATGTCATCTCTAGGTCCTTCCCTTTCTTTGTCGTGCTTACCACGTGTCACTTCCATATTCACACATATCACATACCATATTTGACACACGTTCTATGATACACGAAAGCTTACACTTATTACACCTTCTCGATTACTACGGGTTTTTAGCATCACTTATTTTTCTCCTAATATGAAACATATTCACTATTACAGTCGTCGGGATCGTCTTTACATAAGGAATCCATTTATGCATTTGAAATATCCAAAAATAAATTTTATTGATCACATAAAACTGTAATACTCCTTAAAATTTAATCTCTAACTATAATTCTAATTTTCTAAAAATTTAGGATATTACAGTTTCGGTCATCGACTCAAAAGGCACTAATACTGTATATTTTAATTAATTCACATTATACTGTATTTTCACATTGTACTGTATTTTCAGGCACGAGCACACACACACACACACACACACACACACACATATATATATATATATTTGTTCTTGCTTTCTCTTACAAAACTTGTGGATTGGGCGCATATTAGCCATGCGCCAGCTCTATATTTTAATTAATTTTTTTCAATTATTAATGAGTGATTCATAAAAAGTGAATTTTATTCAACATAGAAATTTTATTGCTAAATACTATGCTTTATATCGTAAATATTATTCTTATTTAAAAACAAGATAAATTTTTTTGGTAAATTATTGTTTGTAACAATAATTAAATTATTGAAACCCAATTCTCGATTTGCCCATTAAAAAGTCATTCCAAGTCAAATAAATAAGCCAAATTTAAATTTCTTTTTTAGCCAGTAAATTTGATAGTCAATTTCATATACTAACTAAGCTAAATAAGTCATTCGAGATGGAAGAAAACAAGAAACAACCAATGCTGTTAATTTTCAATTGTCTTCAGTTATACTTAATACTCTAGATGCAATAAGTTTAATAAATGATAGACCAACTAATGTTCGTATGGACTTGAATTAAAAACTTTTGGTGGATGATAATGCACTACTTGAAAATTCAGGATAGTCTCGCAGGTTGTTTGGAAAGTTAAATTATCTCATTATAATTTGTCCAAATATATGTGGTAAGTGTTGTCAGTGAGTTTAAGAGCATACCTAGAGTACCACATTAGGATGTTTCTATTCGCATCCTCCGGTACCTTAATCAAGTTCTTAGGCTTAGAATTGTTGCATCAATCTAGTGGATATCTTGTTTCACGACTATTGATTGGCCTAGGTATTCCTCAGAACAAAGATCAACTATTGGATATCCTACTTACATTTTTTAAGGGGAGAGATAGAGGAGGGAGGACTTAATTTGTTTTCATCAAAGAGCACGAAGATGAGAGGTGAGAGATACAATCATGGAGATCAACAAGGGATTGGAGAAGCTTAAATTGAAGAATTTGAATTTATTATTTATTTTAGTATTATTATATAATATTATATGAGTCACGCAATATTTGTTTGGTTATGATTGTCTTAGTAATTAAGTAGTAAGAGTTTGATTAGGAAATTATTATTGAGTTTTAATAGGAGAGTAATTTGAGAATCTGATTATAAAATTTTTAGAATTTTAGTAGGAGAACAATTTTTGTTTTAGTAGGAGATTTGGCATATAAATATTAATGTATCCCTACTATTTTCATTAGAGATTATGAATATGAATTGATTATTCTCCGCACAGAATTGTGTTTCTTGACCTAATCGTTGTAAGGATTTGGTGACCTCCCCCCCCCCCCCCCCCCCTTTTCTCTTTCTTTCCCTTCCCATCCTATCCACCTCCTACATCATATAGTTAACTATTTTTTCCTCTTCTCACCTAGTCGCTCCATAATCTTCTCTACAAACCCTGAACTAAGCACTCACCAATAAGGACTCGTCTTTTCTTACTAGCTACCCCGAAAAAATCACACAGCAACAAATTTATCATAGCCCTCTCCATTAATGATTATTTATTTCATGTAGGAAGAGCACTTTGTATGCTCCAAAGTTTTAATTACTCTATTCTGCAGAGATTTGGGGGACTATGTGAAAGGTATCACAAAACAATTCATACTCGCAGTGATGCGATATTTCATCATAAAGGATATTGATAAAACTTCATTCAGCAAATGCCACAATCTGTAAAGTTGTAACACCCTAATATTATTGAAATCAATTCATCACATATAAACAGCAACAAGAACCACGATGCTGGTGGTGAGTGACGACGATAAAACTGGGGAGAGCTTTGGAGAGGAGAAAATATTAGATAGACCAAGAACTTACTGCATTTTGGCCGTTTTATCAGGATCACCACTAGATGGGAACTTTTCAAGCTCAACATCCATGTTCTCTTCTTCCTCCTCTTCATCGTCCTCTTTGGTCTTGTTGGCTGGGGCAGCTGTCCCGACAGCGATTGAAGCAATTGTGGATGTTAAATGATTTGCAGAACGACTACTATTGTTGACATCATCATCTCCTTGAACATTAACAGGTAGTTGCACAGCCTGATTTTCAGTCTCCAATTCATCAGGGGAATCAGGCGGTGATTCATCTTGCTCCTCAAATGCGACTTCGAAAGGATCCTTGGATTGCTTCATTGTTTTCTCTGTTTTCTAAACAAGATTGCCAATAATCAAACCAAGTCTGTCCAAATTGCACCCAGCATGAGACATAGAGATGTAAGAATCCAAATCAGGAAAAAAAATCTTCAATATTCTTCTTTTTAGTATGGCTAAGAGTTTGTACATCACACAAGAATGCGAAACCAAGATCTCAAAACACCCCTTCGCTTCCCCCTCAAACTCCCCATCCCACCCCAAACAAAGTGATTATGTAGCTTAAGTTAGGTCTCTCAAATTGTGTAGCTAAAGACATCCAAACTTAGGTCATTTTGATAAGACTCCTTTACCTAACTAAAGTCAGGCGCGCTAATGTTAGTCTGCTTGAGAAACTCCAGGGCCTAAGAAAACTTACACAGTAAAAAACTGAAGGTTACAAATTTGTTTTTTGCTTGACAATTAGATTGCTAGAATTTTTGTGCAAAATGAAACACATAAATGCATCAAACATCATTTTCTCACATAGCAAAACCCATTTATGGATGCTAGTTGAAACTTACTCAAAATTTTACAAAGAGAGTAGTCACATTTAGAGTACTTGGTCTGCATTGGTCATGGTTCAAGGTCGTAGTATCGGTCATCGATTCGGAGGGCACTGAGACACATCAGTCGCTTTGTCGCGGCACGGTATCAGCCAATGCACTCAAAACATAAATAAAAGGCCCAAAAAAAATCTGAAAAAAATCATGAACAATTCTAAAAAAACGTAAATATCATCATTCATGAATCAAATCCCTATTTAACATGTTAAACATAGTGAAAATGAATTATAAGGGCACTATCAGAAATATTTATCATCATCTATGTTGAATGTAAGTATTTAAGGACACACCAAGCTTTAAACATATGTTACTAGAATTCTTTTAAACATAATAGTACCTAATTTTAAACAAATTTTAAAATAAAACAAGAACAAAAAATATGTATTCATCAATTACAAATTTGATAAATACTAGAAGATCACAATAGTACTACTGTACATGAACATTTTGTCAATGTATATATGGTTTAATTTAGCTTTTAATCCTAGAAATTTATGCAAGAATACAAAAAACATTTTTTCCATTTAATGTATATGCAATCATAACATGTGTGATTACAATCATCTTTGCAATTTCATAATAAACATACGTAAGTCACAAGGCTCTATGCTCCCCATTTCACTGAGCTTTTATTGTGCATAGTGTGGACCTAAGAAGCACGGATACGGACACGGGTGTCGTATCCGATACGATACGGATACGGCGATGCAGCAAAATCCCAAAATATAGGACACGGGTATGGCAAAGATACGGCTAATTAAAATAATTATATATATTTTTATATATATAACAACAACATTAATAATAACAAACAACCAGCAGGCAGCAGCACACTAGCAAGCAATTTTCGGTATTCAAAACCAGCAGGCAACAGCAAACTAGCACAGAAGACAGCAGCACAGATGACCAAAAAAGAAAACCAGCAGCACAGAAGGCAGCAACACAGCAGACCCAAAAAAAAAAAAAAACCCGAAGGCAGCAACATAGCACAGGAGGCGGCAGCACAGATGACCCAAAAAAAACACCAGCAGCACAGAAGACAGCAACACAGCAGACCAAAAAAAAATCCGAAGGCAGCAACATAGCACAGAAGGCAGCAGCAGCACAGATGACCAAAAAAAAAAACTAGCACAATAACAACAACAAAAAACCCCCAAAATTTGAAAACCCTAAAACCCTCACCCAATCAAATTAACCTAATCAAATTTTTTGAAAGTCCACACAGACCGGAAGAAGTAACAAAAAAAGATCTAAAAATCGTAACAAAAAAGAAGGGTAGCAGTAGCAAATCTGAAAAAAAAAAAATTTGAAGCAACAAGAGGAACCTGTAGGAGACTGGGCAGCAAATCGCAGGTCCAGGTCGCAGTCGCAGGTTAGTCTTCCTCTTCCCTCCCCTTCTTCTTCTCCTCCTCTGCGCCTCTCGTTCTCCTCTTCTCTTCTCTCTCTGTCTCTCTCTCGATCTGTCGAGCACACTGAAATGTCCAGCCTTCGACTTTGCCTTTTGCCTTTTGCCTTTTTTTTTTTTTGGGAGAATTACACTCAGACTCCCTGAAGTTTGTCACTTAATCACTCAGACCCCCTGACATTTGAAATATTACACACAGACCCCTTAAAGTTTGTACGCGAGTAACACTTAGACCCCTTCTGTAAATATATTAATTAATAAATTACACTTAAACCCCCTTAAAGTTTATAGGTATATAAAACTTAGATTCCTTAAGTTTAAAATATTATACTTATACCAAAAATACTCTAATCAAAGATAGAATATCAAATATTTTAAATTTTACAACCAAAATTCATATTTTATTGTATCATTTATTGAAATAAAATTAAAAATAAAAATTTATTTTTTTCTTAAAAAATCGTAATTAGTACACAATTATACAATCTATTGGAATAAAGCTAAAAAATCAAACAAAGAGTCTAAGTCATTCATAATAGAACATAAATTTTACATTTAAAATTCATATTCTATTATGTCATTTATTGAAATAAAATCAAAAATAAAAATCTAATTTTTTTAAAAAAAATCATAGTTAGTATATAATTATATTATCTATTAGAATAAAACTAAAAAATTAAATAAAGGATCAAACTGTAGTGGACACAATATCTTTTAGCTTTAATTGGGGTAGTTTGGTATTTTAATTTGGTCGTTTAAACGATCAAATTAAATTTCAATAGACAATATAATTGTATACTAATCACGATTTTTTTAGAAAAAATTGAATTTTTAGTTTTGATTTTATTTTAACAAAAGATTCAATAGACACATGAATTTTAATTGTAAACTTTAAAATATTTGATATCTTATCTTTGATTAAAATATTTTTGGTCTAAATATAATATTTTAAACTTAAGGGGTCTAAGTAATATATATTTACAAACTTTAGGGGGTCTGAATGTAATTTATGAATAGATATATTTACAGTAAGGGTCTAAATATTACGAGCGTACAAACTTTAGGGGATCTGTGTGTAATATTTCAAATGTCAAGGAGTCTGAGTAATTAAGTGACAAACCTTAGGGGGTCTGGGTGTAATTCTTCCTTTTTTTTTTTTAAGTCAAAAGCTTTGCCTTTTTTTTCGTTTCAGCCCTCTAAACTTTTAAAATAACAAAAGTACTCTGTTGCATCCTGTCGTGTCCATCTCGTGTCCCTCCCGTGGCCGTGGACATATACGTTCATAACCAGTCACAGAATTTAGCATATTACGTGAAATTTTCAAGGGAATATTAGGAGAGAAAAAAAGATCTTCTAAACCGAATGATTTTTCTAAATGACATATTTCTCTTTGCCTCATAAAAAAAATGTGACATTTTGATGATATTGTATGCCTCGTCATATTCCAAGATTACAGATAGTTTACTCTAAAGTGGCCACCCAAAAAGAACATAGATCCCAAGTGCAACAAGACCCAAGAAACACATTCCACTAATAGGGACAGTTTAGCATAGCAATGAATCACATAGTTATCAAAAACATTCGATATAGACACAAAACGATTCATATTTTATATAAGAATCGTTCTTAGAGTTGAATCGCACCTGAATCGTACGATTCAATTTGTATCGCACAATTCACTCACTTTTTTAAAAAACTCAGATTTTTTGCAAAACAATGTTATTTTGTCCGTTAAACAGTAAAACGAAGTCGTTTTATTTGCAAAGGAACCCACGGTTTTATAAAAATTTTGCCTCTTTGCTCGTTCTCTCACTATCTCCCACGTCGTCTAAAGCTCACATCGCGTTGTCTAAAGGTTAAAGGTGTGCCTCCTGCACCTCTTTTTCTTCTTCTTCTTAACAGTAAGCAAGTCCTAGCATACCTTTTTTCTTCTATTTTTTACATTGGATTTTTCTATCTCCCAAAACCATATTTTAAAATAATGGTTGTAACCTAATTTATACTGGGTACCACTGTTTTGGTTCTTGAATAACCATGGTTCTTTCATGAATTTTTTTTTCAAGTTGTTGAATTTGAAAATGATTAAGTAAAAGATGAAAATGAAATAAAAGACGAGATTTTTTCCATTTAGACAATGTGATTGTGTCAATTGATTATTTTTAAAAAAATATTCAATATCTTGCCTATTTTAAATATGTAGGTATTTTTTTTTTTGTTCTATTTTTGTGTTAAATCTACACGATTTGATACAATTCACGATTCTCAAATTTAGAATTTCAATTAACAATACGAATCACGATTTGAAAACTATAGTGAACCATATTCTTGGAAAAAATTTAGTTGAAAGCAATTTATTTGCATGATGTACGTAATATTCCATTGCAATAAGTGGGTGTATATGTGGTACAACGTTTTTTTCCATATGAAACAAATTTATGTGGCAAGATGTAAACAACTTATCAATGATAAAAATACAATCTGGGGGAGACTTAAAATTATTGTAAGCCCTTTGATGCTTTTAATATGTCTTCCTTTTACACTACAAGATCTTGCTCTTAGCCCTTTGAGATTCATTACGCAGTGAGTGTTTCCCGAACCAAGCCACGTGTTTCTTGACTGCTGCATCTATAATGAGATTGATCCTTCCTTTATCCTTCAAATGCTAAAAATTGACACCAATCAATTTCTCAACAAATGATCTCTTTCTACCAAATGATTGTGTAAGGGAACATAAAACGTGTCCTAGCAAACAAAGATAAGCATCCTCCCTATCCTTCACTCTCTTTCTTTCTTTGCGTATGCTATGTGTGCGTGCGTGTTGATCTCAACTTCAATCATTGAAAGTTAATGATGAACACCATCCCACAATCAAATTGAAAATCCTACACAAAAAACCTCAACTTTTGAAACTTACAATTCTATGGAATTGCACAGAAAAGTCAAAAAATTAAAAACTCTAGGTTATTCAAATACAAATAAATTAAATCTCAAACCTTAATTAAACACATCACCCAACACTCGATCAATGCAAACCCTGATGGTGTAAATTATACTTAGATCTGGGGTAAAGATGGTGATTTGCTGGAGTGATGTGGAGCGGTGGGGTCATGGATGGCTATAGGGTGGTGACGATACTATCATTGGTCACTAGTGGCATCATTGGTGGTGTGGGTCACTGGTTAAGGAAGGGGTTTTGGGGTGAAAAAGGGTGTATGTGTGCATGTGTGTGTGTGAGAGAGAGAGGGGGAGAGAGATGGAGAGAGAGCTAGAGGCAAGAAGAGAGAGGGTGTGGTGTGTGTATGTGTGTTGTGTTATGTACTCTATGTGGGTCGGTGTTTGTGTGTGTGCGCAATCTGTGTGTCTGTGATCTGTGTGTCTGTGTGTGTGCGATCTCTGTGTGTGTGGGTGTGTTGTGTTGCAGACAAGGGGAAACGGTGTTGTGTTGTAGAGAAGAGAAAAAGGAGATAAGAAAGAAGAGGTTTGTGATGGCGAGGTGGAAGAGATGTTTTGGGGGATGAAGGTACGTAGCTGGAGTGGTGTGGGGACCGTGGGATGGTGGGGAGGGAGAGGAGCAAAGAAAGGGAGAAAGAGAGAGTTACCTGAGAGAGTGGCGGTGAGAGAGACTGGCGATGGCAGCGGTGGTGGTGGCAGTGGATCTGGTGCTGGTGACGTTGGTTGATGGCCAGCTTGAGGGAAGAAAGAGAGGGGGGTCGTGAATGAGTAGAGAGATGAAGATGTGAGATGAGTCCCCGGGGCCGGACAAGAAAAATATCATTAGATTCTGTTTGTTGTGGTAGTTTTGTTATGACGTGTTATCACCATTGTAACAAATTAGTCGTTCACTATGAAAATAAACTTTATACTTGAGCTATACAATGCTTTTCTTCAATCAGTTTACACAGAATTTGAGCTTCGCATAAAAGTAGTAAGTATTCAATTTAATACTGTAGATTAACTACACATAGTTCCCGACACCTATTGGTTAGGCTGCCTCATTTAATCTATAGTTCTATACTACTATAAATATAATATAATATAGTAATAATAATCTATATATATACTACTTATAAATATTAGTATCTATGAAAAAAATTTAATTTTCTATTTATCCCTAAGTATTATTATAAAATCAATGATACCCACATTATTACTTTCATTCAAATTTTATTTCCTATAACTATTTGACTTTTAAGTTATAAAGTCAATAATACCCACATATTACTTTCATTCAATTTTTATTTCCTAGATATCACCTGACATGTGACTGGTAGCCCCGGAGTCGACGAATCCAATCACTGGGAATGGAAGAAGAAGCGTATTTGACTTTTAAGTTGTTTTCGACTCTTTTATTAAAAAAAAATTGACTTATAAATTTTTTATTACTTGACTTCTAAGTTGTTTTAGACTCTTTTATTAATAGTTTTTAACTTCTAAATTCTTTCGAACTCATTTATTTGTAGTACACTTACGCACAATTTTTTATATTTATGTCTATATTTATATGAAGAAATAAAGTCTAATTTATATTCTATTACTATAGACATGTAGTTGTCGGATTGAATTTTACGGTCAAATATATATCATATTTGATTTTTTGGTATGCAAAAATATCATATTATTATAATACAAACAATAATATTGGAAAACAATAATATTGGAATTTATTCAATTTTTTTGACAAAAAATATAATAAATCTATAATAAAATTAAATGTGAAAATACTCAATAATGATAATCCGACAATGAAACTTCATTATAAACAAAAGAGAAAATGTTTGATAGGTCAGAGAGATACCTAACAAATGACAAATTAAGGGTGCGTTTGGTAACGTTTTTGTTTTTATGTTTTTTATTTTTTTAAAAACAGAACAAAATTTTTTTTTTTGTGTGATAAAAATTAAAAATATAAAACATATTTGGTAGTCCATTATATTTTAAAAATTGTGAAATCAAAAATAAAAAACTTGTTTGGTATTATACCAAAAATTCACCACCCAAACCCCACCAATCAGCACCACTGACCACCCAAAACCACCACCCAACCCCACTATGGAAACCCCCACCCCTACCCCCACCTCCACCACTGAAACCAACCGAAAACCCACCCCCAATCCACTGCCACAACCACCGAAACCCACCCCCCCAATCCAGCCCCACCACCACCGAAACCCCACCCCCACCCCTACCCCCACCTCCACCACTGAAACCAACCGAAAACCCACCCCCAATCCACTGCCACAACCACCGAAACCCACCCCCCAATCCAGCCCCCCCACCACCGAAACCCCACCCCCACCCCTACCCTCACCGAAACCCACCCCCAATCTACCCCCGCCATCACCGAAACCCCAACCCGCCCCCACCACTGAAAGCAACTGAAATCCACCTCCACCACCACCCACAAAACCCAACCATGACTCCAGCAGAACTCATCAGAGAAGGGCGAGAGAGAGAGAGAGAGAGAGAGAGAGAGAGAGAGAGAGAGAGAGTGTGCTGCCTCGTGAGAGAGATGAACGAGAGAGTGTGAGAGTGAGAGTGAGAGAGATGAACGACAGAAGAGCAAAAGGGGTAAAAAAATGCCTTTATAGTGGGAATGAAAAAAAATCCATTTTTTGCTGCTAATGGAGTTCGAAGGCTAGACCTCATTAAATGGTTTAAAGGGGCGCGCGTGTTTCCGTTTTGCCGTGTTTTCAAAAGCACCTCTTTTGATGTTTTTAAAATTTGGGGTTGTTTACAAAACTGATCAACCAAAAAAAAAATAAAAACACACTCCAAACGCGTTATTTTTTTTTTTTTTAGCAAAAAATGAAAACAAAAACAGAAAAAAACACAAACACATTGTTACCAAACGGGCCCTAAATAATCAAAGAGGGGTATAATAGATCAATAATTAGGTTTAACAATAATTAAAATAAAAATTAATTATTCCACACATAATTTATTATTATTTAATTTAATTATATATTTAATTTAAATATCTTATAAAAAATTATTATTTAAATATATTCACGTACACATTGTGAATTGCTAGTAATAATAAATGTCATTATATCTGAAAAAAATTTGATTTTCTATTTTATCACTAATTATTATTATAAAGTCAATGATATCCATATATTAATTTCATTAAATTTTTATTTCTTATACTTATTTGAATTTTAAGTTTTTTTGGACTCTTTTGTTAATAGTATATCATTTCTAAATTCTTTATTAATTTTATCCAATTTTTATTTCTTATACCGATTTGACTTTCAAGTTCTCATGAACTCTTCTATTAACAATATTTGATTTCTAAATTTTTTTGAACTCATTTATTATTAGTAGACTTGCATTCAATTTTTTATATTTATATGATGAAATAAAATTCAATCTATATTTTATAATTATATACATGTAGTTGTCGGATTGGATTCTACGGTCAAATATATGTCATATTATCATAATAGAAACAATAGGATTGTAAGTTAATCGATCTCTTTGACAAAATATATAATAAGTCTATAATATAATATATATGTGTGTGTGTGTGTGACATCCCGTATTTCATATAAATATAAATGATATTAACTTGATATTATTTTTAAAATGATTAAAATGATGAGAGAAATTTCGAATTGTTATTAAAAGAATAATCGCATAAGTTTGAGTTACATGTGTATTGACTTTTGGGTCAAATTTAATTTTTGAGCTGTTTAAGGTTGATAAGGGTAATTAAGTAAATTTATTAAGTTTTTTATGTCATAATAACATTACCATTGAATTCGGGAGGTCCGGAAACCTTGGAATAGACGTTTAGCTCATATAATGGTTCAAAGAGATAAAATAGTAATTTTAGAGTTTTGGGTATAAATTGATTTTGATTTTGAGATAAATCATAAAAATAAATATTTTTAGGTTAAAATAACGTTAAAAATGAATCCAGAACAATGATAATGAAGATAAACAAATCATCCAACAACTGTTATATTATTCCATTCTTCGTTAAATCACGATGATAATGAAGATTGAAAAGTTGTCATGAAGACCTAGCTTAAGTACTTGGAAAGAACCTATGAATCCTCATATGTCAAGAGTTAACTTGTCTTAGAAGAGACTCATGATTGTACAAAGTATCTTAACTTTGCTAGATGCATTCAATCACTCAATAAACAATCAAAAGATAAAACATTAAGCATAAATGAAATGCACAAATATAACTTCCGAATTCGACAAAATTTTCTCAAATTACATAATTCGACAATTTTTTTTTAACATGTGTATATTTTCGTGTATGGATAATGTTTGAAATAAAAATTATGTTAAATTACAAATTAATCAAATATTAATTGATTGAACATGTGATACAAATGAGTGATATGCCATTTTTTAGGAAGAAAATGTGATAATGCACAAATTGGCTTTGTACACCACCTGTCAAGTAATTGGAAATAAAAGCAATAATTAAAGTTGAGAGAGAATACGAGAATTATAGTGGTTCACTTTTAAATGACTAGGATTGCCGGGATGTTTTATTAGCTCAAGAGTGTAGGGAGAGTAGTGAGTACAAGCTTAGAGAGGGAGATGAGATATGTGCTCTGTTAAGTATCATCTGATCTGTTCCCCAAGTGTTGGTGGGACTTACAATTTATAGTCATCTCTTAACAGACTGAGACGACTTAATAGTAACTAAATAGCTATTGTGGTGGAGCTGGCGACTTCTTCTCAACGGGCGAGACAGTTACGGTACTCTCCATAGGACTCGGTCAAAGAATGGGGTGGGGGTTGCCTCTTTCCAAGGCGGCTTGAATAAGGCTCTTGGAATAGCCCCTACTCTAGGATGGCGAGGAGGAGGCTCTTGGATGACCCTTACTCCAAGGTGGTTAGGAGGAGACTCATGATCTTGGATAACCCTTAATCCAAGGTGGCTAGAAGGAGGCTACCTTGCATGCTCCCTACTGATGTAGTAGCTCCTTGAGCCTGATGAGTTTGACCGGGTTGACCACATTGGGCTGGATTTGTTGGACCTGTGAGAGTTGAGCTATAAACTCGGATCGGACTTTATAACATGAGTTGGGCCCTTGGGCTTGACCCATTAAAATGTATAGGAGATAAAAATTCAAGTTGTTATGTATTTTATTAGATAGATAGATTAAGAAATTTACAACCCACAAATTCAGTCCGTAAGTACACATTTCAGTTTTTCATATTTTTGTATTACTTAATTATTCTTACCTTAATTAATGCATAATAGATTGATAATTTTCTTATTTTCGGATATGTAAAGTTGTTATAATATATTTTTCAAACTGTTGTGATTTAGAAACCGTTTGAATTTGAAATTCAATTCTCAAAATCTTTGCCATAAGTAACTGAAACTTATCAAATCATTACGTTTTTACGTTGAAACCAAATGGACTCCAATATTCCTTTTCGCATCAAACGGCGCCGGAGAAGAAGACGAAAAATGCAGGAAACCAAGTGGACTGCAATTCAGTAACTGTTATAAGAGGACCTATCAAACGGCGCCGGAGAAGAAGACGGTGCTGCCAAGGAAAATGGGTTGACTGCAACCAATTTCAGGTAAAAAAAAAAAAAAGTGGTGATTTCTTATCTGGATGTACCAAACAGGCAAACACATTGGTGCGTGCTTTATTACTTTTTAGTACCCAAAAAAAGGGAGAATTACATTTGGACCCCCTGAAGTTTGTCACTTAATCACTCAGATCCTCTAACATTTGAAATATTACACACAAGCCCTTTGAAATTTATACGCGCGTAACACTTAGATCCCTGTTGTAAATATATCTATTAATAAATTACACTCAGACTCCTTGAAGTTTGTAAACATATATTACTTAGACATCTTAAGAATAAAATATTATACTTAGACAAAAAATACTTTAATTAAAGATAAAATATTTAATATTTTAAATTTTACAATTAAAATTCATGTTTTATTGTATCATTTATAAAAATAAAATCAAAAATAAAAATTTAATTTTTTCTTAAAAAATCATAATTAGTATAACATTATATTGTTTACTGAAATTTTATTTGATCGTTTAAACGATCAAATTAAAATACCAAACTACCCCAATTAAAACTAAAATATTTTGTGTCCATTACAGTTTGACCCCTTATTTAATTTTTTAGTTTTATTCTAATAGATACTATAATTATATACTAACTATAATTTTTTTTTTTTAAAAACTAGATTTTTATTTTTGATTTTATTTCAATAAATGACATAATAGAACATGAATTTTGGATGTAAAACTCATGTTCTATTATGAATGACTTAGACCTCTTGTTTGATTTTTTAGTTTTATTCCAATAGATAGTATAATTATATACTAATAACGATTTTTAAGAAAAAAATAAAATTTTAATTTTAATTTTATCTCAATAAATGATACAATAGAACATGAATTTTTGTTGTAAATTTTAAAATATTTGATATTCTATATTTGATTGGAGCATTTTTGGTCTCGGTATAATATTTTAAACTTAAAGGAAATATTTTATATCTACAAACTTTAGGAGGTCTAAGTGTAATTTACTAACGAATATATTTACATTAGGGGTCTAAGTATAATTTACTAACGGATATATTTACATCAAGGGTCTAAGTGTTACGTGAGTACAAAACTTAGAGAATTTTTGTGTAATATTTCAAATGTGAGGTGGTCTGAGTGATTAAGTGACAAACCTAAGAAAATCTAGGTGTAATTCTACCCAAAAAAAAAAAAAAATTCCTTCGAGTCACTTCTTTTGGATTACCATAAATCTTCCAAAGTACCGTATTTCAACAATTCTGTTTCCCTTCATTTTGTTGTTGGTGGAGTGTTAACCCTACTAAAAGATTTTAAAGATTTTTTGAGAAGAAAAAATCTTGTCCATTTAAATTAACAATCTTAGTTTTTTGTAGTTTGGGTATGCAATTAAGAAGTACATTTCCATGTATTCTTCAATTTGCTTGCTGATCTTCGAGTCACGGTATTTTGTCACTTTTTTTTTTCATCTGTCACTATTTTTTTTTCCCATGTGTCACTGTTTTTGCCCATCTGTCACTATTTTTTTTTCTTGTGTCACTGTTTTTTTTTTCCATGTGTCAATGTTATTTGTCACTCTATTCCCTATGTCACAGTATTTTTGGTAATGTGAATTTATATTATTATGCACTTGCATTCTTGATATATATATATTCAAAGATTCCTAAAACTTTCTCTATATAGAGAGAGAAAAAGAAAGAGTTCTAATATGATAAAACTGTGAAATTTAAGAATTTTAGTTTCCAATTTTTTTTTAATTATAAGTAAGGTTTTCTAATTTGTTTTTTGAGATTAGGTATTTGTTGTTAGGGGTATATTAGACATTTGTTTCTCCAATAGACTTTTAACCAAAATCTTTCCCGGCTTAGATTTTTAGCCTAATAAGTGTTAAAAATCATACCAACTTCCAAAAACTCCTTTTTTTTTGTTTTTTTTTTTTGGGGGGGAACATCTATTGTTAGGCTATACAACATAGGTAGCTCTTCCCCATATCATTAAACACTTGTTAATGTGGGATTTGTGTCGTTTGGTCTTGAGTTAATTGACCACTCTAATCAGAATGCCAATTTATTAGTACTGAGGAGATGGTTCATTCTCTACTTCCTGCACCTCCACTACAAGAAAAGGGACATTGTTTAGGGAGAAGTCGGTCAATTAAAACGACATTGTTTAGGCTTTTTATTTGAGATTCACCGACGAAATAGTTCCCATCGCCCTCTTCCAAATCTTCCTCTTATTGCAAGACATCGTAACCCAACGGCCCTCGTCCAAATCCATTTCTCCTTCTGTCTGATCATCTCGGCCATCAACTATTCTGCCATGGATGATCTCTCCTAATCGATACACTAGGGCACATATCTTTTGAACGTTATTTGCAACTTAACCAAACCATTTGGTTCTTGTAAACATTCCTTAATGTTTGCAAAAAAACTAGTAGCATCAAATTTTCCTTTCTTTAGATTGTAAACAAATTTAGCAATGGTTGGTGGATGTATTCCAATCGAGAAGGGGGTGATGCTCAAGTCTCTGCGACTTAGTTTTATAGTTTTATATCCAATACAAATATTGGTACAACCTTGCGTTCTAATCACTCATTTAATGCTCAATGCATTTAACTAAACCTGAAATCAACAAAAAGAAAAGAAAAGAAAAGGTTTAGAAACAATGTTGGTCACATGAAACCCGCACATAAACACACAGGAGAGAGTTTTGGCCTTGAACAGGTCACTAATGGTGGCACATCAACATAGAAGGAAGACAAACAACCTAACATAATCTTTCATTTTAGAAAATTCACTATAACAAAAAAATCAATCTCATGAAATCAACATTCATGCAAACCGATGAAAATGAACATCAGCAATATAAAAAAAAAAAAAAAAAAAAAAACTCAATTGCAATGTTTTAAACCATTAAAAAAAAACTAATAACACATCGCAATGTTAGTTTTCAAAAGCAATGTTTAAACAGTTAATAAAAATCTAAAAGAATGAGCATGCTATGGGGGTGCTCTGAGTGTGTGCATGTGGAGTGTGTGTAATGCACAGAGAGTTGGTCATCACCTCTGTGGCATTTGATCGAACATCTTATAGGCATTGTGCGATGTGTATGTTGTGCGTGTAGAATGTGCAATGTAGAGAAAATAAGCAGAGAGAGAGAGAGAGTCATACCTGACAGCGGCAACTGGCAATGGCGGTGGATGAGCAGCGGTGGGGTGGGTGTTAAAACAGTGGAGACAAACCAAGGAGATTTGGAAGAGAAGAGGTTTGAGAGATTCACTCAGAATAATCTCACACCAAGTATTTAATAAAGCAAGAAATCAAGAAAGAAGATCAAAAGAACGAGAAAGAAGACGGGGAAGCCAAACAAAATTTTCTTTTGGTGTCAAAGGCTACTGCACCAAACGTTTTTTTACTAAATTGATTAAAACCTCCCAACTAGCCTGCCACACTAAAAACAAAAACTTTAATGAAACACTTTAATAATTAAAACAATTCTAATCTTATTCTATTTTTAATAAAACACATCAAACTAATTAGAATATTTTATGGGTGAAAACTCTTAAACCAATTAAAAAAGTCTAATTGTAGATTAATACTAAATAAGGTTAATTGCACTGAAAATCCCAAAAATACAGAGTTTGTCTCATTTTAGTCCCTAATGTTTCAATTGCATCATTTTGGTCCCTGAAATATTGAATATGTTTCTATATGGTCCTTCAAGTAGATAACGTCTAAATTACTAACGATTTTTTATTATAAACTTGTCACGTTACAAGCAGCACATGTAGTAAAGTCAGTAGGAGCTTCAGAAGCAGGGACCTCGGCTGGGGCAGAGACATCTTGGCTCCATCAGAAACGAGCTCAGAAACTTGAGCTTCTGGGCCAACAGGGACTTCGACCCCATCACCAACAATGGGCTCCTCCACCTCGGAAGCAGTAGGAGCTGGGACCTCTACCTCCTCCTCAGCACTTGACTTCTTTTTCTCCTTATCCAAAGGAAGGACGAAATCGAAGTTCAGATCAGGGTACTTCTCCATAGCTTGATCTTGGAAAGCAAGATACCCAGTAGCCCAGTTGGCAGTAGCCTCATCCTTAAGCTCAGTAATCACAACATCATTCTTTCGAGCTGCAGCTCTCTCAACCTCTATCTCCTTCAACAGAGTAGCATTGACCTTGGCCAACATGTTATACTCTCTTTTCATGGTCTTAAGGGAGTCAAGGGCCTCGAAGGCATCCTTTCGAGCTTGGAACAAACTGTCTGCCTTCAGTTTGAGCTCATCGTTAGCTTTCTTGGCTTCAGTCTCCAGGCTTTTGTTGGCTGAGGTCAGCCCCTCAACTTGAGCTTTGAGGTCGTCATTAGAGAAGGCCAGCTCAGAGACCTTGAGCTCAGATGCCTTCGAAGCTTTTTGAGCTTCCTCAGCTGTGCTCTCCAAAGCCCTGACCCGGCTCACCAGAGAACTCATGTGAATGGCCAACTGAGAAAAACACAAAGAAAAAGTCAAGGTCAAGACAATACAATAACGCGAAGCAGAAGTGGAACTTAGTAAAAGCAAAACTTACTGAAGTTGTTCCATATAACGTGGTAGTGGCAGAGGAGGATAGAGAAAGAGAAACAACCTCTAGAATGTTCGATTCAAGGATAACCGAGGCAATGGCCTCAGCGGCAAGGACCATGTTCCTAATAAGTGAGCCCTTGCATTTCTTGACCTTCGCTGATAGGCCCTCCACGAGTACACAATGAGTCTTCTCAACAGGTCGAGGAGAGTGAGGCTCTCGTAAGTTGGGAACAATGGACTCTAGAGCCCCCGCGACATCTGTTGATGAGGGAAAGGATGAGGCCCCAGTCTGTCCAGTAGCCCTTACGAAGAAAGGAGGGGAAGTCCCTTGGGAATTTGAGATCAGTGTAGTCTTCGGTAAGCTCGGTGGAGGCGTAAGGATCGTCTGGGAAAGAGGAGAAGGAGGAGGCACTTCTATCCTTTGCATTTTCGAGAGAGGAGCAGAGTCACTTCCAGACCCGACCTCGGCCTTGCGTTTTCCCCCACTTCTGCTCTTCTTGAGAAGAGCAATCTTAGCATTCACAGTGTCGGCATCCGAAGCCATTGAGCTGGAACCTGAAAAGTCAAAATAAACAGGTCAATGAGAACATAAAGAAGTAAAGGAAAAGCTAGGGATAAAAGGAGACGAGCCTTACCAGCAAACCCTTCTGCGCCAACTACGGAGATGGGAATAGGGGTCTCTACTCTCACCTCGGGGGAACTAAACCCGAACTTAGTAAGCACCTCAGGCTTGAGAAGCTTGGAGTATTTTTCTGGCTCGCAACTCTCTAAGCCCAATAAAACTATCCTGTCCCCGGCACTAAGATCGGGTCGAATACCTGAAAAAGATAAAAGAAACAAGGTCAGCAGAATGAAACACTGAGCCTGGATCAAGCCTTCTCAGGCATGACTTACTTAGATTATCAGGGGCAGACCAAAGGGAGCGTGTCAACTGCATCTCTGGGGTTATACTCTCATTCTCTCCCAGACACGAAGAAGAAAAACTTCTTGCAACCCTTGTGGGAGCTCGAGAGGTCAGTAATGAGAATTCGGGTCTTCACCCGTTTAGCAATATACAGAAAAATGTCAGAGGGGATAACCTTAACATTGAAGAATTTCACGAGCAAGTGTACAATGGGGACACCAAGCTAGTTCTTCTTAAAGAAAAGAAGAAGGCCCACCAGAACACCCCAAAAATTGGGAGAAAATTGAGTAGGGTAGACATTGAAGTGTTGAAGAACACTTTTGAGAAATGGATGTATAGGAAAACGAAGGCCGTTCTCGAAAAAAGCCACGAAGAAGCAAACTTTCTTTGGAACTTGGGAATCATCCCAAATATCCACATGTGGGGAACAATACTACATACCCCATGGAAAAACAAAACGAGCTGAAAGGACGCTTAGAAAGGCAGTGGTGACCTCATTAAAATCCATGAGGTCTGAAGCTCTGAGGGTGACCTCTGTCTCCCCAGCGCTGTCGGAAATACAAACGTCACTCATCTTGGATTGCCCTTTGTGAGATTTTTTAGACCTCGGTATAGGGGAAGATGATGGAGTAGAGACCTCAACCTCTTTCCCAGCATCGATAGAATCAACACCGGGAAAGTTGTCTATCTCATTACCTACATCACCTAGGTCATCCTCCTCTAGTTTGGGAGATCTCCCACCCATGACAAGGGAAACAGATGAAGTAGTAGCTTCAGAAGAGACAAACATGGTAAGGTTGGAGAAAGGAAGATGAAAAGAGGTATAAAGGAAGGGAACGTTAGTAAAGCAGTCCCTGAGAGCAGAACGGTCAAGAACTAGGGACCGAAGAGAAAGATCCTACTAGTAGAATAGGGTTCCAAGAAAAGAGGAAGAGAGGACAGGGAACAACCTCGATTTTTAAAGTAACAAAAGCGAAAAGTTCGGAAATTAAACAACCACCTTAAATTCGAGGGATCCAGAATGAAAAGAAGAAAAGAAGAATAGAGCAAAGAACATACCTAGCTGAAAACAAGCAATAATCAGAAACCCAGGACAAATTCGAGGAATGGACGAAGCTAGCCTTGTAGAATCTTCGGAGTGAATTTGAGAATTCTCCAACAAAACCCTAGATAACCAGTGGATTAGGGAAGACGAAATTGCAAGGGAAGAAGAAAAGGGGTAAAGTTTGAAGATAGAATGTGAAGAGAATTCGAAGTAATGAAACGCGATTTTTTCGTCTGTAAAAACATTTAAAGCCAAATGTACGTGGATCCTTGAAATAAGGGACGTGCGCGAGAAACAATGAAAGAATGATTGCATGTTCACCTTAACCGTCAGAAACAAGTCCCATCATGGGCAAATCGAGGTCGACCCCAGGCAACCTCGCTCACCCTAGCCATAGCTCAATCTCAGCTCAAATAAACCTGTTTGACCAAGGATTGGGGGGCAACTAATGATACCTAGAAAATACCTAAGCTTGAGCTCGGTTATCCAACCCAGCTCTCCCAGGTCGGGAGCCCAGTCGCATGAAGATCCTAACTCCAGATCTCGAGCTCCCTGAATTCGCATATCAAGGAAGGCGGTGCAGAAGACAACTATCACCCACCAAGTACGCCCTCAATAATAACAATCGCTTATCCAGGCACCAGATTCGTAACTGTCCCATCACACCCCACAACCATTGCACAATTTAAGCAGCCATTATGAGAGAAGGGCAAAGATCTCGCCTTAGAAATGGCTAGGCCTAGAATCAGTTATAAATAATAGGCAAAATCCTCGACAGGAGGCAAACAACCTTAGCTTTCTCAAAATACTGTGTAATTCCCCTCCTTTTATCAATATATTCCCCAGGAGCAAGAGACTCCATTGAAGAGTAGATTAGCCGAGCTCCCGAGCTGGTGAACCACTATAATTTCCCTGTGTGATTGATCCCCTTTCCAAAATCTAATTCCTACGAGTCTCGAAGCTCAGACTGAATTCTTCAGTACACCTAGTATTCTCCGTTCTGCTTAGTCGTGTTACACACATCATTAGACATCAACAATCCTCATCCCATTGTAATAAACTGGCTGAAACACCTATAGAATGAGCATAAACACAAGTATCAAGTAGGCAATATTCAACTTACCAAGCATTGAATTCATTTGAAATTTCCTTCTAACCTAAGTAGCAAAGGATCGACACCAGAGCTCCTTTGGTCTTCAATTTTTGTTTTTGGTGATTGTGATCCGATCAGATACTACATCTATATCAAGGTTATGATACAACTCATGCAATTGCAAATACTAAAAATCCTAAACGTAGCAATCAGAAGAAAGGAAATAAAAGAAAAGTAAAGTCACAAAAAATAAAAATAAAAAAATCATGTATTTGCATGACATATAAATGAATCCCCATACCTTACTCAAGGTTAGACCAAATTTAAATTTGAGTAGCAACATGCCACAAATAAGTTACAACCATTTGATCAACCTCATATATAATAAAGGGAGAACCAAATCTTGACTCAAATTTTTAAGTGTCATATTTCAACCTCCTCTTTGCATCTGTGTACTCTATCTCCATCTCCTTATGATTCAATCTTTTTTTAGACTCATCGGTAGGTTCAAGAAACATGACTCAATTCAATTGAAATTCAGATTATTTTAGACTGAATTTTGTTTTTTGTTTTTCAAATTTTAGCAATCAAGGATGACTGAGTCAACATAATTTAGTACCCGTATTCTACTAAAGATGAACCATATGATAGGGTTTTGATTCTCTATTCATAATAAAATCTGGCCAAGCATTACATACAAATTTTTTTTTTTTGATCTGCTATGGTATGAAGGGTCTTAGCAATGCCACGCCAGTAGAAAGAGTTAAACCAGCGGAAGAGCCATACTTCTTTCTCAATGGGGGCAACTTAAAATGTAATAATAATGTTTCATTTTTTGACAAAAAATAACTGCATAAAAGAGTAATGTAAAAAAATCAGAAAAGAAAATGTCAATCAAGACCATCCGAATATACCCATCGCTCATAATTAAATTTTTTTATGTACTCCTCATTATCCATTTTTCTAAGAGATTAATCATTGTGCATAATATTCCAAAGAAATTGATACACAATCAGATCGAGTCATCATATTTCAATTCAAATACAAATCATCATATTTCAATGCCTATTTTTAGCTAAAAAAAATGTAGTAATAATACAAACGCTAATTATAGCGCCAAAAAAATGCAAAAGTTGACGAAATTAAAGAAATCATTTATGTATTATCTCTCACAAAAGTTCTGATAAAATCTCAGAAACTCTCATTTTCTTTACTATTTACTTAATTATTTGTTTGGGCAATCTAACAGACTCATTTATCATCCAAATCTACTAAGGCTAAATACTCCCCTAATTCTACGTTAATTTTATGACATATTGTTCATATATAAAATTATTACTTGTGAGCACTACGAATAGTTAGAGATATTTATCCAAATAAAAAAAATAGAAGCCATTGACGAAAAGTGATCGACTTTGACCCAAATCAAACTCTTTTTGGTGTATCCCTTAATCTAGCCATCCATGCAATTTTGGTTGGAGTTGATCAAATTTTGGTTTCATTTGATATGTTGGATTCAAGAGGAAAGTCGTATACGGCTAGGATGGCTTTGTTTCAATTGATATGTTGGATTCAATAGTTGGACAGAATTATCAAATTCACTAGTGGCTGACACATGGGCCCTACTAAACCTGCATGTCTACCAAAATACAAAATAGAAGAGACCAACCCATATTTAATATACATAAATACCCCTAAATCTTCTAAAAAATTTCAGTTGATGCAATATCCTAGAAGTTTGAAAATTCTAAATATATCCCAAAGGTTTTTAAAATTGTAGTAGGGGTAGATGCCCCCATTGCCCCCACTATAGATCTGCCCCTGAGTTAAACTACTAAGCTAAGCTACTATTGGGGAACTCGGTAGAAGCGATTTGCCAAAAGTTTTGAATTGCTAAACTTCTTGAGACACTTATATTTCTGCGATTGAGATTATGGGGCCATTGATGTATTCATGCAAGACTAGAAGAGGGTTTCAACATATATATTAACTTGTGAATTAACCTAGCACTGTAGTGTGATTTGTAATTAAACTATCAGCTTTTCAATCTATAACCACATCTAAGGAGTTGATGTAACTAGAAGAATTACACAGCAAAGCCATCGACTCTGTAGACTCTCCACTGAATGCTTGCTCAGGTGATGTATCTTGAGGAGTTTGGCAAGGCTCAGGAGGCATTTGCAAATGTTCAACTTCACCTTCTAGCATCTCTACTACCTTTCTCATTGAAGGACGGTTGACTGGATTTGTCTGGATGCACCATAATGAAACCAATGTTATCTTCCTAGTGATTTTGTTTTCATCATCAGTTGCTTCTTCCATTTCAATTTCCTTGCCTTTATTGAAGAGATCGTAAATCCAGAATGGGAAGTATTGGGTAGAATTCTCTTCATTGGGCATCAAATTTGTCTTTAATCCTACCATTTCCATCAATAGCATTCCAAAGCTGTAAACATCAGCCTTATATGAGACACCTCCGATGCTTCTGTTGATCAATTCTGGAGCTACATAACCTATTGTTCCTCGAGCTGCAGTTAGATTCACAATGCTGTTATAAGTTGGATATAATTTGGCTAGCCCAAAGTCAGAAACTTTTGGGTTAAAGTTATCATCTAGAAGAATGTTGTGTGGCTTGATATCGAAATGGAGAATCTGAATATCATAGCCTAGGTGCAAGTATTCAATTCCACGAGCCACACCAAGTGCGATCTCTTACTTCCTCTCCCAGCTCAGGGACGTACTTCCTTCTCGAGGAAAGATGTACTTCTCTAGTGAACCATTGCTTGGTGTTTTTCCTTGTTATCCCTAACCCCTAAATATCCTCCCTCAAAATGTAATGTATAGGAATGGATGAGAGTGTCACACTCCCTTTGAGTAGTGTCAAAAGAAAGGGCAAGGAGATGGGAAAATGGAATGGTGGAAATGTGTTATGTGTATGAACAAAAATGCTCCCCAAGCGCAAGGAGACTTTTGTGGATCATGTTTTACTTGGAGGTATTCCAAGGTCGTTTCCACGGGGAAGGATGTAAACCAATAGAAAGTGATTTTGGGTAAAAGAAAGTGTAAAATTCTTTGTTGTTGAAAGTTGTTTGGTGAAGTGTGTTTTGGTGAAAATGAAATGAGAACAAATGTTGGCTAACCCAAGAGGTCACTCCAATAGGAATGCCATTTCAACTCGAATCCTTCCTCCAATAAAGCATAAATGAACGATTGATTCGTGGGAAGCTAAGGATAAGAAAGGTGAGTATCTAAGCATAAACCGTGACTAGTCCTACAGAATATCAAAGACTCACCAGTTTATCCACCCTCAACCCAGTCAAACCAAACCATTGAACTTTGAAAGAAGGGAGGAGAATGAGTTGAAATGTCATACCCAAGTGGAGGTTCCCCTTGGTTTAGCCAACTAAAAGCTTTTAGCTACTCATGCTTTGAATGAAATTAACAATGTAATGAGAGTGCATTGCAAAGGAATGAAGTTCTTGAGTCACTAAATCACACAAACATAAGCTATAAGTGAAAGCAATGAAAACCCATTTTAAAAGTAAGAAAAGGAAGAACTTTGATGCATTGATGGTAAAAGTTTTAAAAGAGAATTAAACTTGTAATGAACTTCTAGGAACTAACATTAATAACATTAAATGAAGCTTTAAAGGTTCTTACATGAGATTACAAGACAATGTAATGAAGAAAATGTGAAAATCTCAATTTTTATCTCTCTAGAACACTATTCATCATCTTCTACCAGACTCTCTCTCTCTCTCTCTCTCTCTCTCTCTCTATATTCTTCTGTAACCAATCCTGAATACCCAATGCTGGCTTCCTCTTCCCTCCAAAAACGTCCCCTAGTTTCCTCTGTAGCTCTCTGATGTGATCTTCCATCCTTAGGGGTCAAGGGGGACAAGCTGCACACCCAGCTGCCTTTTTCTTCTCTCTCTTCATTTATCATTCCAGCTTTCCAAGTCAAAGTGGGGGTGGTACAATGTGCAGGAGGAGTCAGAGACAAGCGGGAGAATGATTGGTGGGTCCCTAAAAAACGGCTGGCTTGAGTTGCAGAGACTGAGGCAAGAATAGTAGACCGTACCGGTACGCGGTACCGGTACCCCGAACTCCAGAGGCTGGACCGTATCGGTACGCTATGTTCTAATGGCCAAACCATACCGGTAATGCGTACCGGTACGCTTCTGCTGCTTTGTCTGATTTTTCTGATTTCTTCACTCCTGAGACACTCTTTAGCCACTCTTTCATCCTCATTCACCTCAACTCATTTGGGAAGGCTTTAAGAAGCCTCATTTAGCACACTTTTTCTGCAAACACCAAGAATCATCATTAAGTACAATACTAATCTAACTCCAATCAATTAACCCCCAGAAGAAATTGAAAATATGCTGATTAGCACCTAAAATATGCAAAGTTTTGTGCTAATCAACCATTCGGCATGAATTCATATACAAGAGCACGCTTGGATCTCTCGGCACAATATCCAATTAGCTGCACCCCATTGACATGATGAATCCTTCCAATCAAAGCAACTTTATTGATGAATTCTTGCCCATTAGCTTTGCATTTGCCCAAAATCTTTACTGCTACAAGTCGGGCACTTCGAAGCTTTCCTTTATACACAATACCATAACCCCCTTCACCCAATTTGTCCTTGAAGCCTTTTTTCATCTTTTTTACCTCTGAATAGGAGTACCTAATGGGCATGAAGTTATTCTGATTTTGTAGAAACCTTTCAATTGCATCAAACATCGACAAATGCCTTCTTCACAGTTTATAGATTATGAACACAAATATGCTTGGTAACCCAATCAGAAATGTTGCTGCAATGTGCAGTCCTGTGCAAGAAAATTAAGAGGAAAGCCATGAGAAACTGATCTGGTGCTGTATCATTAGAACCATGATTAAAGACGAGCAGTCCAGTGCACTACTCTTGTACTACTGTAGGATCTAAAGAGGGGCATGTGTACACAACTTTACTCCACATGCAAAGAGACTATTACTTTGACTCGAACCCATATTGCCTAGATCACAATGGATCAACCTTATAGCTACGTCAAGACTTGCCTTCGCTATAACCATGGTTCTTGGTTGAAAAAACTTCTAAACATAGGCATTTTTTAGGGATAATATCAACTTGCTTCTTGAAAGATCATTCAAATCTCAATTTGTACCTTCAAAGTTTAAAAATATCAATTTACACCATGAAAGATATAAATTCATATCAATGTGCACCTGAGACTAACTCTGTCCATTTTTTGGTTAAAAAAGTTTGGGTTAATTATAAATTATACCCTCCAAGTTTAAATATTTCATATTTATGATCCAAAAAGAATTTCATCCATTAATACTCGTTAAATAATTCTCAATTGTATTGTATCATATCATCTTCGTGTTGTGTTCGAGTTAATAATTTTTTTTTAAATTGAAAAAAAAATTATAAAATACCTATTTTTTGCCTACAATACTCGTTAAATAACTATTTTCTGTCTACAGTTAGACACAAATCTTTTGATTGTCCGATCAAATTAAAGTTACATACGAATAACACAATTGTAGACAAAAAATAGTTATTTGACAAGTATTATAGACAAAAAATTGGTATTTTTTAATTTTTAAAAAATATTAAATAGTATTATATGAATTGTCGTAAATGTGAAATATAAGATACAACACAATTGACTCGACACGAAAATATTATTTGTTAAAAATATTTTTTTATTGACCTGAACACGTCACGAAAATATTATGATACGATATAATTGAGAGCTATTTAACGAGCAATAATGGATGAAATTCTTTTTGGATCATAAATGTGAAATATTTAAAATTTGAGGGGTACAATTTATAATTAACCCAAACTTTTTTAACGGCAAAATAGATGGCAGTTAGTCTCAGGTGCACATTGATATATATTTATATCTTTCAGGGTGTAAATTAATATTTTTAAACTTTGAAGGTGTAAATTGAGATTTGAATGATTTTTCAAGTAGCAAATTGAGATTAGCCCCATTTTTTATACCCTACTTATTTGGCATGTGCAGTACAAAACATATCACTTCTATATGTGATTACCACCTACACAGGTGGCTAAAGCAACTTAATTTGAAGATTGAGAAACTTAAAAATCTTTTAAGTTCCTTCACTATCTCTCTTCACTTCTTATTCAAATGAATGGGTTAGGCTTCCCCCTTTTCTCTGGTCTTTATTTTCTCTTATTTTCACTCCTTCAAAACTATCAAAGCAGTTGTACTACTGTAGAACATATATTAATAATTAAATTATAAAAGGTGCAAGGGCTTAGAGCAACTCCAACCGGCTCAACAAATGACATTTTTTAGCTATTTTGCTGAGCCAATCCAAAAAATTTGGCTCCAACCGGCTCTCTATTTCACTTGCTAACCTGCCTCCCCCCATTCTTACTCATCAGTTGTGGCTAGCAACACTCTGTCTCATCAAAGCTCTCTCCCCCAAATTTTGGTTGTTCTTCATCAGAGTTTTGCCCAAATAGAAAGGTCTTAGTCTCTCACTCGTCTCTCTCAGAGTCTCCCTACACTCTCAGACTCTCTCCGTCGGTGGAGCTTCCCAGGAGTCACCAGATTCCCCACCACCATCGTCGATCGCTGTTCGTGGCCAACATCGTCAATCAAGAAGGGTTTAAGATTTTGCTTCAATATACCCTTTCATTTCCTTCACTTGACAGGTATTTCATCACTCCTCTCTCTCACACAGTCTCTCTGCACTCTCAGGTAGTGATTGTTTTGGTTTTGGGCTAACGATTTTGCTTCAATACCTATTTTTTGTTAATTATATTGTGAATATTGAACTCATTTCAGTGAAAGTTTTGGTATGATCTTGACCGTTTGCCCTATTCCAGCCTTTGATATGATCTTGTTTCATGAGATTGAGTGACCTAAGTTATTTTTATCAGGGTTTTATGTTATTTAGCTTTGATTCTTTTCTCTCCAATGGTGGTATTATATATTTGATGTTTAAGGTTTTCTTTATTTTGTTAATTTGCATTGAAAAGGATTGATATTTTTTTTTTTTTTGTAATTGTATTTCTCTTATCGTGAACAATCTTATTTTGCTATGAATTTTCTGTTTCATGGTGAGATTTGCTTGTGCCTCTGATGGGGTTAGACTCCAAAATTACATTGAACAATTTGTTATAACAAACAAATGTCATAAACCCAATGTTCTTGTTTGCTTCCAGTAGGTACCGATGACACTTGGGTTTTAGTAATGTTTAAGTGTGGAGTTTTGCAGAGAAGAATCATTTCCTCCACTGTTTGTATTGTAATTTATACATGGATTTTCAAGCATAATATGAATTTGACAGTTTATGGTTGAGATATTCCTGTTTCTTTGATGGGTTTAAATGCTATGAGTGGTTCACTATGAAAACAAATTGAGTAGGAGTAACATGGCATTAGATATTGATTGATATGTAGCAACTCAACATTTTATTTCTTTTTCTTTCACCCTTTAGAACAACTTGTGGTTTTTCACATGCTTGAGGGATTGTGTTTATTAGATATTAAATTTTCTGGTTCTCTGATATTTGTTTAATGGAATGCATTGATGGGTTAGGTAAGTTATGTGCAGTTTGCAAGTGATGATAAAATAGACAGGGACATCAGTACTCCATTTGGAGAATGATGACTTGGTCTGTTGGGAATCTCTCTGATACTTTGTTTGTTCAGGCTCACAATTGCTCTTGTAGCATGATTTTTATTAGTCATTTTCTGCCCAATTCAATTGTGAACCTTTATTTTCCAAACATGAAGTTGGTTCTATAATGTGGTATGCTTCATTATTGGTTTTCATTTATACAATGTTGAATCTAGACCTACTCAAACCCTCAATTTTAGCTGCTGGCAGCATGCTAAGGTGCATATGACTTTATGCACCTTTCTTTTGAACTTTTTGCATCAACAATGTAGGTTTTCTGATGGATGAACACAGATATTACTTCACCAATCTCTTGAACGACGCAACAAATGTAGATGAGTTTAACACTCAATCAGTAGATCAAATAAGTCATTCTTCACCAATATCATCTCAAATAGAATCCACCATCAAAAAGTTTCGAGGCGACAACTTTTCAGTTGAGGAGGACTTAGTTTTAATCTCGGGTTGACTTAATATTAGCGTGGATGTCGTGCATGGAAATGAGCAAAAATCTAAAAGGTATTGGCAAAGGGTTTGGGAGTACTTCAACGAATACAAGCCCCAGTAAGATTGTAATCGCAATCAAGTTTCTTTGATGAATCACTGGTCGACAATTCAACTAGCCACCAATAAATTTTGTAGCTGCTTTGACCAAATTGAAATGTTGAATCAAAGTGGTCTGACTGAGAAAGACAATGTATGAGTGTATTTTAATTACAAGTGTGAAAATATGGCATTTTTCTTTTATGATACATAGTATTATTGTACAATTTTTAGGTCCGTGATGCAAAGAAAGTGTACAAGGAACTTCATAAATCCTCTTTTCCATTTGAACATTGTTGGAATGAGTTACGATATCACCCAAAATGGATGGAGGATTCTCAGTCCAAGAAACAAAAAACAAAAAGTGGTGCAACTCCTAGCAGCTCTAATCCTTCAACACCAACAACACCAAAATCGGTAAACATAGGAGACGATAGTGGGGGGCTTGGAGAGGCCAACTGGAAGGAAGACTGCGAAAGAGCGAGCAAGAAAGTCAAAGAGCAAACTCTCTGAAGGCGATAATTAAAGTTCAACAAGAGAAGGTACAACTCGAGCAAATGAAGGAGGAACATAAAATAATGTTGATGGATACGAGTGTCATGCCTCCGATTCAAGCTGAATATTTTAAGCGCCTCCAGATGGAAATCATGGCAAAGAAAATGTAGTTCTTTCTTATTCATAGACTAACAACTTTTGAGTAGTAGTACAACAAACAAGTACTGTAATATTATGCATGCTTAAATATTTGTAAACAATGAATGTTTAAATATTCGTAGCATATTACTGCCTAAAACATTCCATGCATATTCCATAGGTGCTCGACTAGATTAGTTTGGAGTATCGAATGAGTGTCTCTGTCTCAACTGTGATGTTGAGGATGAATAAATTGAAGCAGTTCTGAACTCCGTTCGGATATCAATGTAGGAGTAGGTATTTCATCCGATGCGTCATAACTAAAGTCCATTTCATTACTGTCCCTCTCATCCTCGACAATCATGTTATGCAATATTATGCATGCCTTCATAATATCCTTAATCACTTCAAGTTTCCAGAAATGTGCAGGTCCACGAACTATAGCAAATCGTGCTTGGAGCACTACAAAAGCTCTCTCAACACCCTTTCTGGTTGACTCTTGAGCTTGTGCAAAATGTATTTGTTTATTGCCTCTTGGACATGAAATTGTTTTAACAAACGTAGCCCACTTTGGATATATACCATCAACAAGATAATATCCCATAGTATAATCGTTCCATAGACGGAGTAATTAACCGAATGAGCCCTACCTTCCGAAAGAAAAGTAAAAACAGAAGAGCGTTCTAGCACATTTATATCATTGTGGTATCCAAGTAACCCAAAAAAGTATGCCAAATCCATAGATCATATGAAGCCACCACCTCTAAAATAATTATTGGTTCATGAACATAACCAAAGTACATACCTTTCCATGCTGTTGGACAATTCTTCCATCTCCAATGCATGCAGTCAATGCTACCTAGCATCCCCGGAAACCCACGTCTCTCACCGATTGCTAATAATCTAGTAATGTCTGCACTGTTTGGTGACCTGAGGTACTCATCAGAATAAATTGCTATTATGGCCGATACAAATCTTTTCAGATTTTCTATTGCGGTGCTTTCGTCGATCCTCACATAATCATCAACAACATATGCTGCAACTCCATAGGCAAGCATTCTTATAGCGGCAATCATTTTTTGAATGGGAGACAAGTCAATATTCCCAACAACATTCCTTTTTTGGACAAAATATGGATCATAAGCTTCTACCATGGATAGAATACGAACGAAAAGAGATCGATTTATTCGAAACCTCATTTGAAATAAATTTGGGGGATAGGTAAGCGATTCAACAAAATAATCGCGATAAAGTCTCTCATGCCCTTCAACTCGATTCGAAAAATAACAGAATGACCTTGAATAGAACCACGACGTATTGCAGAACTGCTCTCAGTATTGAGTTTCTCTATTGCCATAGCAGCAACTGCTAACATCTCCAACTTATCATCAGAGTCAGAATCATTAAGAATCGTCATCAATTTACCATCACGAGCCATAGCAAAGAAATATGAGTTCAATACTAGTAAAATAAATTTGAGATATATGACAATGAGAAGGGGGATGTCTTATTTATATATTTTAAAAAATATGACCGTTGAAAATATGACCGTTGTAAAATTAAAAATTTAAAAATTTGATGACACATGACATTTTTGAATTATATTATTGAAAGTTAGTTGAAGTAGTTAGTTAAAATAGATAGCGTGGTAGGAGTTAATTTTAAAAAGTAGCTAGCTAAAGTATATAATTCAATATTTAAATATATTTTGGGTAACTATTTTACCGAGTGTGGTTGAAAATGCTCTTACCTATGCCATATGTAATGGCTCGCTGGATATCTGCAAAAATGACACATAAGTAATTAAAACAAGAAGGTCACGTGTCAAATTCAGCTTTGCAAGTAAAATAGTTTACATATATTGCATGGCAGGTTTGAGCCCATGCTTAACAATTTTCATTTGGAAACAAGGCGGCCCAAGGTCAAGCGCGCCCTAGGCAAAATTTTCATTTGAGGCCCTATTAATATTTTGTCTATTGCTATATTTTATTTTTAATTATTATATTTTTTTTATGTTTTAAAAAATTAATTTTTATTTTTTAAAAAAATTTAAAATATTGATCAAGTTTTTATACTCAAGTTTTGACAATAATTTTTTTAATAGATAATATTGTTAATTCATTCACTCTTAGTTAATTGTAAATAAAATTTCATCAATGTAAGCTTTCAACAAGTAATTTAATAATAAAAATGTGAGCAAAGAATCATTCTTTACCCATGAGTAATGTGCACGCATGAAGTATAAAACTTTAATAACATAGACAATTTAAGTATAAATTATTTGGACTGAAAATTTATATTAAGACAAAAAAAGAACCAATTTTATAGATTTTCAACACAAGAAATAATGATTATAAATTTTCTATGTGAGTGAGTGAAATACAACTATGAACACACCCAAAATATTTAGAAAAATTTAAATCAAAGATCACATGAAGGAGTAATTTTGGACCCAAAAAAATTAGATATTGATTTGAACTATTAAAATTTGAGCCCTAAAAATTTGAATCATATCTAAAATACAAAAAATAAAAATAAAAAGGACTATTATCCTAAAGTGGTAAATTTTATGGAGGCTTCTAAAATTTGGGCTTAACCAAGTAGAGAGTAATTTTAGACCTAATAAAATTAGATACTGATTTGAATTAATAAAATTTAGGCTCTAAAAATTTTAATCATATCTAAAATATAAAATAAAACATAAAAAATTAGACCTACTATATTAAAGGGATAAATATTGTGGGGGCCCTCTAAAATTTGGGGCCCTAAACAAGCAACTTAGTTGCCTAAGGGTTAGGTCGAACCTGTTTGGACACCATTGTCGAGGTTGAGGCCCCAAGTCATATTGAGTTTTTTCTTCCCCACGTAAAGGGAAAACATCTAATCACCCATCTTTTGGACTTATGGTTGTAAGTAACGCAATATTCGAGTACACACAATCACCTGGTGATCACTATATCAATCTAATTAGAAATTTATATAGTTAGGAGAGTTGAACTCGGGATGTAGTGTTTTGATCAAAAAAAAAAAAAAAAACTCGGGATGTAGTGCGGGCATACGTTTCACCCCCATGTTCCAAGTTAACTCATGTTGGAATCTGCCTAGGTGGTAGAGAAACAAACATGAGAAGAAAAAGAAAGAATATTTACAGAGAAAGATGGCCTGAAAGAATTCCTTGGTGCCTGTATTGTTCAGATAAAAATTACCATCAGAGAATAAAACAATAAAACATAGTAAAAAAGGGAAATTTAAACTGGAAATAATTCCTTTATGCTTGGTAACAAGTTTGCTGTTACATAATAAAGCTTTCTGGGAGACTGCTACTATGTCATGACCTATTAAATTGAGTTGATTTGTCTTTTGTAGTCCGTTATATGTCATTAACTCTCTAAAATCATATGAGACGCTCATTTAATTTTTCAAGTTTGTCACTTAATTAGATGAACCCCTTAGGTACGAAAATTAATACTGTTATTCCTTGAGGTTTGATTTGTTGTAACACATCCCCTCATAATGTTAGATTCCAATAAAAATCGTCGTCACTTTTGATAATGTTAGTATTTTTTTAACTGAACAAAATTTTCAATCGACAAATTAGACAAAATTTCACAAGAAAAAAAAAACTCAATAGATTTTGAAGTTGTATCAATACATAATTAGTCCATAATTGCTTTCAAAATTAACTCCTCTCCAGTTTACACTCAACTACATATTAAGTCAAAATTACCCCATTAGTCCATAAAGAAACCGATCTGGTAAAGGTGAGGAGAAATCTGACACACACACACACATGTTTCTATTTTCGATTTTCTACCGCATTTAGTGGATTCACCGAATGGCTCTCCAAGAATGGAGCAAAAATACAGGAAGCACCGTGGCTGATTGTCGCCATTAAGGTAGCAATCCCCCCATTCGCAATTTTCACATTGAGTTTTGAACCAAGAAAGCTCAAACCCATATTCCATGGCGTCGTAGATGTCTGAAAAAGAGATTTTATTACCATCCTTAAACGGCCACGATGTCATCACCGTTAGCTCTATACTGCACCTCTCTCTCACTTCCGCTGCCATCAAGCCGCTAACATTGACATAAGAGTGTATTCTGGAAGAGGAGGAGAAAGAGGAGTTTGCACTATAAACTCCATTGATGCATTGTCCTATCTCCAGGTAGAGAGGAGAATCTACTCGATATGGGCAATTCAGAAAAATTACAGGCTTGTTTATCTGCTGGATATCCGGGTCAAAATTTTTGCTTTTCCATATACCTTTAAAAGTTCTATATGGATATTTGTAAGTGAAGTTGTTACTGGTTAAAGAATATTGAGGAAGAAAGGAGCAATTATCCTTTTTTTGTACAGCAGAATCAACAAGGCGGATTGTGAAGTTAGAATAGTTGATAGATTGAACAAGGTATTTACGTTTATGGGAACCCAAGTATAAAACTGTAACATTATTTTCACAAGCAAGCTCATATTTGGGTTTACCACAGTTTTTTGGATCATCTTTCAATCGGAAAGGGTAACTGATGTTGTAGATATTGCCGCAGGAAGAAGGGTCACAGTGATGATTCTGCTTACACCAGCATGGTTGAGGGAAGTGGATGAGAACAAGGACTGTGATGAAACCCACAACAATGAGATTTTCTCTCAACATTGGAGGGGAGAGAGAGAGAGAGAGAGTTTCCAACAAGGAGCTTTTGACCCATCCAGAGTACTTTTGAAAAAAAAATCCCAACTAAGGGTTGGTTCCAAAATAATTCCCAAACCCATGTACTTTTTAAAAACGTCAGTCGGTTTGACGTTTTTAGCTTAAAGACGTCAAACGGACTGACGCCTTTAAGCTAAAAACGTCAGTCTGTTTGAAGTTTTTAAGCCCAACAGCCAGATTACAGATTTAATTAAAACGTTGACGTTTTAATTAAAAACGTCAGTACAACTGACGTTTTTAACTCAAACGTTCAACACCCATTTTTTCCCTCCTCTCTCTTCTTTCCTTTCCCCTATTTTCTCTTCTCTTCTTCCCCCCTATTTGAGCCCTTGCTCAGGCGACGCAGAACCACCACCACCACCATCCTGCTTCACCACGCAGCACCACCCAGTGCTACCCACGACCTCCCAGTGCCACCCACCACGACCCAGCGCCACCCACGACCACCCAGCCCCACCCACGACCACCCAGCCCCACCCACTACCACCCAGCACCACCCACGACCACCTAGCCCCACCCACGACCACCCACGACCAGTGACCACCAGCAAGCACCAGGGACCACCAACGACGACCACAAAAGGCCCAATCTGCTCCACCGTTGGCTGCTGCTCTTCCACCAGGTTAGTGTACTCCATTGGTAACACTTATAGTTCAATTCTAGTTTCTATTAATTTCTACATTTGATTGTCAATTATTTCAATTGCAGAACCTATTTCAATTCCAGACCTAATTCAATTCTCAATTTTTTGAATTTAATCAATTTGTTTGAATTGTGATTGTAATGTTTGTTCACATTGGGGTGATGTTAATGGAGAGTGGGGGTGGTGTTAATGAACAATGAGGATGATTAGGTGGTGGTGGCAGTGGTAGAATGGTGGATGTGGGCAGTGGAGTGGAAGTTCTAACTCTATTTCTGTAACTCAATTTCTCAAACTTGAATTAAATTCGATTTTGACACGAATATATAGCCTTAGTTTAAAATTTTACAAATGAATTTTAAATCAATATTTTGAAGTTAAATTGAAGTTGAGATTTAGCTAAAAAAATTTGGAGTGATGTAACTTTGTGTTGATCAGTTTATATGTGGGCTTTTATGATGATGTTGATTATGTTATCATGATAAGATTGACAACAAACAAACAATCGGTGCTCAATCATGTTTATACCCTTATTATTAATATTGATCACCATATTATCAATAGTAAAGCTATTCACATTGGGGTGATGTTAATGGAGAGTGGGGGTGGTGTTAATGAACAATGAGGATGATTAGGTGGTGGTGGCAGTGGTAGAATGGTGGATGTGGGCAGTGGAATGGAGGTGGCAGTGGTTATTTTGTTCTTTAACTGAAGAGAAGAGGAAGATAGGGTGGAAAACGAGCTTTTGACCCATGTCAAGTGGTTTTGAAAAAAATTTCTCAAGTAAGGGTTGGTTTGAAAATAATTCCCAAACCCAGGTTCTTTTTAAAAACGTCAAAAGGACTGACGTTTTTAAAATTCAGAACTAACTATGAAATTTACCATGTTTATTTTAAAAATATTATAAATGCCTCAAATAAATATAATTTCTAATCAATTTTAATATGATCCTAATATGGCAAAATTTTTAAATGATAAGGGGGTGATGTGCTCTAAGGACAAACCACAAGGGTGTAAAATAAAATTTGCCCTTGATTTATTATCGAGAGATATCGAGAAAAATGTTATTTAGAGGAGATCTAAATCCCACACGGCCATCAAAAAACAAGGCACCAACCGGGAAAGCCCGTCTTTTTTATTTTTTTTTTCTTTTAATAAACATTTCTTGTACCATATGTTTATACTGTGAAATGACTAAGGTATGCTTGCCCTTGATTATTAAGATTGTTATCATGACTATGCTTCCATATGATGATGTTAATTTTCCTCTTATGCTTTTTCCTCCAAGTGGGTGATGTACATAGTGATCATCAATATATGTATATGACCACAAGTTGTGATGCAATGGTACAACCAATTCAAAGATAAAGAGCATCTTCATATCAAGTCAAATTAATGGGAAAAAAATGGAATATGCATGCAAAACGATAACATACTCTTTTAAAGTTTGTAGGTTTTCTATATGTTACTTGAAAATCAACAGTGCATTTTTTTAATGCTTCGTACAATTTTGTATTCTTTTTATTCAAAGCGTTGATATTTGTTTCTGGATTTGAAGTAAGTCCTTTGTAATTCAACATCAGTACGAAACTAAAATTCTAAATTAAAAGAATAAAAAAATGTAGGAAATTCTATATTCCATGTATGTCTTTCTCAATCTGAATCGAACTTTAGTAGTTATTTATCTTAGGCATCAAACACCACATTTATCTCAAAACAAGCATGTTGATTTTGAATCAATCAATTTACTCCAGTATTGTCATCCTACACTGTTTTCCTTCTTGATAACATGTTTCACCTCTTCATTCAATACATGATAACATGTTAGGAGAAACCCTACTGTGAGGATTATTTTTCAAACTTCCATATAAAAGTTGTATTTTCATCTTTCTTAGTATCATACAAGTACACTTCATCCTTGTAGGTTGTTTAATTGATAAATTCTTCTAGGTCGCATGTGGTAGATTCACATGGGACTTTGATTAATCGTTGATCTATTATTCTTCAAGTATTAATCGTTTCTATCTATTCCCAGGTTCTTCTGAATTCATAACTTATTCCACAACCGAAACTATATGAAATGGCGGGAAAACAAGTTACCGTTTTGCTATATTGGGGTGGACAAATGAATTATGGATCGGAGGGTTTACCATACAGTTGTCCACCCAAAGGTGGTATTGTTATTAATAGTGGTACACAACTGCCGGAATTATTGAGTAAAATTTACACTGTAATGGGGTTGGACAGGGCGCATTACAAGTTGAAGTTGACTTGTAGATATCCTTTTACAGTTGGAACAGGACCAGGACCAAACATAAATACATATGTCGGTCTGAAAATTGTCAACGATGAACTAGTTACTTCTATGGTTAATGTGGTACTTGACAACCCCACCATTGCTAGTGTTGCTTTGTACATGGAGACGGAGGACATCAATGCTGGCATAGGCAGTAGTCAGACCGGAGGGTGCATAACAACAACTGATATGTCTTACACTGAGTTGCTTAGGCGAGAAATTGGTCAATTGGCATATCCAACTTCCGGTGTGACTGGTGAATGTTCAACTCCCGTGGGAATGCAGGTAATGGATGAGTCTGTGCAGTACTTTTACACCCAACAAAGAACTGGAACCACGACATACGGTGGGAACTCAGCCAACAATTCATTGAGTCAAAATTTTGAAATGGGTGAGGCGGGAATTGAGTTGGGAGAACAAGATGATGTCCATCAACCAATAATGCAACAAAGCCCAATTCGGGAGTATGAAGAAATGTGTGCCAATGATCGTACAGATGTCTCCGATGACGATGACGAAGAAGAAGAGTTTGAGGAAGTAATGATTGATGAGGCAGCTGACGAAGATGAGAATCGAGAAGACTTTGAGGCTGCTTAGGTGGTGGAGTTGCATAAGCCTTGCTCGACCTCATTCACACCAAATGAATTTGGGCAGTATACTGAAGCAGATAGCTTTGTACCGGCAGTTGAACAGAAATTGTGGGATCCTGTGAAGATGGAGTTGGCGAAGGGCATGGTTTTTAAGGATACAACTTCATTGATTAGAGCTGTTAAATGGTATTCAATCAAGCATAATCAGGATTTTTTCGTGGTCGCGACGAACACAACTGTGTGGGCTATCCAATGCATCATGGACATGCAGCCTAACTGCACGTGGAGACCGCGTGCTTGTTTTAGGAAAAAATTGAAAATGTTTCAGATCACGCAATATGATGGATCCCATTCCTGCTTCTACCCTAGGATGAGTTGTGACCATCGGCAGTTAGACTCTAACTTCATTTGTCATTATATACTGGGACTCGTGGGTGATACACCACAAACAAAAATGTCGACAATTCAGAAAAATATAAAGGAGAAGTTCAAGTTTGATATTTCCTATAAGAAAGCATGGATTGCGAGGAACAAAACAATTGCTAAGATTTTCGGTGATTGAGACTTGTCATATGACATGTTACCAAAGTTTTTGGGTGCCATCAAGAAGTATAACCCTGGCTCAATTGTGAAGTGGCGGTACACCTCTGAAACTCTTGAATATAATGTTTTTTTACGAGTATTTTGGGCATTCAAGGCAAGCATTAAAGGGTTTAAATATTGTCGACCTGTTGTCAGTATTGATGGGACATTTCTGCGTGGAAAGTACAAGGGAAAATTGTTAGTTGCGACTGTTTTTGATTCTAATAAACAGTTGTTTCCAATTGCTTTTGCTATTGTGGAAGAAGAGAATACGTCAAGTTGGGCTTTTTTCCTATATTACCTTCGGCGGATTGTTCTTAGACATCGGGAAGGAATATGTTTAATTTCTGATAGGCACAATGGTATCATTGCGGCTGTGAACAAGGAAGATTCTGGGTGGCATCCACCGCATGATTATCATCACTTTTGTCTGCGACATGTTCGTAGCAATTTTAATACAAAGTTTAAGGATGCACATTTATACGATCTTATGTGGAGGGCTGGAAAGGCAAGACAGGTTCGCAAGTTCGATGATTTGATGACCCAGATACGCAACGTGAAAGAGGAAGCGTATAAATGGTTGACTGATATACCATTGGAGAAATGGGCATTAGCACATGATGGTGGACACCGGTATGGCATCGTGACAACCAATATTTCAAAGGTTTTCAATAGTGTTCTCCAAGGTGCTAGGTATTTGCCCATAACAGCTTGTGTGCAGTCGATATTTTATCGGGTCACTAAGTATCATTTTGAACGTCGAGACATAGTGGCAAAATGGAAAGGAAAAGGGATGGAGTTTCCTAAGCGTGTTTTGGAACGATTAAAACATGCACAACAAATGAGTCGTGTCCACCACATGACGGCATTTCATAGGGATCGTGGTCTTGCTGAAGTTTCAACTGGTGGTGGTCATAGGCAAGTTGTGTGCCTTGAAGATCGTTCGTGCACATGCGAAAAATGGGCAATTTACAGAATTCCTTGCTCGCATGTGTTGGCTGTATGCTCTTATTTTCAGATGCATTTTCAGCCCTACATAGATCCCATATAAACTATCGACACTTTGGAGAAAATTTGGGCCCCTGAAATGTTTCCTCTGGAGGATGAGCATTACTGGGATGATCCCCCACGTCCCAAATTAGTCCCTAATAATACCAACGTCGAGACTTGATTGGTCGGCCACGGACGACGCGCATACGGAATGAGATGGACTTCCCGCCAGAGGGTCGTAATCAGATACATTGTGGGCTATGCGGCGAAGCGGGTCACAACCGTCGGAAGTGTACATCCATAAATACGCGGACTCCAGCATCCCTTCAGTAGATTGTATTTTGTTATTTTGTGAGCTTGATATGTTGTATGTTATAATCATTTGTGTATTGGACCTTACGATATGCTTATGTTGTAGCCCGATGTTGGTACAATGTCTTGTATTTACATGGTTGTTGTAATGATTTGTTTGATGTTTAATGGTTTATTTGTTCATTGTATTTTCAATTGTATTTTGTTATTTTGTGAGCTTTATAAGTTGTTGTATGTTATAATCATTTGTATATTGGACTTTACGATGTTTTTATGTTGTAATATTATGTTGGTACAATGTCTTGTATTTACATGTTTGTTGAAATGATTTGTTTTATGTTTGATGGTGGATGTTGTTTTTTGCAGATTCATATAGGTATTCATCATGGACACCGATGGACGGCGTTTATTACATCCTGGTCCACAGGACCACTCGGTGCTTGCATTACAGTCTGAGCATCGATCGGAGTACATTTGGCAGGGCATAGATCTGCCTCCGTTGCACTGCAGGCGTAGTGATCGCACTGCTCGACAGTTATAGGTCACAGATGAACGTGTGCTCCGACATTTGGTTACTGTCGACTTTTACGGGGCGCACAAGATTGAGTCCAAGCGGCTGGACCATGCACTCATCACAACGCTTGTCGAGAGATGGCGGGTCGAGACGCATACTTTTCATCTTCCGGTGGGAGAGGCTACTATCACTCTCCAGGATGTTGCTGTTCACATAGGCCTCCCGATTGATGGTATGACGGTGTGTGGGAGAGATGGTTGTCCGCCAGACACGACATGGCCAGCATTATGCCAGCAGTTGCTCGGCTTTACACCTGTCGAGGGGGCTATCGACGGGTCTTCCCTCAGGCTATCTGCATTGCGGGGCCATTTAGATGGAGGTGTCCCAGTAGATGCTGATGATGATTTTATCGCTTGTTATGCTAGAGCCTACATCATGCTGCTGATCGGTTCTTACCTTTCCTAGACAAGTCTTTTAGCAAGGTGAAGTTGATGTATCTTCCTTTGCTTGTCGATCTTACCTCAGCTAGTCAGTACAACTGGGGTAGCGCGGCATTGACCTGGCTTTACCGCGAGATGTGCATCGCCACAAGACGTGATGCTAAGGACATCGGTGGATTGCTTGTTATAGTACAGGTACATGCAAACTTATGTTTGATGTCTATATATTGTTTAATGTAAGGACAAATGTATGTGTTACACTATAATTCTGTTTTTTTTTTATATAGTTATGGGCGTGGGAGCGTTTATCGCATATACGTCCACAGCGATTACTCCCACGTGAGCCATTACATGATGTACATCCAGACGCTGGCCCAGCAGCTGCTGTACCACCTGCACCTGCAGCAGTACATGGTCTTGTACCAGATGTACCAGCACTTGCTAACCTACCACTAGGCCCACGTGGATGTAGGTAAGACATTTTATTATTCATTAGTAATATATTGTACATCCAACTAATCTTATTTTTATGCTATGCAGTTGGGATGTTGCATTTTCTGAGCAACACACGCCTACCCATGTGCTCAGACATTATAGAGATTAGTTGGATCAGATGCGCGATGAGCAGGTATACAAGCGGATACTTATATTGTTTTTAACTAATAGATGTAGTTGGTTGTTGTTGGTTGGTGTTGGATGTGTTGTTAGTCTATGTATGCAATATATTATGTGTTGTTGGTGTTGGATGTGTTGTTTTTAACTACTAGTTGTTGTTGTTGGTTGGTGTTGGATGTTTGGTTGGTGTTGGATGGTGTTGAATGTGTATTATGTGTTGTTTTTAACTACTGGTTGGTCTATGTGTGCAATATATTATGCAACAGGTGATTTTGGAAAAAATTTTGGGGTCATACATATAGGGGAAACTCTGCCGAAATTTTTAATTTTTTTTTTGTGTACATGTAACAAAAATCGTAATTTTTATACTGCAGATGATATGACAACCATTCACTGCTGATGTGTTGGCCACCCTACCTGATTATTGCTTACGTGATCGGGACTTATGGACTACCCGGGCCCCGCTAATATGTTTCGATGTGGTAGAGTGGCATTTCCCAGACCGTGTACTGCGACAGTATGGATGCAGGCAGCCCGTACCAGCGCCATGTGATTCCAGTCGGGAGCTGCATGCCACCAATAGGCGTGGCAGACATGGTTACGATTGGACGAGCGCACATCAGCGGTACATTATCATGTGGGATCAGCGGCGGGATGTTATTGTTCACGGAGAGCCTACGCTCGAAATGATGGATGCCACTGATCCCTACATGGAGTGGTATCGATGCATTAGTCGTCTACTTATCGGACCACCGATGCCGCGCCCAGACGTTGGTTTTCAGTCCGTCGGCAGTATCATGGAGCTGATTTGTGTTGTTTACTTGGTATATAAATAAAATGTGGTACATAAATTACTTAATATTCATTTTAATCCTTATTTTGTGGTGATGCAGGCACAGACACTGACACAGGTATATCACACAGCTCGTGATACAGTTAGTGAGGAGCCTGATATGGGGAGATATCAGGCGGCCATCAGGCATATGGGGGAGCTCAGCTACCGGTGTTTGTCAGCTGTTTTTGAACACCGCAGACTTGCGCAGCCACCGACAGACATTCAGCCGCCAGTTGTTGTAGCCCCAGTGCATGCACGACAGCGTGGTGTACGCATACCTCAACCGCCAGCTGCACGCGCACATGATCAGACTCCCCCACCGGCTGTGGATATTGATGCGACATCATCAGAGGCAGGCCCATCGACAACATATGTTCCCCAGACTGCTGTAGAGGCAGGCCCATCTACTCCATATGTCCCAGCTTTTGATTTTGACATTCCTACACCATTCGTTCACCATGAGTCTTCAGCAGCGCTTGATCGTCCTATAGTTTCATCGTGTGAGCCATTGCTGACCTCAGCAGGTGTTGATGCATCGGCGACTCCATTCACACCTACACCAGAGCCAGTAGTTACAGCAGATACATCACTTCCACTGGCAGACATGGTTATTCCACGGGGTGTTCCACCAATGTCCACACGACCTACTTCTCCTATTCCATACGAGGACAGTTCTGATGATGCTGATTTTCCTGCTGAGGGAGTTACACAGGAGCCATCACCGTCACACAGAGGTCGAGGCAGAGGTCGGCATAGAGTCGGTCGTCATACACACCATACACATGATCCTGCAGCTGGTGGAGTGACACAAGATATACCGGCTCCGCCTGATGGTCAGCGGCCCAAGCGACAGAGGAGACAACCACCTTGTGGGACATAGTATTCTTATAATATGTATTGTAAACAAAATGTGAATATTGTTGTTGTATATAAATAAAAGAAAATTCAAAACTTCTCAAAAAAGCACAATGAGCAATTTTATAACTATTGGGATCGTTATAAGGAATTACTACAATCCATTCCACATCATGGTTTTGAATCGTGGAAATTGGTGAGTTTCTTCTATAAAGGGATCGCACCGGGCCATAGACAATTCATTGACATGGTGTACCGGGCCCTAGAATACTTTAGTACATTGGCGCAAAATGCCCAATCTTGGGATATCACGGATCCCACCGATGTACCGAGGTCTTCTCCTCAGGGTAGTAATCAAGCACATGGGAGAAGGATGTATGATTTGAGAGACCGGGAAGACTTGCTTTCCAAAATTGCCAAGTTGTCTAGGAAAGTGGAGAGTCTTGAGGTCAATAGGAGACACGAGGTGTCTAATGTTTCAAAGACCGAGGAGTCTTGCCCGATTTGTGAGAGTGTGGAACATTCCATATCGGAGTGCCCCAACATTCCAGCACTTAAAGAAGTGTACCATGAGCAAGTTCATGACTTTAACCAAACGAGGCAATCATTTTCTCCACACTCAAACACTTACAATGTGGGTTGGAGTAATCACCCAAACTTTAGTTGGAGCAATGAGAATCCTACTCCTCATGGTTCTAATGCTTATTCACCTCCCATGCCTCCTAAACAAAGTCAATACCAAGGCCAAGGTCAAGTGTCTAGTTCCCAATACCCTCAGTCCAATCCGCAAGGGTATTCACCGAACCCACCTCCATAAAGTTTTTCTCAACAAGCACCATCCATTCCTCAAAATGCCGCAGCTTTTAATGACATTCGGACTCAACTCACAAGTTGACCAATTCCATGGGGGCATCACAACAAGAAAATGGGAAATTTCCTGCTCAACCCCAAGAAAACCCTAGAGGCCAACATGTTATTGAGTCGTCCGAACCCACTAGTGAGAGTTGTGAGCAACTCAAAACAGTCACCACCCTTCGAAGTGGCAAGCAAATTGATAAGACCATAGTGTGAAAAGTCTCAACCAAGACCACATTGCCAATAGAGGAAGAGACTAAGGGTGACACCGAGGGGGGTGAGGTGAGTGAGAAAGAGAAAGTGGTTGATGAAAGTGTTCGTGTATCCCCCATTCCTCCCCCTTTTCCTAATCGTTTGAAGCCACCCGTCAAGGTGGCTAATTATTCTAATATAATTGAGATGTTTAAGCAGGTAAAAATCAACATTCCATTCCTTGATGCTATAAAGCAAATCCCATCTTGTGCCAAGATCTTGAAGGATTTGTGTACCGTGAAGAGGAGACTAAATGTGCACAAGAAGGCATTTCTCACCGAGCAAGTGAGCTCAATCTTGAGGACCAACACCCCACCAAAGTTCAAGGACCCCGGATGCCCTACCATTGCCATTACAATCGGGAATTGCCGGGTGGAGCAAGCTCTTCTTGATTTGGGGGCGAGTGTCAACCTCCTACCATACTCGGTGTATCAACAACTCCAACTTGAAGAGTTGAAACCAACTCCAATTACTCTTTAGTTGGCGGATCGTAGCGTCAGAACACCTAGGGGAGTAGTTGCATTCATGTTAAACAATTCACAGATCAACAAAATACTCAAATCATAATGCAATTATATAAATGAACTTGGGAAAAATGAAACAAACAAAAAGTGGTTCTTTCATTCATAATTGTATGAGGTTCAGTACAAAGATCTTAAGACAAAATGGCCTGTGATCCTAGGGACTCTTCTATTAGGCCGACTACCACTAAACCACTATCTTCCATTATGTACAATCAACCAAAATCAACAACATGAGAGTAGGCTCTCTCTACTCCTCCTCCTTGTCACCCGACTCATCATCATCACCCTCATCATCATCTCCCTCCTCGTCATCAAACTCCTCATCATCGGACCCCTCCACCTCTACAACAGTCGAGCCAGTGTGGGCAGAAGTGGATGGCCCGGAGGTGGTGGCACTTCGGGGAGAGGCTCTCCTGGAAAAGTCCTCCCGAATATCCTGGTGATCATCAGCTTCAGCAGCTGCATAGTCCCATCGAAGTCGTCCAACCTTCCCTTGATCTCATCAAGGCGCTGAGAGGCCATCCGAGGTGGGGCAGTAGTGGATGGCCCGGAGGTGGAAGGTCCAGTTGTAGGTGGCTCGGCCCTCGGTGGCCTAACTATCTCTTTCCTCTGTGTAGACCCTCCTATCATGGTCGACCTCTTCATGCTGTTGGACTTGCCTATGAGGCCAAACTCCGGTGGAAGAGTCACATCGGTAGGGATGCCCTTTACCTTGTTATTGTGACAGATCTTCGTGACAAGGTGGGCGCAAGGAAGATTCGCCTTCGGCTTCTTAGCCTAGGTGTATTCCTTCATCACCTCCCAAATCATGAAGGTAATGTCCATCCTCTTGCCTGACATGAAATCATGGAGAAGGGCTAGCTTCTCCTCCCCCAGAGTCTTCTCCGCACCCTGAGGTAACAGATTGTAATGAAGCACTTTGGTCATTACCCCATCAGAATGCTTGAGGGCCCCAATTTGCATTTATCCCTTAAATTGTGTCGGGTCCTAATTACGCCCAAAGAATAACGCAGTAATTATAGCACAGCTTTGGGGTGTCGATTCCACAAAGAGAAAAACTAAAAGAATAGTAGAAGGAACAAAGGAACTAAATAAAAATATTAAATGATTACTAGAGAACAAATATTAATTTTAAATGTAACTTAAAGTGTCAAGCAGAGAATGCTCTGGGGACATAAATGCCAAGGGCACGTGTAAGGAAGGGGATGCTCTGAGGGCACTCGAGCCGAGGACACATGTCACTCCATGGAAACTTTGAGGCCACTATGTCGAGGACACATGTCATCTCCCCATCAATCTTCAAAAACGTCCCATCAACATCAATCTGATGTAGTATAGTCATAGATTATGCTTGTGTTGTTAGTCGTAGACTAGCATGTGACTAATCTCGTATCATTAGAAAACACATGCTCTAAAATGCAGGAGGGCTACAATCCAATAATGTTGTTTAGATATAATTGATTGACCTAATTTTTTTTTAATTTAATCCACTTTTGTTAAATCGATAATTTATATCAAAAAAACTAGATCAAAATAAGATTATAGCTGTCATTGACATGCCACATAACCATGTGGCCAAGACTCCTCTTCTTCTCAAAAATAGGAATTAGGGGTAGTTTTGAAACAGCTTATATCAAAGAAACTATGAGAAAGATTGAATACTTGGATATGTGGGTTGTCTCCATCACAGGGGCCTGGTAGTGCACCACTACTTTGAGATAGGGGGAACAATATTGTATAAAAACTTAAAATTTAATCGAGTTAAATTATGATTTAAAATTGTCAAGTTCCGATTCAATCAAATTGATTGGCATCATTGTCAATGCTATAGGATTTGGATCTTATTAATTATTACTTTTCTTTGTTTGACTCGACTAAATCTCAATTTTTGTTTAATTTTTTTGGTATTATACTAAATTCGTTATAGTGCAATTTTTCTTACTTTTACCTTGAATGCATGATTTAAGATGTCCTGTTGTAAGGGGTTTTCAATACCTTCATCTATCTATACTATATTATATTTTAAAAGAATCAATTTAGGGGATAGAGTGCTTGAAAAATTGGTCTTATTTTTCATAATTTTGAAAAAATTATTTAATTGGTCTCCACCAATTAAATTTCAACATGTGACCTATGTAACCACTTTCCAACTTCTTGATTATAATTACTTCACATTTGAATTTCTCATATTATTTATTAACTAATTTACATTTATATTTTTAAAAAAATATCAATTTAATACCTTAGTAAATAATTTTGTAATAATGTTAGGCCGAAGTTGGGGTATATGTGACAGAGGGGTTGATTAGTAGTTAAAATTAGCATCATAATATGCCTTTTTAGGACTAATTATACTTTGATGGAGTTTAAATAAAGACATTTCAGGACATAAATTGTACAAATGTCCAAGGGCAATGAATATCAAACTTTCATGCAACACCAGCATGCTCTGGAACAAAATTGGAGAAGCTTGGAACAAAGTAATAACATTCGAACGCCAGACAACGTTCGAACGTTCCCTTGAAGACCAGGCTGCTGAAATGCTAAGACATGGTGTGTTGCAGTTAAGAAGGAAAGCATTGAGGTACTTGAGTACCACGTTCGAACGCCAATTCAAGTTCGAACGTTCCCCTGAATTATTGAAGACCAGATTGCTGAGTGCAAAGTCAAGTTGTACATGGAGTGTGGAAATTGCTCTCACTGAATAACACAGGCCACTTGAGTGGGAAGTTCAGACCCCATCTAGTGTTCGAACGCCCATCAAGCAAAGACAGGAGACAACGTTTGAATGCCAGACAACGTTCGAATGTTGTCCCCAGACAGGTTGCAAAGTGGATGGCTTTTAGAGGACTTTGAAGGCCTAACACTATTCTTTCACAATCCCTTGTCCCCTCCTCCTCTCCTATAAATCCTCCCATTGTGGGAGCTTCTAGGAGACTTACACTAGACCAAAATTTCCTAGCTAGTTGTAGAATTAGACTTAGACTTAGACTAGATTTACATTTACTTGTCTAGAGGAAGATAGATCATCTTTTGGTTGCGGTGGAAACCCTCCAAAAGTGATTAGCTTTCTTCTACTTTCATTATTAGTTTCATTTGCTTCCATTGCTTGAGCTTCCTTCTTCCCTTAGCGGAGTGAATCTCTTCCACTTTTCTAGAGCTTTGCCAAAGCCGTGAAGGGTGGAACGTGATTCACTCATTCTTTGTCGAAGATCGGCTCCTTGTATAGTATGTTTTATCTTGTAACTCCTCTACTTAGAGGGATGAGCATCACTCACTTTTCTAGCTTTACCAAAGCCATGAAGAGTGAGTAGTTTCTCATTTACTCTTTAGTGAGAGGTGATGGCCATGCATAAATCATCCGAAAGTTATATTTGTGCATTTCGTTTATGCTTAATGCTTTATGTTTCGCTTGTTTATTGAATGGTTGAACGCATCTAGCAAAGCTAAGGTACTTTGTATAACCGTGAGCACTTTCTATGACACAGATAACTCTTGCATTGAAATCAGCATATGTATAAGCGAGGTTTTTCGGAACCTCTCCTCAAGTGTGTGGAAAATAAGGATGCCAACTACATACTCAGAGAAATCCACGAGGGACTCTGCGGGAACCATATTGGAGCTCGGGCGCTGGCAGGAAAAGCCTTGGGACAAGGATATTATTGGCCCACCATGCTCAGAGACGCTATGGACCTGGTCAAGAAGTGCAAAATCTGCCTTCTACATGCCAACGTCTCTCGTTGTCCGCCAGAGCTCTTAACTTCAGTGGTGAGCCCCTGGCCATTTCAGCAATGGGGCCTCGACATCCTTGGACCCTTGCCCATGGGAGTGGGGCAATGTAAGTTCGCTATCATAGGGGTGGATTACTTCACCAAATGGGCGGAAGTGGAACCCTTGACAACGATCACAGAGCAAAAGGTACAGAATTTTGCGTGGAAATCTATAATATGCAGGTTTGGAATACCCAGGGCTATTGTCTCTGACAATGGGAAGCAATTCGATAATCCGAAGTTCAAAAAATTCTGCGTTGAGCTAGGGATAAAAAATTACTTTTCGGCTCCAGCTCACCCGCAATCCAACGGACAAGCAGAGGTCACTATCCGAACCATAAAGGCAGCCTTGAAGACTAAACTAGAGGCCGTAAAGGGGAAGTGGGTAGAGCACGTCCCAGAAGTACTATGGGCTTACAGGATAACTGCCAGGACAGCAACCCAGGAAACGCCATTTGCTTTGGCTTTTGGAACTGAAGCAGTGGCACCTGTCGAAATTGGGCTCCTGTCCCCCAGGGCCGAATTTGCAGAGTCTGAACACAATGACAAGTCACTTTTGTTGAACCTTGATATCTTGGATGAAAAAAGAAACGAAGCCTTGCAGCATATCAAGAACTACCAGAGAAGGGCGGCAAGATACTACGACGGGAAGGTCAGATACAGGAATTTCAAAGTAGGAGATCTGGTTCTTAGGAAGCTTTTGCTTGCAAGGAAAGACCCCTCTCAAGGGAAGTTGGGACCTAATTGGGAGGGCCCTTACATCGTCTCAAGGGTGGTCAGACCTGGAAACTATGAGTTACAAACAGAAGAAGGGAATATCATACCTCATACTTGGAATGCAGAGCATCTTAAGAGGTTTTTCCAGTAAATTTCTTTTGTAATAAGACTATTCTCAATAAGACCGTAAAGTTTTTCCTAAATGACTGCTTGAAATAGCTAAAAAGCTAACGATGAGCTCTTCAGCTCATAAAAACTAAGATGAGCTCTTCAGCTCATAAAATCTAAGATGAGCTCTTCAGCTCATAAAACCAAGATGAGCTCCTAAGCTCATAAAAGTCAAGATGAGCTCTTCAGCTCATAGAACTAAGAAGAGCTCCTAAGCTTATAAACACTAGATGAGCTCCTCAGCTTATAAACTAGCAGAAAGAACTCCAACCCACGGGCACGCAAAAAAACAAATGGAACCTTGTCAAAATCAGGATTCGCAGTCACAAACATTCAAAAGAAAAAAGAAATGCAAAAGTGACATAAAAGCCCGGCAGTTCATTGAACAAAACAGGGTACAAGAAAGAAAAGCTCCTAATTTTTTTCAAGCTGCTGCTTCAGCTCAGCAATCTCTTCCTTTAGGCGGGCATTCTCCTCCCTCAGCTCGTCCTTTTCCTTTTCCGTCTCTGAGAGCAGTTTGATAAGTTCCCTCTTGCCGAGGAAAATAAAACAGTGCCAAAAGAAGAATCAGGTGAAGAGGAACCATCCCTCTTGCGCTTCTTCGAGGGCACACCAACATCCCAACAAGGAGAATCTGGGAAGAAAGAAAACTCCAGAGCAGTTGACTCAGCGCCAAGTAAGTAGAGGTTCTCAGGCGTCATCAGGTCTGAAAAAGGCATAGGATCTACAAGCATTATTCGATCGATGTTCATCATCTCCAACAAGTCTAGGTCAGGGGCACCTGCACAACAAAAACACAATGAGAACGAATTTTTACAAGATTAAATCAAGACAGCTCTTCCTGCATATACCTGTACGAGAGAAGCACCCCCAGGAGCGTGGAATTCTGGTATTTGAGCAGCGCTGCTCGGTTGACCTCTAGGAGTTCCCAGATGCAAAAAAGAAGCGTCGAGACCACCCTTCAGGGAGAGGAGGAAGGTCAAGAACCAGGGGGCAAGTTGAAGTGCCTCCATCGAAAGAAGTTGAAGCAGGGGAGTTCATCCTCTTCGATTTCATAGAGATAAAGGAACTCAGCAATAGTAGGAAACCCACTATTGCTGTGCAGACGCCAGAAGAAAAAAAAACTGATCATAGCAGCCCAACCTCAGGGAGAGAGACGAGAAGGGCATAAACCATAATAAGCAAGGACTCGCCCGATGGAAGGATGAATGGGGAGACGAAGGCCCATCTCAAAGGCATTCTCAAATAAGCAAACATCCCCTCAAGGGAGGAAATTGCAAGGCTCATCAGGAGTTGGGACTCGTAGGGACAAGTCTAATTCAGGGAAGAATTGCTTCTTGATACCATCAAGGTCTAAAGGTCTCATTGTTGAAGGGGCTAGGTAACGAGAATGCCACCTCCAGTCGATCCCAAAGGAAGTTCGTTCCTCGAACAAAGAAGAAACAGAGGCAGCTATCAGGAACTCGAGGGCAAGGAAAAACAAAGAATGTGAAGTCTTCAAGATTCAAGAAGAGGTTCTAAGATTTGCAAGCAATGGAGAAAGCCCAAAGGAAACCCCAAATTTTAAAGGACCAGGAATAACCGTTTTGGAAACCAAGAAACGCACAAAAATTAAAGTCGATGGTCCCTTGAATTTCCAAAATCATGATGGTGGTTACAGTTTTGGGAAGTAAATATGCACGTGCAAAAAAGAGAAAGTGGGGGTTTAGCAGAACATGACCAGAATTATTATGGATTTCTTAGGATTGAGGTTAGCTCGTGTGGCTGTGTGGACCTCCTGGTACACCTCCTTAAGGACCTCTGCTTCAAAACCATTCTTGATGAACTGACTAAAATGGGGCTGGTGTTTCTCAAGCTTATCTGCCATCAGAGTTCTTATGTATGCTACAATATGACCTCCACAGATGAACTTGTGTTAGACATCAACATCAAGTTGCTTACTCTCTTTGCCAAATCCAGCAAACCTCTTGTCATTGCGAGGAAGAACAAGTCTGCTATCCAGCACCCCCTTTGAGGGCATCAGACAACGGAGGCGAGCTCCTTAGCTCTTTGGACCTGAGAAGAATCAGGTCCACCATGCATAAAACCTAAACTTTACGCATCACCAGCTTTTCAGTTTACCTAGGCCCATTATTCTTGCTCTAAGGAAAACCCGAGCATTCCTCAAAGCAAGGGGGGCAAAGGGGCAAGGGGAGGGGAAGGGGAATACAAAAGCAAGATCAAAACACAACATCACTACAACAATAACTCAAGAAATGGCATAACAGATTGTGTTCAACAGCTATAACAGTATATCAAAAAAGGCAGCACAGATGTGCACAAAAAAAAAAAAAATGTGTTTGTGTACATGTTCAAGAAAGAAATCCTAAGTTTGTTCAAAAGGAACAGAAGGGGAGTCCAATCGTTCAGAGGCCGGGGTATCGGCAGGAGCAGGAGAAGAGCCCGGTAGATCAGCCATAGGAGCCTCAGAGTGTCTAAGGGCAGTAATCTCAGCTACAACAAGAGCTCTCTCCACCAGGTCAGCTGAGAAAGGAATAGCAGCAGGGGTGATAGAAGATGGAGCAGGGAGCTCAGCAGTCACCGAAATTGGGGCACTCTCGGAGGTAAGAGTTGTGGAGGGGGCTAGAGAGGAAGGGACATCTTTAGTCATGTCCCCAACGGGCAGGGAAGGTGCTTCAGTGCCTTCAGGAGCTCCCTCAGAAGCAGAGGGGGGGTGCCATGGCCTCTTCGCCAGCTGGGATCGCAAAATCAAAATTCAGGTCAGGGTATGCTTCTTCAGCTGTATCTTGGAAAGCAATCCACCATTTGGCCCACCTGGTAATAACATCATCCTTCAGCTTAGCAGATCATCCGTTTCTTTAACAACTGATCTTTGCACCTCAAGCTCACTTAGAGTGGTGTCATGCGCCTCTGCCAATACATCATACTCCCTTTTCATGCTGTTATAGGAGCCCAAAGCCTCAAAGGTCTCCTGGTTGGCTTTGACCCAAGCTTCGGTCTTAAGTTTGAGCTCTTCCTTGACCTTTTTCTCCACCTCCAAGCTCTTGATGGTAGAAGCTTGCTTCTCCACTTGCTCTTGGAGACCCTGGAGTTGAATATGAAGGTCATCATTAGCAAAGGTTAGCTCTGCGACTTTAAATTCAAAAGCCTTGGACGCCTTGGCAGAGCTCTCTAGGGAGCGGATTCGACTCATCAAACCCCTCACATGTATGGCCAGCTAGGGAAAGATATGATCAGAGATGAGAAATAACGTAAAACGGCAAGCGTAAGGTGAAAGCTTAAGCAGAGCAAGAATAAAGACTTACAGCTGTAGTTCCATGAAGGGCTGAGTTGATGGAGCTCTCAAGAGGCATCGTGGCAGCCCTCTGAACGTCGGAGTTAGGAATGATGGAAGTAATGGCACCAACCGCAAGATCAACATTGTCGAAGAAAGAGTCTTCGTTCCCTTCCACTTTAAGAGACTTCCCTTTCTCCAACTTGGAGCTCGGCTGGGATGGTTGGGAGATTTTCTTAGACGATCCGAGAGGAGGAGAGGTAGGCTGGAGGTGAGGAATCAACTCCAGGGCCCTCTCAACCTCAGATGAGGAAGGTGAGGTCAGGCCCTGCGCAAGAGCTCTACCAGGAACATGCAGAGGCCCTTGGAGAGGAGGGATCTCTATGACTTGTGGGGCGCTCAATGGTGGAACAAGCGCTCCTGTAGTTGAAGCAGGAGAGGTAAGGGGCACTCCCGACTTCTGCATCTTAGCTCGGGTAACAGGGATGCTACCAGAACCGACCTCAGCCTTGCGCTTGCTCCCACTCCTGCTCTTCTTTAACTGAGCTACCTTAGCCTGGAGTTCTTATGGGGTAGGCTCCATCGAGGAAGAACCTGGAAACTTAAAATAAGCAACTTAAGAGGGATTAGGGGGGAATAAAAATTTGAGATGAATGGGGAAAGTATTACCTGTTACCTCCTCAGCACCAACAATGGATATTGGAATGGGGGTCTCGATCCTCACCTCTAGAAGGCTGAACCCTTGCGATACAAGAACCCAAGGCTTAATGAGATCAAAGAACTTCTCTGAACCACAGCCCCTCAAGGCCCACAAGACACGCTTATCCTCAGCGCTAAGCTCAAGACGGGAACCTGAAAGGCGAAGCAAACAAACGAAGGTCAGTATGGAAAGGAATCAAAAATGATTTCAGCTCGCTCAGACAATAACTTACCCAAGTTATGAGGGGCATTCCAAGCCCGAGGGATTGGCAGAGTGTCGGAAGTATCTGCAGGATTGAACTCCCACTGACTGCCCCATACAAAGAAGAAAAGTTTCTTCCAGCTCTTGTGAGAGCTCAGGAGGTCAGAGATAATTAACTGAGCTTTAGTCTGTTTGGAGACATATAAAAAACCATCAGCAGAGGTAGGCTTAACGTTGAAAAGTTCCGTGAGTAAGGAAACTGTGGGAACCCCAAGTTTATGTTTCTTAAAGAAAACAAGTAGACCCACTAGAACACCCCAGAAGTTGGGGGAAAGCTGGGTAGGGCAAACATTGAAGTGCTGTAGAACACTCTTAATAAATGGGTGCAAGGGGAAGCGAATGCCGTTCTCAAAGGCTGTTACAAAGAAGCAGACCTTCTTATGAACTTGGGAGACATAGGGAGTGAATGCATCAGGGCACCAGTATAGGACACCTGGAGGAAAGCCAAAACGAGCACTAAGAACCTTCATAAGAGAAGGAGAGACCTCACTGGCACCCGAGCGCTCTGCAGCTCTGAAGGCAGCCCCTACACCCTCAGCGCTGCCTGAAATTCCTACGCCACTCACCTTGGCTTTACCTTTACTGGGGTTTTTAGACACTAAGGGGGATGAAGAAGGGGGCTCTTCAGCTTTCTCCTCGATATTGACAGAATCAACACCAGGAAAGTTGTCAATATCATTACCTACTTCACCTAAATCAGAATCCTCTTCGACAGATCTATCTCCAAAGAGGGAGACAGAGGAAGGGGTAGCTCCGGAGGAAGCAGACATAGCTGGGCAAGAAAAGGGAAGTTTAAAAGACCTATAGAGGGGTGGAACCTCTGAGAAACACTCCTTGAGAACTCTGGGGTCGACACAACTGTGCCCGATAATGAAGATTCTAGCGGTGGAATAAGGGTCCAAAAAGAGGGGAAGACGAGACAAGGAATAACCTAATGAAGACGAGACAATGAATAACCCCGGTTCCTAAAATAACATAATCGAAAAGTTCAGAAATGAAGAAACCACCTCAGACTCGAGGGATCCAGAATGAAAGAACATGTAAGGGGCCAAGAACGTACCTAATCGGAGGCGAATGGTGAGCCAGAGTTTGAAGCGAGAAGCAGAAAACAAGCCTTGCACACCAATTCGAAGAGAGACGACATTCAGCAAAACCCTAAATTCGCCGGCAAATTGGAGAAAACCACAATTTGTTCGGAGGAAGAAGATGAAGAGCTTGAAGGAATAAAATTCAAAGGGGGAAATGGGAGCCGTTTCCATCACCTCAAAGCCATTTAAATCTAACGGTACGAAGTGGAGAACGTGTGCGGGAAACGAGGGGGGGTAAATGATTACCTGAAACCGTCAAAAACCTGTTCGCACGCAAATCGAGATCAGCATGTGGAGGTCTGCCTTAATTAAACCTCAGCTCAGCCCCTACCCAAGTCCACTTGGACTAAGGGCTGGGGGCAACTGATGATACCAATAAATTCTAAGTATGAGCTCTGTCAAGGAGGTCAGATCAGGAGGTCAGCTCGGACCTCCAGAGCTTAGGGGTCCAGACCTCAAGTCCCTCCCCCCGGAGCAAACAATAAGGGAAACGAGAAGGAAACAGCCACATAACAGAAAGCACCCCCGAGGTTGTAGCAAAGCTGTGTTCAAGGCGCAAAACTCTCAATTAGCCAAGATCCTCTCCTCAAATCAAGGAAGATCCCATGAATGCAAGGCAAAGATCTCGCTGCAGACCCCTTAGATCTAGGAATTTCATTATAAATACTGTATAGAGCCTCCATTGAAGGAGAGGCCGGGGAAGAACCCTAAATATATGAAAAACACACTGTAAACTCTATTCGCCATTAATAAGAGCACAAGGAGCAAGAGCCTCCATTAGAGAGTGGACTAGCCGAGCTCCCGAGCCGGTGAACCACTATACATTCTCTGTACTAAAAGTCCTTTATCACAATCCTCACGAGCCACGTAGCTCAGATCCATGCTGTTCAGCATAATCTAAAACATTCTGCTCGTCTGAGTTAGTTAACACCATCATCACTGATGATATAGCTTGAAGCCCACTCAATATAATAATTTTCACCTTTCTTTACAATCAACAAATCACTCAAATAAACTCAAAGAGGGAGAAAAATACAATTGGCTTAAAGCCCAAATCTCAAATTTTTGATATTTTCTCAATATGTATGTCACATTTCGAATGCCCACGAACTCCCCAAGAATTTGTCAAAAATTCTTGCTTTAATAGCCCTCATAATCCCTTTTTATAGAGGAAGCAATTGGAAAAGCAAATGAACCAAAAAACTAGCCGTTAGAACCTTCAACGGATACATCCGGCATACCGGTTCATTTCAAGCCTCTAAAAATGGGAGATACTGGGAAGAATTGAGGTTTTTCGATTCCAGAATGGGTATACTGGTTCAGCAAACTGGTATACCTCTTCATCCAATCGGTATGCCTCTTCAAGCATCCAACATACCTGTTCTGTGCACTGCCATCTTCTTCCAATACGATTTTGACCCTCAAAACGTTGAAATTTGAATAAGGATATTATTAAAAAATTATAGAACTCTTCTTCTTCTAACTCTTCTTCTCAACCACTATAATCAAATTTCTAACTTGAATAACAATCATATAACAATAATCCTTAACCTCTTCAATTTGTCCTCATTTTCATATCAAACCAACAAAATTGTTGAAGAAGATTCTCATGCCATGCTCTTCTTATTCAATCAACTACTTTGATCCACCTATATCCATGATACTCATTCTCTTCATGTAGGTGCATCTTCTCATATTCAGTCACTCTATTTAGTCATGCTCACTCTTCTTCATTCTTTACATCTTCAATCATCGCATTTTCTCTTTTGGTTCTTTATACATAGTATAGCACATTGAACATCCAAGCTTTCTCATCCTGTGACAAACCTATGCAACACTTTCAACCAAGCTCACAAGAAGATGATTAGGAACAAAAGAATGTTTGTTATCTTCAAAACTTTGCTTAACCAAGTATAGAGTCAATATTCTCCCCCTTTTTTATTTTGACAAACATACTCAACCAATGACGCATATAATTCATCTTCTTAACATATGCGCATATTTATTGTCAAAATTTTAAAAATATCATTGCAATATTTCTCTCCCCCTTTTTGACATCATCAAATATACATCTTTCATATTAATCCAAAACACTTAGGCTCCCCCTAAATGTTTGCATGTATATTAATGCGACTATTGCTCACTTTTCTTCCTTTGACTTCATCAACGACATCTCATAGCAAAACCTAGCGCCATAAACTCATCTTAAGCATATACATGTCCTATCAATGACTCTATTAAGCATATGCATTTCAACATTAACATTTTGTTATGCATGAAAGGCTCCCCTTTAGCACATGCATCACTGAAGAATGCTAGTTTTATCATATGTGTGTGTATTGTCTAGAACAATGAGCATTAGAAAAGTCAGAATCCATTTTTGTAAGCTCATACACATATACATATATTTCTCCCTCTTTGGTATTATCAAAATAAATCCATCATTTTATCAATCACTTGCCAAGGGTCCAATTAGATATACTAATTTAAGCCCACTTTATGTAAAACATCCATTTCTCTCAATTAAGCAAAGGCATGGCAAGTAGGGAAACATTCTCAAATATCTCTCATTTAATAATCACAAGCCATTTGCAAAAGAAATATCAAGAATAATGCATCCATTTAAGACCTTCCAAAAGATATGATATCCTTTTAAGCATTATGATTTCAAAGACATATATCATCCATTTATTAGCACATTATCCAAGATAACCACATTTGTATATCATAACATTTTCAAGAATAAAATATTCATACATGATAAGCTCATTTTGGAATAGTATGATTTTCATCACTAAATGATCATCATTCTCATCCTTAAATTAACATATGCAATATAAGACATCAATTTTGTATGTTTTCCCTCTTTCTATTTCAATAGATGCTCCCCTTCAAATAATGCATGTCCCATAAAACATCAAATACACTTTTACTATAGTCCAAACATCTCCTAAATCATAATCTTAAAGATATATCCATATAGTATATGATCTTCAAAGATTTCAAATCCTAACACATTCAATTCATATATTTTCAAATCAAATCAACTTTTGGAAATTCATAAAAAAATCTTGCTAACAAGTTTTAATTTCATATCTACAGTTTTCACATTTGTCTTACTAAAAAAAATGTCATGCATTCCAAATGATCATTCAAGTTGACAATTTATGCATATATCAAGAGATTTTATTTGACTAGAGGATGCTAAACCACAAGGAATTTTAATATCTAGTATTGAGATTGTGAAGCCCCAAAATCCGGGGGTCTGTTGATTACCCATCAACCCGCGGAATGCCCGTGGATACCGAGTAACTCGATATCACAACGTTATGCCCCATTTACCGGGGTCCATAATTTAACAAAATTGGGTAGAGTCTCCTTTGTACGGGGAGCTCTACCAAAAACACAACCTGTGCACCATATAATAACAAGACCCATCCGAGGTCCAATATTCAACAATGACCACACCGGGTCATATATGAGTAAATATAGACCACACCGGGTCCATTTATCCATACTCATACAAAACATGCAAGACTATATTGAAATTAGTCCATAAAAGTCCAATTACAATTCTTTACTTACATTACATGCCAAAACTATATCACAAGTCTAGTTTTACAAAAGAAGTTATAAAAGCCACAAGTCGACTTTCTTCACCCTTGCGGCCTTGAATGAGAGTCATCCACTGGCGTAAATCCCCCACCTAAAATGTTTCCCGTATAGGGTGAGCCACGCCCAGTAGAGTATTTCCTACAGAGGTTACTCCCCACCTTAAATGCATATGCAATGTGTATATGCAACAATCAACACATTTGTCCATTCAAGCATTGCTATCAAGAATATGCATCCAATGATAGGAATTCTATATCATGCCATGAAATGAGATGAAACTCACTTATGCAACTTTAACCCGAGTCCTCACTGACTCCCACAACACAATGCAATGCCAATGTGTAATGAATCCGTCAATTGACGAAAAATCCACCCAATGATCGTTTGAAATAAAAGTTGTTTTATTATAAAACCAAATCATTGATGGGTGTTACTCATTGAATGAGTACTTTATAAATCACAATCTTGTGTCTTGTTGGGCAATGAATTTTGGTATCTCAACCACCGGTTCCGTAAACACCAGCACTTTTCTGGAATTTCACCGCCGGGAAGTGCCTGAACCATGTGATCGGGTTTTGCACCCGAGGGAGAGTCTAGCCCTACTTGCTATACCCGACACAAGTTTTTCCATGCATGCAACCGTGCGACTCAGTCGGATATTCAATCCAACTTTCCCGAGCCCACCCTTCAACCACCAAGAATGATGTTTGAATGAACCATGCCCAAACACACACACACACACCCACACTCATGCCTAAGCCCATGAAATGGATGCCTCCGTGCAATTGCAATGTAATGTGTCATTGCATATCAATGTCATGCCTCATATGTAATGAATGCCATATGAACCATTTAAATCATAACAATCCAATTCCATGGCAAATCATATCCTAAGCATATAATTTCCACAATTTATCACATAACTCAATTCCATGGCAAATTATATCACATGCATACAATTTCCATGATCATCATAATGCTAATATATCATAAAGCATATATCAATATACCCTTTTCCAATTGTAAATCACACACTAAGCATATGATTTCAATTTCCCCAAAATAGCAACTTTGGTCATTCAAGGCATTCTATCAAACATCTTCAAAGCAACCCATCATGTTATCACACAAAATTTTCCACATAACATCAAGTGCTAAGAAAATACACAAGTACTCCCACAACACAATCCATAAGCAAGTTACTAAGCATGTTACTACGCATGTTACTAAGCATGTTACTACATAATCAAGCAATAACACACTTAATTCTCAAGGCATAAAGTAAACACTTAGTATGCCCAAAAAACAGCCCCAAATCAGGCCATATAGCAGCCCCAAATCAAGCCACAAAACAGTCCGTATTTCAGCCATATTTCAGCCACAAAACCGCCCCAAAATAGGCCCTAAAACAGCCCAAAAAATAGTCCGTATACAACCCCAAAAACAGTCCCTAATTAGTGCACAAAACAGCCCCTAATTAGTGCACAAAACAGTCCATAACAGTCCATAATTTCAGTCCAAAATACAGCCATGTTTCAGTCAACAAAACAGCCCCTTAAGGTAGGAGTAAAACCCAAGTAGGAAGAACCCTACCTCTTGTAGCGTAGATTGAGGTGTAGAGACGTCAAGAACACCAAAAACTAGCCCAAGAACTTGATTTCTCCAAAATATTTTCTTTGGACCTTCGGTGAAATCCACTTTTCTTGGTACGTAGACATAGCCCTCGTCGCAGTGAGCGACTTTAAGTCTTGGCTCGATGGAATCCGAGCGACGGAACTCAGGGAAATCGAAGGAGAAGCTTGAAGAATCAAGGTTTTCTCTCTTCTTTCTCTATGGCCGGCCAAAGGGGCTGAACAATGGGATATTTCTACTGAAATATCTCATTTAAGTCCCTATTTATAATTTTAAATGCTCGGCCTACGTCGCACCACACGTCACCCACTGATCCGGGTCCGTTTCCGCCCCGAAACGATTTATTTGATCCCGGTTTAAGTTCAAATTGATTTTATTTGAACTTTCATCCAATCATACATAAATTATATAAAATTTATTTGTGGGGACCTTTGTGAGGTCATTCGCTACCCAGTCGCCTCGAACGACGTGCAAAAATCCGACTATCTCGGAATTCGACGAAATTTGACAAGGTGACTAGAATTCGTGATACGAATCCAACGGAGAAGTCCGTTGTGTCATACGAGCTCTAGAGAACACGTATTTTAAATCCCATTATAGCGGCAAAATGACCATTTTGCCCTTACTCAGAAAAATTTCAAATTTTCCCGGGTTTTACAGAGATACTTGATTTTCTACTAAAAATGCTAGTCCAAGTGTCTTCCTTAAGTTTCAAATACACCTATGTGGTGGTTTGATACAAAAGAACATCTATAATGTGCTTAATCTATCTATAATCATAAATAACATCATTAGGTATGTGTTCTATGTGTCCCAATCAACATACTATCCTCACAATAAATTAATTCTTATGATTAAGAATACTGATTGATTTTGTGCATAAATCCTTTAAATTCACAAATGATAATCCTTTTCAACTTTCAAGATAATTTAAGCTTGATTGATTGGGAGGAAGAAATCAAGGCCTATGAGTTTCCATGTATTCCATATAACATTTATTAACTATCTTCTTCAAGATGTACTTTTCTTCTGGGTAATCATGTATGCTAACGATAAATATCACTTTCAAATTTAGAAGTGCATTGTCTATATGATGTGCCACTTATGATAATTTTTTCAATTTTCATTTCTAGCACATGAAAAACTTTGAGAGAATGTATTATGTATTAGACAAAGTGTTCATTCATATTCTAAATCTCAAATCAAGAACTTTGTCATTCTAATCTCGTTATGTCCATGTTCTCTCTCTTAATCATCTCTTAACAAATATATTCATTTTAAGTTCAAGAGATATGACTATTAACCATTTCATAATGATAACTTTACATAGCATGAGTATAGGTTATATAGTGTTTTCATTATTCTGAGGGAAATATGTTAGGATTTTCTTGTCCCAAGTTTTCTAAGGATTCATATATTGTCACATTGTTCAAGTATTTCTTCCTTAGAAAATAATCTTCTTATTTGTTAGGCCTAATAACTATTTAACCTTATGCTTCGTAGGCCAAGATTATTTAGAGCATAAAAAGAATTTTTAAACTACTCATAGTATGTCGAATCTTCCAAGTTGCTTATGATAAACTAAAATTTATATATATATATATATTCAAAAGCAACCTAAGCAAAGATGAGTCTTACACTTAGTTTAAATATTTAGAACTAAGGTGTCCTAAGATGCCCCAAATATGGTGAAGCGTTTTTAATTATGTTATCCAAAGGTACACAAATGCACAACTACCGTACTGTGCATATATTTAGATAAGAATATATAGCCAAAGTCTACATATATGATATAATCATTAAGATTTCTTGTAGATATTAACTCATAGTATCCCTTTTTTCATTTGATTTCAAAATATATGTACTATGAGAATACTAAGTAGAATAGTTGACCATTGTGATTAGCAATGAAAATTAGCATATTACTATGCCGTTTTAAGACTAATTGTACTTTGATGGAGTTTAAGTGATGTCATTTCAGGCCCTAAACTGAACAAGGACTCAAGAATAACAAGTACCACACTTGGATGCAACACCAGCACATTAGAGCCCAAAATTGGAGAATCTTGGAGCACAGCCAGAACGTTCGAACGCCAACTCACGTTCGAACGTCGACATTACACTGTAGCAGACTCAACTGCTAAGAGAAGGCGTGTTGCAGTTAGGAAAGAAGACTGAAGCTCTGAGGCACTTGAGTGTCATGTTCGAACGCCAACTTGAGTTGATTGAAGACCAGACTACTGCATAGAGTTGGAACTGAACTACATAGAAGACCAACAGATCACTCGAGTGAAAGGGATAGAACACATCTGGCGTTCGAACGCCCTTAGTGCAAAAACAGAAGAAACGTTCGAACGGCAGTCAACGTTCGAACGACCATAAAGCAAAAACAGAAACAACGTTCGAACGCCAACTCACGTTCGAACGTTCTCCACAGAATGGCAGCAGAGTGGTTGGCTTTTCACTTGGACTTGGACGGCAAACACTATTCCTTCACCTCCTCTTGTCTCCTCCTCTTGCCTATAAATACTCCCCTTGTTGGAGAGCTAAAGGAGCCAAGTAGAAGGGTTGATGGAGGCTTAGACTCCCACTCACATTGTAGATTTAAGCTTATGTTTTCCTTGTATGAAGTCTTTATTTTAGAGATTAGTTTGGCTTTAGTCCAACATCTCCTTGTTTGTTATAAGAGTAGTTTTATGTTTATGCTTTCATTTACATGCATAGAAGGGAGTTAGTTCATCTTTTGGTTGAGGAAGCAACCCTCCATTTCTTGGTTGAGGAAGCCATCCTCCAAATGTGACTAGGTTTCTTCTACTTTTATTGTTTATGTACTTCACTTCCATTGCTTGAGCTTCTTTCTTTCTTAGAGGAGTGAAACTCTTCCACTTTTCTAGAGCTTTACCAAAGCCGTGAAGGGTGAAACGTGATTCACTCAATCTTTGTTAAAGATTGGCTCCTTGTTCATTGTTATCTTATCTTTTAAGTCTTCTACTTGGAGGGATGAGCATCACTCACTTTTCTAGCTTTACCAAAGCCATGAAGAGTGAGTAGTTTCTCATTCACTCTTTAGTAGGAGGAGAAGGGCATGTATAAGTTATCCAGGAATTATATTTGTGCTCTGTTCTAATGCTTAACGTTTATTTCTCTTTGTTTATTGGATGATTGATTGCATCTAGCAAAGCTAAGGTACTTTGTATAATCGTGGGTTCTTTCTATGACATGGATGACTCTTGCATAGAAAGACTTATCGGGTCAGGGCAAGCACCCCGGCTAGATCTTCAGGACTACCCTTCAATCCTCCCCCTTGTTGTGCTTCATTTAAAGAATGGAATATTAATATCATGATTGGATGTCTTATAGAAACACTTGCTTGTTTGTAGACGGGTTAAGTCTCGGCACAGACAATTCTTGTAAACTTCTAGAAAGACATCGGAATCATGTTCTTAATTCTCACAGTCCATCTTTATCTTCTGATTAACTTGCTGTTGACACGGGAGTTAATTGAGTTATCAAACACAAGTATAATAAACCGGATAATTAACCACATGTCCAGATCCTCGAACTAAAGAGTGACCCTTTTTTATTAGCATTTATCTTCTGTTTTGTTAAGAAAATTCTCTTGGAAAGAATCTTATATTATGTCCAGGAAATCTCACACCTCACAGCAAATCTCAAGGGTTACAAACAATAGGTCTCCACCACTGCTTATCTCAAAAAATACCAACAACAGTTCCCTGTGGATTCGACTCCGGACTCAAACCGGATTATTACTACAGCTTGACCGCCTGCACTTGGGTGTACACATTTCGGATCAAGTCAAGTTTTTGGCACCGTTGCCGGGGAACTTTGAAAGGTGTTTTAAGGTAAAAGGTAAAAAGACCTTCGTCTTTGTATAAATTCTTTGGTTTACTATAAATAACTTTGTTTTATTTTCTTTATGACTGAGGACACTCCTTACTATCAAAATTTGCCGGTAGAATCTTGTGAGTTTGTGAACCAGCCTGAACCAAATTAACCTAGATCAGTAGCAGACTCTTGTGAGAGTAATATGACAAATAATGAAAGAAATGGAGAAGTCCCTATGAGAGAGGAGGAAGTGCCTAACAATCGAACTTTGCGGGATTACTTAAATCCCACAAGAAACAGTGTCCCCTCTTGTTTTATATTTCCTGAAAATGCTCCCCCCTTTACTGTAAAGCCGGGGACAGTGCAGTTACTACCCGTGTTTCATGGATTAGATGCAGAGAATCCATATCTGCATATAAAAGATTTTGAGGAAGTGTGTGGAACTTTTCAAGACAATTCTGAACTAGCCAAAATGAAACTGTTTTATTTCTCTTTAAGAGATAGAGCCAAACAATGGCTAAATTCTTTGAAAGCTTTTTCAATACCTAACTGGCAGGCATTGTAAAATGAATTTTTTAGAAAGTTTTTTCCTTTGCACCGCACGAATGCATTAAAAAGGCAAATCATGAATTTTGCGGTTAAAGATGGAGAAACTTTTTATCAAAGTTGAGAGAGATTCAAAGATCTGCTCCAATCCTGTCCACATCACGCTTTTGAGAATTGGACTTTGGTAGGATTTTTCTATGACTCCTTACCCTCTAGACTACGTCAATTTTTCGAAATGATGGCCCAAGGAGAATTTATGGGAAAAAGTCCGGAGGAGGCATTCAATTTCTTTGACACCATATCTGACAATTCTCAGATGTGGGACTCAGCCTCTCCTACCACTGTAGAAGCCAGACCACCTAATTCCCAAGGAGGTAAATATGTCTTGAGAGAGGATGATGACTTGAGAGCAAAAATGTCTACGTTGTCTTGAAAGCTTGAAGCTTTAGAGATGAAGAAAGTCCATCAAGTTGATGCTAGCTCTTCCACAGAACAAGTGTGTGGAATCTGTGCGCTAACAGGACACCCTACTGGGGAGTGTCCCACCATCCCAGCGTTCAAAGAGGTATTGTTGGAACAGACACATGCAGTTTCCAACTTCAACAAACCTTACTCCAACCCATATTCTGAAACATACAATCCAGGGTGGCGAAACCACCCTAACTTCAGTTGGAAGAACACACCACCTCAAGGACCTTCCGCATATCAACCATACCAACCACCACAAAAGAAGAGTCTTGAGGACACCTTGAATCAGTTCATGCAAAGCCAAATGAACTATAACAATAATTCCACACAGGCTTTCACTGATTTCAAAACACACACCACTCAATCTTTCGAGGATCTTAAAAGCCACATCCAAAAGTTGACCCAATCCATGGTTACACACGAGAAGGGCAAGTTTCCTGCCCAACCAAAGCAACCACAAGGCCAATTCCATGTAGGGAACCCTTCAACAACAGGAAACACACAAGACCAAGCCCAAGTTGTCACTACACTAAGAAGTGGCAAGGTGATTGACAAGACCATCAGAGACATGCTCATTCCAAAGTCAAAGCCTGAGTCAATCCCAGTCAACCCATCATCTGAACCTGAACCAATTGAGACTGAACTTGAAGAAGAACCTGAGCCTATGATTGAACAAGAGCCAGAACCTTTTGAGGAAAAAGAACCTTCTTGTTCCGTTCCCGCTCATTTTCCTCATAGACTCAAAACCAAACAGAAGTTGAAAAATCAAGCTGAAATTTACGAGCTTTTTAAGCAAGTAAATATCAACATCCCACTTCTGGACGCAATCAAACAAGTCCCGTCTTATGCCAAGTTTCTAAAAGACTTGTGCACAGTCAAGAGAGGTCAGAATGTTCAAAAAAGTGCTTTCCTAACAGAACAAGCCAGTGCCCTTCTTCAACATAAAACCCTTCCAAAATACAAAGACCCAGGGTGTTCGACTGTGTCGTGTATCATTGGAAACTTCAGGATTGAAAAAGCACTGTTAGACCTTGGAGCCAGTGTTAACTTGTTACCCTACTTTGTCTATCAGCAGTTGGGTCTAGGTGAACTCAAACCCACTTGTGTCACACTCCAGTTGGCCGACATATCTGTCAAAACCCCTAGAGGCATTGTTGAAGATGTGCTTGTCCAAGTGGACAATTTTATCTTCCCTGTTGACTTCATTATTTTGGATACTCAGCCAGCAATATATTCGGAGAACCAAATTCCCGTCATTCTTGGTTGACCTTTCCTAGTAACTTCCAATGCACTAATCAATTGCAGGAATGGAGTCATGAAATTAACCTTTGGGAATATGACTCTCGAATTGAACATTTTCAATATTGCTAAGCATCCAGAAGAAGAAGAAAAGGAAGAAAGGGAAATAAACTCCATTGAATCTTTGATACAGGAACATCTGAATGACACATTATGTGAGGACCCTACTGAATCTTCTCTGTTAGAGCTCATCTCATCTGAAACAACAGACGATGACCCAAATCCACAAAGTTGCCCTGCTCATGCTGTTGAGACATGGGCCCCCAAATTCGAAGAGATTTCACCAAGTGGCACAAAACCAATCTCATCAAGTGCTAGGCCACCAAAGCCTGAATTGAAACCTCTCCCATCTGACCTCAAATGTGCATTCTTAGGAAAGGACGAATCATACCCAGTGGTAATTTCATCTAAGCTCACAGACTTGCAAGAGTCTAAATTGATTGGAGTTCTTCAAAGCCATAAAAGCACCATTGGATGGACCATCGCTGACTTGAAAGGTATAAGCCCATTAATCTACAATCATGCTATATACATTGAAGAGGATTCAAAACCCTCTCGTCAAATGCAGCAACGACTAAAACCTCACATGAAGGAAGTAGTGAGAACTGAGGTACTCAAGCTTTTAGATGCGAGGATAATCTTCCCCATCTCTGATAGCAAGTGGGTTAGTCCAACCCAAGTTGTGCCAAAAAAATCTGGGGTCACAGTGGTAAAAAATGATGCAAATGAACTAGTACCAACTCGAGTCGTCACAGGATGGCGAATGTGCATTGATTATCGAAAACTCAATTTGGTAACTAGAAAAGATCATTTCCCTCTTTCATTTCTTGACCAAGTCCTAGAGAGAATTGCAGGCCATGCATTTTACTGCTTCCTAGATGGGTATTCAGGGTATAACCAAATTGAGATAGCACTAGATGATCAAGAGAAAACAACCTTCACATGCCCCTTTGACACCTTTGCATTCAAAAGGATGCCATTTGGACTTTGTAACACTCCTGCAACATTCCAAATATGTATGCTAAGCTTGTTCAGCGATATGGTTGAAATTTTTTTGGAAGTATTCATGGATGATTTCTCTGTATATGGTGATTCCTTTGATTTGTGTCTGACCAATCTGGAGAAAGTGCTAACCAGATGTAAGGAAGCCAATCTAATGCTCAATTGGGAAAAATGCCATTTTATGGTAACACAAGGCATTGTCCTTGGTCACATTGTGTCGTCTGAAGGCATGAAAGTTGACAAAGCAAAAATAGATCTGATTGGAAATTTGCCTGCTCCTAAGACTGTAAAGGATGTCCGATCATTCCTAGGGCATGCAGGTTTGTACAGGAGATTTATAAAAGATTTCAGCACCATAGCAAAATCCATGTGTCACCTTCTAAGTCAGGATGTAATCTTTGATTGGAATGAAGCATGCCAGAAAGCCTTTAATAAGCTAAAAGACATGTTAATTTCTGCCCCAATAATGCAACCCCCTGACTGGAATCTACCCTTTGAACTAATGTGTGACACAAGTGACTATGCTGTAGGTGCTGTATTGGGACAAAGAAAATATAAGAGACCCCATGTGATTTACTATGCAAGCAAAACTTTGAATGATGCCCAAATGAATTATTCAATAACTGAAAAAGAATTGCTTGCTGTAGTTTTTGCACTGGAAAAATTCCGTTCTTATCTTGTTGGTTCTTCTGTTACTGTATTCACTGACCATGTAGCCCTAAAATTCTTGCTTACAAAGAAGGACGCTAAGCCAAGACTCTTGAGATGGATACTCTTGCTCCAAGAGTTTGATCTTGTCATCAAGGACAAGAAAGGTGTCGAGAATGTGGTGGCAGACCATCTGTCCAGATTAACATATGAATTTTGTGAGGATAGACTGCCAATCAATGAGAAATTCCCCGATGAACAACTGTTCATGATTGATAAGACACCATGGTACGCAGATATTGCTAACTATCTTGCTACTGGTGCCTTCCCTCCATCCTTTACCATAATGGACAAAAAGAAATTTCTGAGGGAGGTTCGTAACTTCTTTTGGGAGGATCCCTACGTATTCAAGTACTGTAAGGATCAAATCATAAGACGTTGCATCCCCGCTCATGAAAGCAGCCAGGTAATAACATTTTGTCATTCTGAAGCATGCGGTGGCCATTTTTCATCAAGAAAAATCGCTGCAAAAATATTGCAGTATGGATTTTACTGGCCCACACTTTTCAAAGATGTCCATGCCTTTTGTTTAACTTGTGATAGATGCCAAAGTTGGGAAGCATTTCTAAGAGAAATATGATGCCCTTAAACCCCATTATGGTAATTGAAATTTTTGACTGTTGGGGCATCGATTTTATGGGACCATTTCCCCCTTCCTTTGGCTATCTATACATTTTAGTAGTTGTAGACTATGTATCCAAATGGGTTGAAGCAATTCCATGCCGAAACAATGATCACCAAACAGTGATTAAGTTTTTGAAAGAAAATATTTTGTCCCGGTTTGGAATTCCGAAATCAATCATAAGTGATGGAGGTGCTCATTTTTGTAATCGTCCCTTTTGGAATTTGATGAAAAAATACTTGATTTTTCACAAAATTGCAACCCCTTATCATCCACAGACCAGTGGACAAGCTAAGTTAGTTAATCGGGAGATCAAATTAATTTTGGAAAAAATGGTGAATCCAGACCGCAAAGATTGGTTGTTAAGACTAATTGATGCACTCTGGGCGTACCGTACTGCTTTTAAAACAATTTTAGGCATGTCTCCTTATCAATTAGTCTATGGAAAGTCATGTCACTTGCCTGTGGAATTGGAACATAGGGCATACTGGGTCATTAAAGCAATGGATTTTGACTTGGACAAGACTGGACTAGCAAGGAAGTTTCAGATGAATGAATTGGAGGAATTGAGAAATGAAGCATATGAAAATGCTAAGATTGCTAAAACTAGGATGAAAATTTTTCATGACAAAAACATTGTGCTGAAATCTTTTGAGCTTTCTCAAAAAGTCTTGTTATTTAATTCAAGAATCCGCCTCTTTCCTGGTAAATTGAAGTCAAGATGGACTGGGCCTTACATTGTCAAAAAGGTGTTTGGACATGGAGCAGTTGAAGTGGAAAATCCATCAAATGGTAATATCTTTACTGTTAATGGTCAGCGGTTGAAACCATTTTTGGAGGATTTTGTTAAAAATGTGGAAACCATTCTTTTAATGCAACCAGAATACTCCTCCGAGAATCGTTCCTGCCGACACTTAAGTGGATCGGGTCAGGAAAAATCTAACCCAACCCGACCCACTGGGCTACCTTTATAAGGCACCCACTTTTTCTCCCAGCTGCCGCTGTTGCCGCCCCCCCCCCCCAATTTTCTTCTTCTTCTTCTTCTTCTTCTCTTCTTCTGTTTCTGTTCTTCTTCTTCGTTTTCTTCTTCATTTTCTATGTTTTTCTTTACACACAACCCATGACCACACACTTCACAAACACAATCTTTTGTTTCATGTTTTGTATTTTAATCTTATATTTGTTCATGGGTATCCTTCTCTTGTTCGCACTCACACACAAGGATTTTCAGCCTACCCGAAACCCAGATCTGCGCACAGACGAGTAATTTGTGTATTTTTATTTGTAGGTCTCAGCAGATGAACATATCTCTACCATTCAACCTCATCTCCAAGATTCGTGAACTGGTAAATTCGAAACATTAGGGACAATGTTCAGTTTAGGTTGGGGGGTGTGAGAATAAAGTTCATATTTGCCGTAAATTTTAAAAAAATTTTGCTGTTATTGTTGTTGTTCTAATCATTTTATATACCTTGTCTTATACAAATTGATGATTATGTTTGTGAGTCAGCTTCAATCGTCTTTGTGACTGGCAGACGTTAAAGAACCAGATAGTGAGTCTTAAAGCTTAGAAATCATGGATGTTAAACTTTTTTGGTTTAGTCTAGGAGTTCTACGCACTTTTCCATCTGATGTGCATACTGTAATCATGAGAAAAACAAGACTAGTAAGAAAGGCTGAAATCCAAGAAAAACAAACAAAACCCCTCTGTGGCAGAAGTAGCTTTGCCAAACGTCGTCGTGCCAAAAGACTTGGTGCTTGTAAACAGTGTGGCAGAGTCTTTCACGAGAAAAGATACAACCAGTGTTATGAACCAATCTCTGGTCGCGCACTCGATCGATTAGGCTGGATAGTGAATGAGCTGAGTAAGGATTACCCTGATACGCCATGCTATTCCGGTACTTTGCTTAACCGGTTTGTGAGAGAGGAAGTTGGGAGAGTTACTGGTTGTCCGTTCTGCACAGACACAGAGGGAGACTCAGATTAGGTAATTTTTTGTAGGAATGTGTACTTTTGTTGGGGGAGTGAAAGCCAATGGTCCGAATTTTTTGTAAAAAGTGTAAAAAAAATCTTTTTGTATAAACTCTTTTGACTGGAATGAAAATATGGGCCGAGTAAGGAATGTCCCAAAAATACCAACCTGAAGCGTGGGTAGGGGCTTATCCTGAGACGCCATAGGTTTTTGATTTAAATTTGTGTGTTTGGCCTTCTTTGATTGTGTATAGTGTAGTGGAGAAAAATCTTAATTTTTGGTTCAACGTTCGAACGCCAGGTGACGTTCGAACGTCATCTGCTTACAGTACTCAGCCTCTGATGAAGCTTCTGATGAAACTTAAAAGTACTGGGAGCTCAGTCCGTTCGAATGCCAATAGACCGTTCGAACGAGATTAACGTTCGAACTCCAATAGAACGTTCGTACGAAGAGAACCTACAGTACTTTGGCCTCTGACAGAACTCAAAAGTACTGAGAACTCACCACGTTCGAACGCCAAACCACGTTCGAACGATCTGTTTAAATTCCTTCTACACACGTTCGAACGTCACCAACGTTCGAACGTCACCAACGTTCGAACGTCACACCTCAGGCTATAAAAGCCTGGTTCGTCTTCTTCATTTCAAAACCCTCCAAAACCCTTGAAAAACTGAAAAACCCTTGGTGACTCTTCACTACCCAGACCCCAAAACACCTACCATTCTCGATTTTTACCTAAAATCAACCCTCCTAAGACCATTCCCATATCAAAAACCTCCATTTTCCCAAAGAAATCCAAGATTTCAAAGCCTTGAAAAACCGAAAATGCCAAGAGTCAAGCTTCCTGCCAGGCGCAACCCAAACACCCAAGAGCCCAATTTTATCGAGGAGGTGGTGGAAGTGCGAGAAGGAATGCCACCACTCACGCGAAGATTACAACAAAACTCGGTTCCCCACAGCTTTGAAAGCTGACAGGTACGACAATTTTTACCAAAAACATGCTGTGGTGTGTGAGAGAGATGTAGTTTTGACTGATTTTGTTGAATTGGGGATAATGGCGGAGATGGAAAGAAGGGGATGGGTTTTGTATTTGCGAAACGGTGGAGAGGCCGTGATTGATGTGGTGAGGGAGTTTTACTCCAACGCCGAAATAGTCAATGGAGCATTGAGGAGTTATGTGAGGGGGATCCACATCGAGGTGGACGAGGATTACATAAGAGAGGTAAGGCAAGAGGTGCCTCGGGTACCAAGTCCCGCCTATCCCCCAAGAAAGAACGTGGCAATGAATGTCGTGGGGAGGGAACTAACGGGAATGCCTACTTTCTCTTGGACGGGATAGGCGGAGGTTTTTAAAACAGGGGGAGCTCACCGATAAATACAAGATGCTAAACTTAATTGCGGTGTCTAATCTCGCTCCCATAGGACGAAGGAGTGAGATTTTACCCGACATAGCCCGTCTACTTTATGCAATTGGCAAAGGACATAGCATCGACCTCCCCTCTCTCATCCTGAATGAAATAAAGAAGGGGTGTGATGTAAAGAGGAGTGCACTCCCTTTTACTACTTTGGTGAATAAAATGTGCACGGAAAATGGGATCAAGGTAAGGCCCGAGATGGAAATCCAAAAGCCGATGGGGCCACTGAACAAGGCTTCCTTTCAGAGAAGCCAAAGTCATAGTGGTGGCCCAGCGGCAAGACAAGAAGAGCCCCCTGCCCACGGGGTGGATGAGGTACAAGAGGAGCTTGATGAGATGGAGGAGAGAGAGATGGAGAGAGAGAGAGAGATCAGCCACATGAGGCAGGTCCCAGCACCAATAGTCAGAGATCACTGAGAGATATTATGATTGGCATCGAGGCTAACCAAGACAGGATTCTCCGACAGCAGGAGGAGATCCTTGGATTTCTGAGAGGTGGAGCTAGTAGACATGAAGGAGAGTGAGAGAGAGAGAGATCCCTATCCCTGTTCTTGTTCTTGTTTTTATGTTTGTTTAAAGTGCTTCTTTTTATGAATTTCTTCTTTGATAGTTGTAAGTTTTTGTGTGATTGTGAATAAATCGAACCGTTGATATTAAAAGATGATATTTTGAGAAATGAATGGTTCCATTTATCACTTTTATTTGTTTTAATGCATATGTAGATTTAGCTTAAAATTAAATGGAACGAATGTGGATGTTAAGAATGTTTACTAGAGTAAATACGCAGATGATCGGTGTGACACCTCAACTTATCAACCAAAACTTAAAACCACATCTCTTGGACAATTGGTATTATTTCTATGCTTAAATTATCAAATGTGCATCGATATCTGTTATTTTCAAAGTACAGGATGATCTGACTCGAAAATGGAATCGGTATATAACCGACATCCCCTGGAAAACCAGACATAGCTAGTGGAGATAACAAAGAATACCATGGTGAGCCTCGAGCCTTACGATGCTTTCGAGAGACAATCGATGTTTACTCAAGTAAAGTCTTTCACTCTCAATTTTTGAATAATCTCATTAATCTTGCTTTGATTGACGCAATTAAAAGCGATCTATTGACATATCCCACAGGAAACCTTCACATACTACACATAAATGTGCACATACTTGAGAAATGATTTTAGGCCATGTTTGAATTGATATTGAGCCTTAGCCATTTTCTTTTACAAAATTATTTCCCTAGTCAGCCATGTTTGAGCCCTCAATGTATGATTTCTTCTTCAATAAACCCAAATGATTACCAAGCCACAAGAAAACATATTGGACACACCATTTGCTATCTAATTTTCTTGCACCCTCTTATAACTCAATATGACACAGAAATGCAAGGAAATGGGGAAGACTGTGGAGGCTACTTTTCGATGACAAGAAGAATTAATGAGAACAATTGAAACAGAAAAGAAGCAAAAAAGGCGAGAAATTGCCAAGAAAGTGAAAAATGAGAAAAATGAAAGAAAGAAATGTCATCTCTAGGCCAAATATCAAAAAGTTAGAAAAAGGTGTGCTACACTACATAAACAGAGGATAGCTTTTGAATACTTCTGACGTTATTTCGTTAGCCACTGACCTCTGGCCACGCTACAACCTATGAAAAGCCCTAATTGATCTCAAGTCTGTTACATGCATGTGTTGTTAATCAAAATTGGGATATGGTAAATAGCATTTCTTTAAATTGCGTCAATATTCTTTCATGAGATTATGCCAAACATAAGTAGTTGCTTCCTGAAAATTTCACTCCTTTCCTAATTGTGCATGTGATTTTTCGATTGGCCACCCTCTGATCACATGATCTGTGAGCAACAAGTCACTATAATCGGAGCGAACTTTTGCTGAGAGCATTCTACGAGAGGTTTGTGGAATCGAAGCTATCCATGGAAGGTGGAAAAAGGGAGTGCTTGTTATGTAACAATTCCTGTGGCGTGAATGATCATTCCTACTACATTGAGAATTCCAAATGCCAATGTAACAGATGCTAATTTTTGTATAGAATAAATACCTATGAAAGAGAGACATGCGGGATATAAGTCAAAATTGAGAGTTAAGTGCCTCAACGACCATGATGCTAATTTACTTTAATTAGCAATCTCACATACACATCTGTTCGACTGAAGTTTGTGGGTAGCTTCCCCGAAAACCCTCACGAGACAACACTCGTCCGCTAGGGTAAACCTAGTGGTTCAACGGCTTGTTGCATAAGCTAAATGCAATCGGATGACCTACGAAAATGGCATTAGGAGTAGATTTGTTTTTATATTACTAGAGACTAGCAATATTTAGGTTAGGGAGTGTGATTAGCACTTAAAATTAGCATATTACTATGCCGTTTTAAGACTAATTGTACTTTGATAGAGTTTAAGTGATGTTATTTCAGGCCCCAAACTGAACAAGAACTCAAGAACAACAAGTACCACACTTGGATGCAACACCAGCACATTAGAGCCCAAAATTGGAGAAGCTTGGAGCACAGCCAGAACGTTTGAACGCCAACTCACGTTCGAACGTCCACATTACACTGTAGCAGACTCAACTGCTAAGAGAAGGCGTGTTACAGTTAGGAAAGAAGACTGAAGCTCTGAGGCACTTGAGTGTCACGTTCGAATGCCAACTCACGTTCGAACGTGCACTTGAGTTGACTGAAGACCAGACTACTGCATAGAGTTGGAACTGAACTTCACAGAAGACCAACAGATCACTCGAGTGAAAGGGACAGAACACATCTGGCGTTCGAACGCCCTTAGTGCAAAAACAGAAGAAACGTTCGAACGACAGTCAACGTTCGAACGACCATAAAGCAAAAACAGAAACAACGTTCAAACGCCAACTCACGTTCGAACGTTCTCCACAGAATGGCAGCAGAGTGGTTGGCTTTTCACTTGGACTTGGGCAGCAAACACTATTCCTTCACCTCCTCTTGTCTCCTCCTCTTGCCTATAAATACTCCCCTTGTTGGAGAGCTAAAGGAGCCAAGTAGAAGGGTTGATGGAGGCTTAGACTCCCACTCACATTGTAGATTTAAGCTTATGTTTTCCTTGTATGAAGCCTTTATTTTAGAGATTAGTTTGGCTTTAGTCCAACATCTCCTTGTTTGTTATAAGAGTAGTTTTATGTTTATGCTTTCATTTACATGCATAGAAGGGAGTTAGTTCATCTTTTGGTTAAGGAAGCAACCCTCCATTTCTTGGTTGAGGAAGCCACCCTCCAAATGTGACTAGCTTTCTTCTACTTTTATTGTTTATGTACTTCACTTCCATTGCTTGAGCTTCTTTCTTTCTTAGAGGAGTGAAACTCTTCCACTTTTCTAGAGCTTTACCAAAGCCGTGAAGGGTGGAACGTGATTCACTCAATCTTTGTTAAAGATTGGCTCCTTGTTCATTGTTATTTTATCTTTTAAGTCTTCTACTTGGAGGGATGAGCATCACTCACTTTTCTAGCTTTACCAAAGCCATGAAGAGTGAGTAGTTTCTCATTCACTCTTTAGTAAGAGGAGAAGGGCATGTATAAGTTATCCGGGAATTATATTTGTGCTCTGTTTTAATGCTTAATGTTTATTTCTCTTTGTTTATTGGATGATTGATTGCATCTAGCAAAGCTAAGGTACTTTGTATAATCGTGGGTTCTTTCTATGACATGGATGACTCTTGCATAGAAAGACTTATCGGTTCAAGGCAAGCACCCCGGCTAGATCTTCAGGACTACCCTTCAATCCTCCCCCTTGTTGTGCTTCATTTAAAGAATGGAATATTAATATCATGATTGGATGTCTTGTAGAAACACTTGCTTGTTTGTAGACGGGTTAAGTCTCGGCACAGACAATTCTTGTAAACTTCTAGAAAGACATCGGAATCATGTTCTTAATTCTCATAGTCCATCTTTATCTTCCGATTAACTTGCTGTTGACACGGGAGTTAATTGAGTTATCAAGCACATGTATAATAAACCGGATAATTAACCACATGTCCAGATCCTCGAACTAAAGAGTGACCCTTTTTCATTAGCATTTATCTCCTGTTTTGTTAAGAAAATTCTCTTGGAAAGAATCTTATATTTTGTCCAGGAAATCTCAAACCTCACAACAAATCTCAAGGGTTACAAACAATAGGTCTCCACCACTGCTTATCTAAAAAAATACCAACAACAGTTCCCTGTGGATTCGACTCTGGACTCAAACCAGATTATTACTACAGCTTGACCGCCTGCACTTGGATGTACACATTTCGGATCAAGTCACATTGCATAATTCAAATATGTCTAATATGCAACTATTTTAACACTCATCAATTACCACAAATATTTCACTTTTTTCATGTGATATAATGCATCATATGCATGTACTTTGTTAGTAGTACAAATAGACATATATCACAATGCATAAGTTTTCTTATTTCAAGTTCTAAATATGCAAGTCAATAAAACAAAGAGTAAAATGCTTGCACGATTCACCTTCAAGCATGTCATTTAAATAGCATTTACAATTTCAATACATCTTTCAAACACATTTTCATTACAATAATCTCAAATATGAAAGTATATATCCTTATCATATAATTTGAAAATATGATACAAGCCAAATATAAAGTAATAAACTATAACATATTTTCAACAAAAGAGATGAATACGGGTCATGTTTCCAATATCAATGATTTGACCTCAGGCACCCAAATCATCTTAAATCCTAAAAGATTTATTGTACCTTTCATTTTCATGTGACCTTCTAATTGAGCAATTGTAAGCATAATGTCCATCCTTGTGACAATAGTGACAAAGATTTGAAGCATATAATTTACTCTTTCACAAGGAAATTTAGGTCCACATTTTGTTTTTGAACATGGGTATGTTCCAAATTGGCTTTATCAAAAACTTTCATTTGACTAGAAAACAATTTTTCTAAGTTTTCACTCCCTTGAATATATTTTGAAACAATTGAATTTTCATCACAATATGGTTTTATCAATTCATCATTATCATTTATCAATTTTTCAATAAGTGACGTGTCATGGGATTTGTTCTTCAAAGAATCATTTTCAATTCTTAACTTGTCATTTTTTATTTTCAAGATATCATTTTCATTTCATAAGAAAGTCGACTTCTTTTTGATATCTTTGTATTTCTTAGTGAGAACAAGCACATCATCATATAGTTCACTCATGGCATCACACATTTCATCATATGATAAATTCTTATTTTCATTGGATGAAAGGTGTACTTCACTTTCTCATTCAAGGCCATGAAACATATGTTGGAAGTATCCTTCTTGTCCTCTTTAGCTTCATGTCTTTGCAATTTCGTCAAAATTGCCTTGAGAGATCCAAAAAGTTCCTCCAATGGCATGGTTTTGAAATCTTTGGCCTTTTGAATAGCTACCACTTTAGCCTCCCAAGCCTTTGGTAAGAATCTAAGTACTTTTCTCACAAGATATTCACTAGAAAATGATTTACCAAGATATTTCAAACCATTTATAATATTGGTAAATCTAATGAACATCTCAATAATAGATTCTTGCCAATTTATGTCAAGTATTGTATGATCATGTATATGTATATGTTGTTTTGATTCTTGAATTTCGTTTGTGCCCTCACGAGTGTTTTCAAGTGTCATATATGTTGTGTCGTTTCACATGTACAAATGATGTCAAATATATTTTTATCTAAGGCACAATATAAAGTACGCATGACTTTAACAATTAAAAAAAAATTTCTATCTTCTTCACCCCATTCTTTCTTGGGTTAGTTGGTGCTAAATAGCCATCTTCAATTATATCCCATACATCATCATCTAAAGATATGATATAAATTTTCATTCTAGTCTTCCAATAAGTATAATCACTCCCATCAAACAATGGAGGTCTAAAAATGCATTCCCCTTCAACTATGGTATTTTCTAAGGTTGCCATGATCTTTTAACTCTAATGGTGTTACTCATTATAGCTAGAGCCCTTTCTTTGATACCAATTGTTGGATCGATGCGCTGACCACTACGCCAAAACCAGTTGGTTGTGATTAAAGTGCAACATCTATTTTTTCAACCATACATAGTAGCGCACACGGGTCAGGTTGGTTAAACCTCCCCCCAAGTCTCAGGGAGACTTGTTGTACCTCTACCCAGGCCAACATATATTTCATTTAATTTTATGTTGACTTTGCGTAGCCTCACGGATTGTGAGATTGCTTTGTTGTAAACGTGCCTTTTGAATTATGTTCATGTTGCCTTCGGGCATGTCAAAACTATATGTTAAACGATAAAAAAAATCACTACTCATCATATTTGGGTGCGAATTTTGAGCAGAGGTTAGTGATGGATACATGCTCAGCATGTGATGTTTCTGTAAGTTATTAATCCTTGGCTTGACCCTTCAAGCTCAATTGTCAAATTTCACATTTTAATTTGACCCATTCTAAATCAAATCCATCTTTATGGATTTTGAAAATTCTATGTTGTACACAAAAAAGGGGGGGGGGGGGGGGGGTGGGGGAACTGAGAGTGAAGTTCTAGAGTCCCTCTAAGGGACGATTTTTGCTACAATAAAGGGGAGAGTGGGTGGTTCACCAATAATGGACTAGGTAGCTGAAAATAAGGGCCTTGATGGATGACCCATTATATGAAATTTAAGGAAGGATCTGACACTTGGCATCATGTGTCTGACACCACACGTGGGCTTCCGCCCCGTTGACATAAGCCAATGGTGGAGGCTCTTGCATGACAATAGCTTTATACACACTAAACCATGAATGATTATACCTAATCATTACCCCTTAAGCTAAAAACACACTCAACGCACACTATAAAAACCCTTATAAATGAAGGTTTCGACTAAGACAACACTATCCAAAGAGAAAACTCTCTCTCTCTTTCCCTCTTATAAGATAAATACTTTTCAAATTCTACTGAACTAACTTTGGCATCGAAGGTGGTTCAGATGAGACCACACCGATCCCTTAGTCTCAATTTCTTTTGACAAGATCAAAGCCTTGCCAATGCCATGCCCCGAGGACTGATCTCCAAAGTCTAGACCCATCTTACCGACTTCATTTACGGATTGCTCCATCAGTAACCCATGTTAATAACTTCATTTACTGATTGCTCCATTAGTTGGCGCCATATGTGGGAAGAACTGTTCCCCAATCTTTTCAAAACACTAATTTTCAACCCCTCTTACAACCTGCAGCCATGGTCTCTCCACCAAGCCCAAGTAAAAATCTCCCAACCAACAAAAACATCGTAGCTGATAACACTTCTGAAAACTAGCCTGATGATCGAGCCTATGTTAAACGTATACATGGCGAAGTTGTCACTCTGAGTCAACAAGTAAAGCAATGGCTGAGGCCCTCAGGGTGATCCTCCAACAGTAGTTGCAACCACCTGCTCTGCCACTTCTAGCCTTGCACAACCCTCAAAACCTTCAAAGACAAGCCAGTCTAGCGAGAAATAGCGTCAACAACGATCCATCTTGTCCTCAGCAAAATAATGATACCTAACCAGGCCCAAATAACTACCGTCAACCACAAAAGAGTGCGAGAACAAGAAGAAGTAGCCGAAAACTACCTTGGTTGGAGAGACCAAATGAGAGAATTTCGAGCTCAGTTGGGATATTTGAAGTACGCCATCGACAACAAAGTTGCTCCAACCGCTTGAAGGTAAGAAACCCCCTTTTCTCCTTCTGTGGTCATCTGCTTGTTGCCCCATGGCTTCTAAATTCCCTAGATGGAAAGCTTCGAAGGAGGCAAAGATCCACTCGATCACCTTCAAAAGTTCAAAGACTTAATGACATTGCATGCCTTCCCTGACGAGATCATAAGCCGAGCATTCCCAATTACACTAACTAGGAATGCTCGCATGTGGTTTAGCAACCTACCACTAGGTTCTATTGTCACCTTCTCCCAGTTAATTCAATCTTTTGTGTCTCATTTTGATGGAGGACAGAAACATAGGAAGCCTGCCACCTACCTATTGAACATCAAGTAGTAGAAAGATGAATCCCACAGAAGTTATTTCACTCGGTTCATCAATGAAGCCTTACAAGTAGAGGACCTTGATGACCGAGTCTCCATCACCTCCTTCCTTGTGGGAGTTAACACCCCCACCTTTCTTTACTCTCTAGGAAAAACACCTCTAAAGACCTTGGTTGATCTCTTTCGTAAAGCCAGAAGCACATGAATACCGAAGACACTATTAGCACACAACAAGAGTCCTTCTTTGTTAGCCAACCTGAGAAGAGGAGAGCTAACTCACCCAAAACAGTCACCTAGCTAGATTCCAAAAATAAGAAAACCACATAAACCAAACAAGAAGATAAAACTCAAACTGCTCGCTTTGGCAAGTACACATCTCTTAATATCCCACTGGAATAGGTACTCCTCTAGATGGAGAACAATTAAATCCTTAAGTGGCCAGGGAAAATGAGATCACCCCCCGAAAAATGATCTCAGGAGAAATATTATCGTTTCCATCATGACCATGGCCACCACACCGAGGAATGTCGAGATTTGAAAAATCAGATTGAATCCTTAATCTGATGAGGAAGATTATCGTAGTCCGTCTCAAACGATTGCAAAGACAAACAGAAAGTAGGCAAGTAAATACAGCAGAATAAGGGAACCAAGGTCACCAAGACCCATCAGCGAGATCAGTTTCATTGCAAGAGGGTTTCTTGGTGGTGGTGGTTCCTCCTCAGCTTGAAAAATCATGTCCATAGAGTCAAAACTTCGACCGAGGTCTAAGACATCCAAACGAAGGACCGACCCCCAAAAAACTCAAGGACCGAATAGTCAATCTCATTCTCCGACCAGAATCTAGTAGGAATCCAGGTCCCTCATGATGATCCTCTGGTGTTATCTTTGACCATTTCCAAATTTAAAGTTCGAAGGGTCCTTGTTGACAGTGGCAACTTGTAGCTCAATATCAGAAGGGAGAAATTGATGGCAGTCAGCTCCACCCTTATTGGTCTCTCGGGAGAAAGAGTCTTCCCCTTGGGTTCTATTCTTCTTCCAGTCACTATTGGAGAGCCACCCCGACAATCCATTACCATGGTCAATTTCTTGATCATGAACTCACCCTCGTCTTACAATGTCATTATGGGAGGACCATCCATTAATGCTCTCCAAGCTGTTCCCTCAACCTATCATATGATGGTACGTTACCCCACCCTAGGCGGCATGGGTTATATCAAGGGTGACCAACTGACAGCCATGGAATGTTACACGACTTCAATGAAAGATAAAGCCCCTAAGGAAACCCTTCAAATTGAGATTCTAAATTCTAGGGAAGAAGATCGAAGGGATCCCTGATAAAGGATCTGGAAGAGGTGGCCTTGGATCCTTCAAAGCCCCTACAAACAGTCAAGCTGGGAACCTGCTCACCCTTGAAATCAGAGAACGACTGCTAAATTGTCTATGCGTAACCCAAGACATCTTTGCCTGTGACTACTCTGACATGACAGTCATAGACCCAGAGGTCATCACCCATCAACTCAACATTAATCCCCGAAAGGAGCCAGACGATCAACGAATAGGTGCCAAAACTACTGAAATCCAGCCAGGTCAAAAAATCCAAATACCCCAAATGGTTAGCAAATGTTTTCTTGGCTCTATGTGGATTTCACCCACCTCAACAATGGATGCCCCAAGGATAGCTATCGCTTTCCAAGAATTGACATCCTCATAGATGCTACAGCCAGACATGAGCTCCTTAGTTTCCTAGATGCTTATTCAGGATACAACCAAATCCGCATGGATCCCATCAACGAGGAAAAGACATCTTTCATTACTAATCGAGGTACATTCTATTACTGAGTAATGACTTTTGGTCTAAAGAATACAGGGGCAACTTACTAACGATTGGTGAACCAAATGTTCGAGGCACAAATAAGCAAAACCATGGAAGTCTATGTGGATGATATGCTCATAAAAATTCTCCAAGCTGAACAACATGTCCAACACCTAGAGGAAACTTTCCAAATCCTCCAAAAATACTAGATGAAATTGAATCCTGCTAAGTGTGCTTTTGGTGTCACCTCGAGAAATTCGTGGGTTTCATAGTAACGAGTCGAGGGATCGAAGCTAACCCAGAGAAAATTGTTACCCTGACAAACATGAAGTCACCAAAGTCCAACAAGGAGGTACAACAGTTGGCAGGAAGGGTGGCTACCCTAAATAGATTCGTTTCTTGAGCCACTGACAAGTGTCTCACATTCTTTAAAATCCTCAGGAAAAGTTTTGAGTGGACATAAGAGTGCGAGAAGGCATTTCGGTAGCTAAAGCAGTACATGGCCTCACCTCCTCTCTTATTTGTTGCAACCCCAGGGGAGTATATGTATCTATATTTGGTTGTGTCACCCATGGCCATAAGCTCGGTTCTAGTGAGGGAGGAGGAACGGGTCGAGAAACCAATCCATTACACTAGCCGAGCACTTCAAGGAACAGAGGAAAGATACCCTACAAACGAGAAGTTAGCCTTTTAATTGATCATTGCCGCTAGAAGGATGAGGACATACTTTCAAGCTCACAAAATCATTATGCTAACTGACCACCCTCTTTGGAAAATGCTTCAAAAACCAGAGACATCAGGATAATTGATAAAATGGGCCATAGAACTCGAGGAGTTTCATATTTAGTTTCAAACCTGTGAGGCAATCAAAGGAAAGTCGTGGTTGATTTCGTAGCGGAGTTCACTCCCTCAAAGGAAGAAAATTTCATCCCTCTTACTATAGCACCTGACACTAGTACGACGGAATGATCGTTATTCGTTGATAGTTCATCCAACAAGCTCGAAAGTGGGGCTGGACTGATTTTGATTTCACCAGAACAACACAAACTAGAATACGCCCTCAAGCTCGGCTTCAAACAGCGAGGTCAAGTACGAGGCTCTCCTTGTTGGACTTCGCTTAGTCATCAACCTCAATGTACGTCACATCCAAGCTCAGAGCGACTCATAACTTATCGTCAATCAAGTCAATGGCCAGTATGAAGATAAAGATTATAAAATTATGGCATACTTGGCCAAGGCCCAATCTCTTATACTGATGTTTCAAACCTTCTCTATTCAATAGGTATCAAGGTCAGATAATAGCCATGAATATTCCCTTGCTCGGCTAGCATCCTCAAGAGAGGACCATGGAGCAGAAGGAGAAATATCCCCCTGGAGGACATGCACAAGCCCAATATCGAGGAAGGAGAGCCGGTGGGAGAAACACTCCAAGTACAAGCATCACAATGGATAAACCAGTATGTATCCTACCTTAAGAATAGTGATCTCCCGACAAAATGACTAGAAGCCAAGAGGTTTCTCCTAAAGTTTGCTAAGTATGTGCTCATCCAAAATGTTCTCTACATAAGAAGTTTATCTCTCCCGTACCTCCCTTGTTTGGGGACAAAGGAAGCGAACTATGTTCTAAAGGAGATACACGAAGGCATTTATTAAAATCACTCTAGAGGACGGTCAATCTCCCACAAGGTGTTGTGATAAGGATACTACTGGCCCACAATGGCTAAAGATGCACTAGCATTCATCAGAAATTGCAACAAGTGTCGAAATTTCAAAAATATCAAGCATGCCCCCTCACACGATCACAGTTTGATTTCCAATCCCTAGCCTTTCGCGTAGTGGGGTATCGATATTGTGGGACCCCTGCCACGAGGAAAGGGTCAATGTCGCTTCACTGTAATAGATATTGATTATTTCACCAATCGCACTCTGCTCTAGAATATCAAGATCAAGTTGGGAGAGAAGCAAAGTCTATTGGTTGAGCTCCTTCATGAAGTTCTATAGGCATACCGAACAACCCCCAGAAATGCCACAATAGAGAGCCCCTTCGTGTTAACATTTGTTACTGATGCAGTCATAACGACAGAAATAGGCCTTCCTTCATTTAGAACCCAACATTATAGCCTTTGAGGTAATGAAGAGGAGTTGAGAGTAAACCTTGATATTCTAGAAGAAACCAGAGATAAGGATGCTCTTGGCATAACTTCTTACCAGTAACAGACTGCTCGCTATTACAACAGGAGGGTGTAACATAAGAAGCTAAAGGAGGGGGATCTCGTGCTCAAAAAAGAGTTGGCAGTGGAAAAAAACAAGTTATCTCCAAATTGGGTAAGTCCATACATCGTTGTCCAAGAAGTCTGACCAGGGACTTATCAATTAAGGACCTCCCAAAGGAAAATCCCTCATCCATGGAATGCTGAGCATCTCAAGAATTACTATGTATGATGAAATTCCTGTTCAAACTATAATAAAAATTCGATCTTCTCTTGCACGTATTCCTTTGTTGTCAAAATTAACGAGGTAAAATCCTGCCAAGGCGAAAGCACATCGAGGCGAAAGGCCCCCAAGGCAAAAGCCCACCGAGACGAAATCCCTTCGAGGGAAAGGCCACCTAGGCAGAAGACCTCAGAGGTAAAAACCCACCTTGGCGAAAGCCCACCAATGCAAAAGCCCTCCAAGGCAAAAGCACACCGAGGCGAAAGCCCACCGAGGCAAAAGCCTATTGAAGCGAAACCTCATCAAAATAGTCAGGCTAAGAACCACCAACCAAAGCCACCCGCCCGGAGTAAGGACACCAAAAATCCACAAATAACAGACAACCAAGCAGAACAGGTAAGTACGCATAACTTCAAATATTTTAAATTTTTTGCTTTACTTCGGAGAATATTTTAATGCTCAAAATTACTAGATTTTAAGCATAGAATTATTTTAGCTTAGAGGTCAATTGTCGGATGTCAAGTGTCCATTTCTAAGAGCTAAACTCTGATCTCAGATAACACTTGTCGTTCATATAATTTGATTTGAGAGTCCATTTCCAAACGCTTGAATAAAATTTTAAACTTAGAATATTTAGACACAATGAGGTCAGTTGTCGAATGTCAGGCGACCATTTTGGAAAGGTGAACTCCGATCTCATACAATGCTTGTCATTCCTATCATTTTCGATTAGAATGAAGAATCCTTTGCCTACACTAACTCAAATCCTTTACCTAAAATGAGTGTTGAAACTTTAGAATATTTTAAGCACCTCAAAAGTCGCCTATCGAAAGCCGACCTCATTGATGAACTAGTTTAATAACTTAGAAATATCAGCTGATAGCTCGTATTTCATTCTAATCATGAAGCCATATATTATAATAAGCAAGTTAAAGGCCCCAAAAGATATTTTTCATTATAAAAAGAAAAGTAGCCAATTACAAGGGGAAACAAAAAATAAGCAAAAGCAAAAAAGGCCCTTGGTCCTTCTTAACCCTCTCTGTGTCCTTGCTAATGTCTCTAGCTCCTTCAGCCTCATCCACCTCTCTATTCTCTCCTTTAACTTCCACTTAAATGATGATGAAATCAATATCTGGAAACTTGGCAGAGGTTTGGGCTCAAAAGGCTTCATTAGAGTAGACTTGGCCAACATCCATAAGATAGTTTTCTCCCTCTTTGTAATTAGCCACGACTTTCCCCTCCCTAGTTATTATCTCTTTTTCTTTCTCACTAAAGGCAAGGGTCAGGATAGAGACCTTCTCTTCCAACTCCCTGACCTTCTTTTCCAATTCCCTAGAACGATCCAGCTCCTTTAGAAGGGCCTCCTCAAATGTAGAAGCTCTATCAATTATGGTTGTTGACTTCATTAAGAAAGGGTCTCTCTCCTATATTATCTTCTCCAAAAGTTGGTCCTTTTTGGAGATATTAGGCTTTAGATCTATTTCGGACTTCCAAAGCTTAGAGATAAGAGCCACAGAGGCCTGGTCCCCTCCTATCAATGAGGGCAGAAGCTCGGCCAACTACCAAGTAGGAAATAACAAATATGGAGAGCAAGTGTGAAATTATAAATACCAAAGGAAGAGAAATACATGATAAATACCTCGCAACCGAGAGCATGAACCTCTTGAGATCCTAGTTCCTTCAGCTTCTCTATAGCCTCTCTAGACAACCTGCTCTAAACCCAAGCCACAGGGTTGACTACAGAACCCGAGGTCAAAGTCCCCCTAAACTCTGAAGAAGCCCTTTGGGAAGTGGCTGAGCAGTCAACGGTCCTTGTTTTCCTCGATAAATCAATCATTGGAGAAAAAAACTGTCTCCAACAAAACTTGTCGTCGTAGTCATCACAATCTCAGGGGTTTCACTTGAGATCTTGACCCTAGGAGTCTGGCATACCCTCTTTGGGATCTTGGCCTTCTTTGCTAGGGTCATCCACCCTTAGAACGGATTTGGCTCTCGGAGCCATTGTAGCCTTTTTGTCCAATGGCAGATCCAAAGACCCTGAACCAAGAAAGATTTCAACAAAAAATATTGAAAAAAGTCAGAGTTCACAAAATAGAGTTAAGGCAAGGACTCACTTCCCCCTTCAGCCATCAAAAGTTTGAAATCACGACAAGAGAATGTTGTTATGCGTTCAACTCAAATCAACAGTTCCTCGCTGAAATCTGTCCTCGCTACTGGAATAGAAAGACAATAGTTAGGGCAATGGCTAACGAAATTGAAAATATAAATTCTAGAAAAGGGAACTCACCAGAAGGGACCGATACACCCCAAACTCTAGGCACCGTAGCACGATCTCCAGATTGTCCCTCCTCTAGGCCAAACTCCCAATCCAGGAAAAAAAGAAAAACTTGGGCTTCTAATTCTTATTTGACTCAAGAATTCCTGAGACTAGTCTAGGGGTTCATGTTTATGTACTCATGTAGAAATAACCTTTTTGAGTGCACTCTTTTACTTTGTAGCAGTATACATACTCCTCTAAAGTAATAGAGTAACACCCTCCATTGCTTAATCCCCATAGAGCCATTAGACCAGTAAGGGTCTTCTAGGCATTAGGTACCAGTTCACAAGGGGAAAGTCTTAACCACGAAATAACTGACCTAACAAAAGGAGGGATTGGGAATCGAAATTCGGTCTGTAAGGCCGACTTAGGGAAACATACTTCTCCATACGAGGGAGAACAAGCTCATTCATGTGCTGAAGGCAACCGTACCCTCACGGAATCAGGCAAGCCATACCGATATTTTGAAGATACCACACTATCCTCAGTATAGAGACACTCTATTTCATGTGCCTCCCAAAGAGAAGACCTATTGAAGGAAGGGGAAAAAGATCGATTAGAACCCCTATCTCCCTGACCCGCAAATTCAGTAAGTTCTAAATCTACATCTAGGTCGAACGAACTCAAAATGACATCCTCAATAACCCCTACTGACATATGTGCATAACAGGAGAAATGAGGGAATTTTGGCGTTTTGAAATGGCTTCTACGACTTCCTTGGCTTAACCCTCTAACAGCACATGCCTAAAATTGAGGGTCTCACGAGAAAGCTTACAAGGAGGATCTAGAGGATTGTATGGACTAACAACACTCTCGGGTTCACTATCGCTATACACTAGTATGGGCTCAATGTTCATAAAGGGAAAGGTAGTGAGGAAAAAATTAAAAAAAAAAAAAAAACAAACCCTCTCCTTTCGAGTTTGGAAGCAAATGCAAAAAAAACCCAAGAACAAATGATGAAAGGAAAAAAGGAAATAGCAGAGGACATTTATACCCTCCATCAAAGGCCTAGATTTGTTTGAGTTAACAAAGGGGAGCCCAAGAGCCTGAGGAATGTCAAAAGTTGCAACACGTGGCAATGATTAAAGCCAATGTGTGTGACCGGAAAGGACGACGCCTTAAATGTGCCCCTTTTGATACTCAAAAAGGCGCCAAAAATTTTCATTTCAAATTTCAAGATTAATCATCACAACCATCGAAAACGAGCTCCGAGGATAACGAACCCATCAAATAAAATTCCTAGCGACTCAAGAGGTCACGAGGAATCGGGGGGCTACTGATGGATATAATCCCAAATACAGTCCGAACCTCAGAGCACGTTAAACGGTCACAACCTCAGATAACGAGACAACTAAACTATGTCAGCCACAATCTACATGTACCTAGTCAGTAAGGATCTGACACTTGGCATCATGTGTCTGACACCACGAATGGGCTTCCACCCTGCCGACATAAGCCAATGGTGGAGGCTCTTGCATGACAATAGCTTTATACACACTCAACCATGAATGATTACACCTAATGATTACCCCGTAAGCTAAAAACACACTCCACACACACAATAAAAATCCTCATAAATGAAGGTTTTGACTAAGACAAAAATATCCTAAGAGAAAACTCTCTCTCTCTCTCTCTCTCATCCGATAAATAATTTACAAATTTTACTGAACTAACTTTGGCATCGGAGGTGGTTCAACTGGGACCACACCAATCCCCTACTCTTAGTTTCTTTTGATAGGACCAAAGCCTCGCCATTGCCATGTCCCAAGGACTGATCTCTGAACTCTAGACCCATCTTACAGATTTCATTTACTGATTGTTCCATCATCCTTTATAAATGCTTGATATTTAGATGGAAAAAAAGTAGAAGACAGTTAACAAAAGTAAGGGAAATGACGGTTCAGAGGAGAACAGTTTAAAAAAAAAAAAGAGAAGAAGGGCAGAAAAAAGAGAGTTTAGAAAGGAAACAAAGGACTCATATCAAAAAAATTCTGATCAGGTACAATTACGTTTACTCTCCCTTTCTGTTTGATTTAACTAGCAGTACCCCATGCGATGCACAACAATAACATTTGTCAATCCATGTTTCATCTTGAAATCTATTCACATAAAAGACTATTCAATTTGAATAAGAAATAAAATTATAGTCAAGTATCATTGTTTTACACAAAGTCAAACTAACAAAATATTCCTTCGATAGAAATAACATGAAAAAATTGTTATCAAGCCAAATTCACTAATCCATTCACATCCATTTGTATCTACAGAAATGAAGTAGGCCATGTTTCTATCTTCGAAACACGTAAAATCTCATATCATTGCAAGCTTACATAGAATACATCATATTTTTTATAATCTTATTCTTATCTCACATCCTTACATCCCAATAGCTGCTAGAACTAACTATTTATCTACACTCCAACTCCAACACCAACCTTGGAAGCCTCCCCTCTACCCCCACCATCCCCATCAAAAAATATGAAAATTATATGCATTTATGCATAGTTAAGAGAGGAAAAAGTGAAAATTTGAGAGAGAGATAGAGAGAGAGAGAGATACAGTGATTAAAGAAAGGTAATAAAACTGATTCAAGTGCACCGTGAAATAACATTTTAGAAAAATTAAACATTGCTTGTGGTCATTCTCATCGTGCTCCCTCAACCATGCAAATAACCTAATAACATGTAATTGAGCAGTTGTATCATACTTTGAGCCCAAAAAAAATACGGGATTCAAATTTAAAGGATACACTTCATAGAACTTATGTGAAGGCTCTTCAACACCTTCACTGTATTAGAATGTTGCCTTCATGCTAGCTTTGTGTAGTTGTTGTTGGTTGCTGGTTGCTTCTACTCGCCAACGTCTCCCTCCTCATTTTTGTTTGGGGTTTTACTAATCAATTATTCTTCGATTCATAAGAAAAAAAAATTATTCTTTGATTCAACCACGCAAGTAAACGGTAAACCTTAATTACACCAATTCATGAAAATTAAATACATAAAAAATGAGATATTTACATTGTCATACCTTTGTAATTCCACATAATATGTCACCAACTGGGCATCAATGTGGTCCCAAAAATCTTTCCCATAAACTTCCTGAAGCCAAATTTTCCATGGAAAAAATTTTAAATCAAGAAAACATTAAATAAAATTCACAATATATGATAACAAAATTCATACAAAACCGTATGTATCGATGAATCACTCCACATAACACCAAATATGGCTGGCCTTACTAGAAAGTGTTTGGATTTATCATTTGCTTGACAAAATTCCACAGCTACTTCTGGTCCCTTGATCCAATATTTTTTTTTTCGGAAAGTAAAATGTATTACGAAATCAGAAAACAAGGGGAGTTACCCACAATATGTACAATGAGGGAATACAGGACTCAAAGACAAAACACAAGTCTGTAAAAGATGCCCTGAGTAAGGTATCTCCCACAGACTTGTAGACAAATTACATTGGAACCAAAATAAACAAAAACAGGATCAAATTTAGCTCCTGGACACCACAGCGAAAGACCAACACAGCAACCATAATGAGCAAGACACTTGCAGGCACCAAGAGCGTGAACATGAGCATGAACAGAAGCTGCCCATACAAAACCTTCCCAAAAAACCAGAAATATTCCTGAAGAAGCATGTGGTCAGCTGAGGAATAGCAGCAGATGAAGGCAAAATCAGCATTAACTATTCAAGTGAACAGTAAATGCTGCCGAACCGTTCAGCACAAGACAAGGAAAGGCATCCCAGATCAACAAAGCAGACCAACATTTCAAGCAGGCAGCCCCAAGAAAACAACCCATCCACCCGCTTCTGCTTCCCTTTGCCAAAGCCCAGATCCAGCAAAGAAGGCAAGAGGAATCATCATCTCCCATCCATTAATTGTTATGAAAATATCATCGGGGCAGTCCCATTAGCATCAAACTGGTGCTGCAAAAATGAAATTGGGCAACACAAAATCCCAGTAGCATTAAAACTGGAGATGCAAGAATGAAATGGGCAATGCAAAGACAACATGTGGTAGTTCCATAAGCTTGCCACAAAAAGTCTCCAAAGCACATAAAGAACATGGGCCACTCCAGAACAATAAGAGCCCAGACAAACCATAAAGCACAATGGCCAAGAAGACACAAACAAACAAAGTGCCCAGGAGGGGAAACCGAGAAACCGAAAAAACAGAGGGAACCACAGAGATGCGCAGCAGGAGCATTGCCACTGGGAGATGCAGACACAACAACATAAACAGCCACAAGAGACTGCAGAGTGGGTTCAAATGGAACAAGTCAGTGACTACTTCCAGAAAAAAACCATCCAAATAAAGGAGCCAAAGGGATCCCCAGAACAGGGGATTAGAGGAGACAGCTGAGTGGAAGTCTCCATTTCTGAATAGCTTGGAGGTTGCAACTAGAGGACTTGAATTTGAGAGAAGCCAATCTACTCCACACAGTTCGTAGAATAAGATGGGTAACAGAATTTGGGTCCTTGAAGAGATTTCTAAATCTTCTATTATTTCTTTCCATCCACAAGTGATAAACAGTGGCAGCCAAGCAGATTCTGCAAATCAGTTTCTTCATCGACTTACCCTTCCAATTAAAAGCAGCCCAATCAATAAAATCATCCCAAGACTTAGGTTGCCAAATCTCCCCGGCGAATGATAGAGTAGCGGACCAAACTCTAGAGGAGTAGGAACATGCGAAGAACAAGTGGGGGTGTGTTTTAGGAAAAGCCCTGCATAGAATACATCCAGAACCCAAGTGAGCAGTGTAAGATTGCATGCGATCAAGGGTGCTAAGCCTACTTCTAACTGCCAGCCAAAGGATGAAACACATTCTGGGGATAGATCTCTCAGACCAGACCAGCTTATACCAGCAAACAGGAGGAGCCCTTTGTCTAATTTGTTCCCAAGCAGAATTGGTGCTGAATCCCAATCTGCCATTAGGGATCCACTTGACAGTATCATCGTTAACAGGGTTGGGGAGATAGGTAGGCATGGAGTTGACCACAGCATGGATAAAATCAGGAGTTGAAGGCCATTGCCATTGGCCGTTGTTAATAATTCCGCTGACATACTCCTCCACATTGTGATGAAGTTCCTCAATTCCATTCATACTAACAAATAAATCCAGAGGTCCCATAGGATGCCAGTTGTCATACCAGAGCTTTGTAGCTTGTCCATTCCCAATCACATGCTTAATGAGCGGCCTGATTAAGCATCTTAATTTAAGCAAATTCAGCCAGTTCCAAGAGCATGACTGAGTAGCTTTAAGTCTCCAGAAGCTTCTGCCCCTTAGGTGATAAATATGAGTCCATATCACCCACAAATTTTGCTTATCTGTAAAAAGTAACCAAATATACCTCATCATCATAGCATATATACAATCCTTAATCCTTTTAATTCCCAACCCACCCTCCTCCTTAGGCTTACAAACCTCTTCCCATGATACTTTGGCACCAGTGCTTCTCATATCATTCCCCTTCCATAAAAATCTCCTCATAAGCTGCTCAATTCTTTCAATAACCTGCAGGGGAAGGAATAAGTGAGCATACCAATAAGTCTGCATGCTATAAATGACACTCTGAATCAAAATCAGTCTTCCAGCAAATGACAAAAATCTATTTGTCCAAGATCTTATTCTCTTCTCAATTTTAATAATGAGATCATTGCAGTGTAGAGTTTTCAATCTGGTGGAGATCAGGGGAATGCCCAGATACTTGGCTGGTCCACAGCGAAGCTGAAAAGATGCACAATTTGATCTTTAACCTCGTTGTGGATAGCACTCATAAAGAGACTGCTTTTAGCCTGATTAACTTGTAACCCAGACATTGCTTGGAACTGATCCAAAGAATCTTTGAACACCTTGTTAGAAGCTAGATCCCCATGACAGAAGAGCAAAATATCATCAGCGAACATAAGATGGGTGAGCTTAACTTTCTTACATCTCCAATGAAACTTGAAAGTATTAGAAGATGAGATACGATGCTTAATAGTAAGGGATAATATCTCCATTGCAATCACAAAAAGGTAAGGGGAAATAGGATCACCTTGCCTTAAGCCTCTCATGCTAGGAAAGAACCCAGCAAGCTCACCATTAACATTAACAGAAAACTTGGGTGTAGAAATGCATTGCCAAACCCATTTTCTCATCAAAAGAGGGAACCCCATAACATCAAGAACATCCATTAAGAAACCCCAGTTAATGGTATCAAAGGCTTTCCTCAAGTCCACCTTGATAGCACACCTAGCAGCTCCTTGATTCCTATGATAATTTCTGAACAACTCTTGAGAAATTAAAATGTTGTCACCAATCCTTCTACCAGGAATAAAGGCCGCTTGATTATGGTCAACAATACAAGGGATCACTTCCTTGATTCTAGAGGCAATGAGTTTGGAGATAGCCTTGTAGATGGTATTACAACATGAGATTGGCCTAAAATCATTCATGGAAGTAGGATTAGGCTCCTTAGGAACCAATGTGATGATGGTGGCATTCAATTCCTTGAGAAGCTTACCTTGAGAGAAGAACTCCTTTACAGCATTAATGACCTCTTGACCAATAATTGGCCAAGCCTTCTTGAAGAAATATGGGTTGAAGCCATCAGGGCCAGGAGCCTTATGGTCACTCATAGAAAAAAAAACCTGCTTGATTTCTTCATTGGTGAAATCCCTAACCATAGTCCCAGACTGCTGCTCAGAGACATTTTTCTTTGGATCATTGAGTCAAGGCTTCTCTTTCTCTCATTATAAGGCATGGTGCAGCTAGGCTGTCCCAAGAGCTGCTTGAAATAGTCAATAGCTTCTATCTTGACCTCCTCTTCACTATTAGCAATGGTCCCATCCATTCTCTTTATGGAAATAATTTTCTTCTATTAATCATAGTCCTGAAAAAGAAACTTGTATTCTGATCACCCTCCTTTAGCCACAGGATCCTTGACTCTTGCTTGCAGATCAACTCCTCATCTTTGGCAACATCCAGATAAGCAGCTAGAAGCCTCTTCTCCTCCTGGACCAGGCCATGGTCTAATGGGTTCCTATCAATATTAATTTGGCAATTCTCAAGAGCAATTTTTGCAGATTGGACAAGCTCAGTAGAATGTCCTCTTTCCTTGCACATAGTCTTAAAAACGCCTTTGAGTCTCTTTAGCTTAGAGGATAGATTAAATTGGAATGATCCCTGCACACCAGTCGCCCAAGATTGAGCAACAGTATCTAAAAAATTCTCCTTATCAGCAAGGTGACTGAAGAACTTGAATGGAGTCCTCCTCCTAGATGCAATGTTACCCAGCTTAACAACAGCCGGAGAGTGGTCAGAAACCCCAGAAGGAAGAAACTCAGCAGCAGCTAGTTGGAATTTGGTATTCCACGCCTGGTTGATGAGGACCCGATCCAGTTTTCTTGCAATAAATCTTGTCCCCTCTCTCTTGTTTCTCCAAGTATAGAGTAAGCCAGTATATCTCAGATCCTCAAGTTCAGAATCCTGTAAGCAATCTTCAAATTCTAGCATTGCATTATTCCATTTCCCTGCACATCCCACAGATTCACTAGGGTTCCTTATGATATTGAAATCCCCAAGGATAATCCAAGGGTCATTATTAATGAGGTTGGAATGATATCTCAGGTCTGCCCATAAGGGCCTTCTTTCCACCATTTCATTCATTGCATAAACAAATGAAGCAAAAAAACAGGTATTGCTCTCAATATGCTGAACATGACAGTGTATAACTTGGTCAGATTCAACACGTTTGGTAACATTGATGATATTTGGATTCCATCCAATCCAAATCCTCCCTAAAGTGTGGCATTGGTAGTTAGCACAGTAACTCCACTGCCCAAAAACCTGCTGCATTATAGTAGAGCAATTAACACTCCTAACTTTGGTTTCAATGACTCCAACCATGTCCAGATGTGCCTCTCTGATTAACTTTCTCACCTCCTCCTGTTTAGAAGGCTCATTAAGCCCTCTAATATTCCAACAAGCAAGATTAATCATGAAAGGAGGGCTTTGCTGAGTTTAAGGTGCTCAGCCCCTTTCAATTTAGCCTCAGATTTAGACTTCTTTTTTAACTTTTTTGCCTTTTTCCTTTCCTGAGTGATCCACTGATTCTCAGAACCCACTAGGTCATGCTTCTCCAATTCACTAGCATTAAGATGGGCAGGACTAAAGTCTACAACTATAGATCCGCCACCCAAAAATAGATTTTCATCCATTTCAGATAGCTGGTTACCTTTGTCTTTGTCTTTATCAGATGGGCTGGGGGGATTTGCTTGTTCCTCAGTCACCTCCTTTCCTTTGACGCCATTCAAAACATCTGAGCTGCTGGCCAAATAAGGGGGAGACATAGTGTTCCCAGTTTGATTCAACTCCTCCACCACAACAGTAGCACTTGTAATGGTTTTTCCTTTGTCAAGTCTAATTGCCCCAAGGGTTTGGGGAACTAGAACTTCCGGCCTAGTGTGTCCAAAAGTGTGGCAACCAAGGCAAACCTTGGGTTTCCATTGGTATTCAACCCCAATCATTACCATAATAGGGTTACCACTGTCATCACACCTCTCCAACTGAAGATCAAATGACTCAGTCAAATCACATTGAGCATTGATCTCCACACATACACGTGCGAAGCTAATCCTCTTCCTAGTTGCAGTAAGAGAATCAACATATAAAGGCTTGCCAACCGCACTTGCAATGTAGCTGTTACCTTCATCTGTCCAATACTGGAGGGGAATATTATACAGCTTCACCCAAACAGGAATGATCGAGTGGTCCTCTTTTGAAACAGCGACATCTGACTGCCATTTCTTAAGGAATAATGGTCTACCTTGGAAGAACCAAGGGCCAGCTTCCACTACTTTAGTTCTTGCCACCTCATCCTCAAATTTGAAGAAGAAGAACCCATGTTCATTTGCCAAGACTTCCAACAGTCCCATTTTGTCCCAAATCTTATGGGCGATGAAAGACACTGTCGAGAATGACAGTTTTTTCTCAATGAAGTATCCTACAAGACAGTTTCTCCATAAGGCACAACCTTTGTTTGCAACCTCAGCTGGGGGTTGAACAACAACACGGTTGTTAACTCTTTTTGGTTCATAGTATTGCAATTTCATGGAATCTTGCTCAATCCTGCTTGTTTCTGGGTTTGGGCGATACCTGCCATACTTGAGCATTTGGTTCCACGGGACACTAGTACCAATACCAGTAGTACCAGAATTATGCTAAGTAAGGGGGTTTTCCCCTGTTTTTTCAAGGATTTCAGCCTTTTGAAGTCTACTCCTGGTGGCCGAAACTTCCAAACGCTCGGCGGTAGTAGCAGCATTAGTGGGGGCGAGCATATTAGTAACATCTTTATTTGCTAAATCCTGTCGTTGGTTGGGCAATAACTCCTTCTGGGACCCACCATCATTACTAGCAGCAGATTTGGAGCAATAATGGTGGGTAACTTTGCCCTTAGTGGGCAGATCAACTGGATCTGCTATTGGAGGAGCAGAATCACCCACAGTTGTGCGGGAATCATCAGCCCTAGGTTTAGAAATGGCGATTGGGTCCATTCAAGCTAAGAGAGGAAGCAGGGGAAGGGAATGAGAGCATCCATGGGTAAAGTGGTGTAGGCTGTTGGTCGGTGAAGGCTGCCGGTGAATGGTCGGTTTGGCAAGTCGGTGGGGGCTGGTCGGTGGGGGCTGGATTGTGGGATGTTGCAATTGTGTCTCTCCTAATTCTATCTTACCTACCACTAGCCTCTTGAATGTTACAAAGAAGAGAATGTTGTGGAAAGAGATGAAGGTAAAATTAACGGCAATCCCACATGTGATTTGATCCATATTTTATTGTCAACTGATCCAGCTTTATCTTATCATTTTTTCTCAAAATTCAAGCTATCTCAATTTAAATTTTAGAAACCAAGTTTTAGTGGTTGAAGAGGTTAGAGAGAAAGACGGGAAATGCAAGCTGTCCCCATTTAAAATTTAAAAACCAAACTTCAGTGGCAGGATAGGTTAGAGAGAAAGATGGGAAAGAAATCTAGGAGATAAATCTGTAGAGGGATAAATGGGTTTATAGCAGAGACGTGAGTATGTTTAGTTTGAAGGAGTTATCTAGTTGAAAAAATTATGTTATTCAGCAAATTTTATAAGGAACCAATACCAATAAACTAACGCCACATAAGATTATAAGAATTAAAATTTCAAAAACACAAAAAATTAGGAAAAGTAGAATAGAAGCTTTGGGAGAAAAGATGTGGGAAATGGGAGAGAGATGAGATCAAATTGTTTCAAAGAAGTTATCCAATTGTCAAAATTAAAGTAATTCTAAAAATGTAAAAGGAACCAATAAGATTAAGCCATCTAAGATTAATGGAAATCAAGTATTCACAAATACAGAAAAATAGGAATCTGAGAATGGAGGCCTCTTCTTAATCATAGACACATCTATTTAAAATATAGAGATGTCTTGAAATTTTGGTTGCAACAAATGGGTTTAAAGCCAAAGCAATCCAAAACCATTGCGCCGATTTCAAGTCATTTCAGTTACAAATCTTCTGGAGTTTTCAACTCTTGAGTTGAGATGATGCAAGATTTTCAAGAGTTCCACATTTTTCTCACAAGAACCTCTCTGCCCAAGCAAAAAAAAAAAAAGTTCCTTCAAGCATGGCGGCTCTTGTCAAAAAATTCTAGCGGGATAAAGCATGGGTGTAACCAAACATTGTCGCCCAAAACAAACCTCTGTCGTAGGCCATTTAAGACAGCTGCTCTCACGAAAGCTACCCACTTACTCAAGACAAGAAAATAGTCTTTAACTCTAATTGAGTTCCCTGTACAAAAAAAAAAAGGAATTTAATGGAGTTTTCAAACCTCCCCAATGTTGCAGAAAATTAGGGGTAACAAGAAAATCAAGAAGGGTGGGAAGATCAACAAGAGTCTTGGACTCTCACAGTTTTAGACATTTTCGCCGACAGTCGCCTACTGGAACGTCACCAAACCAACACTTCTACTCACTATTAAGAGTCTTAGACTCTTGAAAATCCAGTTTATTCTAGCGATGTTGAGCCCATTCTATGGCACAAATTGTAAGAGTTTTTAACTCTTTGAGGTCGATGCGGTATGAAAATTTCAAGAGTGTTACACTCTTTTGCAAAACTGGTTCTTCGAATGGAGTTTCTAACTCCCCTTTATTAACAAATACAAGAATCACACCCAAGAGATTCTACTAAAGCAGCTAATTATATCAACACATGAAGAAATCTTAAGTTTGTTAGAGCAGTTCCACTCACCTGCAAGATGTAAACGATTCAGTTAGTTAGTTAGTTAGGCTTAGCTGTCATTGTAACTAGGCCTATATACATTTAGAGATGTACAGAAAGTGTGTGAAAGCATTATGAAATTCAATGAGAAAATCAGCTTACTTCTCTTAAGTTCTTTGTTTTTATTTCGCTTCTTCCTCACTGCTGAGGAATCTATTATGGCATCAGAGCAACACTCAAAGACAAACTGTTGATCAATTAGCGAACATAGCTCCCACTGCTTCAATTGCAAATTCTTCTTCTTAGTCTTCCACATCCTCATATTTTTCTTCTCAATTTTCATCTCTTTTTACAATTTCAATTCCATAACAGTCACCTATATACCTGCTTTCTAACATTTATAATCTCATATCTCTTGGTCTCGATTCATCAAACTATGTCTCTTGGAAGTTTCATATATCTGCTTTGCTACAAGCACACTCTCTTTTCAATTTTCTTGATGGAAAATATCCATGTCCATCATAAACCATTCTGGATGCTAATGGATATGCTATGAAAGAGGTGAATCCACAATATCAACAGTGGATTGTACAAGATCAAGCTTTAATGACTCTTAATAATGCTATACTATCTCATTCTGCCACAGTCCATGTTCTTGGCTACACTACATCTCAAGATGTTTGGTTTGCATTAGAAAGGAGGTTTTCCTCACAATCTTGTGCTCATATTCTACAACTCAAATCCACTCTCCAAATCATCACCAAAGGTACTGATTCCATTCATGCCTACTTGCAGAAAATCAAAGGGGCAAGAGAAAAGCTTCAACCTACTTCTGTTATGATTGAAGATAAAAGTGTACTCATTTATACATTGAATGGACTACCACCTGAATTCAGTGCATTCAGAATTGTTATTCGTACAAGATCTCAACCTCTCTATTTGGATGATCTTCATCCTCTTCTCAAAGCTGAGGAATTATCTGTTACTACTAATTCAAAGTCACAATAAATATTCTTCAATCCTACAGCTATGACTGTTTCACAAGGAAAATTTGTTGAAAATTAATCTCCTAGAATAATTTCGGTCAAGGCAAAGGCAATGGTAGCTATACAGGTCATTCTCTAATCGAGGAAGTAGAAACAACTATGGCAACAGATCTAATTCTCATAATTTCAAATCTCCTTCTAATTCACAGAAACCTCAATATTGTCAGATCTTTGGAAAATTTGGGCATAGTGCTATTAATTGCTATCATCGCCTGAACAGTGCTTGTCAAGCTCAATATTCTCCTCCTCCATTCAACACTATGGATGCATCTTCTAACTATCCTTCATACAACAATCAGCAGTTCATTTTTCCAAATGTTGTTTCAGATAATTCTTCCCAATGTTCTGCTATGATTGCTTCTCATCACATTACACAAGTCTTGAAGATCTTTCCATTTCTTCTCCTTATTTTGATGAAGAAAAAGTCTCTATTAGTAATGGTCATGAACTACCTATTACATACACATGTTATTGCTTGATCATTTTCCCTAACCTCCAACACGAACCCGATTGTGTGTGTATATGGCTTATAGAGATTGGTGAGTGTCAATTTCCCTCAAGTTCAATGCAGGAAGTGGGAAAATTTGTGTGGATGAACAAAAATGTGTGTGTGCAAAAGTGCTCCCCAAGCATAGAGAGACTTGCAATGTCGTGTGTTTACTTGGAATGAGTATTCCAAGGTCGTCTCCTCAGGGAAGGCGAGGTCGGGTGTTTTTGAAGAGTGATTTGTGAAAAAGAGAAAATTGAAAAAATCTTGTGATTTGAAATTTGTTGAGTTGTGAGTTAAGAAATATTCAAGAAGCGAGGTTGGCTAATCCATAGAGATCATTCCAATGGGAATGCCAAATCAACTAATGGTGTCTCGGTGTTTGATTGATTTGTAGGAAGTGAGGGACTAATGTAGTTGTGTTGGACGAGAGCATACCCCGTGACAAGTCTACGGTGTATCAAAAGCCCACAACCACGTCCACACTCATCATTGTCAAATCAAATACTTTACACTACGAGGAAGAATGGAAGAGATTCGATTTCACATACCCAAGAGGAAATTCCTCTTGGATTAGCCAACTAAAAGTTTAGCTATGCAAGATAAAAGCAAGAACAAACATGAAGTAGAGAAAAATGGTAGTGCAATCAAGCATGGACTTGTATTAATGTAAGAGAAGGTTTAAACTACAAAAGAAACACCATTCATACCCAAAATGTAAAGCTTAAACAAAATAGGACCCAAATGTAGAAATGAACCACAAGAAAACTTAACTAAACTTAATTACAACTTGATAAAAAGAGATTAAGTGCAAAAGGGAAAGATTACATGTGAAATGGAGATTACTACAATGAAAATGGTGAAGGAAAATATAAAACCTAGCTTTCTCTCTCTAGAACTTCATCTTCTGCCTTCGACCTTCTCTCTCTAAAAGTATGATAATCTCAAAATGTCTGTAGGAAATCTCTATTTTCGTCCATCCCCTCTCTCTTAGAGTAAGTGACTGACTTGGAGTGATTGGAAAGAGATTGTCCACCAAAGCGTCCAAAATCAGTCAAAGATTGGTCCTCCTATGCTTTTCCAATCACTCCCTCTCTCTCACTTGGATCCCCACTCCCTCATGTTTAAAATATGGATATAGGGGTTAGGAGATCATCATGGAGTGTTAGAAATGTTAGAGCATGAGTTTGGTGAAAAAAGGTGGGCCCCCCGTAGTTGGTGGAGTCATTTGGAGAAGGATCTGGGATTTTTGGGCATCATCTACCGGTAACTCATAAGGCTCCTACCAGTAGGTCTTACAGGGAAGCACTAAAAGCTGGTTTCTAGTAGGGTCTTCTACCGGTAGGTCGTAAGGCTCCTACCGGTAGGTCCTGCAGGGAAGCACTAAAGGCTGGTTTCCAGTAGGTCTTCTATCGGTAGGTCGTAAGGCTCCTTTTGGTAGGTCCTCTACTTGTCTTGAAACTCTTGGTTTCTTGAGCTCCCGAGTCATCCTTCATGAGATCCTTCCTTCCCCATTGACATTAATCACTCGATGGGGTGCTTTATGCCTTCCCTTCAGACTATCACCTGCAATCAAATCAATCTCTATTAATTATCAATTTGAATCCATTTCCCCAAAAATTTACTACAAAACAAGTTAAATTGGATGCCATGAGGATGCTTAGTATGCAATGTTCCACACTCATCACACCCCCCAACTTGAGCTTTACTAGTCCCTAGCAAACCTTACTTCAAAACTATGTACTATACGTATAACAATTTCATTTATGTTAGATAATTCATGGACCAACAAAATACTCAAATCAGATTACAATTATGTAAATGAAATTGTGGCACAATGAAACAAAAAGTGCAATTCTTTCATTTATAGAAATTTGCAATAAGTACAAAGAACTCAAGACAAAATGGCTTGTTATCCTAGGAACTCTTCTACTAGGCCGGAGATTCCTACACAACTATCCCAATATATCCAACCAACAAAAACAAGATTAGACTCTCTCTAATCCTCCTCCTCATCATCATCATCATCATACTCATCCTTATCATCCCCCTCGTCATCGGACTCACCCACCTCTACAACTATCGAGCCGGCAGGGGCAGCCGCCCGGAGGTCAACACTAGTCTCCGCAACTGATGATGGGAACTCTGGTACGATGGACGGTGGTGGCATCTCGGGGAGAGGCTCTCTTGGAAAATTCCTCTCAAAGATCTTGGTGACCATCAGCTTTAGCAACTGCATAGTCCCCCCAAAGTCACCTAACCTCCCCTCAATCCCAGCTAGACGCTGAGAGACCGTCAAAGGTAGAGTAGTAGTAGATGGCCAAGCTGTGGATGGCTCAGTAGTGGATGGCCTAGATGCCCTTTCATCCTTCTGTCCAGGCCCTGCAGTCATAGTTGTCCTCTTCATCCTGCTCGGCTTGCCTATAGAGCCGAACTTGGGCAGGAGTGTTACATCAGTCAGGATGTCCTTGCTTTGTCCACAGATCTTGGTGACAAGGTGGGCATAAGGCATGTTCGCCCTCGGCTTCGTCGCCTGGGCGTAGTCCTTCATTATCTCCTAGATTATCAAGGCGATGTCCATCCTGGTGCCAGCCATAAACTCATAGAGGAGAGCCATTTTCTCCTCCCTCGGTGTCTTCTCCGCTCCTTGAGGCAAAACATTATAGTGGAGGACTTTATTCATCACCCCATAGGAATGCTTGAGTTCCTAGACTTGAATTTTGTCTTTGAACTATGAAGGGTCCTCATACATCAAGCTCGCGTACTCTTGGAGTGATTTTCTTCCTCAGGTGTTATGGGGAAAGACGGGGGTGTTAGCTGGAGGCCTCTGATCCTCCAATGCTGTGGCGATGACTGCCGGAGTGACCTCAATCATTTTTCCCCTCACATTCGTCCTTAGCAAACACAAGTCCACATCCACTACCTCCAATTTGTGATAAAACTCCCGACAGTAAGGGGCAAATACCCACTCACTGTATGGAACCAAAAATGTAACCCATGGCCTTCAATTTCCTGAACCACATCATCGTGTGGCCCGAGGGTGGGCTTATCCACTTGCCGCTCACACGTCACATTCTTGGCTTTAATGCTCTCCGTGTGAGGGTCATTCCTCTTTTTCTTTCTTTGCTCCCCACCACCGGGGGCCATCTCCTTCACCCTATTATGGGACCCAATTCTCGCTTGTGGTGATGGAATAGGGCCCATTTTTTTTGTGCGGGCATCAAAATCAAAATACCCCTAGGGCGAAGAACGGTAATACCCAACCCCAAAATAACTCAAAAATACCAAAAGATGAAGATGAAGACTTACCCATTCTAGCCATTGTTCCAAAATCCAAGATTTAAGTAAAAATCACGACTTTTGATGGAGTTGGTGATGTTTTATGGAGAAAGGAGGGTTTTGAGGGTTTTTGAGAGAAAAGAGTTAGGGAAGTGAAAGGAAATCAAGGGAAATCAAAGTTTGAGGGGGAAAATTGATGGAAATGAAGGATGCCCAAGGTTTCCTTGATTTTTTGGAGGGTTTTGAGAGAGGAAAGAGTATTTTTGAAAGGGAGATCAATGAGGGAGATGAAGGGTTTTCCTAAAAAATTGGGTTTAAAACCCTCATTTTCGAGATTCTGAGCACGAGCTATCGGTAGCTCGTGAGTCTGCTACCACACATGGGTTTCACCATAGTTTTAAATGCTATTCTAGAGTATCCTCCTACACATTTTCTTTTAAACTTGTGTGTGTGAAATGAATATGCAATTTAAACCTTTATTCAACATAATCCACATTCATTTAGCTATTCAAATCCAGCTTTGATGCAATTCTCACCAAGGGTTTCTCTAAAAAATGAATAACTCTATGATTGTCCTGGCATGCTCTCCGTATGTATATGTGAAATAGAATCTTGTGCACAAACCAAAATATACTCACACATAATCCAAAAATGACATGCATGCATAAGAATTGAAACGACCTTGACATAATCTCATGAATGGAATGTTAGGGCACTAAATAGCAAGACCAACTTTTCTTTCCATTTAAAAATGTGCTCTCACCATGCTTTCTCCAGATCAATTAGGGCTTTCATGGGTTGTAATGAGGCCATGGGGTGATATTTGGGTTAAGTGAAACGAAGGGTAGAGGGAGACAAAAATGGTTATTCTGAGGACATGATCGTTATTATCAAAAATATTTTTTTTGTGGAATTTTCGGCTTTACACCTTAACGTCAACTATTATGTCTCTTTTTCCTTCTTTCCTCAACATTTTTCTTCTCTTTTTCTTTTCTTTTTCAACTCCATTTTTCTCTTTTTTCTTGGATTTTCTCTTCTTTTTCATTCAAAATTTGAAATCAGCGTCATTCATCCCTTTTTGGGTTTCCTCGCCACATTTTTCTTTCATCATGATAAATCACAATCAGTCTAGGAAAAACCAAGGTGTGGGAATAATAATCATTTTGCACTAGCTTGGTAAACATGTGGCATAGAAACGAATTTTCAAATAAGGCTCAATCACGGCACAAGGGATAAATTTATCATAAGAAAGTCTAAGGCTTAACAGAATTCAAAGATGGCCTAAGATTATCTCTAGATAAGCATGGAAAGGTATATTGGTGTTTTAAGACAAAGTCAATCAACTATCCAGATGCACTCTAAACAAAAGCAAGCATAATGAGATTATTGAACAGATTTTGAATTTGAAAAATTGTTCTTTTGAATAAATGTAAGTTCCCTCCAACAAGAATTGTCACTAAACTCATATGGGTACTTAGTTCATCTCCAGTATGTATCTCCAACTATTCAAATGGGGATTCAATCAGTAAATTACGGAAATTACACATTCAAGGTGTACTATGGTTGAGTTCGAAAGAAAACACATATGCGATACTCAGGCATAGGATAAACTTCTATGGTGTACTCATGTATTCAAAGTTCAAAGAGAAGATCAAGCTATTACAGACCCCATAACAATTTGAATAGGGGAATATGGTTCAACATTCAGATATATTCCACAAAAAAATTAAAATTTTTCAAAATTTTCCAAATATTTCCAACTATTCTATACAAAAATTGGTGTATCATACAAATGGTGCACCTCACCCCCCCCCAACTTGAACTATGCACTTTACTCAATGCAACAAAAAGACATCCAATGAGATGATGGAATTTAAAAGACAAGAAGGGTAAGAGAACACCTCACAATGAGCTTTAACAAAAACACCACTATATGCACACATGAAGAAAGAACACTATGTACAGATAAAAGTAAGTAAACAATTTAACTTGTAACGTAAAGCACAAATGAAAGCAACTGCACACTAATAACTACTTGAACAGTTATGCCTCAACAACATTCAAATAGACCGGATACACCAACTCCTCCTCCACTCTTTGAATTTCAAAATCCTCGAAGAATGGTTTAAGTCTTTGGTCATTGACCTTGAATGTTTTACCATCTTCGGGGTTTTCTATGTCCACGACTCCGTGTGGGTAGGTCACCTTGACAATGTAGGGGCCATCCCATCTCGATCAAAGTTTTCCTTGGAAAAAGGAGAGGCTAAAATAATACAAGAGCACTCTTTGGCCGGGCTTGAATGTTTTTCTAAAAATGGATTTGTCATGGAAAATTTTGGCCCTTTCCTTGTGAATTCTAAAGCTCTCATATTCATCTTTGTGAATTTCCTCCAATTCATTTAACTCCAACTTCCTATGTTCCCCAACTAGTCTCAGGTTGAAATTCAAGGTTTTATGGCCCAATATGCCTTGTGCTCTGCCTTGATCCGAAATGTGTACACCCAAGTGCAGGTGGTCAAGTTCTAGTTATAATCCGGTTAAGTCCGGATTCGAATCCACAGGGAACTAATGTTGGTGTTTTGCAGTAATCAGTGACAGAGACCAAAGTGACTGGAACCTTTGAGATTTGAAGTTATGATGATTATAGAGTTTTTTGGACAGAATATAAGATTCTGTCAAATGAAAGAGTCACCCTTTAGCTCAAGGATCTGAACATGTAGTCAATCATCTGGTTATTATATTTGTGCTTGACAGCTTAATTAACCACTATGTCAATAGCAAGTTAGTTGGAGGATAAAGATGGACTGTAGGAATTAAGAGCATGGCTCCGATGGCTTTGTAGAGATTTACAAGAATTTTCAGTGTTGGGACTCAACCCGTCTACAAACAAGCAAGTAATTCTACAAATCATCCAGCAACTATTATATTATTCCATTCTTAGTTAGAGCACAATAATAATGAAGATTGAAAAGTTGTCATGAAGACCTAGCTTGAGAACTTGCAAGGAACCAATGAATCCTCCTATATCAAGAGTTAACTTGTCTTAGGAGAGACTCGTGATTGTACAAAGTACCTCAGCTTTGCTAGATGCATTCAATCATTCAATAAGCAATCAAAAGATAAAACGTTAAGCATAAATGAAATGCACAAATATAACTTCTAAATGATTTATACATGTCCATCACCTCTTACTAAATAGTGAATGAGAAACTACTCACTCTTCATGGCTTTGGGAAATCTAGAAAGGTGAGTGATCCTCATCCCTCCAAGTAGAGAAATTACAAGATAACGTACACTACACAATAAGTCTATCTTCGACAAAGAATAAGTGAAACACTACCCACCTTTCAAAGCTACAAGAGAGAAAGGTGAGAGAGGTTCACTCCTCTAGGTGAAGAAAGAAGCTTTTAAAATGGAAGCTAATGAAACTAATAATGAAGTAGAAGAAAGCTAGTTACTTTTGGAGGGTTTTTCCACTTCCAAAAAGATGATCTTTAACAAGTTCCAAGGGAAGTATTTATAGGCAATAAGGGGTGGGGGGGTAAAAGGACAAACCTAAGTGCTTAAAGTCCAAGTGAATGTCACAAAATCCGGATGGAAATCTAATCTTCTTGCAGCCTGTCTGGGATTTGCGTTCGAAATAAACATATACTAATTCCGCAATTGCATTTAACATATGCAATAAGCCTTTAAACCCCTAGGTGATCCCTAGTGGACGAGTTTTGTCTCGTGAAGGTTTCCAGTGAAGGTACCTACAAACTTCTTTTCCTCATATCCAATATTTAAAATATATGCCCTTATCCTAACTAGCACTGGGATGTCAAAAACAACTCGCTCCGAACACCCGAACCAATCACACATGAGACACATTATAGCCTTAAATGCTATTCTAGAGTATCCACATACACATTCATTTTCAAACTCGTGTGTGTGTGAAATGGACATGTAATTTAAACATTTACACAACGAAGTTCACATTTACTTGGGCTATCCAAATTCAGCTTCGATACAAACTCACCAATGGTGTCTCTCAACAATAAATCACACTATGGTTATCCTGGCATGTTCTCCATGTGTATATGTGAGGTAGAATCTTGTGCACAAAACAAAGTATGCTCAAATATAATCCAAAAATTAAGTTCATGCATAAAAATGAAACAACCTTGACATAATCTTATGAAAGGAATGCTAAGGCATTAGATAACAAACCAACTTCTCTTTTTCTTTAAAAGTATGCATCTCCCATGCTTCTCTAGATCCCTCCAAACAAGGATTGGCATTAAAGCTCACATGGGTTCTTACTCATCTCGACTATTCATGTCAAGCACTAAATGTGAACTCAATCCGTAAATTGAAAAAATTACAAGTTCATGGTGCACTTATGGTTGAGTTCAAAAGCAAACAAGTATGTGATATTCTTAGCAATAGGATAAACTTCTATAATGTGCTCATGTATTCAAAGTTCAAAATGAAGATCAAGTAATCACAAATCCCATAACCATTAGGATAGGGGAATATAGTTCAATATTGGAACCAAAAATTTTCAAAATTTTCACATTTTCCATTATTCTATACAAAAAGTGGTGAAAAATGTAAATGGTGCACCTCACCCCCCCAACTTGAACCATGCATTGTCCTCAATGCACAAGGAATCATGCAATGAGAAAAATGAAAGTAACATGGGAAATGAGATACTCCCTTTTTTTTTTCTTCATATATATATGTACATTAACGAAAAAAATAAAACACAAAAAGCTTGTTTACACCCCCCAACTTAGACTAGAACATGATACCCAATAAGATTTGCTACAATGATGCTCAAAGTGAAATGAGTCCAAATTAGGAAGAGGTAAACAACCTTCATGCTAAAATCTACACTACAACATTTATGAAAATAAAACTATAACAATAAAAGAAATCTAACTACTATGTACATGGAAACAAAACAAAAAGGGCACATGTCAATCCGGTTTCAATTCGGATATGAGCTTGCGCCCATTGAATTTTTTAATTTTAAAATTTTTTTGTTGTATAAATGCCCTTCCTAACCCATCTATCCAAACATAGAAAGGATGTTGATTCAAAATTCTCAACCGAACGGAGGTGTAGACAAGTTTATTCAATTCCAACAATGGAGTATAAAATTTCTCTTTAAAAGTTTCTACACTTAACTCCATTGCAATGCCCTCCCCAAGTTGTGAAATGTGAATCTCAACACCACTCATAGATGAAAAAATGACCTTGGGCTCATTAGCCTCATGTGAGATAATAACTTCATCAAATTTTTCACAATCAAGAGTGGTGGGAGATTCAACATCAATTTGCACTCCATTGGGATGATCATCCTCAATACATTGACTATGCTCAAGATGTTGTTCTTCATGCATAGCAATTATAGCATTAGTCAATGTATTAAGTTATTGGGTTATTTGGGCATTGAATTCCATTTGGTATTGCATAAAATTTCACAAAATATTTTCCAATTCTTCTTCGGTTGAGTCCCCACATGTTGGATAGTGGAAAAATTCATTTGGTGGTGTGAGATTGGATGAAAAATTATAAGGTTCATTCTCCCAACCATAACTCAGATAACTCGGTGTAACATAATGGTCGGGGTAAAAATTTTCGGAGGCCAAAATTGAATTTGAACCTTCGCATACAAAGTCTTGAACCGGAGCATTCCTTGCTTGACATGTGTCCTCAACACTTAGGTCCCTGGAGCGTCACCTACTTGACATGTGTCCTCGACACTAATATCCCCAGAGCGTCACCTGTTTGACACGTGTCTTCGACACTTAGGTCCCAGAGCGTTTTCTGATTAACATGTGTCATCGGCATAAAGCCATTCGCTCCGGCAGAACATGAACAGTTGTTTCGACAGTTATTTCCTGTCAAATGATGATGTTAAATTCTTAAATAAAAAGGGGGAGATCAGCTGATGTAAGCATACCCACGATCAAGATAAAGTAGAGCATCGTTGTTTGGGAGTGGGGTTTGCTATCAATCATCAATCACCCTTCCCAAGACAGCTAAAATGGTTGGAAAGATAGTTTAGCAACCAATGAGGAAGGATTACGGAGTACAAGACATGTAATTCTTGACCCTTTGGGGGATGATGGACAAAAGCACCCCTGTGCATGTGCAACCACAACCGGAGCACATTAAATCACCCCACATAAGGGTGAGACATATTTATTGCTCGGCAAATTCAGAAAAACGACCATTAAATGCTTGGGGATCTGAGTATTAAATGCAAAAGCCTCTGTCACGTGAGGGGGAAGACACTCTGCCCAAGATCTGTGCACCACATGTTGCCTTCCAAGTGAGCCAATCAAGGGTTTTCCCTCTAAGGAACCCAGTTGTCCACAATCATTAGCTCCTAAGAGGTATAAGTAGCACTCTCAAGCTCAAGTCCATGGTATGCAACCCTTTACCCAAGTAATAGAATAGTGTTTTTCCAACCCTCTATCAAATACTGACTTGATCGTCGGAAGGGTCACGCAGGAAGACACTTCGGCGTCCTTCTAACCCTTCTTTTTGAGTCATATGACCCTATTCGAGAAATCACGAGTGAATAGATCGTGTGTAAAGAGTTCCATCACCGTTCATTGCAATCCACTCGCTATGGGACATTCAACTTCCCAGTCAAGTTCGAGCTCACCAGGGGAAAGATATGTCATCTTATTCATTATGCTAGAATCATCTCGCACAATTTGGCAATGTTTGTGGGACAACGACCAAGTTTTCTAGTGACAATGACCATGGTAAACACGCACTTGAAAGGAAAGGCTCCTCAACAAAGGAATACAGACATACCAGCTCCTTCCACATATAGAACAGAGGATCAAGTCGAAAGTTTCAACAAGGAACTTTCAATCCACTCTAGGGAAAGAACCCACCAAACTAAACTGAGTCTTGGGGGTGAAAGGGAAGGGCCCCTAGCCCGTCAACTCATCGATCTCATCGAGGAATAGTTGGGAAACCGTCCGAAGCAAATCAAGGAGAACAACGTAAATGTTCTCAATAGACTCGATGAATTCGTGCTCTTCGGTGGGGTTTCTCAAAGCATACGAACATCTAGGGAGCCCGTGTAAAAGAGGTGGGGGCCAATGGACAGGACCCGGGGTTTCTCAAACCATCTTAGCAGCAGTGTAGGAGGCTTCAAGGCTCTGAAACGCCCGAGGGCCAATGGACAGGACCTGGAGCTCCCAGCTAAAAGGGCTAGGCCCTTGGCTTGGAACGAACTCCGTTAGAGATTATCCGAGGGAGGGGGCAGAGGGGAGTCTGATGAGGGGTCAACCCTCTCTGTGAAGGACAGAGAACCCAGGCGACATGCAGCGCACTGTGGCCCTGGTGATAGGAGGCACCACAAAGACTAGGAAGACTTGAGGTCCAAATTAGACTCAATGAGAATGGATAGGTCCACTCGCAATTATGACGTCGATATGGGCAATGAAGCCATCCAATCACCATTCACTAAGAACATCACAGAGGTGGAGGTACCAAAGAAGTTCGTTGTGCCACGGTTCAAAGTTTACGATGGGCGTTTCGACTCGGAGTCTCACCTTCGGCAGTATAAGCAATTGATGTCCTTATACCACTCAGACTATAGGCTTTTGTGTCGGGTATTCTTGATGAGCCTAAGTGATATGGTTATGAAGTGGTTCGAGACCCTCCCACCAAAAAGCATAGGGTCCTGGAAAGAGCTAACAAACCAATTCTCCGCGTGATTCATCACAGGGAGAAAACGCCCCAAGGATGTGGGGTCCTTTTCGACTCTCCAGCGGAGAGAAGGTGAGACACTCTACCAATATGCCACTCGCTACTGGGAGGAGGTGAACGAGGTGGAAGGATGTTCCGAAGTCATGGCAGCGAACTCTTTTCGACTTGGTTTGTCCCGGGACACAGACCTTTACAAATCCTTGACGAAGCTGATGCCGATGTATATGGGTGAGTTGATGGCCCATATCAACAAGTACTCGAGGATAGAAGACGAGTTGACAGGGAGTAAAGGAAAAAAACTTAGCTCCTAAGAAAAAGGATAAGGAAAAAGAGGGAATCCCTCCTAAGAAAGGTTTGATTCCGGCATCGGGGAATTCCTTTAGGGGGATCCACAGTATGTTCAAGGAACCTATCTACAAGCTGTTACACAAGATTAAGCAGGAGTCGTTCTTCAAGTGGCCGCCCAAGATGCAAGACGATCCTTCCACCAGGAATCAGAATGCCAAATGTTTATATCACAAGGATGTGGGGCACCTCACCGAGGATTACCGAGTATAGAAGTCCTTCCTAGAGAAGTTAGTCCATGAGGGACACCTCTAGGAGTATATTGAGAAGGAGACACCGAGGGAGACAAATGTCGCTGTTGACCGTACCACTGTCCATGACAATGTAATCGACGTCTTCCAGGGCTACCCTCTGGAATGGATGACAAACAACACTCTTAGGTCCGACCTGAAAAGAGTAGCCTTTGCTAGAAAGGTGGAGGAAAACGAGGGAGGCCAAATAATTAAGAAGCCACGAATGGATCAAGGTGGCATCACCTTCTCAAATGCCGACCTAGCAGGCATGGAACTTCTCCATGAAGATGCCTGATCATAACTCTGCGTATTTCGAACTTCGACGTCAAGAGGATCCTAGTTGACTCAGTGATTGATTGGAAATGCGGTGTTGTATCCTAACCGCTAAACATCATCCCTAAATGTGTGTATGGCTTATAGGAATGGGTGAGTGTCACTCTCACTCGGAATGATGCAAAAGATTAGGCAACAATGGAATGGTGATGGAAATGAATGGAATGAACAAAATAGATGGAATGAAATGCGGGTGTGTGTGAACAAAAGTGCTCCCCAATCGTAAGGAGTCTTTCGTTGTCGGTGTTTTACTTGGAAAGAATTCCAAGGTCGTCTCCTCAGGGAAGGAAAGGGAGTTGTGTGAAAGTGATTTTGGTGAACAAAAGAGAAAAATGTAAAATCTTTTGTTTGAGTTTTGTGTTTGGTTTGTAAATGAAAATGCAAGAAAGCAAGTGTTGGCTAATCCAAATGGTTCATTCCAATGGGAATACCAAATCAACTCAAAGCCTTCCTCCGATTGAGCATGAATGAACGATTGATTCGGGGGAAGCTAGGGACGAGATTGGTGAGTATCTAAGCATAAACCGTGACTAGGCCTACGGAATATCAAAGGCTCACCAACTCATCCACTCTCAACCCCGTCAAACCGAACCATTTGACTCTAAAGGGAGGAATGAAGAAGAGTTGAAAATGGTATTCCCAAGAGGAATTTTCCCTTGGATTAACCAACTTAAATCCTAGCTACTCATATTAACAATGCAAGACAAGCATAAAGGAAATGGACATGGAAAGGAAATGGAGCATGGAACTTAACTTACAACAAGAAATCTAAAGCTATGAAGGAAAAATATGCAATACCCAATATAAAAGCTTGAAATGAAGAAAACTTAAATAACAATGGTGAAATGAAGAACATGAAAGTAAACTTGCAATAAACTTGAAAGGAATGACATTAAAGACAATAAATGAAGCTTACAAGGTTCTTACATTAAACTACAAGTGAAAGAGTGGAAGAAAAATGAAAAAACGTCACTTTGAGCACTATTCATCATCTTCCCCCTTGGAGCTTTCTATATCTAATCCTAAGCTTAGGTAGCCAACTCCTTACAAATGAATGGAATGCTGAATATAATGGTGTGAGAGAGTTGCATTTTCGTCCATGGTGGTCCCCCATAGCCTGTGGTAGGTCTTACACAAAAAAGGGACTGAGTTGATTGAATCCTGTAGGCTTCCCCTTCTCTCCCTTCCATGCTTCTCCTTTCACTTCGTCATTAATGCATTGGCCTTCCCAAGTCTTCCACTTTAGTGTAGGAGGCCTGAAAATGTGTAAGGAAATGTTGGGATAGGCGTGGGAGAAGTGTAGGTGGGACCCCCAAGCCTCAAAGTTGAGTTACAGGCTGTTTTCGCGACCAGAAGGTCCGGAGTACCGGTACCGAGTACCGGTACTGTTTTTCTGCACTGGACCACCTTCGGTAGAATCGAAATAACTCTTGATCTAACCGTTATATTGAGCTGAAATTTTGACACCAAACAGAAGACACCCATATCTACAACTTTCATGTTTTGAACTTTTCCAAATTCTGAGTAGATCATGGTCAAAATGGAGGAATTCCGAGGCAGTGCTTCCAATTGTTGCTGCAGCTGGTGCCCTTGTTCCCAAGCACCAATGCCTTCTTGATTTCTTCACTTTTAAGCCTCCAATTCTTCATGTATTGTGTCCATGCCTTCAAAACACATCCATCAAGGTTGCAATGTCCTAAAATCAATCATTTAAGCTATAAAAGGTTGCAACATCAAAATATCAACATTATAGACAATTTTGGCTAACACTAAGTATTTAAATGCAAAAGTTGAGTTATAATGCATGTAATGAGCCCTTCAAATATGAAATATTATGCGCTCATCACTCAGGGAGCTCCTCGCAGGTAATGTACCTTAACATGCTCAAGTGGATGGGCCTTGGGTCCAAAGATCTGACCACTGTCAAGACACCCCTTGTTGAGTTCAATAGATAGTTTGCCCTACCTTTAGGGAAGATTACTCTACTAGTCAGCACATGACTTGTCACTATCGATACGAAGTTCGTGGTGATCGACTCCGATTCACCATACAACATAATCATGGAACAGACTTGGTTGCACTCGCATGGATCAGTGCACTCTACTTACCATCAGAAATTGAAGTTCCTCACACCAGATGGGATAATGGAGATCTGTGGAGACCAAGCCTCATCAAAAAGTTATTTTTACGCTGCCATGAATGCCGAGGTCCCTTTCAAGGAAAATGAGCATGCCTTGGAGGAAGTGTTGAACAAATAGCAACTACAATTAGGGCGGTTGGGCGTTGACGAGCCATGAATTGACCTAGCCGACCGCTCCGTGGAAGACCTCTAGAAGGTACTCCCAAAAGAAGGGAACAAGGAAAGATACTTCCTAATCGGCTCGACCATATCCACGACCGAGCAGGAGGATATGGTAAATTTCCTGAGCAAAAATGTAGACGTGTTTGCATGGGATGCCATGAAGATAAAAGGCATAAGTCCTAATGTTATAACTTACAGGCTCCAAGTCGACCCCAATCACAAGCCCATCAAACAGAAGCCTCGACGTGTGGCACCACACCATGCCCAGGCAGTGAACGAAAAGGTAGAGCACCTCCTAAAAGCCGACGCCATCTAGGAGGTGCAATTTCCCAAATGGTTATCAAATACCGTCTACACAAAAAAGAAGAGTGCGAAGTGGCGTGTCTTTGTGGATTTCACAAATTTGAGGCTCCTGGGAATAAGAGGCTCCTAATAGTGAGGACCGATTACTTCACAAATTGGGTTGAAGTTGAGCCATTAACGTACATCAGGGACACGAATACCAAAAGATTTGTATGAAAGAACATAGTGACAAGATTCGGGATCCCGCGCGTGCTTGTATCAAATAATGGGACTTAGTTTAATAGCGGGCCTTTCAAATATTTTTGTGAGCATCTTGGGATCTAGAATTACTACTCTACGCCTTCGTACCCTCAAGCCAACAAACAAGAAAAATATTCAAATAAGACTATCGTCAACGAAATTAAGAATAGGCTAGAGAAAGTTAAGGAAAAGTTGGTGGAGCAGCTCCTGAACGTCCTCTGGTCTTACAGGACGACTCCGCAGACCTCGACGGGCGAGACACCTTTTGATACGGGAAAGAATGATCAATAACTTAGCCTAGACTTGGATCTCGCCTTGCAATTAGCAAAATACCAAGTAATGGTATCTAAACTCTACAATAAAAGAGTTAACCCCCAAAAATTCCAAGTAGGCTACCTGGTGCTTATAAGGGTAGTCGGGAACACTCGCGACCCGATCAATGGTAAGATGGGACCTAAATGGGAGGGACCACACAGATTCATATCGGTAGGAGGTTTCGGATCATACAAAATAGAGGACATGGAAGGAAATACCATACTTCAGCCTTAGAATGTAATGAATATGGAAAAGTAATATTTTTGAATGGAAGAACTTATTTTTGCCAAGTATGTTGTTCAGGAAGGGGCATGGCCCTGGAGGAGAGATGTGCGTATCGCCCTCGCCGCCGAAAAGATAAAAGGGAATCGAACTTCCCTAGGGGGCATGGCCCAGGGGGAAAAGTCTTTAGGAAAAATCTTACCCCCAAAGAGATAAATGGAGCAAAGCCTCTTGGAGGGGGCATGGCCCTGGGGGGCAAAGTATTCAAGAAGACTCTTGCCCCCTAAGAGACAAAGGGAGCAAAGCCTCTTGGAGGTGGGGGCATGACCCTGGGAGCAAAGTCTTCAAAAAAGACTTGCCCCCAAAAAGGCCCAAGGAGCAAAGTCTCTAGGAAGGCTCTTGTCCCCAAAGAGACAAAAGGAGCAAAGCCTCCTAGAGGGGGCATGGCCCCGGAGGCAAAATCTTCAAAAAAGACTTGCCCCCAAAAAGACCTAAAGAGCAAAGCCTCCTGTATGAGGCATGACCCTTAGGCAAAGTCTTTAGGAAGAATCTTGCCCCCAAAGAAATAAAAGGAGCAAAGCCTCTCTTGGAGGGGGCATGGCCCCGAGGGTAGGGGTGTCAATTTTTTCTGTTAACACAAACCCGACTCGAACCGAACCCGACATGAATCCGAAAATAACACGATTAGTTAACATGAGTAATAAATGGGTCAAATTAAGGTTCGACACAAATAACACGATTAATGGGTACTGTAGATAGAAAATAATTATTTAACGAGTATTGTAGATATAAAATAAGAATTTTATAATTTTTTAAATAATATTATATTAGTTGTTGTCAAATTAAATAATTTTTTATTAACATGAATATTAACACGAACCCGACATGTACCGAAAGTGATACGACACAAAAATAACACGACCGAAAGTGACATGATACGAAAATGATACGACACGACACGATTGAAACCCCTACCCGAGGGCAAAGATTTCAAAAAAAGACTTGCCCCCGAAGAGACTGAGGGAGAAAAGCCCCCTGGAATGGTGTGACTCCTAGATCAAGACTACAAAGAACACTAGACCCCCGATAAAAGAAGATGAAATTAAAAAGATATGTAGAAGAAAAAATCATTCTTATATTCAAAAGGAGGAGGGATTTGAGTCCCTCAAGCTACAGAGATAAATTTATGGAAAACACAAAGAAAAGGAAACAACTCTAAGGAGGAGTGCTGACGTCACCTCCGATGCACTCCTCAATGTCGCTGAAGAGTTCATCGATGCTAACAGAATAGGGGTCGACACTCTGAGGAGAAGGAACAACATCGGCATAAGCAGATGAGGCATTGCTCTGAGGAGTAGGAACATCGTCGACATAAGCAGATGAGGCATCCACCCGAGTGGCAGGAGCAGCACTAGTAGGAGCAGGGGTAGCTTCGATTTGAGGGGCAGAATCAGCCTGAGGGATAGGAATAAGGGCAGTGTTCTCAACCAACAGGTTTTGATCTGAGTTTAGAGGAACCCCTGCATCCTCGGCTCGAATCTCAACCGCTGCTTGCTCCATCTCGACGAAAGGAGTGTATTCATGTTCTTTTAAGAATGGGGACTCGGTAGGGACCCCAATAGGCTGAAGTGCCTCATCTCATCTATTTTTTAAGAGCTCCCTCTTTGTCTTCTCAAACACCAAAATGATGTCATCAGCATAGCAGTTGACTATCTCCTACTTTGATAAACTATTAGCCTCCAGTTCAAACCTCAGTTTGTCTAACTCTTGGGTGAGGGAGGCACAAGTCTACTTCGACTCGGCCACCTTTGCCTCAGCCACAGATGTCAGCTTCATAGCCTCAGGTTTGTCTAACTCTTGGGTAGGGCCTTAATCTTGTCAGTCTCTACCTTGGCACTTTGACCCTATTTGAAGAGCTCGGCAATTTGTGTCCCCCAGGTTTCCAAGGTCTTGTCCTAAGCTACCACCTCCTCCTTGGCTGCAACAAGCTCTCCTCGGGCTTCCTCAAGGTTGGCGCAAAGTTTCTCACATTCCTAGATCTTGGCCCGATGATCGTGCTAACGCTCCGCGATGATGGGTACCTGTTGTGCCGCCTAGAAGACAACAGCAGTAAAGTGAAATGCAAAGGAATTTGTAAACATAAAAATCAACACAAGTGTTGTAATCTTACCACCACAAAGTTCTAGATGAGGGAGAAAAATGTTGGTTGCTCCCGCACGCCTAGTGGACCCCCATATCAGTGTTAAAATGAAGGGCTTCACTCATGGCATAGACAACGTAAGGAGAGCCAACAATGGAGCTAGACACTCAAATCGGCTCATTGTTATAATCTCTGGCTTGAGCACCCCATTCTGGAGCTGGAGAAACAACTGGCCTAGTTTGACCACCAGTAGGCGTTGGCATAGGAGAAGGGGCACCCCTGTAGCGGCTAGCCCCATCATGCCTTTGTTTTATTCTCTTCCCCTTAATATGAGGATCTCTGTTGTGGATGCTTTTGCAGTTGGGTGTTGGCACCATTAGAGCATCGACAGGAAATGAACCAGGTGGTGGAGTCACCCTCGGGATCACAACCTTAGAAGGATGAGTTCGTCCCTTGTTGGAGGAAATGTCCCCGGGCCCCGAATTGCGCTCCCGACCTGCGACAAGTGTGGCTCTGGCTTTGATCACATCAAGTGTGAGTTGGGGTGGGTTGGACATGGCGACCTCTAAGGCATTTTCCTCCTCGAAGTTTTGGAGAATTTCAATGTTAGGCCAGGTATCCCTGCTTGAAGTACTCTCCTCGATGCCAGCGGTGTTGGATGGTTTTCTTTCGACCTTGGCGTTGGCGGCTTGGTCAGGGTCTTGCTCCAAGGTCTCACCAGTTAGCTCCCTCCACCTTGCTGGGCCAAAATCTTGGGAGGTCTAGGAAAAATTTCTATACCCCGAGGTGTAATCAAGCAACACGTGAGCAACTCGGCCAAAACCGTTGCCCATGTATCCCCAATTGGTGAAGAGGTTGGTGAGGTTGACAAAATTCCGAGGAGGAGGGGAAGACTTGGCGTCAGTGACTCCTGTAGAAAGAAAAAAAAAGAGATTAGAGACAAAGTGTAAATAAGTTGAGGTGTTAGAAGTCGAATAGAGAAAAAGAGAGTCTGATGTACTTATAGTCCACCACTACTTGGGGCACCAAAAATTGGCATACTCGGGATCGACTCCTCTCTCCCATTGGCTGTCGAAGATGAGCAGGTCATCCTTATACCCCTTGTCAGAATCTAACAGGTGTGTCACGAGGTACATGGCTAGGTCTCAGGCTTGGAGGTAGAATCTATGTCGAGGCATCACCCTCACCAAGGTGTAGTAGAAGATGATGTCTTCCAAGCTGAGATTGGCTTGAAGACGTTCGTTCAGGGCAACCACTTCCATGATGATCCTAAAAGTGTGTAAACAACACTAACCCAGGAAATGACAGAAATTGGGATAGGAGACGAAGAAGGATGGGGTGGAGGGGAAATCTTATGCCACCCTCTATGATGGCCTTGACGAAAAAGGGCATGGCTGCCTCGGTGCCGACTTTGGCATGGTGGGGTTCGGGTACGAACTCGTTTATAGTCTCCCCGATGGGAATCAAATGGTGGGTTTTAAAATTGGTGATTTGCTTGCAACCTTTAATTGTGTATTTCCGTTTTCTCGAGGAACCAGACTCATCGGCTCTAGCACCAGTATTCCGACGACGCCTCGTCATGGAAGGGGAGAAAAAGACTCGAGAATGGGGTCCTAATGGTGGATTAACTAAAGGAGGGAGACAAAAGGGGACAATCACTGCTAAAATAAGAAAGAGGAAGCAGTTACTCACCAATAGGATTGATTGAAACCCAGAGGTAAAAAGAAGAGCAGTTCTCACCACGAACATAACTTTGAAAGAGGTGGGGAGTGGTCGTCTATGTTTTTCTCCAACGAACTCAAGGAAGGTGATTGTTTCTCGATGAACTGTCGCCTCTTAGAAGGAACTCCGGTAGACTCCCTTGAACTCAATGGATTGGCAAAAGTGCAAGAGGGAGAGGAGGTCTCTGTTTAAATATGACCAAGAGTCATCATTGTTCATGGTGAACGAAGAGGCGTATTAAATGCAGCATAGACCCCAAAGGCGAAAAAGCGGCTGCACGAAGAGACAAGAGGATCAAGCCCTTTCATCTTCCTCTGCCATGTCATATGGTCCGTACAAAGATCAATGGCTGGGTGGTAGTTGATGGGATGTTTTTGAAGATTGATGGGGAGACAACACGTGTCCTCGATATAGTGGCCTCATAGCTTCCATGGAGTGACACGTGTCCTTGGCTCGAGTTCCCTTGGAGCGTCCCCTGCCTGACACGTGTCCTAAAAATTTATGTCCCCGTACCATTCCTTGCTTGATACGTGTCCTCGACACTTATGTCCCCGGAGCATTCCCTGCTTGACACGTGTCCTCGGCACTTAGGTCCTCGGAGCATCGCCTGCTTTTCACATGTCCTTGGAACTTAGGCCCCTGGAGCGTCACCTGATTGACATGTGTTCGCGACACTATTGTCCTCGAAGCGTCACCTACTTGACACGTGTCTTGGACACTTAGGTCACCGGAGTATTTTCTTCTTGACACGTGTCCTGGCATAAAGCCATTCACTCTGGTGGAACATGAATAGTTGTTTCGACGTTTATTTTCTTCCAAATGATGATGTTAAATTCCCAAAGAAAAAAAAGGGGTTAGCTGATGCAAGCATACCCACGATCGAGGTAAAGCAGAGCATCATTACTTGGGAGTGGGGTTGACTATCAATCATCAATCACCCTTCCCAAGGCAACCAAAATGGTTGGAAAGACAGTTTAGCAACCAATGAGAAAGGAGTACGGAGTACAAGACATGTAATTCCTGACCCCTTGAAGGGCTAATGGACGAAAATGCCCCTACGCATGAGCAGCCACAACCAGAGCACATTAAATGACCCCACAGAAGGATGGGTCATATTTATTGCTCGGTAAAGTCAAAAAAGTGAACATTAAATGCTCGAGAATCTGAGCATTAAATGTAGAAGCCTCTTCCATGTGAGGGGGAAGACACTCTGCCCAAGGTCTGTGCACCACATGTTGCCTTCCAAGTGAGCCAATCAAGGGTCTTCCCTCCAAGGGACCCAGTCATCCGCAATGATTAGTTCCTAAAAGGTATGAGTAGCACTCTCAAGCTCAAGTCCAAGGAATGCAAACCCTTACCCAAGCAATAGAATAGTATTTTTCCAACCTTCTCTCAAATACTAACTTGATCGTTGGGATGGGAGTCACACCGGAAAACACTCTGGCGCCCTTCTAACCTTCTTTTTGAGTGACAGGACCTTGTTCGAGAACTCACGAGTGAATAGATCATTTGTAGAGAGTTCCATCACCGCTTATTGTGTTCCACTCTCTGTGGGACATTCAACTTCCCAGGCAAGCTCGAGCTCACCAGGGGAGAGATCTGTCATCTTATTCATTGTGCTAGAATCATACCGCACAGATGCATTTCTTTCACTAAATAACTAAAGAGATGTTATTATTATATGAAGTTAGGTTGGGACTGCTTCTAAGGACTTTCCCAAAAATTAAACTAGAATACAAACCGTTGTCGCCGCCTTCCTCGGGCTATCGGAAACCATTAAAAACTAAAGAAAATTAAACCTTTCTTTTTCATTCCATTTTGGCAAGAAAAATGTGTTACTTTTAAAAGCTGCACAGAAGTCGCGGGACTTGTAACACTTCATTGACGATAGAGTTTAATACTCGGCAGTTAAGCCTCGGTAAAATCCCGACAACCGATGGAGTGGATCGACCCCAAATGGGTTGTAGATAACCCAAAAACCTAATTTGTAGGTTTGTGGGTGTGACTTGTGCTTCTCTAGGCTAAACACACTGATCTGATTTAGAACCGTGAAGTTGTCGTTGGGTAGGCTCACTGTTTGCCAAAAAATAAAAATAAAATAAAATAAAATATAAAATTAAAAAGGCCATATTGGAAGAACTTAAAAGGGAAATTTAGAAGCCGATACAAAAAATTGGACTTAATTGAGTTAAACTACGTTAGTGAAACTTATTTGACCATAAATGCATATTTTTGAAAAAAATACTAAAAGGTCATTTATTACTTGATTACTCTCTCTCTTCTTTTCTCTCCATTACTGTCATTTTCTCTTCCCTATTTTCTCACTTTCTCTTACCATTATACCAAATTTGGTGTACATAACTAGTGTACCCATGTTGTGTTACTAAATGGTGTAACTCTTTAATTTATGTGAACAGTTGAATAGCAAATTGGGTTGGTGTCATAATTGTGTTTAATTGTTTGGTGTAACTATTTGGTTTATCAGAACACATGAGTAATTGTTTGGTGCATTATTGGGCGATTGTAACTAATTGGTGTAATTTTGTTATTATAATGTTGATATAAAGAGAGAAAGAATAAGGAGTAATGGTGAGAGAAAATAAGGGAGAGAGAGAGAGAAAAGAAAAAATCAAATCAAATCCTTACATATTTGAAAAGAAAATAAATTATTAATGGGAGGGAGAAAAAAATAAGGGAGAGATAGAGAGAGTAAAGGATAGAGAGATAGAGAGATAGAGAGAAAATAGGAGAGAGAGAGAGAGAGAGAAAGAGAAAGAGTAACGGTGTGAGAAATAGGGGGGAGAGAGTGAAAGAATAAGAATTATGCATAATTTAAGTTAAGGGTAACTAAGTAAAATAAATAAAAGGTTATTTTAATTTTGTACCTAATCATAAGATGTTTTATTAAAATTGAACTTAAAATAATAAACAACTTATTCATACACTTCCTCTCAAATAAGTTTAAAAAAATGTACACACACCCAAAAGACCCAACATAAAATAACATCAATGGGCTCGTTAGTGCCCGAGGTGGTGTTATGTGTCACGAGTGGGCTGGCCCACTCGACTACGTCAGTTTGTCGAAATGATGGCTCAAGGAGAGTTCATGGAAAAGAGTCTGGAGGAGGCATTCAATTTTTTTGACACCATATCTGATAGTTCTCAGATGTGGGACTTAGTCTCTCCTACTACTGTTGAAGTCAGACCATCTACTTGTCATGGGGGTAAGTATGTCTTGAAAGAAGATGATGGCCTAAGAGCAAAAATGTCCACCCTGTCTCGAAAGCTTGAACTTTAGAGATGAAAAAGGTCCATCAAGTTGATGTTGGCCCTCCCACAGAACAAGTGTGTGAGATTTGTGCGCTAACAGGACACCTTAATGGAGAGTGTCCGACCATTCCGGCATTCAAAGAGGTCTTGTTGGAACAAACAAATGCAATTTCCAACTTGAACAAACCTGACTCTAACCCATATTCTGAAATATACAATCTAGGGTGGCGGAATCACCCGAATTTCAGTTGGAGAAACACTCAACCAACTCCCATGAACCCACAACAAGGTTCACACCCACCACCTCAAGGACCCTCCACATATCAACCATACCAACCACCACAAAAGATGAGCCTTGATGACACACTAAATCAGTTTATGCAAAGCCAAATGAACTACAACAATAGTTTCACTCAAGATTTTACTGATTTCAAAGCACAGACTACCCAGTCTTTCGAGGATCTTAAAAGCCACATCCAAAAGCTGACCCAATCCATGACCACACACGAAAAGGGCAAGTTTTCGGCCCAACCAAAACAACCGCAAGGCCAATTCCAAGTGGGAAATCCTTCAATCATGGAAAACCCACAAGACCAAGCCCAAGTTGTCACTACATTGAGAAGTGGCAAGGTGATTGACAAAACCATAAGAGACATGTTAATTCCAAAGCCAAGACCTGAGTCAATCCCAGTCACTACACCAGTAGAGCCTGAACCTGTGATTGAACAGGACCCAGAACCATCAAAGGAAAAAGAACATTCATATCCTATCCCTGCTCCTTTCCCTCATAGACTCAAAACATTACAGAAGTTGAATAACCAGCCAGAAATTTACGAGCTTTTCAAACAAGTAAAAATCAATATTCCACTTCTGGATGCAATCAAGCAGGTTCCGTCCTATGCCAAGTTTCTGAAAGACTTGTGTGCAGTCAAAAGAAGCCAGAATGTCCAAAAAAGAGCCTTCTTGACGGAACAAGCCACTGCTCTACTTCAACACAAAACCCATCCAAAATACAAGGATCTAGGGTGTCCAACTGTGGCATGTGTCATTAGACACTTCAGAATAGAACATGCACTGTTAGATCTTGAAGCCAGTGTCAATTTGCTCTCGTTCTCTGTCTACCAGCAGTTGGGACTGGGTGAACTCAAACCCACTTGTGTCACACTCTAGTTGGCAGACAGATCTGTCAAAGTTCCTAGGGGCATTGTTGAAGATGTACTTGTCCAAGTGGACAACTTTGTCTTTCCTGTTGACTTCATTGTTCTAGATACTCAGCCAGCAGTGCATTCAGAGAATCAAATTCTCGTCATTCTTGGTCGACCCTTCCTAGCAACCTCAAATGCACTAATCAATTGCAGGAATGGAGTCATGAAATTAACTTTTGGGAATATGACTCTCGAGCTGAATATTTTCAATATTGCTAAGCACTCAGGAGAAGACAAGGAAGTGAGAGAAATAAATTTCATTGAGTCTCTGATACAGGAACATTTGGATAACACATTTTGTGAAAACCCTACTGAAACTTCTCTGTTGGAGTCTGTCACATTTGAGACTATAGATGATGATCAAAACCCAAAGAATTTCCATGCTCACACTGTTGGGATATGGGCACCCAAATTCGAAGAAATCTCACCAAGTGGCACAAAGCCACTCTCATCAAGTGTCAAGCCACCAAAGCCTGAGCTAAAACTGCTCCCATCTGACCTATATGCATTTTTAGGGGAGGATGAGTCATACCCAGTGGTAATTTCATCTAAGCTTACAGACTTGCAAGAGTCTAAGCTGATTGAAGTTCTCAAACGCCATAAAAGCACCATTGGGTGGACCATCGCTAACTTGAAAGGTATAAGCTCGTTAATCTGCAATCATGCTATATACCTTGAAGAGGATTCAAAACCATGTCGTCAAATGCAGCGACGACTGAACCCTCACATGAAGGAAGTTGTGAGAACTGACGTGCTTAAGCTGCTAGATGCAGGGACAATCTTTCCCATCTCTGATAGCAAATGGGTGAGCCCAACCCAAGTTGTGCCCAAGAATTCTGGAGTCACAGTGGTAAAAAATGATGCCAATGAACTAGTACCAACTCGATTCATCACAGGATGACAAATGTGCATAGACTATCGAAAGTTCAATTTGGTAACTAGAAAAGACCATTTCCCTCTTCCCTTTCTTGATCAAGTTTTAGAGAGAATTGCAGATCATTAATTCTACTGTTTCCTGGATGGGTATTCTGGGAATAATCAAATTGAGATAGCACTAGATGACTAGGAAAAAACAACATTCACATGCCCCTTTGGGACCTTTGCATTCAAAAAGATGTCGTTCGGACTTTGTAACGCTCCTGCAACATTCCAAAGGTGCATGCTGAGCTTGTTTAGTGACATGGTTGAAATTTTTTTGGAAGTGTTCATGGATGACTTCTCTGTATATGGTGACTCGTTTGATTTGTGTCTAAAAAACCTAGAGAAGGTGTTGATAAGATGTAAGGAAGCCAATCTAGTGCTCAATTAGGAGAAATGTCATTTCATGGTAACACAAGGCATTGTCCTAGGTCACATTGTGTCGTCTGAAGGCATGAAAGTTGACAAGGAAAAAATAGATCTGATCGAAAATTTGCCCGCTCCCAAGATTGTTAAAGATGTTCGATCATTTTTGGGACATGCAGGGTTCTATAGGAGATTCATAAAAGACTTTAGTACCATATCTAAACCCATGTGTCATCTCCTAAGTCAAGATGTATCATTCGTATGGAGTGAAGCATGCCATAAAGCTTTCAATAAGCTTAAAAGTATGTTAAATTATGCCCCAATAATGCAACACCCTGACTGGACTCTACCCTTTGAACTAATGTGTGATGCAAGTGATTATGTTGTAGGCGCTGTGTTGGGACAAAGAAAGGACAAGAAACCCTATGTGATTTACTATGCAAGCAAAACTTTGAATGATGCTCAAATGAATTATTCAACGACTGAAAAAGAATTGTTTGCTGTAGTTTTTGCTCTGGAGAAATTTCGTTCTTATCTTGTTGGTTCTTCTGTTATAGTGTTCACTGACCATGCAACATTAAAATTCTTGCTCACAAATAAGGATGCCAAGCCAAGGCTCTTAAGATGGATACTCTTACTCCAAGAGTTTGATCTGATCATTAAGGACAAGAAGGGTGTTGAGAATGTGGTGGTAGATCATCTGTCCAGGTTAATTTATGAATTTCATGAGGATGGACTGCAAATCAATAAAAATTTCTCTGATGAACAACTGTTCACAATCATGAAAACACCATGGTACGCTGATATTGTTAACTTCCTTGCTACTAGTACGTTTCCTCCTTCCTTTACATTGATGGATAGGAAGAAATTTTTGAGGGAGGTTCGTACTTTCTTTTGGGAGGATTCATACGTGTTTAAGTACTGTAAGGACCAAGTCATAAGGTGTTGCATCCCCGAGCATGAGAGCAGACAGGTAATATCATTTTATCATTCTGAAGCATGTGGTGACCATTTCTTATCAAAGAAAATCGCTGCAAAAATCTTGCAGTGTGGATTTTATTGGCCCACACTTTTCAAAGATGTACATGCCTTTTGTCTAACATGTGATAGATGCCAAAGGTTGGGAAGTAAACATGATGCCCTTAAACCCAATTCTGGTAATTGAAATTTTTGACTGTTGGGGCATCGATTTTATGGGACCATTTCCCCCTTCATTTGGCTATCTATACATTTTAGTGGCTGTAGACTATGTGTCCAAAAGGGTTGAAGCAATTCCATGCCGAAAGAATGATCACCGAACAGTGATAAAATTTTTAAAAGAAAACATTTTGTCCCGATTTGGAATTTTGAAATCCATCATAAGTGATAGGGGTGCTCATTTTTGTAATCGTCCTTTCTAGAATTTGATGAAAAAATACTTGATTTTTCACAAAATTGTAACCCCCTATCATCCATAGACTAGTGGACAGGCTGAATTGGCTAATCGAGAGATCAAACTAATTTTAGAAAAAATGGTAAACCCAGACCGCAAAGATTGATCGTTGAGACTAACTGATGCACTCTAGGCATATCACACTGCTTTCAAAAAAAATTTGGGCATGTCGCCTTATCGATTAGTCTATGGCAAGCCACCTACCTGTGGAATTGGAACACAGAGCATACTGGGCCATAAAAATGATGAACTTTGACCTAGACAAGGCTAGACTCTCAATAAAACTTCAGATTAATGAGTTGGAAGAATTGAGAAATGAAGCATATGAAAATGCTAAGATTGCTAAGTCCAGAATGAAAATTTTTCATGACAAGAATATTGTGCAGAAGTCTTTTGAACCATCTCAAAAAGTCCTGTTATATAATTCAAGGCTCCATCTTTTTCCTGGTAAGTTGAGATCAAGATGGACTGGACTTTACATTGTCAAAAAAGTGTTTGGACATGGAGTAGTGAAAGTAAAAAACCCATCAAACAGTAATATTTTTACTATCAATGGCCAGCGTTTGAAACCATTCTTGGAAAATTTTGTTAAAGATGTGGAAACCATTCTTTTAATGGATCCAGAATATTCCTCCGAGATTCGCGCTTGCCGACACAAAAAGGGATCAGGTCAGGAAAAATCCAACCCAACCTAAGCCGAGAGGATGCCTTTATAAGGCCTCCAACCCTTTTTTCCCTTTTTTTCCATCCGCCGCTACTGGCCCCCCCTCATTCTCTCCTTTTTCTCCTTTTTCTTCTTCTTCTTCTTCTCTTCTTCTTCGTTGTTCTCTATTAACGACCCACCCCCTACAAATCCATGACCACATACTCCACAGACACAATCCTTTACTTCATGCTTTGTATTTTGATATTGTATTTGCTCATGGGTGCCCTGCTCTTGTTCGCACTCACACACAAGGATTTTCATCCTACACAAAACCCAGATCTTCGTAAAGATAATTAATTTGTGTATTATTGTTTGTAAGTTTCGAAAGATGAACAGATCTCTACCTTACAACCCCATTTCCAAAATTCATACACTGGTAAATTCGAAACATTGGGGACAATGTTCAGTTTAGGTTGGGGGGTGAGAACTATAGTTCATATCTTGTGTATTTTGTGCCCGTAGAAATTTTTTGTTGTTGTTGTTGATTGTGCTGTTGTTGCTTTTGATCATATTTTGTATAAATTAATGATCATGTCTTTGAGTCAGCTTCAATCGTCATTGTGACTGACAAACGTTAAAGAACCAGATAGAGTGTCTTAAAGCTTAGCAAGCATGGATATTAATTTTTTTTGGTTCAGTCTAGGAGCTTTACACACTTTTCCATCTGACGTGCATTCTGTGATCATGAGAAAAACAAGATTGGTAAGAAAAACTGAAATCCGAGAATAGCAAACGAAACCACTGTGTGGCAGAAGCACTTTTGCTAAACGTCGTCGTGCCTAAAAACTTGGTACCTGTAAATAGTGTGGCCGAGTCTTTCACATGAAATAATATAATCAGTGTTCTGAACCAATTTCCGGTCACGTACTCGATCGATTATACTGGATAGTGAATGGGCAGAGTAAGGATTATCCTGACACGCCATGCTATTCCGGTACTTTGCTTAACCGGTTTGTGCGACAGGAAATTAGAAGAGTCACTGATGGTTCAAATGGCACGGAGACAGAAGAAGACTCAGATTAGACTGCTTTTTGACAAAACTGTGGAAAATTGTGTCTTTGGGGATGAAAGCCAAGGGTCTAAATTTTTGTAAAAAATGTAAAAAAAAAAACTTTTTGGTAAATGTACAAACTCTTTTGATTGAAATGGAAAATATGGGCCGAGTAAGGAATGTCCTAGAATACCATCCTTAAGCGTGGGTAGGGACTTATCCTGAGAAGCCATGAATTTTTAAGTTCCATTTGTGTATATAGCTTTCTTTTAATGTGTATATAAATGTACATAAAAATTTTAAATTTTTGATATGGCGTTCGAACGCCAGATGACGTTAGAACGTTTTCTGTTTGCAGTACTCAAGCCTCTGATGAGAAATCAAAAGTACTGGGTGATCTCCATGTTCGAACACCAATACACGTTCGAACGTTGGAAGCTCACAGTACTTTGGACTCTGATGAAAACCCAAAAGTACTGGGATCTCCAAGCATTTGAACGCCTAGAGAATGGTTGAACCAAAAACTCACGTTCGAACGTCAAATCCACGTTCGAACGACAGTTGCTCACAATACTTTGGCCTCTAACAGAACCCAAAAGTACTGAGAGCTCACAACGTTCGAACGCCAGGTTCACATTCGAACCATCAGTTTAAAATCCTTCTACCAGCGTTCGAACGTCAATGACATTCGAACGTTGACACCTAGTCTATAAAAGTCTGGTTCGCCTTCTTCATTTCAAAAACACCCAAAATCTCTAAAAACCCTCAAACCCTAGGTCGACTGTTCACTACTTAACCCTTAAAATACCACTCATTCTCAATTTCTACCCCAAATCAACCATCCCAAAGCCAGTCCCACCTCATTTATCATCATTTTCACAAGAAAATCAAGATTTGCAAGCCCTAACACCCCCAAACCCGAAAACCATGCCTCCAAGAGTCAAGTTTCCCGCTAGGCGCAACACACCAACTAAAGAGCCCAACATGGTGGAGGAGGTCATTGAGGAGAGAGAGGGGAGGCCCATAGTCCGAAGGTATGATCGAACCCGCTTCCGCAACGCCCTCAAAGCGGACAAGTATGAGAACTTTTACCGAAATCAAGCCGTAGTTTGTGAACGGACTGTGATATTGACTGATTTTGCTGATTTGGGGATCTTTGAGAACATGGAGAAGAGGGGATGGATGTCGTATTTGAGGAACAGCGGAGATGCCGTGATTGACTTGGTGCGGGAGTTTTACTCCAATGCCGAAATAGTCAATGGGACGATAAAAAGCTATGTGAGGGGGACCCACATTGAGGTGGACAAGGATTACATCCAAGAGATTAGGCAGGAGGTACCTCGGGTACCAAGGCCAACCTACCCTCTGAGGAAGAAGGTGGAGATGGACGTGGTAGGGGCAGAGTTAACGGGGTTGGGCACATTTTCTTGGACGGGGCGGAGATTTTTTCGACAAGGGGAGTTAACCGACAAGTACAAGATGTTGAATTTGATTGCGGTCTCAAACTTCGCCCCCATAGGACGCAAGAAAGAGATCTTCCCCGAGATGGCCCGATTACTATACGCACTTAGGAAGGGCCATAACATAGACCTCCCCTCGTTGATTTTGACAGAGATGATGAAGGGATGCGATGTGAAGAGGAGCTTGTTCCCTTTTGGCACTCTGGTGACCATACAGAGATGACCATACAGAAGCCAATGGGGCCTTTGAACAAGGCTTCTTTTCGGAGGAGCCAAGGATATAGTGGCGGCCCGGCAGCTAGACAGGAGGAGCCCCCTGCCCGAGGCACCGATGAGGTGCAAGATGTGATAGACGAGGAGGAGGAGAGAGAGCTAGAGGCTGAGAGAGCCCAGGAGCAGACCCAGGAGGAGGCAGGCCCCAGCACCAGCACCCGGCGATCACTAAGAGAGATTATGCTTGGCATCGAGGCCAAGCAAGATGAGATTCTCCGACAGCAGGAGGAGATTCTCAGCTATCTGAGGGGTGGAGCTGGTGGAGCGAGAGAGTGATAGGGAGATTTATGTACTTGATTGTTTTTGTGAATATGTTGCTTCTTTGGTGGATGATTTGAATCATTTTCTTTTGTGTTAAAACGATGATATTGTATGAAATGAATGATTCATTTTTATCACTTTTATCTTCTTAAATGCATACTTAGCATTACATTGTTATTTGTTAAATTGTTAAGAACATATGTTAATGTTGAGATTGATTGCTTAAAGTGACTAAAACACATGATCGATTTGACACCTCACTTAGCAACCTAGACTTAAAACCATGCGTCTTGGAAAAATGGTATTTTCTCTATACTCAATTGTCAAATGTACATTGGTATTTGTTCTTCTTAAGGTACAAGATGACCAGACTCGAAAATGGAATCGATGTATAACCGACATTCCATGAAAAACCTGACATAACCGGTGGAGATAACGAAGAATATCATGGTAAGTTTCAAGCCTTGTGATGCTTTTGAGAGGATATCAACATTTACTCAAGTAAGATTTTTCACTATCTGTCCTTGAATAATCTCATTAACCTTGCTTTGATTGACATAACTAAAGCAATCTATTGACATACCTCACTAAGAATCTGTTCATACGACACATGCATATGCACATATTTGAGATAGGATCTTAGGCTATCTTTGACTTAATTTTGAGCTTGAGCCATTTCTTTTATAAAATTATATCCCTAGTTAACCAAGATTGAGCCTTTAATGTATGATCTTTTTTTCAAGTAACCCATATGATAACTGAGCCACAAGAAAATATACTTGACATACCTTTGCTATCTAATTTTCTTGCACCATCTTATAAATCAGTATGATACAGAAATGCAAGAGAAAAGGGAAAAGACGATGGTGGCTACTGTTGAATGAAAGAAAAGTCAGGGAAAACAACCGAAAGTGGAAAAGAGACAGAAAAATAGAAAAATGACGAAGAAAGTGAAAAATGAGAAAAATGAATGAAAGAAATACCATATCTAGGCGAAATTTCGCAAAGCTAGAAAGAGGTGTGCTACACTACATAATGAAAAGATAGTTTTTGAATACCATTGACGTCGTTTCGTTAGCCACTGACCTCTAGCCACATTACAACCTATAATATGCCTTTTCAGGACTAATTATACTTTGATGGAGTTTAAATAAAGACATTTCAGGACATAAATTGTACAAAGGTCCAAGGGCAATGAATATCAAACTTTCATGCAACACTAGCATGCCCTGGAACAAAATTGGAGAAGCTTGGAACAAAGCAATAACGTTCGAACGCTAGAAATGTTTGAACGTTCCCTTGAAGACCAGACTGCTGAAATGCTGAGACATGGCGTATTGCAGCTAAGAAGGAAAGCACTGAGGTACTTGAGTACCACGTTCAAACGCCAATTCACGTTTGAACGTTCCCCTGAATTATTGAAGACCAGATTGCTGAGTGCAAAGTCAAGTTGTACATGGAGTGTGGAAATTGCTCTCACAGAATAACACAGGCCACTTGAGTGGGAAGTTCAGACCCCATCTGGTGTTCGAACGCCCATCATGCAAAGACAGGAGACAACATTCGAATGTTGTCCCCAGACAGGCTATAGAGTGGATGGCTTTCAGAGGACTTTGAAGGCCTAACACTATTCTTTCACAATCCCTTGTCCCCTTCTCCTTGCCTATAAATACTCCCATTGTGGGAGCTTCTAGGAGACTTACACTAGACCAAAGTTTCCTAGCTAGTTGTAGAATTAGAATTAGACTATATTTACATTTAATTGTCTAGAGGAAGATAGATCATCTTTTGGTTGCGGTGGAAACCCTCCAAAAGTGACTAGCTTTCTTCTACTTTCATTATTAGTTTCATTTGCTTTCATTGCTTGAGCTTCCTTCTTCCCTTAGAGGTGTGAAACTCTTCCACTTTTCTAGAGCTTTGCCAAAGCCTTGAAGAGTAGAACGTGATTCACTCATTTTTCGTCAAAGATCGGCTCCTTGTGTAGTGTGTTTTATCTTGTAACTCCTCTACTTAAAGGGATGAACATCACTCACTTTTCTAGCTTTACCAAAGTCATGAAGAGTGAGTAGTTTCTCATTCACTCTTTAGTGAGAGGTGATGGTCATGTATAAATCATTCGAAAGTTATATTTGTGCATTTTGTTTATGCTTAATGCTTTATGTTTCGCTTGTTTATTGAATGATTGAACGCATCTAGCAAAGCTAAGGTACTTTGTATAACTGATTGTCACAAAAACGATATCTTTCCTAACCCCTAATTACTATCCCTCAATGTATGCAATGTATGGACGGGGGAGAAGAATTTCTTCCCCTAGGGATAGTGTCAAAAGAAAGGGCAATGAGGAAAGGGAAATGGGAAGATGTAAATATGGGATATGTATGCACAAAAATGCTCCCCAATCGCAAGGAGACTTTCGTGTGTTGTGAGTTACTTGGAAGAGTATTCCAAGGTCGTATCCACAGGGAAGGTAGTGAATCAAGATTGAAGTGATTTGGTGAAAAATGGAAATGTAAAATCTTTTGTCTTGAGAGTTGATTGGTGAAGTGTATACTAATGAAAATGTAATGATAAAACAAGTGTTGGCAATTCCAAGAGATCACTCCAATGGGTATACCATCTCAACTCAAATCACTCCTCCGATTGGGCATGAATGAACGCTTGAATCACGGAAAGCCGAGGATGACATCGGTGAGTATCTAAGCATAAACCGTGACTAGGCCTACGGTTTATCAAAGACTCATCGACTCATCCATCTTCTGTCCGGTCAAAACGAACCATTTGACTCTAAAGGGAAATAGGAGAAAGAGTTGAAATGATATCCCCAAAGGAGATCCCTCTTGGTCTTGCCAACTAGAGGATTTAGCTACTCATACTTGGAATGGAAATGACTATGTAATGGAAGTGCATTGCAAATCTTTGAACTTCTAAGCTACTAAGTGTAAGAATTTATGAGCTAAAAGAACCTGCATTTAAACCCATTACATAGCTATGAAAATGAAGAACTTGAAGCATTAATGGTGAAATATTAAAAGAGCATTCAACTAACCAAACATGAAGGGAAAACAACATTTATGGCATTCAATGAACTACTAAGATTCTTACTCAAGATTACAAGACAGTGCAGTAGAAGAGAATGCAAAAATCACAACTTTCTCTCTCTAAAAACTACTATTCATCATCTTCTCCGCCCAGAGTTTCTCTCTCTAAAAACCTATCTTTTTTCTGCTGAATAATAATTTTTTTTCATGACCATCCTTGGAGAACTTTTTGTTTCTCAAAAACGTGCCTGGTCATCCCCTGTAGCTCCCTGCAGCAGAGCACAGTCTGCAAGGCCTGGACCAGGAAGGTGCAGCATCCCTCTGCAACCCAGCTTCCCTTCTTAGTGTAATTTTCTTTGCTATGGAGAAAAACCCTTTTTCCCTCCACTCCCCATTCTGGAGAGGAGAGAGTCTCCCATCTGATTACTGTCTCCCTAGGAGTGCAGCAGACAGGGTATGACAGAGGTGTGCAGAGCAGGTCTGCACACCCAGCAGCTCCCATTTTCTCTTTCTTCAATTAATGCCATGGTTTCAAAGTCCAAGAGGAAAGACATGGAGGGATGTTCTGTATGTTGAACGAGTCAGAGGAGTGAGGGAGACTAGATGGTGGGGCCCTTGAAGCAACAGAAACAATCCAGCAGAAATTTAGATGAAACAGCCTCGGCTACCGGTAGCTCGTGCACTGACTACCGGTAGCTGAAACCCTAGAAGCAATTGGCTACCGGTAGTCGTGCGGTAGTAGCAACTCCAGAGGCAATCGGCTACCGGTAGCTCTGCGGTAGCTGCAAATCCAGAGGCAATCGGCTACCGGTAGCTCTGCGGTAGCTGCAACTCCAGAGGCAATCGGCTACCGGTAGCTCTGCGGCAGCTGCAACTCCAGAGGCAATCGACTACCGGTAGCTCTGCGGTAGCTGCAACTCCAGAGGCAATCGGCTACCGGTAGCTCTGCGGTAGCTGATTGATTTTGCTTCCTTCTTGCTTCCTTCTTCTTTTAATTCAAAATCAAGGTTAGCCCTCATCTCCATTCATCAAAGCTTTGAAACAGTCGACATTTGCATTGTTTAACTGCAAAACTCACAAATTACCAATAAGTGCTCAATTAACGCAAATCACATCAATATAATCTCCAAAAATTAATTCAAACCGAGATGATTTGCACAACAAAATATACAAAATTTGGTGTGAATCACACCCCCCAACTTGAGCTTTGCTAGTCCCTAGCAAAGTTTTGGCACACAACATTATAATACAAAAAGAAATCATTCACACAATCAATTCTTTGATCAATCAAAACACAAGAAATCACATTGCAATTTTAGAAATGAACAAGGGCAAACTAAGTTCAAACTGTGGTTTTCTTTCATAAATCAAATTTAAACTTGGAGTACATGGGGTTAGGTTTCAAAAAGAGACAAACAACCTAACATGGCTTCTTCTACTGACCCACTGACTCCGTCAGGACAAACAACCTAAGAACACAAAACAAGGGAACCCAATGGACCCTAAACCTCATCTTCATTCCCATCATCACCACTTCCTTCCTCCCCAGAATCATCCCTAGACACGTCATCATCATCACCCTCCTTGTTCTCATCGGATTCATATTCATCACCATCTTCCACCACTGTGGAAGTGGAGGGCCTAGCTCTAGGGGGATTATAAGCAGGAGGTGCGAGCCCTTCCGGTATAGACCTCCCGGGAAAAGTATGCACATAGAGGTCTTTCATCATCACTGCCATCCCCTGCATAACAGCTTCCATTCCCAGCACAGTACCCTCCAGTGAATCCAAACGACGAGCAATGAGGCTTTCTGGCATCGCAGTGGATGGCCTGGACTCAGATGGGCCCTCATCAGGCGGTCCTGCACTAGATGACCCTGGACCTGAAGGTCTAGCACGCTCGGCTCGAGTCATGGCAGTCCTCTTCATGCTACTAGCTTGACCAATGGTTCCAGTATCCGGAGGGGTGATTTTATCAGAAACAATTCCTTTTACCTTGAAATGGTTACACATGCGAGTTACCAAATTTCCATAAGGGAGATTCGCCCTTGGATGGTCAGTCTCGGCGAACTCCTTCATTACCTCCCAGATGAACAGCGCGATATTCAATTTCTTCCCCGTCATCACTGCATCCAAGAGACCCAACTTCTCCACATTTGGTGTCTTTTCTGATCCCTTTGGAAACAAATTGTAATGAAGGATTTTATTCATCAAACCAAATTCATGCTTAAGGCCCCCAGAATGGACTGTTCCCTTAAACTGTGTTGGGTCAACATACATTGAATTCACATAGTCCTGAATAGGTATGACATTTTCGACATTGTCCGGATAAATCGAAGTGGAGGGAGGTGGCTGTTGATACTCCAACAGAGTAGCAATCACCTCGGGAGTCACTTCAAAACTCTTCCCTCGCACGTTTGTTTTCAAAATATTCTCATCCTCATTCGGCACCTTGAGTCTTTGGTAAAACTCTCGGCATTGAGGCAAATTGAAACCACTCACCTCTTTGAACCAAAATTTCATTCCAAGAGCTTCAATGGTCTTCACCACCACATGATCCACACCCAAAGATCTCCTATGCACAGCCCTTTCACAAGTCACATTTTTCTCGTTAATAAACTGATCCCTAGCCTCATTCCTTGCTTTTTTTTCTTTGCTCCGCCCTTTGAGCACTTGAACCTTCCCCACTTCTCTTCCGATTGGGTGCCTCTGAGGGTTGTGGGGAACTTAGTCCTGCACGTTTGGAACGAACCATTGGGATGATTCTGTGAGTCTGCAACTGAGAAGAGGGGGGTGGGTTTGAGAGATTTTCGGCTGGCCCAAGGTTTCGGAAAAACAGAGGCTTTGAATCTTGAAGGAGAAACGCCAATTTCGCAGTTCTATGGTTAGGAATTTATAGATGAATGGGGAAAGGGAACGGTTTGGGTATCTAGGGGGGTTATGGGTGAGAGGGATTTGGAATGGGTTCAATGTATTGTGAGGATACTAAAGAGTCTCTCCGAAAAAACCCAATTAAAAACCCTAATTTCAGGCGTTCTGACCATCAGCTACCGGTAGCTCGTGCACTGACTACCGGTAGCTGCTACACCAGAAGCCAGTGACTACCGGTAGTCATGCGGTAGTTGCTGCCTTAATTCCAAAATACCCCTACAGTCATTTCACTTCCATTCCATTCTCTCTTAGGACCTTCCTTATACATTCTAACACTCTTTTCATGACCTCCACTCCACCCTAAACATTTAATCCACTTGCAACCCACAGTTCGAGTAATTATGCCCAATTCATGATTGAAATTGCAATGTGATTTAACCCTATGAACATTCATCATTCAACAATCAAATTCTGTTCTCAACTATCAAAAAGAGCACCCAAAATATACATCATGAGGTTAAGAATTAAAACATTCCTAAAATATGTCAATATCAATAACTTGAGAAATATTCCCTCATTCTTGTAAGCATGGAGCTTTTTAACAAATTTCTCAATTGAATGAACTAGATGTACATGAGCAAAACCATAGTCCTCAATGCTAGTCAGAAATATGCACCCACAAATTAATTTTCAACTCGTGTGCATGTGCATTTAAACAAGTAATTTGGGCATTTACGAAACAGAATTCACATTCGAAAGGCTAGACAAACTCAGTTTCAATGCAAAACTCACCAAGGGACACCCTTAAACAATAAACGCACTCACGTTATACTGGTATGCACTCCATGTGTACATGTGATCTAGAATCTTGTATTCAAAACAAAGTGCTCACATGTAATCCAAAAATGAAGTTCATATGTGAAAATGAGGCAACCTTGGCATAGTCTCATGAATAGGATGTTAGTGCATTAGGTAGTAAGACTAAACTTATCATTTTTTTTTTTTTTACAAACATGTTTCTCCCATGCTTTTCTAGATCACTTAGGGCTTTAAAGGTTGTAATGGGGCCTTGGGGTGATATCTAGGTAAAAGAAATGAAGGAAAAAGGACAACAAAGAGGGTTGTTCCGAGTGAGAGACTTTAATGTTGGAAAAACACTTCCTTTTTCATGGGATTTTGATTTTCTCACCATCACCACACCCCTTGTTTATTTTCTTTATTTTTCTTAACATCTTCCTTTTCTTTTGATCACTCTTTATTCTTTTCACCCCTTTTTCTCCTTTTCTTGGATTTTCATTCAACTCCTTGAGTTTCAAATCATTCATCCCTTTTTGTTGGAGTTTCCACACCATACTTCCTTCTCTTTTGCAATCACTCATATTCAGCTCTAGGAACAACCAAGGTGAGGTAGATTTTTTTTATCATCTTGCATTGGCTTGGTTAATATGTGTGGCATAGAAACGAATTTTAAAATGGGCTCAATCACGGCACTAGGGATAAAATTTTCTCAAGAAAAAGGGCTAAGGCTCAAAGTATTCAAAAATGGCCTAAGATCACTTCCAGGTCCACATGGGGAGAGCATTACATGATCAAGACAAATCAGTCTACTAACCAAATGCAACTAACCAAAACAAGCATAATGAGACTATTGAACAAACTTGATATCAAAAATTGTTCTTTGAGTAAACGTAAGTTCCCTCCAAAAAGGTTTGGCACTAAAACTCTCATGGGTCCTTACTCATCTCCACTACTTATGTCAAGCTTAAAACATGAATCCAACCCGTAAATCACTGAAATTACAAGTTCAGAAAACACATACAAATGAGTTCGAAAATCAATCCATATGTGATATTTATGCATAGGATCCATTTCTATAGTAAGCTCATGTGCACAAGGTTCACAACAACAACCAACATGTCATCCAGTTCATACTCGCTTCATAAGGGAATACAGATCAACTTAAAGGTATTTTTCATCAAAAATTTTCAAAAATTTCACCTATTTTTCACAATTGCAAGCAAAAATCAAAAAAAATTCAGACAACCTTGGTGTATCATACAATGGTGCTTGCACCTCACCCCCCAACTAGAACCATGCATTGTCCTCAATGCAACAAAAAGATATAATATGCAATGGAAGACAATAAAAAGATAAGTAGGGTAAGAGAACACCTCGCAATTTCGCTTTCGACAAAAGCACCAAGATCTGGATTCAAAAGAAAATAAAGCTATACACCAACACACAAGTAAGTGACATGAAATAAAAACATGACATAATTAAAATGAAAGAAACTGTACATGCGAACAAGGGACCAATTGTTATTCCTCAATCACTTCCGGATACACCGGGTTGGTTAAGTCCTCTTCCACCACTTGGTTTTCAAAGCCCTCAAAGAATGGCTTAAGTCTTTGGCCATTGACCTTGAATGTTTGGCCATCTTTGACGTTGGTGATCTCAACAGCTCCATTGGGGTAGGCCACCTTGACGAGGTAGGGGCCATCCCAACGGGATCTTAGCTTTCCAGGAAAAATGGAGAGGCGGGAATTATACAAGAGTACCTTTTGCCCGAGCTTGAATGATTTCCTCACTATGGAGTTATCATGAAAGATTTTCGCCCGTTCCTTTGAAATTTTTGAACTCTCGTATGCATCCCGCCGAATCTCTTCCAATTCATTCATTTCTAACATCCTATGTGTACCGGCCATTCTCATATTGAAATTTAAAGTCTTGATGGCCCAATAGGCCTTGTGTTCCATTTCTACCGGCAGATGGCAAGCCTTTCCATAGACAAGCCGATAGGGAGACATGTCCAAAACTGTCTTGTAGGCCGTACGATATGCCCATAGGGCATCAATCAATCTCTCAGACCAATCCTTCCTATTGGGGTTAACTGTTTTTTCGAGGATGGTCTTGATCTCCCTATTGGCTAGCTCGGCTTGGCCATTTGTTTGTGGGTGATAAGCGGTGGATACTTTATGTGTAACGCCATATTTGAACAATAATGATGCAACTGGCCTGTTACAAAAGTGTAATCCACCATCACTAATCAAAGCACGAGGCATCCCGAACCTCGAAAAAATGTTCTCTTTTAAGAACTTGACTACAACCCGGTGGTCGTTAGTCTTGGTTGGGATAGCCTCCACCCATTTGGACACGTAGTCCACTGCCAACAGAATGTATAAATAGCCAAACGACATAGGGAAGGGACCCATGAAGTCAATGCCCCAACAATCGAATATCTCTATGACAAGTACAGGGGAGAGGGGCATCATATTCCTCCGGGTCACATTCCCCAAACGTTGGCATCTATCACATTCTTTGCAAAATGAAATACAATCCTTAATTAAAGAAGGCCAGTAGAAACCTGATTGGAGAATTTTTGAAGAAGTTTTCTTGGCGGAGAAGTGGCCACCGCAGGCTTGGGAGTGACAGAAGGCAAGGACATTCCGCTGCTCATTTTCAGGCACACATCGCCTCATGATTTGGTCTGGGCAGTACTTGAACAGATACGGATTATCGAAGTAGAAGTACTTAATGTCCGCCATAAACCTCCTTTTATCTTCAGGGCTCCACTTCGGTGGTATTTGTCCTGTTGCAAGATAATTGCAAATGTCAGCATACCAAGGACAATGAGAATGAATGGACAATAAATGCTCATCGGGAAAAGAATCAGGAATTGGAATGTGCTCATCAGCCTCTTGCACCACCAATCTAGATAGATGGTCCGCCACCACGTTCTCTACTCCTTTCTTATCTTTGATTATCAGATTGAACTCTTGAAGTAGGAGGATCCACCGGATAAGCCTTGGTTTGGCATCCTGCTTAGACAGTAGATACTTTAAAGCAGAATGATCAGTGAAAACAATTATCGGTGAACCAATGATGTAAGACCGAAATTTATCTAATGCAAATACTACTGCTAGCAACTCCTTTTCTGTGGTGGTATAATTCATTTGGGCCTCATTCAGAGTTTTGCTAGCATAGTATATTACATATGGTCTATTATCCTCCCTTTGACCGAGCACTGCACCGACCGCATAATCACTTGCGTCGCACATAAGCTCAAAAGGTAAGTCCCACTTAGGTGGTCGCATAATTGGAGGCGTGACAAGCATACTCTTAAGTTTTGAAAAAGATGCCTCACAACTATCCGACCAAACAAAAGGGACATCTTTGGATAACAAATTGGTCAACGGGCGGGCCAATGCACTAAAATTTTTTATAAACCGACGGTAAAAACCTGCATGGCCCAGAAACGACATGATATCTTTGATGACCTTTGGCGTAGGGAGGTTGGAGATGGCCTCCACCTTTGATTTGTCCACTTCGATTCCCTTTGCCGAGATGATGTGCCCGAGCACAATTCCTTGTGTCACCATGAAGTGACATTTCTCCCAATTCAGAACTAGATTCTTCTCCTCACACCTTTCTAACACCTTCTTCAAATTCCCCAAACACCCCTCGAAAGAATCCCCGAAGACTGAGAAGTCATCCATAAACACCTCGACAATCTTCTCCACCATATCACTAAAAATCCCCATCATGCAACGTTGGAATGTTCCAGGGGCATTACATAGCCCGAAAGGCATGCGACGATACGCAAAGGTACCGTAGGGGCAAGTGAAAGTGGTTTTCTCTTGGTCTTCAAGGGCAATCTCTATCTGATTGTAGCCAGAGTATCCATCTAAGAAGCAATAGAAAAGATGCCCCGCTACCCGTTCTAGCACTTGATCGAGGAATGGGATTGGAAAGTGGTTTTTCCTTGTATACAAGTTGAGCTTCCGGTAATCAATACACACTCTCCATCCAGTGATTACCCTTGTTGGAATGAGTTCATTCTCCTCATTTTCTACCACAGTCACACCCGACTTCTTGGGTACTACTTGCGTGGGACTAACCCACTTACTGTCGGCAATTGGAAAGATAATGCCCACGTCAAGTAGTTTCAAAACCTCATCCCGTACCACATCCTTCATGATCGGATTTAATCTCCTTTGTGGCTGGCGAGATGGTTTTGCATCTTCTTCAAGGTAGATCCGGTGTATGCAAATGGTAGGATTTATCCCCTTGATATCCGCAATTGTCCACCCAATTGCTCCCTTATGTCTCCGCAGCACCTCCAAGAGATCTCCTTCTTGCTTTGCATCCAATGTCGAACTAATCACCACCGGGAATGATTCATCTTCCCCAAGATATGCATACTTTAAGTGGGAAGGTAGTGGCTTCAATTCCAAGGTAGGCTTTTGTACATCGGATGGAAATATCTTCTTATCTTGCTTGGGCAACTCCTCAAATGTGGGAATCCATTTTGTTACCCCTTTCAACTCTTCCACGCTCTCTTCCTCATTTATCTTTACAAGTTCAACAAAGTCCTCCTCCATGCAGTCCAACATCCCTTCTAACTCCACTTGCTCCTCAATCAAAGTGTCGATTCTATTGATCTCGTTCACCTCCAAATCATCCCCGGGTTGCTTTGCTAAATTGAATACATTCAGCTCCATGGTCATGTTCCCAAAAGCCAACTTCATTAGACCATTCCTGCAATTAATCACAGCATTAGCGGTAGCAAGGAAAGGTCTTCCAAGAATAACGGGGATTTGGGAATTAAGGTTAGCAACCGGGTGTGTATCTAATACAATAAAATCGACTGGAAAGTAAAAATTGTCAACTTGGACAAGCACATCTTCCACTACTCCCCTTGGTGTGCGTATGCTCCGATCCGCCAGTTGAAGTGTAACTGAGGTGGGCTTCAACTCTTCAAGCTTGAGTTGTTGGTACACGGAGTAAGGAAGAAGATTGACGCTCGCCCCCAAGTCAAGCAATGCCTGCTCAACCCGGCAATTCCCGATGGTGATGGCAATTATTGGACAACCGGGATCCTTGAATTTTGGAGGAGTGTTGGTCCTCAATATAGAGCTCACTTGTTCGGTGAGAAATGCCTTCTTCCGGACATTCAACTTCCTTTTCACAGTGCATAGGTCCTTCAGTATCTTGGCACATGACGGAATTTGCTTGATGGCATCCAGGAGCGGGATGTTGATCTTTACCTGCTTAAACAAATCCAAAATGTCAGAATAATTAGCCACCTTGAGAGGTGGCTTCAACCGATGGGGAAAAGGGGCGGACATAGAAGGAAAGCATAAACCATCATCAATCACATGTTCTTTATCAACCCCATCTCTCTCACTCTTTTCACTCGACTCGCCCTTGTCGACCACACTTTTTTTGGCCTCACTATCACTTTCTTTTTCTTTTGGCAATGCGGCCTTTGGTGTCAACTTTGGCACCACCATCTTTTCAATTTGTTTACCACTCCTAAGTGTGGTGACAGCTTTGAGTTGCTCAAAACCCTCCTGGGAAGTCTCAGCCAACTCAACCACATTTTGACCTTTGGGATTTTGTTGGGGTTGAGAGGGAAATTTTCCCTTCTCTTGTTGAGACAACCCAATGGCATTGGTGATCTTGGTGAGTTGGGCCGAAATGTCCTTATTGAAGGTGGTTTGGCTTTGCATGAAATTAGTGAAGGTTTGATTGAGGGTGGTCTGGGTTTGAATGAAATTGTGGAGCATATCTTCCAAATTCTTCTTATGAGGGGGTTGGTAGATGGAAGAACTAGACGGACCTTGTTGGGAGAAATTTTGTGGGGGAGGATTGGATTGATACCCTTGCGGATTAGACCGTGGGTATTGGGAGTTAGAGGCTTGCCCTTGACCCTGGGATTGAAATTGGCTTTGCCTAGGAGGTGCGGGAGGTGTATATGTGTTTGAGCCATAAGGAATGGGGTTCTCATTCCTCCAACTGAAATTAGGGTGATCACGATACCCTGAATTGTAAGTGTTGGAATTTTGAGGAAATGATTGCCTCGGTTGGTTGAAGGCATTGGCCTGTTCATGGTATGTCTCTTTAAGTGCCGGAATGCTCGGACACTCCGACGTGGAATGATCGACACCCCCACAAATAGAGCAAGCCTCCTCGGCTCTTGACACATGAGACACCTCTCGTCTCCTTTCCACCTCAAGGCTATCTACTTTCCTAGACAATTTGGAAATTTGGGAAAGTAGGTCCTCCCGGTCTTTCAGATCATATATCCCTCCCCGTGGTGGTTGACTACTCACTGGCATTGTCCTAGGTACATCACTTGGATCCCTAACATCCCACGATTGTGCATTTTCGGCCAAGGTACCAAAGTAATCAAGGGCCTCGTCAGGGTCTTTGTTCAAAAATTCACCATTGAACATCATGTCAATAAATTGCCTATGGTTTGGTGAGATTCCTTCATAGAAGAAACTCACCAATTGCCACGATTTAAAACCATGATGTGGTATGGATTGAATCAAATCTCTATATCGCTCCCAACACTGATAGAATTGTTTATTGGGTTTTTCAGAAAAGTTTTGAATGTCTTTTTTCAATGAAGTGGTTCTATGAACCGGAAAAAACTTTTTCAAAAAGAATGAAACTATATGGTCCCAAGATAGCATGGTCCGAGGTCCCATGGAATCAAACCAAATCTTTGCCTTACCCTCCAAGGAAAAAGAGAAAAGTTTCATCCTTGCAATCTCTTCCATGTTGTAATTTGGGATAAAGGTTGCAAATATTTCCTCATAAGACTTTAAATGACTATAAGGGTTTTCCTTCTCAACCCCATGGAATTTAGGGAGTAGTTGCAACATCCATGGTTTGATTACAAAGAGATGTGCTTGGACAGGAAGGACAAGGCATGATGGTGTGGAGCTACGGGTCGGTTGAAGGAACTCCCGCATTGTCCTTGGTGGAGGGTCAAGTTGGATGTTCCTTTCATTCCTAGGTGGGGGAAATTGCACTCGTGGGTTGGGCATCCTATTTTCGGGTAACCCCCCACCCCTTTGAGCATTTGGATTCACCCCGACATTGTCAAAATTTCCACCCCCTTGGATGTTTGGGTTGACATCCACATTTTCAAAATTGTCACCCGCATCCTCGGGTGGGTCTTAGTCGATGTTCATGTTGGGGCCTAAGGGTTGTCTAACTAATCGGTGATAGTCGTCCCTTCCCCACATGCAACAAGATATCTATACAAATGAAATTGTAAACAAACAAGAATATATACACGAAACAACGTACCTCAGCCCGTGATGAAGATCACGGGACTTACCTCCATTGTTCGGAAATCACTCTCTTGGTTTGACACTTGCCTTCCCCGGCAACGGCGCCAAAAATGATTGTTTGGAAATGCGGTGTTGTATCCTAACCTCTAAACATCACCCTCACCCTCAATGTGTGTATGTGGCTTATAGTGATGGGGGAGTGTCACTCTCCCTCCGGATGATGCAAGAAGATAGGAAACAACAACAAAATGGATGTGAATGGAAATGTGATGAACAAAATAGATGGAATGAGATGCGGTGTGCACAAAAATGCTCCCCAATCGAAAGGAGTCTTTTGTGGTCGTGTGTTTTACTTGGAAAATATTCCAAGGTCGTCTCCTCAGGGAAGGAAAGGGAGTTTTGTGAAAGTGATTTTGCAAAAGTGAAAAGAAAGTGTAAAATCTTGTATTTGTGTTTTGGTGAGTTTTGTTCAAAATGAAAATGCAAGAAAGCAAGTGTTGGCTAATCCAAAGGGTTCATTCCAATGGGAATACCAAATCAACTCAAAGCCTTCCTCTGATTGAGCATGAATGAACGATTGATTCGGGGGAAGCTAGGGACGAGATTGGTGAGTATCTAAGCATAAACCGTGACTAGGCCTACGGAATATCAAAGGCTCACCAACTCATCCACTCTCAACCCCGTCAAACCGAACCATTTGACTCTAAAGGGAGGAATGAAGAAGAGTTGAAAATGGTATTCCCAAGAGGAATTTTCCCTTGGATTAACCAACTTAAATCCTAGCTACTCATATTAAAGATGCAAGACAAGCATAATGTAGATGGACATGGAAGAGAAATGGAGATTTAAAGCATGAAACTTAACTTGAAGCAAGAAATCTAAAGCTATGAAGAGAAATATTCAAAACCCATTTTAAGCTAAAAATAAAGAACTTGAAAGCATAACAATGGTGAAATGTAAAGTGCAAGGCTAAACTTGAAATGTACTTCTAATAAATGGCATTAAAGACAGTAAATGAAGCTTACAATATCCTTACAAGAGGTTACAAGAGAAATGGATGGAAGAACATGTAAAAATCACAACTTTACTATTCATCTTCTTCCTCACTAAAACTACTCTAAGCTTAGGTAGCCAACCCTTTACAAATGAATGGAATGCTGAATATAATGGTGTGAGAGAGTTGCATTTTCGTCCATGAGGCTCCCCCCTAGCTGTGTGTACGAGCTCCCATCAAGAGAGGGCTGAATGGATGGCTTTGACAGGCTAGGAGATCATAGCCTGGGCAGCCCACTTCCCCCCATTCCTCCTTTAATGCATTGGCCTTTAAAGTCTTCCACTTGAGTGTAGGAGGCCTGTAAATGTTTAAGGAAATGTTGGGATAGGCGTGTGAGAAGTGTAGGTGGGACCCCCAAGCCTCAAAGTTGAGTTACAGGCTATTTTCGCGACCAGAAGGTCCGGAGTACCTGTACCATTTGGTACCGGTACTGAGTACCGGTACTGTTTTTCTGCACTGGACCACCTTCGGTAGAATTGGCATAAATCTTGATCTAACCGTTGGATTGAGCTGAAATTTTGACACCAAACAGAAGACACACATATCTACAACTTTGATGTTTTGAAATTTTCCAAATTCTGAGTAGATCATGGTAAAAATGGAGGAATTCCGAGGCAGTGCTTCCAATTGTTGCTGCAGCTGGTGCCCTTGTTCCCAAGCACCAATGCCTTCTTGATTTCTTCAATTTTAAGCCTCCAATTCTTCATGTATTGTGTCCATGCCTTCACCACACATCCATCAAGGTTGCAATGTCCTAAAATCAATCATTTAAGCTATAAAAGGTTGCAACATCAAAATATCAACATTATAGACAATTTTGGCTAACACTAAGTATTTAAATGCAAAAGTTGAGTTATAATGCATGTAATGAGCCCTTCAAATATGCAATATTATGCGCTCATCACATCAAAATGATTGGTTGGAAATGCGGTGTTGTATCCTAACCTCTAAACATCACCCTCACCCTCAATGTGTGTATGTGGCTTATAGTGATGGGGGAGTGTCACTCTCCCTCCGGATGATGCAAGAAGATAGGAAACAACAACAAAATGGATGTGAATGGAAATGTGATGAACAAAATAGATGGAATGAGATGCGGTGTGCACAAAAATGCTCCCCAATCGAAAGGAGTCTTTTGTGGTCGTGTGTTTTACTTGGAAAATATTCCAAGGTCGTCTCCTCAGGGAAGGAAAGGGAGTTTTGTGAAAGTGATTTTGCAAAAGTGAAAAGAAAGTGTAAAATCTTGTATTTGTGTTTTGGTGAGTTTTGTTCAAAATGAAAATGCAAGAAAGCAAGTGTTGGCTAATCCAAAGGGTTCATTCCAATGGGAATACCAAATCAACTCAAAGCCTTCCTCTGATTGAGCATGAATGAACGATTGATTCGGGGGAAGCTAGGGACGAGATTGGTGAGTATCTAAGCATAAACCGTGACTAGGCCTACGGAATATCAAAGGCTCACCAACTCATCCACTCTCAACCCCGTCAAACCGAACCATTTGACTCTAAAGGGAGGAATGAAGAAGAGTTGAAAATGGTATTCCCAAGAGGAATTTTCCCTTGGATTAACCAACTTAAATCCTAGCTACTCATATTAAAGATGCAAGACAAGCATAATGTAGATGGACATGGAAGAGAAATGGAGATTTAAAGCATGAAACTTAACTTGAAGCAAGAAATCTAAAGCTATGAAGAGAAATATTCAAAACCCATTTTAAGCTAAAAATAAAGAACTTGAAAGCATAACAATGGTGAAATGTAAAGTGCAAGGCTAAACTTGAAATGTACTTCTAATAAATGGCATTAAAGACAGTAAATGAAGCTTACAATATCCTTACAAGAGGTTACAAGAGAAATGGATGGAAGAACATGTAAAAATCACAACTTTACTATTCATCTTCTTCCTCACTAAAACTACTCTAAGCTTAGGTAGCCAACCCTTTACAAATGAATGGAATGCTGAATATAATGGTGTGAGAGAGTTGCATTTTCGTCCATGAGGCTCCCCCCTAGCTGTGTGTATTAGCTCCCATCAAGAGAGGGCTGAATGGATGGCTTTGACAGGCTAGGAGATCATAGCCTGGGCAGCCCACTTCCCCCCATTCCTCCTTTAATGCATTGGCCTTTAAAGTCTTCCACTTGAGTGTAGGAGGCCTGTAAATGTGTAAGGAAATGTTGAGATAGGCGTGGGAGAAGTGTAGGTGGGACCCCCAAGCCTCAAAGTTGAGTTACAGGCTGTTTTCGCGACCAGAAGGTCCGGAGTACCGGTACTGGGTACCGGTACCATTTGGTACCGGTACTTAGTACCGGTACTGTTTTTTTGCACTGGACCACCTTCGGTAGAATTGGTATAACTCTTGATCTAACCGTTGGATTGAGCTGAAATTTTGACACCAAACAGAAGACACCCATATCTACAACTTTCATGTTTTGAAATTTTCCAAATTATGAGTAGATCATGGTCAAAATGAAGGAATTCCGAGGCAGTGCTTCCAATTGTTGCTGCAGCTGGTGCCCTTGTTCCCAAGCACCAATGCCTTCTTGATTTCTTCAATTTTAAGCCTCCAATTCTTCATGTATTGTGTCCATGCCTTCACCACACATCCATCAAGGTTGCAATGTCCTAAAATCAATCATTTAAGCTATAAAAGGTTGCAACATCAAAATATCAACATTATAGACAATTTTGGCTAACACTAAGTATTTAAATGCAAAAGTTGAGTTATAATGCATGTAATGAGCCCTTCAAATATGCAATATTATGCGCTCATCACATCAAAATGATTGGTTGGAAATGCGGTGTTGTATCCTAACCTCTAAACATCACCCTCACCCTCAATGTGTGTATGTGGCTTATAGTGATGGGGGAGTGTCACTCTCCCTCCGGATGATGCAAGAAGATAGGAAACAACAACAAAATGGATGTGAATGGAAATGTGATGAACAAAATAGATGGAATGAGATGCGGTGTGCACAAGAAGATAGGAAACTTCATCAAATGTTTCACAATCTATAGTGGTGGGAGATTCAACATCCATATGCATTTCATTGGGGGGGGTCATCCTCAATACATTGACTATGCTCAAGGTGTTGTTCTTCATGCATAACAATTGTAGCATTAGTCAATGCATTAAGTTGTTGGACAATGCATTCCATTTGGGCATTGCATTCCATTTGGGATTGCATAAAATCACACCAAACATTTTCCAATTCTACTTCGGTTGAGTTCCCATATGTTGGATAGTGGGAGAATTCATTTGGTGGTGTGAGATTGGATGAAAAATTATACGGTTCATTCTCCCAACCATAACTCGAATAACTCGGTGAATCATAATGGTTGTGGTAAAAATTTAGGTAGTCCAACTCTGAATTTGAACTTTCGCATTCAAGGTCTTGAACCGGATAATTTATTGGGCATTCACTAGTGTGGTGTCCATTCTCACCACAAATTTCGCAAACGTATTCAAAATAAGGGGCATTTATTGGGCACTCACTAGTGATGTGTCCATACTCACCACAAATCTTGCATACGTTTTCAAAATAAGAGGCCATTCTTGGGCACTCACTAGTAAAGTGCCCATAGTCATCACAAATTTCACACACATTTTCATAATATGGGGCATTATATACATTTTCATAAAAATTATAAGACATAATACAAAACACAAACTAAAACAAAAATATTTACAAGTTAGACGACATACCTTGGCCCGTGATGAAAATCACAAGACTTACCTTATGCCGTCCCAAAATCACCTCTTGAACTCGACGCTTAACCTTCCCCGGCAACGGCGCCAAAAATGATTGTCACAAAAACGATATCTTTCCTAACCCCTAATTACTATCCCTCAATGTATGCAATGTATGGACGGGGTAGAAGAATTTCTTCCCCTAGGGATAGTGTCAAAAGAAAGAGCAATGAGGAAAGGGAAATGGGAAGATGTAAATATGGGATATGTATGCACAAAAATGCTCCCCAATCGCAAGGAGACTTTCGTGTGTTGTGAGTTACTTGGAAGAGTATTCCAAGGTCGTATCCACAGGGAAGGTAGTGAATCAAGATTGAAGTGATTTGGTGAAAAACGGAAATGTAAAATCTTTTGTCTTGAGAGTTGATTGGTGAAGTGTATACTAATGAAAATGTAATGATAAAACAAGTGTTGGCAATTCCAAGAGATCACTCCAATGGGTATACCATCTCAACTCAAATCACTCCTCCGATTGGGCATGAATGAACGCTTGAATCACGGAAAGCCGAGGATGACATCGGTGAGTATCTAAGCATAAACCGTGACTAGGCCTACGGTTTATCAAAGACTCATCGACTCATCCATCTTCTGTCCGGTCAAAACGAACCATTTGACTCTAAAGGGAAATAGGAGAAAGAGTTGAAATGATATCCCCAAAGGAGATCCCTCTTGGTCTTGCCAACTAGAGGATTTAGCTACTCATACTTGGAATGGAAATGACTATGTAATGGAAGTGCATTGCAAATCTTTGAACTTCTAAGCTACTAAGTGTAAGAATTTATGAGCTAAAAGAACCTGCATTTAAACCCATTACATAGCTATGAAAATGAAGAACTTGAAGCATTAATGGTGAAATATTAAAAGAGCATTCAACTAACCAAACATGAAGGGAAAACAACATTTATGGCATTCAATGAACTACTAAGATTCTTACTCAAGATTACAAGACAGTGCAGTAGAAGAGAATGCAAAAATCACAACTTTCTCTCTCTAAAAACTACTATTCATCATCTTCTCCGCCCAGAGTTTCTCTCTCTAAAAACCTATCTTTTTTCTGCTGAATAATAATTTTTTTTCATGACCATCCTTGGAGAACTTTTTGTTTCTCAAAAACATGCCTGGTCATCCCCTGTAGCTCCCTGCAGCAGAGCACAGTCTGCAAGGCCTGGACCAGGAAGGTGCAGCATCCCTCTGCAACCCAGCTTCCCTTCTTAGTGTAATTTTCTTTGCTATGGAGAAAAACCCTTTTTCCCCCCACTCCCCATTCTGGAGAGGAGGGAGTCTCCCATCTGATTACTGTCTCCCTAGGAGTGCAGCAGACAGGGTATGACAGAGGTGTGCAGAGCAGGTCTGCACACCCAGCAGCTCCCATTTTCTCTTTCTTCAATTAATGCCATGGTTTCAAAGTCCAAGAGGAAAGACATGGAGGGATGTTCTGTATGTTGAACGAGTCAGAGGAGTGAGGGAGACTAGATGGTGGGGCCCTTGAAGCAACATAAACAATCCAGCAGAAATTTAGATGAAACAGCCTCGGCTACCGGTAGCTCGTGCACTGACTACCGGTAGCTGAAACCCCAGAAGCAATTGGCTACCGGTAGTCGTGCGGTAGTAGCAACTCTAGAGGCAATCGGCTACCGGTAGCTCTGCGGTAGCTGCAAATCCAGAGGCAATCGGCTACCGGTAGCTCTGCGGTAGCTGCAACTCCAGAGGCAATCGGCTACCGGTAGCTCTGCGGCAGCTGCAACTCCAGAGGCAATCGGCTACTGGTAGCTCTGCGGTAGCTGCAACTCCAGAGGCAATCGGCTACCGGTAGCTCTGCGGTAGCTGATTGATTTTGCTTCCTTCTTGCTTCCTTCTTCTTTTAATTCAAAATCAAGGTTAGCCCTCATCTCCATTCATCAAAGCTTTGAAACAGTCGACATTTGCATTGTTTAACTGCAAAACTCACAAATTACCAATAAGTGCTCAATTAACGCAAATCACATCAATATAATCTCCAAAAATCAATTCAAACCGAGATGATTTGCACAACAAAATATACAAAATTTGGTGTGAATCAATAACCGTGAGCACTTTCTATGGCACAGATAACTCTTGTATTGAAAGATTCATTGGTTCAAGACAAGTACCCCGACTAGATCTTCATGACTACCCTTCAATCGTCACAATTATTGTGCTTCATTTAAAGAATGAAAATGGAAAACTAATGCACTGGTTGGATGCCTTGTAGGAACATTTGCTTGTTTGTAAAAGGGTTGAGTCTCAGCACATACATTTCTTGTAAACTTCTACAAAGGCCTCAGAATCATGCTATTAATTCTCACAATCCATCTTTATCTTCCGATTAACTTCATGTTGACACGGTGGTTAATTGAGTTTCCAAGCACAAGTATTATAAACCAGATAATTAACTACATGTTCACATCCTCGAGCTAAATTGTGACTGTTACATTTGATGACTTAGTATATTTTGTCTAGAAAATTCACTTGGAAAGAATCTTATATTTTGTCCAGAAAAAATCCCTGAACATCACAACTTTAAATCTCAAGGATACCAGTCACGGTGATCTCTATCACTGCTTACTTCTAAACATTAACATTAGTTCAATGTGGAATCGACTCCGGACTTAACCGGATTATTACTACAACTTGACCGCCTGCACTTGGGTGTACATATTTCGGATCAAGTCAGGGTAAGAGTAGGGGCGACAGTGACGATAAAAAAATATTATAAATTTTGTGTTTTGCACAAAAATATTGGTGAATGCACATAAAAATAATGGTATTTTATGTAATCATCCAGAAGATGACCATTTTTGACTAAAGGGAAACAAAAAAAGAAGAAGGTTGCCATTAACAATTAATATTAAAATTTCACATTCTTATTGATGACGAACTGTATGTCTTTTGAAAAATCTTAAGGGGTGTTTGTTTGCTTGGATAATAGTAGATAAAAAGGGGGGATTGGGTTAAATTATCCAAGGGTTCTTTATATTTCTCAAATTTGAGAAAGTTATTTAACCAAAAGATAATCAATTCGGATTATCCTACATCACCGTATAGCTAACCTATGTGTGATAATTTTAACCCACTAAGAGGATGGGATAGAAAATGCGCTGAAATTCAAGTGCAATCATTCAAGTGCATGGGGCCCACACTTCACAAAAGTGGGTTAGAAAACAACATCTTTTTTCCCATTATTCTGCCTGTCATTTGGATGAGTTGGACTTCAAAATTCAATCCAACCGAATATGAATTGTCTAGCCGAACACCCCCCACGAGGAAAAGATCTGACCAAACAGGCAATTGCACCATCAGTCAACTTTGTCTTCGTCAAAAGTGGACGGCAACTCTTCAAAATTATTTTTAAAATTTTACTTAACAAATTAATACGAAGTTTAAGATTTATTTATATTTATTTTTGTTGAACTTATTAATACTACCCTGATTCATTTGATAGAGGAGATTTGGTTAAAAAATTGGTATGCACATCTTTACTCATCTTTCTTATCCTCTCCCTTTGCATTTTTTCTTTGGGCATTATCAGATAGAGTGATACACAAAAAAAATAGGATTTAATAATAAGATGGAAACTACATAACTTTGATGTGTTGATGCTGACTAAAAAATGTGATAGTGCTAATTAAGTAGTCCTTTAATTAATTTGATGTTTGATTTTCACAGTAAAATTTTAAAACTCATTTAAATTTCGACCAATTGAAATTTTAAAACTCGTGTAATATTTCATTTTAAACTTCAATCCAAAAATGGTACTTATTATTTGACTTTTTTTTTGTATGTTGTTAGTTGGTTAATGTATCATTGTCTTTTCTACTTCCTATTTTAAACCTGTGTTCAAATATGTGTTGATCTTTTTTAGATCTGGGTTGATCTTCTTCAGATTTGGGTTGAATACCAGATCTATCTTTTTCTTTTTTACTGGTTCTGGTTATAGATCTAACTTTTTATTACTTCGTTTTTTTTTTCAAATATGTGTTGATTGTGGATTCTGGAATTTGTTCTAGTTTTTGATTTTTTTGTCCATTTTCAATTTTTCTGTCCACATAGATTTATTGCTATTTGGTTTATTGATTTTATATATTAATCGATTCATGCGTTATTTATTATTTTTTTTGAAAAAAATTTATTGGTGTTTGATTTATTGATTTTATATTTAAATTGATATTAGATCTATTATAAAAGTGATATTGACTCTCTTATAAGTTGATATTGATATATAAATTTATTGATTTTATATATAAAAAATTTATATATAAATTGGTTTATTTTAAAGTTTGGTTTTATTGAATTTTTTTTTATAAAACTATCCATCTAAAAATAATTTTATTATATTTTTTTATTAATTTTTGAATTATTGTTCAAACATATATATGTAGGTTGTCCAAACATATTTTACTGTTTTATGTTATGTAAAATTATTTTTAGAATCATTAAACTAAACAAGTTCTTTGTCTCAGAAAATATCAAATCACACTTTCTTAAAACTCTTCTCAAAAACTGTTTTCAAATACTATCTCAAAAACTGTTTTCAAATAATTTGCCCTATATGTTTGACCGTGATACAACGTTTACCACCACAGTCCAAACTTCAGCAACTACCTTATCCTGTGTTGTCATTAGATTAGAGCCTGCCCCTCTCTCTCTCTCTCTCTCTCTCTCTCTCTCTCTCACACACACACACACACACACAAACCCAGAAGAAAATGGGTGATACTAACCAAAAGCTTCATGCTATTCTGTACACAAAACAAAAAAAAATTATTGGTGTTTGATTTATTGATTTTATATTTAAATTGATATTAGATCTATTATAAAAGTGATATTGACTCTCTTATAAGTTGATATTGACATATAAATTTATTGATTTTATATATAAAAAATTTATATATAAATTGGTTTATTTTAAAGTTTGGTTTTATTGAATTTTTTTTTATAAAACTGTCCATCTAAAAATAATTTTCTTATATTTTTTTATTAATTTTTGAATTATTGTTCAAACATATATGTAGGTTGTCCAAACATATTTTACTGTTTTATGTTCTGTAAAATTATTTTTAGAATCATTAAACTAAACAAGTTCTTTGTCTCATAAAATATCAAATCACACTTTCTTAAAACTCTTCTCAAAAACTGTTTTCAAATACTATCTCAAAAATTGTTTTCAAATAATTTGCCCTATATGTTTGACCGTGATACAACGTTTACCACCACAGTCCAAACTTCAGCAACTACCTTATCCTGTGTTGTCATTAGATTAGAGCCTGCCCCTCTCTCTCTCTCTCTCTCTCTCTCTCTCTCACACACACACACACACAAACCCAGAAGAAAATGGGTGATACTAACCAAAAGCTTCATGCTATAATGATTTCATACCCTTTCCAAGGTCATATAACCCCATTCGTGCACCTAGCAATAAAGCTTGCTTCGAAGGGCTTCACCATCACTTTCGTCCACACCGAGTTTATCCACCACCAGATAACCAAATCCCAGCCACACAAAACAATTGAACCCCAAGTTTTTTCCGAAGCACGTAAATCTGGTCTTGACATCCGTTACACGACGATTACCGACGGCCTTCCATTGGAGTTCGACCGATCTTCAAATTTTAAGCAGTATTGGGACTCCATCACGCAAGTTTTCCCGACCCACATAGATGAGTTCGTGAATAACATGGTTAAGTCACATCCATCGTCGGCCTTTTTCTTTGTCACTGACACTTATTATGCCTGGTCAGCAACAATTGCCAAGAAGTATAACTTTGTCAATGTTTCATTCTGGACGCAACCTGCCTTGATTTTCACTTTAAACTATCATTTGGACCTTCTAATAAAAAATGGTCATTTTGCCTCCAATGGTTCGTACTCTCTCTCTTTGTGCACATTTGTTTGTGGCTTACATAGATATATGCATGTTCATATTAGTTCTCTCAGTTGGTCGGATGAGATGAAGTCGTATTAGATTTTAATGGGTTTATATAAAAAAGTATTCTACTCATATTCGTTTTATTTATTAATTTGTACGTAACGAATCATATCATTATATTGAATTCATGTCGTATATAATTAATATATAAACGAATCGTGTTTTATATTTCTTTTAATTAGTTTTACTCAGACTCGATGTCGTGTTATATTTGGACATCCTAAATTCATACACGGATGCATATGAATATATGAAGACATGCTCATACAAAATGTAAATGTGTACATTATATATGTGATAACATGATTATTTTTGCATGATTATAATAGATAATCGCAAGGACACAATTGATTACATACCCGGGGTCAAAGCAATAGAACCCAAGGACTTGACATCAACTCTTCAGGAAACTGACACAACAACGCTGGTACACCGAGTAACTTTCAAAGCATTTGAGGAGGTCAAGAAAGCAGATATTGTTATATGTAACACTGTGGAAGAACTTGAATCTGAAACAATCTCAGCTCTACATCAGAAGTTGCCCATCTATGCAATTGGGCCCATTTTCCCTCCTCGCTTCACCAAAAGCACTGGGGGTACGAGCCTGAGGGCCGAGTCAGACTGCACTCAGTGGCTTGATACCAAGCCTCATGGGTCAGTTTTATATGTTTCATTTGGTAGCCTGGTACGGATTAGTGAACATGATATGGCGGAGATAGCCCATGGCCTTTTGCTTAGTGAAGCGAATTTTATTTGGGTGCTTCGACCTGGCACTATAAGTTCGGATGGTCCTAATATCTTGCCTGTCGGATTTGAAGATTCAATCAAAGATCGAGGTATGATAGTGCCATGGTGCAACCAGATTGAGGTGCTCTCACATTCCGCAGTTGGAGGGTTTTTAACTCATTGTGGGTGGAATTCGTTATTTGAAAGTATGTGGTTTGGTGTTCCATTACTATGTTTTCCTTTTGCTCACGATCAAATTACGAATAGAAAATTAGTGGTCAATGATTGGAAGATTGGAATCAATTTACTCGGTGAGAAATCAATCACAAGGGGGGAAGTTGGAGAGAAAATTAATCTTCTGATGAGTGGAACTAAGTCAGACGAGCTAAGGAAGGAGATGAACAGAGTGAAAAAGGCACTAGACGATGCATTGGCCACTGATGGATCATCCGAGAAAAACTTTAAACAGTTCATCAAGAATGTGAAGGACCTAATGAGGAAGAGAAATGGACTTTCCATTTGACATGAAAATCTATTGTCCACTCGTGCTTGCATCGACGGTGTTCTAACATTGCCAATCGTTGTGAGCTGGTTTTTTTCTTTGTTCAGTGACAGAATTGTGTGAGATAGAGGTCCAACTGGCTCTGTGTTTGTACTTTGTATGATTATGGAAGAAATAAATAAATACCAGAGGGAGAGAGGTTACCCAAGGAAGGATAATCTTTGTTTTCCAGTTTTTCGTGTGGGTAATTGTACCATCTCTGTTAACACTGTTAAGTGAAAAAAAATCGCATATTGGGTAATTTCAAAAACTAACAAATTATCACTTATGCTTTATTTGGTATTGATGGAACTCGAAATTACTATGCTCAAGTGCAGATCAGTGACTATGTAAGACCCAGTGGGGGATAGTGTGAATATTTAGGTTAATAAGAAAGTAAGAGACCATGTTGGACCAAAAACAAGATATAAATGGTTCACCTTAACTGAAATACCAAGGTTATATCGACTGTAATGAAGACTCTTTCTTATTGTGGTTTATATTATTTGAAGAAGAAGATTACAGTGAGTTTTTTTTTTTTTTTTTTCCTTTTTGGCTTTGAGCCTTTGCATGCAGTAAATTTCAAATACAAATTTTCTGGTACCCCCTTATACAGTACATCCGTATTCTATTTATACATATGGTCATCTAGGGTTTTCTGTGATTCATTCATTTCCTTGGCTGATTCTGTGACCCCCTCTTCCTTTGTATTCTATTTATACACGTATTCTATTTATACATGTGGTCATCTAGGGTAAGTGTAATTATTTAATATTTTTATGTGAGTGGTATAAGTTCGTGTAACATATATAAATTTTTATTAGATAGATAGTAAATATTATTGGGGTTTAAAAAAAATATATGTATGAGTGTAGGAAAAAAAAAAATTATAAACAAGTTAAAAGTTACATTAAAGTTTAAATGTTAGCAAGGGAAAAAAAATGGAATTTTAAATATATTTTTTTAAGTTATCATAGTTGTATACCTACTAGTGATATATATATATATGTGTGTGTGTGTGTGTGTGTGTTTAGAACATATTGTAGATGATGGGTGAGAAGTAAAAACAATAAAACATGTGGTACAGATTAGGTGGATAAATGTCCACCACACATGATTGGTGTTTGATTTTAGCTCCAAAAGTTGGATGGAGTGGCCGTTGCTGAGGTTTTTCCATTTTGGTGGGTCATTGTTTAGTTCTTTTTAGTCATTTGTGTATATAGGAATATATTATATATAGCTGGATGTGTACAAACAAAACATATATAGGAGTCTTTTCTTTGGTGGGCCAACTAGAAAGCACTTGGACATCATTTGGTGCATTGGTATCACATGTGTGTGTGTGTGTAAGCAAAGCTAGCAGTGGGTTTGGTGTCTTTATTATGTGTTTAGAAGGTAAAGACGAGAAATGATAAAATAAAGAAACGAAGAAAAAGAGAGAGGATCAGAGAATGGGCGATAGAAGGGGTGGTGCAAACCGGGGCTTTTGAGCGAAGATCCAACGGTTAAATTTATTTCGATTGTTATAAAAATTGAGTATATTATTCATGTTGTCGTAAATCACAGATTTATCGGTTCTAATATAGGATTAGGTATGCGAAATAAATACTTAATAATTTGAGATTCATGTTTTAATTATTCTCTTAAGTTCGAATTGACACAGGAGTAAGGATTTAATATGTGTTCAAAAGAAAACTCTAATTATTAGTTATGGAAATTACATTGGTATAGTGGTGTCAAGTATAATATTACATGGCTAATTAAGTATAAATGAGATTGCTTTGTTTGAAATATTAATTATATGTGGGTATTTATAACCAGTAGACGAGATTAAATAATTTAAATACTACCATGCTAATAAAGCATAAATTAAACTATTGAAATTATAAGGCTGAAATTTAAGTTGTTGAAATCAATAGAAAAAAATAAGTTGGTAAATCTAAGTGTTAAAATTCAAGCTGTAAATTAATGTTTGATGTTAGAATTTTTATATAAAAGCTGAAATAGTTTTCATAAGTGTTGAAAAATAATAATTAGAAATTGGTAGTGTGATTTTGTTAAAAAAAAAAAAAAATGGTAGTGTGATTAATTATAGTTGCTAGAATTGAAACCATATGATCGAACACGTGATTTATAAGTTGTATATCATTGATGGCTGTTTAAACATTATACTTCATTGCTAAAAAACAACATAATATCATGTTATTACAGACAAGGGTTGTAATTGTTTTAAACCTACTGAAACTTTTGACTTAAGGGTAATAAATTACATTTTAGATGAATAGTATTATTTAAATACTATAAGAAATATTAGAGTGAATTAAAGTGGTTCCTAAATGTGATCGGGATATACTCATTTGAAAAGATTAATGAAGTCTAAGTATGGTCATCGTAGACAACCAAAGTAGAGCATCAAATACATGTTCATATGCATTCATTTGCATCAATTGAATAATTTTAGAGTCGATGCTCACTTTGTATTTGCACATAGGGATCGGAGGCTACTACTTCGGTTGCACATAGGGATCGACCGTAAAGCGAGGAGAGGTATTTATCACAATAAAGGTGAAGTGTACTGCTTCATAATAATTGAAAATAAAATAATATGATCTATGAATAAATTTGAGATTGATTTGAGTTCACTTTGATTGTGATTTGTGGGTTATAAATATCTTTTTGGTGGAATTATATTTGATCCACGCTTTTGTATATTTCTTTTGATTATGATGTTCAGTACACTCAAGAAAAATATTAGTTTCAAGATGTCAAAGTCTAGAGTGGAGTCTACTACTGCATTCGAATGATAGAGATGGGGAAAAACTAACGAATCTGGTTTATGTACATATTGTATAGGAGTAAAGTGATGAAATCTCTAATCTTTTGTTTTTGTACAAACGACACTATTGTGCATTATATTATTTAGCTTATCTGTTTTTGGTGTTATTAGATGACATTATTGATTTTAAATGTGTTACTGCATTACAGACGCAGATATTGTCACGTGCACTACAAGAAAAAGAGGTTTTTACGGCGGTAAAGTGCTGTCATAAAAGGTCTATTTGCTGTCACAAATACTTTTTGTGACGGCATTGTGGCGGCATTGCCTCGCCATAATAAGTATGGTCTCAAAAGGTTTTTACGGCAGCAACAGTCTGCCTCAAATAGTATTTACGGCAGCAAGATCCTGTCGTAAATAAGTTGTCACAAAAAATCCGGCACTTTTGTTTTTATCACAGCGGCAACGATGCCGCCACAAAAAAAAAAAAAAATTATTATAGACTGTTAATAACCAATGTTATATACCATGTGCATATATACACTCCATACAACTTTTTTTTTTTTTGGTGGGGGAATGAGGGAGGAAGGGGGCTTGAACCCTTGACCTCAAGAAGACAAATCTTTCACAATATAACGAATACCATTAGACCAAAGACCCATTGGTATCCATACAACTACCCAATTTAATATATAGATAAACACAAAAGTAAATATAATCAACATTTTCAAAAACATAGAAATATTTTCATATCCAAAAAAAACAATCAACGAGTTAAACAAAATGTAAAGTATGCACTTTTATAAAACATAACGATCTATGAGTACAAGAAATTAATGGAAAAAATTGAACATTCTTCCCGAATCATCTACTCTCTCAGTGACATCTGAAAAAAATATAAAATTATTGTTATTATACTGAAATAATATTTATATACATATATACAATAAAGAACTAAAACAAGTTAGAATATATATCAACAGAGGGCCACACAATATTTCTCTGAACGGCTTGTCAAATTATGTAAATGACATATAAACGAGTCATATCGTATACATTTCTTATAATTGGTTTCACCAATACCTAATTCGTTTATAATCGTATCGTGACGGGTCCACTCGTTTACTAAACAGATGGTTTAAGGAAGACTCAAACCCACTAAATTTATGTCGTGTTAACGGGTCGTGTCATATTTTGACACTCTTAATTTTGATATAAAAACTTGACTTTGTAGAGTTTAATTTTTTTTTTGTTTGAACTAGAAATTGTTTTTTGATGTTAAACTACGTAATTTTATAAAATATTACTTGTAACATGAAAAATAGTTGTTGTCAATACAAATTTTTTTTAAAGTTTTTCTTTTTTAAACCATAAACTGTTTTTTAATCTAAAACAACATTTTAATATTTTATGAAATATTATATACGACAGGAAAAATGACTGCCATAAATATAAAAAATTCTTTTGAATTTATAAATATTATTTGAGGCAGGAAAAACAGCTGTCTCAAATACAATTTTTTTTTTTGAGTTTATGACACTACTTACGGCAGAAAAAATAACCGCCACAAATATTAACACAAACACGTTTTTTGTGACGGCAAACACAGCCGCCACAAAAAATTGTCTCAAATACGTTTTTTGTGACGGCGAACACATCCGCCGTAAAAAATTTGTCACAAAAGCCCCTTTTTCTTGTAGTGGTGTTGAGTTATGTTTCCATCTTTGAAAAACAAAAAGGGTCTTTCAGGATGGGTGTGACATATATCTTCGGTGACTTTTTGTGGCATGCCTTAGTCGGCATTTTCAAAGTTCTGCAATGGTTTGTAAATATTATAATAGGGCAGTCTTACCTACACAATTTGAGCATAGTTTAGTTGAACATAAAATAATTATGGTTATACATACAATAATGATGGTTAGCTCATCTGATTATGAAAGGCTTGGAATTTTCGGGACAAATTTGTTCATGACAGTGGCTCAATTCATTAAATTTATCTGTTAGGGGATGAATTCCTCAATGGTAAGAACAATTGAAAAAAAAAATATATTGAAAATTGACATTCCCGGAGAAGATGAAGTGTCTTTTTGTCTTTGCATGTTTCCCCTAGATCACAGTGGGACACGCTGGGTTTTAAACTAAGGTTCCCCACGTCATCATCATTTTGTACTGTTGTTGTTTGGCAATTGGCTGCCCATATTTTGTTAAGATGATTCTCTGTAATTAATCAAGAAAAAAATTGATAAATTATATAGTTTTTTATCTTACATTTTTGAAATAGTAGCATATGATCCCCATTCGGATCTCTCCATGTATTTCCAATCAGTTTCTCTCACTATAAACAAGTCAACATATCTTTATCAACAACTTCATGCATTTACCGGATTGTTTCTTGTTAATGAGTGTAGCCATTTCAGATGATACTCATAGGAAATAGTCCACTAAATTTTTTTGAAAGAAACTTAGAGTAGGCATATGTTTGCATTTGAAAAGTAGGTAGACACTCGGTAACAACAATACTATTTAAATTTAATTTTGAGAGGGAACTAACTTATGAACTTCATTTAATAGTGAGATTCAAAGTTAATCCAATAGCTAGGAATCATGGACGGAACTAGTACAGGCCCTAGGGGGGCCATGACCCCCCTTAATCTATGAAAAACCCTCATGTATATATATACTATATTCTAAGAAGTTGCTCCATTTCTACAATATATTGGCTCATCCAAGACCACTTCTACAATAAAAGTACATTTAATCTTTTACACACCTGTAATTAACTCTCTCTCTCTCTACAAAATATTCTCCAACTTCAAATTTAATAGGGTGGGGCTATTCCCATCTCACAAATCACCTTTTCCACCCTATTAGTGGACCAGGGCAGGGGGGAGTAGTCTTCACTCTCATACCCACTTCACAAATATTCATCCACCCCCGTTAGCGGGAGAAATTTTAATCCACATCCCCTCTCCGCGAATAAATTTTGATCATCGTCCCTATTCCTGCCACCGTCCTCGTCATAATAATTAAGTTCTATGATTTTAAGAAAAAAATTGAGAAAAAAATCATAAAACCTCAAATGGTTCTGTAAGAAGGATGAAACCCTATTATATAACAAATGGATGATAAAAAAAATAAGAGAAAGTAAAGTATTTTTTTTTGGTAAAGAGAAGAGTGTGTGGGTGGGTAGGGTTTGTGATATTATATATATGCATTATATATATATCACGTGTTTAGCGGGGCGAGGAGGGGCTGAGCGTAGGCAGGGCGAGGATGAGTTTTAGTCCATCCCTACCTCTATCCCCGCACAAGTTTATACGGGTATCCCCGTATATGTCTACCATCCAATACGTATGGTCTATCCTCCGTCTAAGAGAGACGGGTTTGGACGAATACCCGTTTTTCTCTGGTCCACTGTCATCCCTAATACCCACCCTACTAGCAACTAAACCCATCTCATTCTATACCCACCCCACTAATAACTAAACTCAACTTAATTTTCACCGTTAAGGTTTCTATCTATACCCTATATCACACAACTTATATAAAAATATACTAAACTTAATTATCTAATGTAAATCTCCCAAGTGATATTTAAGTTGGTTTTAATTTTAAGTTTATTTTATTTTATTGTACGTGTTTTTTTTATCAATATCAATGATTTTTTTCATTTAAGGTTTGTATATGACCACATATAGAGTTAATTATGTGTGTGTGTGTGTGTGTATATATATATATATATCGAAACTTCACTTACTATTTTTTTGAAGAAAAATCATACAAATTGATTAAAATATAAAAAGTATTTAATTGAATACTTCTAAAGCATCAAATAGACCACAGTCCCCCCCCCCCCCCCCCAAAAAAAAAAAAAAAAACCATAATTGATAAGGCATGAATTGGTGGCAAAAAACCCATGTTCATAAGACAAAGTTCTATAACTCACCTTTTAAGTTGTGTGTATGCTACTATAGGTGTTATAGTTCACAACTTCAGATTTTTGCGAATCACAAAAAATGAATCCATTAGATGTTTATAGTTATGAAGAGAGTACAAACAATTTGAGTATGATAAATATGAGATAATATCTGGTATAACTACATAATTAGATGTTTTTTTATGTAATTTATCAAATATTTCAACAAAAAATTTCACCTGCAATGCTAGTGTGTATACATATATTCATAAAAGTTTGCACCAAGAAGGAAAAACGAAGCATTATAAATTCGTTGATTACTTATAACTGTACATATAAATTATTCTCGTAGGTATACTCAACAGATTTTTTTAATCTAGTTTGTGTCCATTCAAAGAGAAGTTAATATTGTTGCCCACACTATAGCAACACAAGCTACTCCTCCTCATGTTAATCTAATGGAGGTTGTTTTGACAGAAGCTAGAATATGTTTAGATAATGTACAGATACAAAAGTGATGTACTCATCTTACTTATCAATCCATATTAAAAAAAATATTTTGGGTAAGGTATATGAGAGGAGATAGTGAATGTGTAAACCCCCACATTGTGGGAATTATCAAGAGTTGTGATTCGATTTGGGAACGATCAATAGTTATTTGATGTACCTCTATATTTGTGAGCGCACGTTTGTGAGAAAACAATAGTTGAATCCTGGAGGGTAGGACGTCACAATCTATTGCACTGGGTCTCATACTCATTGGGGCGAAATCTATTCTTAAGGACAGTGATTAAATGTCTTTGATGATGCCTAGGGTAAACTTTGAATAAGTAAGAGCTCGGGAAATGAGGTCAGACAGGGAGGCCAGATCATTCCAGAGCTCAGCGAGCAGACTTCGAGTCCTCTTCAGGTGAAGCAATAGGGAAAGTACGAAGGTGACAGCTGGGTAATGGAAGATACCCTCGAAGCAACAGAAGGCTATAACCAAGGCATAAAACTCTCAACCCACCGAGATCCTCTCCCAAAATCAAGGGAAGTCCAGCATATGAAGGACGAAGATCTTGCTGCAGATCCCTTCAAGTCGGGGGCTAGACTATAAATACTGTACAACGCCTCCATTAGGGGGGCGACCCTAGCTGTAACAAAAGCTCTCTGTAAACAATAATCTCCAAGAATATATATTATCGGAGGAAGAGACTCCATTCAGAAAGTAGACTAGCCGAGCTCCCGAGCTCGGTGAACCACTATACTTCACTTGTGTCAGGCCCAGCAGCCATTCCCTTAACTCCCGAAGTTAAGAGTTCTCTAACCACGAGACTCATAACCAATCCCAACATCACCACTTTGATTCCCTCAAACTGCTCAGCTGCGTAATTTACACCATCAGTTTGGCGCTGTCTGTGGGAATGATGGTTCCTGTTACAAATGCGCTGATCTTTCAGTAATTGATGGTCTCTACACGTAACATGAGCAGAAATCAAACGAATCCTCCACGGACGCAGAACCAACAGGAGGCCGCGAGTGGAAGACAATAAGAAAATCTTCCTGACTTCGTGCCCACCGTTGGGGATAGCTCTCCTGCGATGGACCCCCTACGAACAATGAGTTGGGAGCCCTCCGCCTAGTCAACCAGCGTCTTCTTCATCAAAACGAAGAGCTCTTGAAACTCTTGCAAGGTCCTCAATAGACACGACCGATCCATGTAGGTCATCCACCAATGGAGCATCACCACCTCGACCCCCTTAGGGAAATTAATGAAGGGGGCGAGAACAGCCAGACGATGGGATAGGCTCCCCATCCACTTCCTAGGAATGACGACAACGAAGAAATGCAAAGTCAAAACAATGAGAATGAGAAGGACAACTTTTGCCCTATCCAGCAGGAACAGAAAAACCAATACTAGGAGCAACGCTTTAGAGATATCCAGCAGGAGCTTAGTCACATGAAGGAGGCCGTAAGAGGTAAAACTCCTGTAACCATGGATGCATTGGTGCAGCAAACTGAGTCCCCATTCACTCCTGGGGTGTTGCATTTTCCCCTCCCACCGAAATTCAGGATGCCACAGGTAGAGGCTTTTGATGGGACAAAAGATCCCATGAACCACCTCAATACTTATAAAAACCAGATAGAGTTGCACGGATATCAGGATCCAGTGCGTTGTCGCGCCTTCACCATTACACTGAAGGGGTCAGCCTTAGCATGGTTTAATAGGCTTCCCCTGGCCTCGATATCCTCCTTTAAGGAGCTCTCTATCTCTTTTGTGTCCCATTTCATAGGGGCTCGGACCTATAGAAAGCCGAGCTATCACCTGTTAAACGTGAAACAGGGACCCCACGAAAACCTGCGGTTTTATGTCCTGAGGTTCAACTCAGAGTCTCTGGAGGTAGATGTCCCAGATGAGAAGTTCGCTATTACTGCTTTTATAGCTGGTCTAGGAGTGCAGTCAAAGGACTTGATGTTCTCCATATCGAAGAATCCTCAAGTAAGCATGGCCGAGGTGCTGGCTAAGGTGGAGAAGTACATAAACGGCGAAGAAGCTCTCCTCTCCAAGGTAGGGAGCTCATCCTCGCAGAAGGAAAAGGGGAAGGAAGAGAAGAAGAGGGATCGAAGTCCTAGGAAATAGGGAGAACGAGACAGGTCTCCAAGAAGAGACAGAGATCGTTCCCCCAAAAGAAGGGGGAATGTCAGAGATCGTCTGGGTCATCCACAATCAGAATTACAACTGAGGTATGCACCTCGGCAGTTCACACCACTTACGACTACAGTGTCCCAGGTCCTATATGAAGTCCAAAATGAAAAATTTCTCAGATGGCCACCTCGTATGAAGGCAGATCCGACAAAGAGAGATCCCACAAAGTATTGTGAATACCATAGGGACCATGGCCACCACACTGATGACTGCATCCAACTGAAGAAGGAGATTGAGTTCTTGATTCAGCGAGGGCAGCTGCGTCGTTTTGTTGCCCATGAGAACCAAAACAGAGCTCCGCCACCTCCAGCACCTCAGCAGCAAGCCCCCGCATAACATCAACAGCCTTTAGGGGAGATCAGGGTGACATCTGGAGGATTCGCAAGAGGTGGAGAGTCCAACTCAGCTAGGAAGGCTCATCTGCGCCGAATCAGAACTGACGAGGCATTGGAAGTGCATACTGTGTCTAAGTTGCCACGACTGAACACAACTATCACCTTTTCAGATGCAGACCTAGAAGGATGCCAGCATCCACACGATGACCCCTTGGTAATAAGAGTTGTCATTGCCAATAAAACTGTCCATAGAGTTCTAATTGACAATGGCAGCTCTGCAGACATCATTTTTGCATCTGCGTTTGACAAAATGGAGATAGACAGAAACAAACTCGAGCCAGTAAGTGCTCATTTACTAGGATTCTCGGGGGAAATAATGCTACCCCTTGGATCCATTCAACTCGTGCTCACCCTGGGGGATCCTCCCTGCCAGGCCACCACTACGGTGAGATTTCTAGTGGTGGATGCACTTTCCGCTTACAACATCTTGCTCGGAAGACCTTCCCTTAATGCCATGAAAGCCATCCCTTCTGCCTACCACCTGGTTGTGAAATTTCCTACAGAAAACGGAATCGGAGTGGTCCGAGGAGACCAGCGTTTAGCACGAGAGTGCCACATGACATCTGTAAAAATGAAGGAAGTTGAGAACATGTAGTTGGACGAGCTTGACATGAGGGACGAGGTGAAAACTAGACCAATGCCATCAGAAGAGATGGAGCTAGTTCAGCTCGACGACGTGCCAGAGCACCTTGTCTACGTGGGGTCCAGGCTAAGCCGAGAAATTAAAAACCTCCTTATCCAGGTCCTAAAGAGAAATATAGAAGTGTTTGCCCAGAAGCAGGAAGATATGAAAGGCATTGACCCCTTGGTCATCACACACAATCTCAGTGTGAATCATGCCTGTAAACCCATTAACCATAAACGAAGGAGTTTTGCTCCAAAGGGCCAAAAGGCGATCAATGAGGAGGTCAGCAAGCTCCTCCATGCTAAGGCCATCAGAGAAGTAGATTACCCTACTTGGTTGGCAAATGTGGTTCTCGTTAAGAAGACCAATGACAAATGGCGTATCTACATCGACTTCACCGATCTCAACCGAGCTTGCCTCAAGGATAGTTTCCCCTTACCTCGAATTGATTTGATTGTGGACGCCACTGCTGGACATGAGCTCCTCAACTTTATGGACGCTTTCTCAGGGTATAACCAGATCAGGATGGACCCCAACGACCAAGAAAAGACCTCCTTCGTAACTGAGCAGGGGACGTATTGTTATCAGGTCATGCCTTTTGGACTAAAAAATGATGGAGCCACTTATCAGCGCCTAGTAAACCGAATATTCCAAAAGCAGATCGGAGCGTCAATGGAGGTCTACATCGATGATATGCTGGTAAAATCAATAAAGGCAGGGCTCCACGTTGCGCATCTGGAAGAATCATTCCAGGTCCTTAGAGAATACCAGATGAAGCTCAACCCTGCCAAGTGTGCCTTTGGGGTCTCCGTGGGAAAATTCTTGGGCTTCATAATCAACAGCAGAGGAATTGAGGCGAACCCGGAGAAGGTCAGAGCGGTGATTAACATGCAGCCGCCATCTAACGCAAGGGAGATTCAACGGTTAACAGGAAGAATAGCTGCATTGAGCCGTTTTGTGTCTAGGTCAAGCGACAAGTGTCAACCCTTCTTCCAGGTCTTAAAGAAGGCGTTCCAATGGGATAACCGATGTGAAGAGGCATTCAAAGCCCTGAAGGATTATCTAAGCTCACCCCCTGTCTTGGTGAGTCCTTTAGAAGGAGAAGTACTTACTCTTTACCTCGCTGTCTTGGGCTTCTCAACCAGCGCAGCACTTGTAAGGGAACGAGACAGCTCAACAACCAGTCTACTACTGTAGCAGAGCTTTGAGAGGGGCAGAGGAGAGATATCCAAGGATGGAAAAGCTTGTCTTAGCTCTAGTAATAGCTGCAAGAAGACTTAGACCATACTTCCAGGCGCATACCATCGAAGTCCCAACAAATCAGCCAATGAAGCAAGTGCTGCATAAACCAGAGTCTTCTGGGAGGTTGGTCAAATGGACGATAGAGCTCAGCGAATTCGATATCAAGTACAAACCAAGAATAGCCATCAAAGGGCAGATTCTGGCAAATTTCATCGCAGAATTCACGACAGAAGCACCTAGGGAGGCCACACAGCTGGTACCTGACCTCCCCAATTGGAAGCTCTTAGTAGATGGAGCTACCAATGCTCAGGGAAGTGACGTAGGCTTAATTCTGACCTCACCTAATGGGATAGACGTCGAATACGCCCTCAGGTTTTGATTTAAGGCTTCAAACAACGAAGCAGAATATGAAGCAGTGATTGCTGGCCTCAATCTCGCTCACTCGATGGAGGCAGAACAACTAGAGATTTGCAGCGATTCTCAACTCGTCGTAGAACAAATAGAAGAATCTTATGACGCCAAGGGAGGAAAAATGATCCTTTACCTCAGAAAGGTGCAGGAGTTGATCAAGAAATTTGTGCAAGTTAAAATCAAGCACATCCCCAGAACCGAGAACTCACGAGCAAACACTTTGGCAAGGCTGACAACAGCCTCGCAGGAAAACCTGGATAGGCTAATACCAATAGAGCACGTAACAGAACCATATGTAAGTGCTAAGAATGAAGAAGTGCTCCCTGTATTGGCTCTGCCAAGCTAGATGGACCCAATTAGAGAATATCTTCAGAGCGGAAACTTGACAGAAGATCCTAAAGAGGCTGCAAAGCTAAGAGCCAGGGCATCCAGATTTACAATTCTGCAGGAAAACCTGTACAAACGAGGTTTTTCAGCACCTCTCCTTAAGTGCGTAGGAGATGAAGATGCCAACTATGTGCTCAGGGAAGTCCATGAGGGAATATGTGGCAACCATATAGGGGCTCGGGCTCTGGCAGGAAAAGTATTGAGACAGGGATACTTTTGGCCCACTATGCTCAAAGATGCCACATATATAGTCAAAAGGTGCAAGGTCTGCCAGATATACGCTAACATCCTTCACTGTCCACCGGAATTCCTGACATCGGTATTAAGCCCCTGGCCATTCCAGCAATGGGGCTTAGACATCCTTGGACCACTCCCCATGGGTGTTGGACAGTGCAAGTTCACCATCGTTGGAGTGTACTACTTCACCAAATGGGCAGAAATCGAGGCCCTAGCGACGATCACCGAATAGAAAGTTCAAAACTTCGTATGGAAATTAATAATCTACAGATTTGGGGTACCTAGAGCAATCGTCTTCGACAACGGGAAGCAGTTTGACAATCCCAAGTTTGAAAAGTTCTGTGCAGAGCTAGGGATAAAGAATTACTTCTCAGCTCCAGCCCATCCATAGTCTAATAGACAAGCAGAGGTGACCATCAGGACCATTAAGGCTGCCCTGAAAACCAAGCTAGAATAGCTGAAGGGAAAGTGGGTAGAACGTATCTCAGAGGTATTATGGGCTTATAGAACAACCACCAGGACAACGACTCAGGAAACACCATTCGCTTTGACTTTTGGAACCGAAGCAGTGGCACCCGTGGAGATTGGCATACCTTCCCCCAGGACAGAACTCTCGGATCCCGAGCTCAATGGTGAGTCACTCCTACTGAATCTTGATTTCCTAGACGAAAAAAGAGATAGAGCTCTTGACCAGATCAAAAATTATCAAAGGAAGGCAGCAAGATACTACAACAGAAGGGTCAGACACAGAAGCTTTAAAGTTGGAGATCTAGTACTTAGGAAACTTCTCCCAGCAAGGAAAGATCCTACCCATGGAAAATTAGGTCCTAACTGGGAAGGTCCTTACATCATTTCCAGGGTAGTCAGAACTGGGAACTACGAACTAAAGACAGAAGAGGGAAAAATCCTACCTCACTCTTGGAATGCGGAGCATCTTAAAAGGTTTTTTCAGTAAGTTTGTAAGAAAACCATTTTCAATAAAAGAGTAAGTTTTGGCCCCTCTCTCAAAGTGATTCCAAGAAGTAGCATAAATTTAAGATGAGCTCCTCAGCTCATAAAAATTAAGATGAGCTCTTCAGCTCATAAATTTAAGATGAGCTCTTCAGCTCATGAACTAAAGATGTGCTCCTCAGCTCATAAAAAACCAAGATGAGCTCTTCAGCTTATAAAAAACTAAGATGAGCTCTTCAACTCATAAATTTAAGATGAGCTTTTCAGCTCATAAAAACTAAGATGAGCTCTTCAGCTCATAAAAAACTAAGATGAGCTTCTCAGCTCATAAAAACTAAAATGAGCTCTTCAGCTCATAAAAAACTAAGATGAACTCCTCAGCTCATAAAAATTAAGATGAGCTCTTCAGCTCATAAAAAGTAAGATGAGCTATTCAGCTCATAAACTTAAGACGAGCTCCTCAGATCATGAGAACTAAGAGGAGCTTTATAGCTCATAGAATCTAGATGAGCTCCTCAGCTCACGGATCAGCAGAAAGCACTACAGCCCACGAAGACACAGAGAAACAAAGGAAAAACCTTGTCAAAACCAAGATTCATTGACACAAACATTCAATAGAAGAAAAATGCAAAAGCAACATGAGAGCCATGTAGCTCATCAGACAAAGCAAGGTACAAAAAAGAAATGTTCCTAGTTCTTCCCAAGCTGCTGCTTCAACTCAACAACTTCTTCCTTGAGGCGGGCATTCTCCTCCCTTAGCTCGTCTCTCTCCTTCTCCACCTCCGAAAACATGTTAAGGAGTTTTTCCCCAGCTGAGGAGAACAAAACTGTACCGAAGGAGGAACCAGATGAAGGAGAAGAGGATCCACCCCTCCTGCGCTTCCTAGAAGGCGCACCAACATCCTCTTCGTCGTCTGAGTTGGGAGGAGAGGTCCAAGGAGAATCGGGGAAGAAGGAGAACTCCACAGTAGCCACTTCAGCGCTGAATAAGTAAAGATTCTCGGGCGCCACCAGATCCGAAAAAGTCATAGGATCAGCATGGATAACTTGCTCGATGTTCACCATCTCCACCAAGTTTAGGTCAGGGGCACCTACACAACGAAAGAGTAATGAGAACAAGCCGTCACATAATTTAACTCTCCCAAGAGCATGGAATCCTAGTCTCAACGCTGCTTGGGGGACCTCCAGGAGTTTCCGGATGCAAAGAATAAGCATTGAGACCATCCTTCAGGGGGGGAAGGAAGGTCAAGAACCAAGGGGCGCAAGTGGAAGTGCCTCCACCGAAAACAACTGAAGCAGGGGAGCTCCTCTTCCTCGATCTCATAAAAGTAAAGAAACTCGACAATAGTGGGAAATTCATTATTACCGTGCAAACGCCAGAAGAGGAAAAAACTGATCATAACGGCCCAACCCCGGGGGAGAGAGGCGAGAAGGGCATAAACCATAGTAGGCAAGAATCCACCCGAAGGAAGGATGAATGGGAAGACGAAGACCCATCTCAAAAACACCTTCAAAAAGGCAAATCTCCCCTTTAGAAAGAAAGTTGCAGGGCTCATCGGAGGTTGGGACTCGAAGAGATAAGTCCGCAGGAAGGCGAAATCGCCTGCTGATTTCAACTAGCTCAGAAGGAGTAATCACAGAAGGAGCCAAGTAATGGGATTTCCATCTCAAGTCAAGACCCGCAGAAGTACGCTCCTGGAAAAGAGAAGAGAATGGAGCAGTCATCAGAAACGCAGAAGAAAGGAACACAATGAAGCAAGAACGTGATCTTCAAGATTCAAGAAAAGACTCTAAGATCTTTAGGCAATGGAGAAAGTCCAAGACATATGGAAACTTTAAAGAATCCCAAATTTAGAGGGGCAAGAAGCACAAGGAAACGAAAAGGCGCCCCTCAACTCCATAATCATTGCAACGGTTACAAATTTGGAAGGTAGGTGGGCGCTCGCAACATTAATGAAGCATTTAGGTCTAGCTCAACTAGACTAACGAACCCAGGTCAATTCTTTGAGCTCGAATTTATTCAAGAATGGATCAAAACACAATCAGGAATGAGCCTCCTGAGGACCTCAGATTTCTTTAGTCTGAGGTCATCTCGAATGTATACACGGACCTCCTGGAACATCTGCTTAAAGCAATCTGCCACAAGACCTCGCAGGATGTTGTGGTCAGAATAGAATTGCTCTTCAGCCTCTCCAAAACTTAACGACTTTGCTTCAAGGAGAACTGAAGTATTCCTCGAAGCAAGGGGGCAAGGGAGTTGTAGCGTAAAACAAGCAAAGCAATGCACACAAAAGTACAACAAATCAGAAGGAAACAAGTTGTAGTATTTACGTTAGTTGGTGTAGTGTTTACATTCGCAACCCAAAAAAAAAAAAAAAAACAACAAAAAACAACAACAACAAATTTTTTAAGTCTGAACAGAAGGAACAAAGGAGGGATCTGGCAGTTCAGCATCTGAAGTTGCTGTTGTAGGAGCAGAAGGGGAGCTTGGCAATTCGGCAGTAGAAGTATTAGTGGAGGAGACCTCAGGTAGAATAGGGGTAGGGACCTCGGCCCCGACTGTTGGCAAGGTCACTGCTAAAGTTGAAGCTACGAGCTCGGCAGTTGTTGAAACAAAAGCAGGCGTAGAACCAAGAGCTGCAGGGATGAGTGAGGCAGACGAAATTTCTTGAGCCTGGACCTCGTTTGAAGGAGCAGGCACCTCAGCACCTTCTAAGGCTATCTCAGGGGCTGGAGGCGCTAAGGCGCCAGATTCTGTTGGGCACCCCTAACCCCTCTTCGGGAGGGATATCAAAATCAAAATCCAGGTCAGGATATGTCTGTTCAGCTCGGTCCTGAAAAGCAAGCCACTATGTGGCCCATTTGGTGGTAACATCGTCCTTCAGCTCGTCAATTAATTCATCCTTCTGTTTGACGATGGTCCTCTGCGCCTCAAGCTCGCCCCAGAGAGTGTCGCTCGCCTCAGCCAGGACTTCATACTCCCTTTTCATGCCATTGAAGGACTCCAAAACCTCAAATGTCTCCTTGCTAGCCTTAACCCAGGCATCAGTTTTAAGTCTGAGCTCTTCCTGAACCTTTTTGAGCTCATCCTTGGTCCTCCTACCTTCTCCTTCAACCTCCTCCTTCTCAGCCTCCAAACTCCTGATGGTAGAAGCTTGCCTCCCCACCTGTGCCTGCAGGTCCAGAACCTGAGCCTGAAGGTCATTATTAGCAAAGGACAGCTCGGCAACTTTGATCTCAAAAGCCTTCGACATTTTAGCAGAGCTCTCCAGTTCTTGGATTTGGCTTAGTAGCCCCTTCACATGAATGGCCAGCTGGGAACAAATATGACCAGAGGTGAAAGTCAGCATAAAACGGCAATGCAAGGTGAAAACAGAGCATAAAAAGGGCAAAGATTTACAGCAGTAGCCCCAAACAATGTTGAACTAATAGAAGTCCCAAGCGGCATAGTGGCAGCCATTTGAACGTCAGAATCAGGAATGATGGAGGAGAAGGCAGCAGCAGCGAGCTTTGCATTGTCAATAAAAGAATCTTCGCTTGCCTCACCCTTGGTATATTTCCCCTTCTTAGTCTTAGAACTCGTTCGTGGTGGCTATGAAAGCTTTTCGGATGCCTCAAGAGAAGTAGGAGCAGACATGACACAAGGAATCACTTCCAAGGCTCTCTCTACCTCAGAAGGGGAAGGGGAGGTCGGCTCTTTCTCATGAGCCCCTCTAGGGGCAGGTAATGCCCCTTGGGAAGAGGAGGTTTCTGCGACCTTCTATACCCTAGAAGTTAGGAGAAAGCTGAGCAGGACAGACGTTAAAGTGCTGCAAGACAATCTTGATAAAAGGGTGGATTGGGAAGCGAAGGCCGTTTTCAAAAGCAGCCACGAAAAAGCAGACCTTCTTGGGAATTGGGGAGGCATAGCGAGTATATTCGTCAGGACTCCAGAACTGAACACCCAATGGGAAACCAAATCGACCGACTGGAACCTTCATATGGGAAGGGGAGACCTCGCTAGGACCCACAAGCTCTGCAGGCAGCCTCCTCAGCGCCACCAGAGATCCCTACGCCACTCACCTTGGCTTTACCTTTGTGGGGATTTTTAGATACTGGGGAGGACGATGAGGGAGGCTCCTCCGTGTTTTCCTTTACATCAGCAAATTCGACACATGGGAAGTTGTCAATCTCATCACCTACATCTCCTAAGTCTGAATCCTCCCCAGTAGACCTGTCCCCCATCAATGAAATAGACAAACCCGTGGCTTCGGAAGAAGCAGACATGACTGGGCAAGAAAAAGGAAGTCTGAAGGATCTATAAAGAATGGGAACCTCTGAGAAACACTCTCTGAGGGTCAAGGGGGCAAGGCACCAACAACCAATGACAAAGACCCTAGCCGTAGAGTAAGGGTCAAGAAATAGGGGAATGGGGTACAGGGTAGAACCTCGATTCCTAAAATAACAAAAATGGAAGGTCCAAAAATACAACAACCACCTCGGGTTCGAGGGATCCAGAATGAAGAACATAATAAAAGGCGAAAAACGTACCTAACCAGAGTCGAGCGGTTGATCATAGCTTAGTACGGAGTCAGAAAGCAAGCCTCGCAAAACTTGTGAACCAAATTGGAAGAAAAACAACTTTCGATGAAACCCTAGTAGCGTTAGCAGATTAGGGAAACCCAGGAACCGGAAGAAGGAAGGGAGAGGCCTAGAGAGGGAAACCAAAAGAGAGAAGTGGGACGGTTTCTGACAGATCAGGAGTATTTAAAGCTTGTGGTACGTGGGTCGTCGAAATGGACGACGTGCGCGAAAAACGAGGAAGAAATGATTACCCAAAACTGTCAGAAAAACCTGTTCGCCCGTAAATCGAGGTCAACGCGTGGAGGTCTACCTCAATCTAGCTATAGTTCAGCCCTTGCCCAAGCTTACTTGGGCCAAGGGTTGGGGGGCAACTGATGATGACTAGGGTAAACTTTGAATAAGTAAGAGCTCGGGAAATGAGGTCAGACAGGGAGGCCAGATCATTCCAGAGCTCAGCGAGCAAACTCCGAGTCCTCCTCTGGTGAAGCAATAGAGAAAGTATGAAGGTGACAGCTGGGTAATGGAAGATACCCTCGAAGCAACAGAAAGCTATAACCAAGGCATAAAACTCTCAACCCACCGAGATCCTCTCCCAAAATCAAGGGAAGTCTAGCGTATAAAGGACGAAGATCTCGCTGCAGATCCCTTCAAGTCAGGGGCTAGACTATAAATATTGTACAACGCCTCCATTAGGGAGCCGACCCTAGCTGTAACAAAAGCTCTTTGTAAACAATAATCTCCAAGAATATATACTATCGGAGGAAGAGACTCCATTCAGAAAGTGGACTAGTCGAGCTCCTGAGCTCGGTGAACCACTATACTTCACTTGTGTTAGGCCCAGCAGCCATTCCCTTAACTCCCGAAGTTAAGAGTTCTCTGACCACGAGACTCATAACCAATCCCAACATCACCACTTTGATTCCCTCAAATTGCTCAGCTGCGTAATTTACACCATCAGTCTCCATCGATAAATTTTTCTTTTCCCTTCTTTATTTTATTATATTGTAGCACTCTTAACTTGACTTTTACAACAATTGATAAGTTCAAAAAATATGAATTTGTTAAATTCAAATAATTTACCGGCGATATCAGTTATAAAGTTGGATTGCATTTCGCTGTCTTAAATTTTCACAATTAATTATTATTGTGGATTGTCTATATGCATTTGGGTGATACAAATGCGAGACTAAATTTGGTGCTAGCTTTGCACTTTCAACTCGCATACTTTCGGTGCAAAAAGGGTTTTTTAATGGTTGATCTAATAATGTGATTTTATTATAATTATTAAATTAACGTTAAATTTTAGTAGTTGATAAAATTTTATTATGGCTCTCTGTTTCTGCGTACGCGTACCATTACAAATCTACTGTGAGTCTAGATGAAGCTACTCTTTAAAGGAAGTGATAACATACCAGTATTGGGCATACACTGGCTCTTTATGGAGTTTGAATTGTAGCAGGCTTGTAGTATATTCTTCAGATTTTATGCGTTCTGTTTTTCATTCTTAAACTGGGTTCTTGTTGCGTTGACTCATGTTGTCGTGGTAGATCAATTTGTTTTACCTTTTTTTTTTTTCACGGGCTCTCAGTTAATGTGTAGCTTTATAAATCTATTGTGAGTCTATATGAAGTCAAATCTTCTAGGTAGGGGCGGCTCAAGGTAATTTGAGGGCTAAAGTGGTAATACAAAATGATGGTTTTTTATTTTTAGTATTGATGGTGTATGTCTACCGAAAATGGATTAAGGGTATGGATATGCGTGAAATTAAATGTGGTGTCTGAGCTACAAGGCTCATGCCAAACAACGCTGGTTGGTGCTCAAGGGAATTGAGGAAATGGAGATAACACAACGGAATTACAGTGGTTCACCGGCCTAAGAGCTCGGCTAGTCCACTCTGCAATGGAGTCTCTTGCTCCTCTTTTCTTATTGATTGTATTGAGCGTGTTACAACGCAGTGAGGAGGGAATTAGGGTTTGTCAGGGCTCTACTGCCTACTCCCCTTCAATGGAGGCCTACCCCCCTTTTATAGCCTCCTGCTTACCTTAAATCCGATTTTACTTCCTATAATGAAGGGATCTTCCTCCCTCTCTCTCTTCAATCTCGGAGTTACCTAAACTCCATATGGCTTGGCTTTAACGGTCTATATCCCGAGATCTTCGCCTTCTACCATGGAATCCTCCTTAATATAAGGAGAGGATCTTGGTTGGTTAAGGGTTTTATGCATCGGTTCCAGCTTGGCTTCTACTTCGGAGGTGTCCTCTATCATCTTGTTGTCTCCTCATCTTTTCCCCTATTATCTTGTTCGGGGGAGCTCCAATACTGGCTGGACGAGCTCTGACTATGGCTTGGATGTGCTCTGCTTTTCTTCTCCGAGCTCCCGAGCTGAGCTCATTTCCTGAGCTCATGTTTGGGATTTATTTTAAGTATCATCAAGTATTATTTTTAAAAAACAAAAACTATTTTTAATTTTTTTAAGTGAGCGAGGAGGATGTGATACTTTATTATTTTTTTTAAGAGAGAGAGAGAGAGAATAGATGTGAGTAAATATGAGTTCACTTTTGAATTTTTTTGTATTTGTTTTTAAAATTTTTGATTTTTGAATTTTTAATGTTATGAATTAATTGTATGCCCAAATTATTAAAAAATTATAATTTTTTGATTGGGCTTAAATTTTTTGGGGCTTTTTTGTAAGGCCTAAAATTATGGGGCCTTTTAAAAATTTGGGGCCTAAAGCCCATGTATTTTTTTTAATGCTGTTAGGCTGGCCCTGCTTCTAGGGAAGTGATACATCCAATATTGGAGACTTTTTTCATTGGCGTTTGTTTTCTTTCCTTTGAAACACCCCTGCTGCACTATATTTGAAACCACTCTCGAACCATCACACGGATTCTGACCCAACTGCCCATGATATGGTAAGAACAGAATGAAAAGAAAAAAAAATGATTAATGATTCTTTGCGCAGACGTGAAAGCTCTGTCAATAGAAAATTTGGGTTAACTTCGGGTTGAATTCGGATTTGATTTTGGGACTTTTCTGGAATTTTCAATCAAATGATTTTTGTATGCTCTGTAAATTAACAAGCTGAAACTACAGATGGATTAGATCCTAATTTATAATTGGTTTCAAGAGACCTGGTGGAGGTTTATAGTAAATGTGGAAAATATATAAGTTCGTTACCTAGATTTAAATATTTTCCACATGTGAATGTCCATGACTTCCGTAATTGATGCCTAAGGATGTTGGAAGGTGTCACATTGTTGAGATGCTGCATATAAGTAGATAACTATAGATGGATAATCACTACGGAATGAAGGTATGCCATGTTTAAGATGGATAGTTGCCTCCTTGTACTCTGTTATATATGGTCTTCAATTGTGTTTTTTAGTGAGACTAACATTACTCTTTCTAATCCATGGACTCTGACTAGATGTTAAAGTATGAAATGAAGTAAAAACCTGCCCAAACTTTACGTATGAGCACAATTTTTTGGGGACCAACAAGTTTTAGACTTTTAGAGAGAGAAACTCCCCTTGTGAGTGTGAGCACAATTTTTCGTCTAGGAGGAATGCTCTTGAAAGTCGTGAAGCTTAGCAAACTCGGAGTGGCGTAATGTTAAGCAGACGTAAAGGTGCGGTGACGGATTGCTTCTTGGCCAACAACAAGACTATTCAATACTTGTTGGCATTAGAGACACCAAACATCTTACTATATTTTTCAATTGAAATGGAATGTTACTACCGAAATTGCATTGTACATCCAAAATAGGCCTAAGAAGATATGATCCTAAGCTAATACTTGACATGTCCCCCAGTATCAAATGGGAGCTGTGAGTAAATAGAACACCCAGTTAATTGTTGGTATGTTCATGTGTGTTGTTACCTACACTAGATAGATGTTAAGATAAGGGTCATTTTTTTTCAAGGTTAGCAATGAAATATTCTTTTTTCGGAAGGTAGTTAACAATGAAATAGTCACCTTCAAGTATTTCGTTAAAATTTATTGCTAGCTTCGTTAAAAAACCATGGATCAATGAACTTGTTATTTACGCATTTCCAAGAATGTTCTTAGTTTTTATAATGGACTTAATTGATTGGGCATTTAATTGTATTTGTTGACCCTTCTTGCAGGTAGTATGGTACATTAACCAAGTAGAGATTGTTTGATTATTCATCTCTTAGATTTGTCCAATGGCTATTGTTGGGGATCAAGCCTCTTCTTCCATATCCCGATGTGCTTACGATGTATTTTTGAGCTTTAGAGGTACAGATACCCGCAAGACCTTTATTGATCACCTCTATGCAGCTTTGGTTCAAGCAGGATTTCACACATTTAGAGATGATGATGAAATTGAACGAGAAATGAATATTGAGTTAGAACTACAAAAAGCTATTGAACGGTCCAAAGTTGCAATAATTATTTTCTCAAAAACTTATGCTTCATCAAAATGCTGTCTCGATGAACTTGTCAAGATTCTCGACCACAAAATGATATCTATGCTCGAAGTTTTATCTATATTCATGATATAGATCCATCCGAAGTCAAGAGACAAACAGGGAATTTTGGGGAAGCCTTTACTAGACACGAGAACATATTCGTAGGAGGAACCAATGAAAGAAAAAAGGAGTGGATGAAAATAGTGGAGCTTTGGAGGGAAGCACTCAACATTGTTGCAAATTTGGCAGGAATGGTCTTGAAAAATCATTGTGATGGTTAATTTCCTTGAAATATGTCAATTCAAACATAGATTCAATTCCTACTGCGGACATTACATGAACATCAACATCTATTGTACTTTGACAATGCCTATTTACAATTCTTCTCTGCAAAGCATAATTTTATGCACTTATAATTTTTTTTATTTGCTTCCACTAATTCTAGCCTCTATTTTTTCTATGGTGATCATGTCTAAAGTTAAATAAAAATATAATAACACATGTTTGAATTTTTTTTTTCTTTTAACTTTGTTAAAATCATCATAAAAATGTATAGAAAGACACACAATAATAAGATATTCAAATTTTGGTAGCTTCTCACGAATGAGTAATTATTCAAGATATATTTAATGTACTTACTTTTGCCTTTCCTTTGTGATTTGTAGGCACGAGTCAATGTTTATAAAAAAAATTGTTAAAGTGATTGGAGATAAAGTGAATCGCAGAGTCCTGAGTGTCACCCCTTTCATGATTGGGATATATCCACAAGTTGGAAAAATCCATTTGTGGTTACAGGATGAGGCGGTGGACGTTAAAGTAGTCGGAATATGTGGCATGGGTGGTATTGGGAAGTCTACCATTGCCAAAGTTGTTTATAATCTGAACAAAGGAAAATTTGATGCTAGTAGCTTTCTTGCAAATATCAGGGAACGTTCGCAAGAACCAAATGCTTTAGTTAATTTGCAAAAACAACTTCTTTCGAATATTGGGAAAGAGGAAAGGATAAGTTGTGTTGATGAAGGAATTCTTAAAATTGCAGCTGCTATATGCTGTAAAAGACTTCTCATTGTTCTTGACGATGTGGATCATTTTGATCAACTTAATGCAATGTTTGGAATGCGAAAATTGTTTAGTCCTGGAAGTAGAATTATTGTTACAACAAGGAACGAAGGGTTGCTAAATCCTCGTTACATTCATAAGGTGCATTAGGTTAAACATTTGAATTTTGAAGAATCACTTGAGCTCTTTAGTTGGCATGCCTTTGGACAAGACCATCCCATTGAAGATTACTTGGAGCACTCACAAAGATTAGTACGTCACTGCGGAGGGCTTCTTTTTGCTCTTGAAGTTTGGGGTTCTTCTCTATCTTGGAAAAGTGTAAATGTATGGGAAAGTGCATTGAAGAAATTGAAAGAAATTCCTGATGGTCAAATCCTTAGAAAACTTAGAATAAGCTATGACTCTTTACAAGATGATCATGACAAGGATTTTTTTCTCCACATTGCGTGTTTCTTTGTTGGATGGGATAGGGATTGGGTAATTACAATACTAGATGAATGTGATTTCCACACAACATTTGGGATTCAAAATCTAATTGATAGGTGCCTTGTAGAAGTCAATAATTCTAATAAGTTGACAATGCACCAATGGCTTCAGGAAATGGGAAGAAAAATTGTCCGTCAAGAATCGCCTAAGGATCCAGGAGAACGAAGTAGATTGTGGCGTCACAAGGATTCTTTTATGATACTGAAAGAAAAAATTGTAAGAAACATGCTTCTCTAATTTTTTTTTCCAGGTTCTCCTTAGTTGGTTCCATTTTAATGCATATTCCTTGTATTTTAGGGCACATAAAAAATCGAAGGCCTCATCCTAGACATGCATATGATCAACGAAGATAAGCCTGTCATGGCAAGAAATTCAAGTATGTCAAAGTTTGTTGAAGATGATGCATTTGCAAGGATGTACAGATTAAGACTACTCCAAATCAATTATGTACAAATCACTGGATGCTTCAAAAAATTCCCTAAGACTTTAAGATGGTTGTGTTGGCATGGATCTCCTTTGAGAAATATAACAAGTAATTTCCCTATGGAAAGGTTGGTTGCCCTTGATATGCGCTATAGCTGCTTGAAACAGATTTGGGGAGGCACTAAGGTAATTGATCTTTTAATTTCCCTCTTTTATGGTTTTTTTTTTGTGATTGATTATGTGTGTTAGAATAAATTTTCTTTATCTTTTTTCAGGTTCTTAGGATATTGAAAATACTTGATCTTAGTCATTCCTATCAACTTACCAAAACTTCCGACTTCTCAGGAGTGCCTTTTCTTGAGAGATTAATTCTTGAAGATTGTATAAATTTGGTTGAGGTTCACGAATCTATTGGAAGGCTGGAAGGACTCATTTTATTGAATCTAAAAGATTGCAAAAATCTTAAGATGCTTCCCAAAAATATTAATATGCTAAAACGTCTTGAGACACTTGACATCTCTGGATGCTCAATTATTGACTGGTTGGCAACAAAGTTGGCGACAAAGAGTTCTTTTAAAGTGTTTGATGGTGATGGAAGTGCTATAAATCAAGCACTCTCTAACACAAAGGAGGTTCAGCCATGGTATGCAGTTATTAGATCGTGGGTATCAAGCCCAGAAAGAGCCCATAAATTTTATCGATTTCTTTACCATGCTTTCTTGTGAAATTAAGTCTTGCACGCTGCAATCTGTGTAATGATGATTTTCCCTTGGATTTTAGTAATCTCTCCTTGTTGCAGTTCTTGGATTTAAGTGCAACCAAAATTCATAGCCTCCCGGAAAGTATTAGAGGTTTGACTAATCTCCAAGAGCATGTAGTAGATTCATGCAAAATGCTCAAATCTCTTGAAAGTTTGCCACACGTCACACTCCAATTTTTGAGTACAAGAGAATGCACTTCACTGGAAAAGATATCCTTTCAAATCCTTGGTCCTCGGCATTGGCGTTCCGCGTCAATAATTGCGACAATCTAGTGGACGTTGAGGGCTATTGGAAGCTAGAGCCCATTAAAGGTGTTGACAAAGAGATGTTAAAGAGATGGGGATTCTTAGAATCCATAGGAGACGTCAAGTTAAACTATTACAACAATACGAGCACTAAACTAAAGATTCTTTCTCTCCAGGTGTGTCTTTCTCCCTTTCTCCCTCTCTCCCTCTCTAAAATGGTTTCATTAATTATTGTTATTTGGCACAGAGATTGTATCAGCATGGTGTATATAGCTATTTTCTTCTTGGAGATAAGGTTCCTAGTGGATTCAACATTAAGAGTACAAGTTCGCGTATATGTTTTATTGTGCCTCCGCTTGTTCATGTTGAGACCCGTCACGTGGTTGTATGTTGTGTGTATACAACTTTGGAGTATCAAAATCCTCTGCTATTGATAGGTATAACTATAGAAAACAGGAGGCTGAAATTAAAGAGGTTTTCTTTTCCAAAGTTTCTCGATATTCCAAAACCCAATGAAGACATGATATGGATAAATCATTTCCCAATCTATAAATTGGAAGGTGGTGATGAGCTGGTGGTTTCAGTAGAAGCTGTAACGCGGACTTTAAAGATAAAAGAGTTAAGGTGCTTAGTTGTCGATGAATGAAGCTGCTATTCAAGAATCCGTTCCTCATTGCGATGACATTTGTGAAGACGGTAATTCAACCACTATTGGCCCAAATGGAAGGCAACGTGAGTGGATTAGGGGGTGGATATTTTTTTCATGGTTGATTACAAATAAAATAGTAAATTTTTTTTTTTTGGGTCTTAGTCTTCTCTTCTCAATAGATGCAATGTAACTATTACTATTTTGTATACTTTTTTATGTCAAACCACTTAATGAGTAATGTTATTTATATTTAAAATTTTGATTCATTTTGTTTATTTACTAATGGTAACCCGTGCTTAAAGGCACGGTGCAACATAAATAAAAAGTGATGGATTTTGGGGGGATGGGAAATCAATGTGAATGATTTTGAAAAGGATGGTGGTGGTCGTTGGATGAATTTGAGATCGTCGATTGAACTTATTAAAATCTGTCATGTTTTATATTATAGATTATAGATACTACTTTTAAAAGGCTACTAAACCAAAAAAATTTTATTTACCATAAATACCCTTAAACAATTGTATAAAGTCACATAAATCCTAAAAAAGTAATTATTCATGTCCATAAGTCTTCTTGAATTGCTTGACTTAAACTGACTGATTTTTAATGCATCGGGATTATTAAATTCATTCAAAGCAAAAAACTTTTTTCCTTTTTCATAAATACAGAACTTATATATCTATATCTATGCATATGTACTTGTATATGTATATGTGTATCTATATTACTTTAAAATATCAGAATAGTTGAAATTTTTTTTTTTCCCACGTTTACCAAATAATACAGTTATGTCATCCCTATCCTTCATCTCCCTTAATTAGGTCAGAATAGTTAGCGTTATTGCCACTGCCTCTTCATCTCTCTGTATCATCAAACGTTAACGTACGCACCCCCACCTCTTCATCTCTTTGTGTCATCAGACGTTAATGCACGCACTACTTCATCTCCTTCTCTTTCTACTAAAGATCTCTTATGTTCTTTTCCTCCAAATTATGGCTCGGTGCATAACCACTCCTAATTGATATTTGTGGCTGCAAAAATTCTACACACTAATGGTTGTAGCACCAATGGCTACATTAGTTTTTTTTCGGAAGGTCAATGGCTACATTAGTTACGAATGGAGATTTGATTAATTTAGATCCATCAGTGTTGTTCATTAGTTTCTGCATTTTTCTTCTGCTCCTTTCTTCTCCCCACTGCCGAACCAGCCATACTTTGTTTCTTTTTCCACAGGTACTTTGTTTCTCTTTTTCTATAATATTTTTGATGTTTTGTTTGCTTTTACTTGATGATTGAAATGAAATTGAGATTTATCCACTCTGCCTCATCCGACCACCCAAACATGAAGAGAACCAAGCAACTAGATGATGAATAGCACCTCAAAGACCAAAGCAAAAACAAAACAGCACAGCCACAACCTCAATTAAGGTTATCACTTTTGTCTCCTCCAATGCCCACTTTTAATTAGCTAATTCATGTGTCATAATTCTGATTTTGACACATTCCTGTATAATTAATCTAAGTATATCCTATTGAAGCACATTGTATAAATATTATGATTTTTTTTCAGTGATTGATTGTTCAACTTCTACCAATAGGCGATAGCTCAGTTTTTTTTTTTGGGTTTTGTTTACTGACGTTGTTTGGTTTTGTTTATTTGGGTTGTATTAGTTGTTAATGATGTCTACTAATGTTATAGTGACAAGATATTCTGACAAGATATTCTAACAAGATTTTGTGAAATGGGTTGGTTTTGATAACATTGTTCAATTATCTATTAAAGAATCTGGGGAGTATCTGTTCATATTATATGCTTATAAAAAGGCCTATTTTAAATGTCTATTATAGCCTAAAAATAAGAACGGAATTAACCCCAGAGTAAATCATATGTAAACAAACCCACATGTTATGGTGCACCTGAACATACTTGGTAATGTTATGACGAAGCTACAATGAATATGATTTTAGCTTACTTATTTAAGGAATTAAGCACGCATAGAGAAACTTTTTAGAGCAGATACTTTTAGTATATTTTTCATTTTCATATGAAGCTTTTATTCATATAAAAATTGGTTTGGTAGGAATGGAATTTGGTTTGGAGAAAACAACAAAATGATGCACTAAAACCTCACAGCTATATGTGAGAATGAGTTCAGTAAACTTGGACGGAAATATATTTTACCAGATTAAAACTCAAATCTATTGTGTTATAACTTATAACTTTATAAGAGTTACATAATTTGGAAAACTTAATTGTTTAGAACTATAAATATTGACCTTGTAAGTGTACTTTGGTCATGTTAAATCTTAGGCCTGACAAATAGTTTCCAATAGAGTAGTTGCCCTTTTGGGATTCTTTTGGTTCCTAACCATAATATAAGACTATTCATCAACGTCTTTTTCAATTGACAATCTTTGCCATAGATTTCTCAAAAACATTCTTCTTCATCTTGATGTTTGTTCTGTTTAATTCTCATGGGTGAAACAAAATTTGCTGTCTTGATCACAACATCTCCACCATTTGACTTAGCAGATGCTTCACACTGCTCAATTTTTATGGTTGGACTTCAAAAGAGATTCTAGGCAGCTCATAAGGATGGTACATTGGGGGTATTAGGTTTTCTAAATTCATTGTAGTCTCCTGTAAATCCACTCAATTGTCTTGTTAGGTGGCTCTGGTGCTCAAACAGACTGTTTATTGGTTATTATTTATACTAAAGGGATGTGTCATTTTTTTTGTTCATGTCCAGGGAAAGACAAAATGTTGCTAGACATGTTAGGAAGTGTCACGGCCAAGGTTGCTGCACAAGGAGAGGATATTTTTGTTCATGGGTGGCCAAGAGCACTCGCAAACATCTCTTATAATTGCAATGAAAGCTTCTCTTCGGTAATGGGAACAAATATAAAGGATGACTTGCATTTTCTTGGGTCAACTTGCGTTAGCTTATTGATGCTTTTTTTGGGGCACATACTTGGTTCTAAATTTTTGCATTGACTTTTGTTCCCTTGGGTTAGGCTCTCCTCCAATTTCCCAAGAATTGGAGGATTTTCCTATTCTCTTTGAACGGTCAACAAATATACACATAAGCAGATTCAATTCGCTGGTGTGTACAAATCGAAACCATTCAAAACAAAAATAGAAGATTCTTCAATTCTTATAGGATTGGAAAAGAGTCTCTTACTTTCACTCTATCTCACTATTTTTGTGCCAAGATATTTTCTCTCTCATTCTTTCTATTTTAGCACCAGAATATTTCTTTTTCCATTATTACTCAAAATGACTCACGTGCAACGCAAGTGTGCATCAACTAGGATGTATATGTATATATATATATATTTATCTATACTATACTACAATAAAATGTCAACAAAAGTGAAAAAATTTTAATTGACTATTATAGCTCTATAAAAAAGATTAAAACCAACTATATATTTGTATTTAATTATCCAATATCAATTAAATATCAAGATGATCCTTCATATACTTCTTCCCCATTCGCTTCTCATCAACTGTGAGTTTATAATACATCCATTAATCATACTTATTGTAATGGGAATAACATACTTCAGTTATTGGAATAATGGTTATGTACAAAATAATTTAGTTTATTATTATTATTATTATCTATACTATTGATGGTACTCATAAGAACTCTAAGTTTGAGATCGGTAACTCAGCTCAGGTCGGGAGTCCAGTCACAAAATCTAGAGCTCGAGTTCCCAACCTAGATCTCCCTAGACCCATGCCTCAGAGGAAACTGAGGGAAAGACAGCTGACAACCACCAAGCATCTCCGCAATGGCAATAGACGCCAACATAGTCGCCAAACTCTCAATTCCCCCATTACAGCGCATAATCGCTGCCTAAATTAAGCGAACGTTACAAGATGCGGAGATCTCGCCTTAGATCCACCTAAACTCAAATTTAGCTACAAATACTGTAAAAAGTCCTCGCAATAGGGGCAGGCAAGTCTATCAGAAACACTGTATAATTTCTCCCCATTAGTAATATATCCCCCTAGGAGCAAGTGACTCCCTTGAAGAGTGGATTAGCTAACCCAACGAGCTGGTGAACCACTATAATTCTCTTGTGTGATTGATCCCCTTCCCCAAAAACCCTATTCCGAAGAGCCCTGGAGCTCAGAATAATTTGGGAAGCGCACCCTCTGTCCCCTATTTTGTTCAATTGCGCTATACACATCATCAGTTGGCGCCGTCTGTGGGAACGACTGTTCCTCATATAAATATACTGATTCCCTTCAATAATTGATGGTTTCTACGCGCAACATGAGCAGAAGTCAGATGAATCCTCCACGACTGCAGAACCAGTAAGAAGCCACCAGCGGTAGATAGTAGGAGAATCCTCGTGATTTCTTGCCTACCATTGAGACTGATCAACCTGTAGTGAATCTCCCACCAAATAACGAGCTTGAGGCCCTTCGACTAGCAAACCAGCGTCACCTCCAACAGAATGAGAAGCTATTAAATCTCTTTCAACAACCCCAGAAGGCATAACTAGCCCCGGGTGATCCCCCACAGGGGGAACATCATCAAACCAACCCCCTACGAAACATCACAGAAGAGTAAGAACGCAGCCAGACCATGGGCAATGACCCTCGGGCCCCCAGAAACAAAGATTATGAGGAGGTGCAGAGTCAGAATATGGGAATCCATAAAAATGAACTTCCCCCATTCCACCAGGAAAGAAGAGAGCAATACTGGGAACAACATTTCAGAGATATTCAGCAAGAGCTCAGCCACATGAAGGATTCTGTAAGAGGTAAAACCCCAGTAACCATGGACGCCCTAGTACATCAAACGGAGTCCCCTTTCACTGCTGAAGTACTGCATTTTTCCCTCCCACCAAAATTCAGAATGCCCAGATTGAGGCATTTGATGGGAAAAAAGATCTCATGGATCACCTCAACACATACAAAAACCAAATGGAACTTCACGGATATCAAGACCCCATACGATGCTGAGCCTTCGCCATCATGTTGAAGGGCTCAGCCTTAGCATGGTTCAACAGACTAGCTTCGGCATCCACTTCCCCCTTTAGAGAACTCTCCATATCCTTCGTGTCACACTTCATAGGAGTTCGGACTCATCGAAAATCGAGCTACTAGCTGCTGAATGTAAAACAGGGACCTAATGAGAACCTACGGTCTTATGTTCAAAGGTTCTACTCAGAATCTTTGAAAGTGGACGTTCCAGATGAAAAATTTGCCATTACTACTTTCATCGCCGGGTTAGGAGTATAGTCGAATGACCTGATGTTCTCTATATCTAAAAACCCGCTGGCCAGTATGACAAAAGTACTTGCCAAGGCAAAAAAATACATCAATGGTGAAGAAGCTCTCCTCTCTAAGGCAGGAAGTTCATCCATGCAAAAGGGGAAAGGGAAAGAGGAAAAGAAGAGGGATCGAGGTTCCAAAAAAAGAAAAAATTCGAGACAAGTCTCCAAGAAGAGACAGGGACTGATTAGCACAAAAACATGACATATAGTGTATGCTAATATGCCTTTTATACTTGCTTTGGTCATGAAATTGGGGAGAAATGCGTTTAATCTTCGTTTTGAGGGAGTTTTGTGCGAATGCAGGTAAAATGATGTAAATGATATGAGTTAAACTCCCATTGAAGTGTTTGAAGTCAATGAAGAGGAGGGGTAGCTTAAAGGAAGGTTTGGAGGGTGAAGAAGCCAAGAAAATGCAAATTGGTTGAAAACCTTCCGGAAGGTTTTGCCTACTGGAGTGAAACCTTCCGGAAGGTTTTCTACTGGAATGAACCTTTCAGAAGGTTTTGCCTGTTGACTCCTTCATTTAAATGTTCCTGCACAAACCTTCCGGAAGGTTTTGCCCAGATTGCCTAGACAGCCTGTAACTCAAGCTCTGCCATTTGGGGGCCCCACTTACACTTCTCCAGTAGATCCCCTGACATCCCCTGCACATTTAGGAGCCTCCCCTCATCTCTTCTTGGATTGAAAAAGGCCATTGCAATAATGAGGAGGAGAGAGAAGAGGCATGGAAGAGAAAAAGGCTAGGCTTGTCCTAGCCTGGACCATCCCATCCCTTTCAGCCCCCCATGATGGAAATCACATCACACAGCTAGGGGAGGGCTCCATGGACGTATTTGGCAAGCTTCTCCACCATTATTGAGATATAGATAGTTTTACATTGAATATAGAGGGAGAGAGTCAAAGGAAGAAGATGAATAGTGTTGGAGAGAGAAGTTAATATTTTTGCAGTTCCTTCCATACATTGCCTTGTAATCCATTGTAAGACTTGATTAAGCTTTGTTGAATGTCTTTAATGTCATTTAGTACAAACACATTTCAAGTTTAGTCTTTCATTCTAGCTTTTACCATTAATGCATTCAAGTCTTCATGTTCAAGCTTCCAAATGGGTATTAAATGCACTTTTATGTTTTCTTGCATTAACTTAGCACAAATCTTCATTCCCTTACAATGTCTTTCCATTTCATTATTTTCTCTGCATTAAGTATGAGTAGCTAAGCCTTTACATTGGCCAATCCAAGGGAGACCTCCTCTTGGGTATGCCATTTCAACTCATTTTCTTTCCTCCTCTCGGTGTACAATGGTTCGGTTTGACTGGATTGAGTGTGGACATGATTGTGAGTCTTTGATATCCCGTAGATTTGTCACGGGTTATGCTTGGATCCTCACTTCCATCCAGTCCCTCGTTTCCCACGAATCAATCGAGCATCTATGCACCATTAGAGGAAGGTCTCGAGTTGACTTGACATTACCATTGGAGTGAACATTTCGGATTGGCCAACACTTGTTTCCATTTAAATTCCATCAAGATACAACCACAAACCAAACTTCAAACAACAAAAGATTTTTACACTTTACCCATTTTTATCAAAATCACGTTCAACACGATTCACCTTCTTCCATGAGGAAACGACCTTGGAATATGATTTCCAAGTAAAACACAACACGCGAAAGTCTCTCTGCACTTGGGGAGCACTTTTGTTCACACAAACATTTTGTACATTTCATTCATCCATCATTCTGTTGCCCTTTCTTTTGACATCATTCCAAGGGAGAGTGACACTCCCCTTCACACATAAGCCATACACACATTTAGGGTGATGTCCGAAGCTTAGGGTATACTACAACGAAAACGATCAAGCATTTTTGGCGCCGTTGCCGGGAAAGACAAGTGCTGAATCTGGAAGGTGATTTTCGACAACAGAGGTAAGTCTCGTGATGTTCATCATGGGCTGAGATATGTTGTTCATTGTATACACTTCTGTTGTTTACATTTTTAATTGTAGATAGTTTGTTGCATGTGGGGACGGGACAAACAAAACCGATTGGTTAGACAACCCTTACGCCCCAACATGAACATTGACCAAGACCTACCCAAGGATGCGGGTGATAATTTTGAGAATCTAGGTGCCAATCCAAACATGCAAAGGGGTGGGGGAGTGCCAGAACCTAGAATTCCCAATCCACGAATGCAATTCCACTACAACAAAAATCGTTTTTTGCGACGATTTTTTTCGTCGCTAAATTCAAAAAAATCGTCGCAAATTACTTTTTGCGACGTTTTTTTTTCGTCGCGTGTTCGTCGCAGTAGCCTCGTCGCAGAAAGTATTTTGCGACGCAAATTTATTTTTATCGCAAAAAAAAATTATTAGCGACGAAAAAAAACGTCGCTAAAAGTAAAAAAAACGTAGCTAAAATCTATTCCACCAGCGTAACAAAATAAAAAATAATAATTAAATTATTTTTTGCGACGTAAAAAAAATCGTCGCGAATAATTTTTTTAAAAAATAAAAATGTAAAACATAATAATTTAATTAATTTTTTGCGACGTAAAAAAAATCGTCCCGAATAATTTTTTATAAAAAAAAATGTAAAAAAATAATAATTAAATTAAGTTTTAGCGACGAAAAAAAAACGTCGCAAATAGATTTGTACATAAATAAAAAAATGTAAAACAACAATAATTTAATGAATTTTTAGCGACGTAAAAAAAGCGTCGCAAATAATTTTTTTAATAAAAAATGCAAAAAATAATTGAATAAATAAATTTGCGACGATTTTAATTTCGTCGCGAAAAAGTTCATTTTTTTTTTAAATTACCCTTTATAAAAAATGGTATTCTAATAAATTTTTTCACCTGTACACCAATAATACCTTTATTAAAAATGGTATTGTAATAAAATTCTAACAAAAACATTTTTTTTTTAAAAAAAAAAAAGGAAAATTTTATTCCAAAAAATGCATTTACAAGAAGCAAAGAACAACAGCTCTACAAAAAAATATAATGGTTTTAATCCTTCAAGATGGATTAAACCATTTCTAATTACAAATTGGAAATGTCAAAAAAACTAAATGCCTTCAGACTCCACTCCATGCTCTAGCTCACCCATACCACAGACTGCCTGCAGCCGCTTTGAGCTCAAACATTTCCTTCAATATAACCAAGAGCTGAACTACTTCATACTACAAAATGAAGACAAGTTGTTCCAGTGCAGCTATCCAAAGCCCATCCATGGTATTCTTGGGCAGCTTTCAATGCTTGTGGCAGTGGGTGACACACACAGGAGGCTGAGGAATGTGGCCCTCTCAATGGTCAGCACCACCAAATCAAAACCTGAGTTTCTCAATGACATAGAGAGAATAGCAATTCAGATACTTGATTCATGGAGAGATAAACAGCAAGTCATCTTCTGTGAAGAAGCAAGAAAGGTATCATTTTTGTGGAAGAAATTCAACCAAAACCACAAAAATACTAGGAAAAAGAAAAACAAGCAGGCAATCACTTTTCTAATAATAATTCAAACGTAGGAAAAAGAAAAACAAGCAGGCAATCACTTTTCTAATAATAATTCAAACGATGAATGACTACACAAGTATACCTTTTTTTCTATATAAAGATTTAATGTGATATGCAATTTTACAGTTATCTCAAATCTGTCAGCTGCCTAATTCTTGCATAAACTAACTTGTTCATCTATGCTTTTGAAATTGTTCTAACTGATGCCTTAGAAACAAGATTCTCTTGAAAGTGCTAGCTCAAGGTTGGCACTTTCATCAGAATTTTGAATCTTGGTATCAATGTAGTCTTTTTTGGTGTTTTGTTTCCATGTTGTTGGAGCAATAGGTGACGCCTACTTTTGATGGAGGGCATCCCTCTCTTATGTACATTTTTTTTCTCTTTTATCAATACATATCAGTTTACTTTCCGGAAGAAAAAAAGAAACAAAGTTTAAATGATGCATTCTCATTTGAAAACAATTATTCAGTGTAAGATATTTTAGGTCATAACAAAGTCTAATACACATCTTTGTTAGCTATGGGTTCTTGCTAGACAACAAGCATTATTGAGCTCAATGCTAATTGGTAGTTACTAAAGTGGGCCAGCAGGCCTATTTAAGGGATGCAACAGTCTGATTATAAGTATTTAGGACTATTTAACAACAGATCTTGTTATCTGATTGAGAAGAGGCTAATCAAATGCTACAATTTTCATACAATGGCTGAACATGACAAAGCTGCAATACGGAGCACTATTGTCTGATGGAGAAAGCTAAGTAGTTGGTTAATGTCGTTTTTCGAGTGATACAAAATTACTTTGAGAAAAATTCACTTCATTCAACCTAAAAACAGTATTTCGTGTATACTTTGAGCACGAAATGTAGTTGTTTCTTGAAAAACCTGTCTGGTGCAGTATATAGTCTCACACTACAATTTGCACTTTTCTGGTAAATCTAGGCCATTTTACTAACTATTAATAAAGGTGTATTTGTGCAAGTGCAAGCCTAAAATGACTGGGATTTCATTACTTGCATAAATATATGGCTTGACTGAACTTTTTTTTCATTTTTTGGAGATTAGGACTGCAGAAGGAGAGTCTTACTCAAAACTTTAATCTACTTTCTGTTTCTTTCCTCTGTCAACTAGATGCCCAACATTTTAAGAGCTCAAGGATTGCAAGATGCAGCAAAATAGAAAAGATAGGGCTGCTACGGGGGCTCAAATCCCACTGTAGTAGGGCCTGATAAAGGGTTATTTTTTTAACAAAGAATCAACTCGACAAAGAACTTGCAATGAATGAAAGACAAACTGAAGCCAATATGAGCCAATGGAAGTTTTCGTTCCTCATGATTAAATAAGCTGTTCATACTTTGAACAGAAAAAAGATCTGATTTTTGACGTTCTAGATGAACCCAACAATAGTACATAATTAAGACAACACCAGGCTTGGTTTCGGCTTGGTTTCAAGTGCATCCATCTACCAATCATGTGGTTATTTGACAGTGCACACCACTATTCAAAATAAATATTTTATATGAACACTATGACTGCTGTAGAAGCCATGAAACAATGTATTAGCACTCATTTATGCATACAATATACACCATAATAAGTACAGCATATTACTGCTGAATCCTTTAAATTTTCCCTCTTATATTTAGTCATTTAGTTGCTAATATTTTATGCAACCTAAGCTCAAAATAAACTCTCAATTAATCAGACATTAACTTAACACATTAGATAAACAAATCAATAGACAGTGGATACAAATGTGTCAAAGCAAAACAGAATGATTGCATAAACCAATTCTATTCTCCACAATAAAGTCCAATTATTTCGTTCCCATACCACGCATTCAAGGTACCCCAAACTTCAACACAGTATCACAATTGTAGAATCAAGCCATTTACTCGAAGTTATCATCATAAAATTATCTAGATAGTGACAGAGATTAGTAGTTCTGAAACGAATGAACACATCAAAATGAACCTAAACAAAGTCCAAAAGAAATTGATCAAAACTTTGCCAGGCCAATGAATGATTACTACTGAACTTTAGCATCACTATGAAAGGAACAAAAGATTACAGAAGGGAATATACCAATTAGACAGTTAATATTTCTAACTGCTACCAAACAAGAGGGGTCAAACTATTGCAATCAAATACAGTTCATGCATGTAAATTCTCATAAAAGAAGATCAAGACCTGATGGGGATATTTTCAGACCTGATTGTGGCCTTTCCTCTTAAGATCATCCTCCATGATTGATGAGCTCAAATCTTTTCAGAGAACTGAGCCGGTTTCATCTGCGAAAACTCAAAGGGATAACAGACAACACAAAAGCAAAGAACGACTATCTGCCAAGATTCCATCAACAAATACAAAGAACTTCTATGTGCAAAGATAGTCACTGACCACTTCTACTACTAAATCCTCTCATCACCTTGAAATTGAAAATTTCTGGCAGAGCATATAGACGAGTAAGGATACCTTTGACAAGGGGAAGCAAGGACTTTGAAATGGATGAAAGATTAGATGATAGGAAAATCTGAAGGAAAGGGAGCTTTAAACCCAGACACCTCATACCTTAGGTAACACCCACTGAGTTGAATCCTAGCAGCTATGGTTTCGCCACACAATTTTCGTGACCTATCTGTAGCTTTGCTCACACAGTTGCTACAATCAGCATTTGAGAGGTCACCTCTGCACTGAAAGATACAAGATTAAAATGCCCCAGATGCATAGGAAACTTACTCGAAGGAGCCCCTTAAAGGATGGGTGATGTGGACCGACAACCTTGAGGATGAAACTCTTGTTTGGAAAGCAGTTTTTCAACCCAGATCCACAAAAAATCTAGCTGTCCATAAACAAGACCAATTTTTAGGGCAAATGTTGGTGGAGCCCGAATGTCGGTGAAGCTTCTGGTTCTTCGATGGGGTTGCCGGTGAAGCTTCAGTGAGCCTTCTTCGGCGGAGCCTGCGATGAAGCCTTCTTCGGTCGCTGATCGGCAGAGAGAGGCGAGAGAGGCAGACAGAGAGAGGCAGAGAGACAGAGAGAGGCGGGAGAGGCAGAGTCTGGCGCGAGGCAGCTAGATGTAGCGAATAACATAAATAAAAATTAAATTTTGACTTCTGCGACGTTTTCTAAAAACGTCGCCAATAATATTAACATTCACTAATAGTTATTTATTTAATTGAAAAATAAAGTTTTGATTTCTGCGACGATTTATAAAAACGTCGCAAATAATGTTAAATATTTTCTCTTCCTTCACTACACTGGTAGTTATTTACTTAATTCAAAAATAAAATTTTGAATTCTGCGACGATTTATAAAAACGTCGCAAATAATATTCGCCTTTAAAATATTTTAGAGCCATTTCTTCCGCCACAAAAAATTTTGGAGGGAATCACTTCTGCGACGATTTATAAAAACGTCGCAAATAATCAAATTGACATTCGATAATTGACATCCAATTTTATCAAATTAACATATAATTTCATCAAATTAACATTTAATTCATCAAATTAACACCAAATTACATCTAATTAACATTCAATTTTTTCTAATAAGCATTTCATTCACTAAATTAACATTCAAACTCAACTAATTAACATTAAATCAATCAAATAAACTTTCAATTTAATTCAATAAACACTCAATTCACCAAATTAACATTCGAATTATCAAATTGATATCCAATTTCATCAAATTAACATAGAATTTCATCAAATTAACATCAAATTACATCTAATTAACATTCAATTTTTTCTAATAAGCATTTCATTCACTAAATTAACATTCAAACTCAACTAATTAACAGTAAATCAATCAAATAAACTTTCAATTTAATTCAATAAACACTCAATTCACCAAATTAACATTCAAATTATCAAATTGATATCCAATTTTATCAAATTAACATAGAATTTCATCAAATTAACATTTAATTCATCAAATTAACACCAAATTACATATAATTAACATTAAATTTTTTCTAATAAGCATTGCATTCACTAAATTAACATTCAAACTCAACTAATTAACATTAAATTTATCAAATTAACATTCAATTTATCAAATTGACATTCAATTTCATCAAATTAACATTCAATTTATTAAATTGACATTCAATTTCATCAAATTAACATTCAATTTATTAAATGGATGTTCAATTTCATCAAATTAACATGTAATTTCATCAAATCGACTTTCAATTTCATCAAATTAACATTAAATTTATCAAATTGACATTCAATTTCATCAAATTAACATTCAATTTATCAAATTGACATTCAATTTCATCAAATTAACATTCAATTGATCAAATGGATATTCAATTTCATCAAATTAACATGTAATTTCATCAAATCGACTTTCAATTTCATCAAATTAACATGTAATTTTATCAAATCGACTTTCAATTTCATCAAATTAACATGTAATTTTATCAAATCGACTTTCAATTTCATTAAATTAACATTCAAATTAACATGTGAATTAAATTGATATTTTTTTTTAAAGTAAAACGTTTATTTGCGACGTTTTCTAAAAACGTCGCCAAAAGTCAATAACATTTGATTTTTTTGATATTTTTTTTTAAAGTAAAACGTTTATTGGCGACGTTTTTTTAAAACGTCGCGAAAAGTCAATTATATTTGATTTTTTAAAATTTTTTATTTAATTAAAACGTTTATTTTCGACGTTTTTTAAAAACGTCGTCAAAAGTCAACTACATTTGATTTTTTTAAAATTTTTTATTTAATGAAAACGTTTACTTGCGACGTTTTTAAAAAACGTCGCGAAAAGGTAATTACATTTGATTTTTTTTAAATTTTTTATTTAAGTAAAAAGTTTATTCGCGACGTTTTCTAAAAACGTCGCCAAAAGCCAAGTACATTTGATTTTTTTTTAATTTTTTATTTAATTAAAACGTTTATTGGCGACGTTTTTTAAAAACGTCGCCAAAAGTCAACTACATTTGATTTTTTTAAAATTTTTTATTTAATTAAAAGGTTTATTTGCGACGTTTTTAAAAAACGTCGCCAAAAGTCAACTACATTTGATTTTTTTAAAATTTTTTATTTAATTAAAACGTTTATTCGCGACGTTTTGTAAAAACGTCGCGAAAAGTGAAGTACATTTGATTTTTTTAAAATTTTTTATTTAATGAAAACGTTTATTTGCGACGTTTTTTAAAAACGTCGCCAAAAGTCAACTACATTTGGTTTTTTTAAAATTTTTTATTTAATGAAAACGTTTATTTGCGACGTTTTTAAAAAACGTCGCCAAAAGGTAATTATATTTGATTTTTTTTAATTTTTTATTTAAGTAAAAAGTTTATTCGCGACGTTTTCTAGAAACGTCGCCAAAAGTCAACTACATTTGATTTTTTTTAAATTATTTATTTAATTAAAAGTTTATTCGCGACGTTTTTTCAAAACGTCGCAAAAAGTCAAGTATATTTGATTTTTTTTTTAATTTTTTATTTAATTAAAACGTTTATTGGCGACGTTTTTTAAAAACGTCGCCAAAAGTCAGCTACATTTGATTTTTTTAAAATTTTTTATTTAATTAAAACGTTTATTGGCGACGTTTTTAAAAAACGTCGCGAAAAGTCAAGTACATTTGATTTTTTTAAAATTTTTTATTTAATTAAAACGTTTATTTGCGACGTTTTTTAGAAACGTCGCAAAAAGTCAATTACATTTGATTTTTTTGAAATTTTTTATTTAATTAAAACGTTTATTTGCGACGTTTTTTAAAAACGTCGCCAAATGTCAATTACATTTGATTTTTTTTAATTTTTTATTTAATTATAACGTTTATTTGCGACGTTTCTTAAAAACGTCGCGAAAAGTCAATTACATTTGATTTTTTTAAAATTTTTTATTTAAGTAAAACGTTTATTCGCGACGTTTTTTAGAAACGTCGCAAAAAGTCAATTACATTTGATTTTTTTGAAATTTTTTATTTAATTAAAACGTTTATTTGCGACGTTTTTTAAAAACGTCGCCAAAAGTCAATTACATTTGATTTTTTTTAATTTTTTATTTAATTATAACGTTTATTTGCGACGTTTCTTAAAAACGTCGCGAAAAGTCAATTACATTTGATTTTTTTAAAATTTTTTATTTAAGTAAAACGTTTATTTGCGACGTTTTTTAAAAACGTCGCTAAAAAATTTACCAAAATTGAAATTTGCGATGAAATTAAAAAATCGTCGCTAATAGTAAATTATTTGCGACAAATTTAAAAACGTCGCAAAAAAAAACGTCGCAAAAAATGCTTTTTGTTGTAGTGTTCCCCCCTCCCCTGAATGAAGGGAACAATATCCAACTTGATCCTCCGGCGAGGTCAATGAGGGCTTTCCTGCAACCAACCCATAGCACCACACCCTCATGCATCATTTTACCGGTCCAAGCTCATCTCTTCCTAGTTAAGCCCAGGGATGTTGCAACTACTTCCCACGTTCCACAGAATTGAAAAAGAGAACCCTTATTTGTACATAAAGGATTTCGAGGAAATAGTTGCGACCTTCCTCACCAATCATGGTATGGAAGACATAGCTAGGATGAAATTGTTCTCTTTCTCCCTGAGAGATAAGGCAAAAATGTGGCTTAATTCCCTGAGACCTTGATCCATAACATCTTGGAACCAAATGCTCTCCGAGTTTTAAAAAAAAAAAATTCTGGTGCATAAAACCACTACTCTAAAAAAACAAATTCAAAACTTTTTGGAGAAGTGCAATGAGCAATTCTACCAAAGTTGGGATCGGTACAAGAAATTGCTACAATCCATTCCACACCATGACTTTGAACCATGGCAATTGGTGAGTTTCTTCTATGAAGGAATCACACCGGGCCATCGACAGTTCATCGATATGATGTGTAATGAGGAGTTTTTGAACAAAGACCTCGATAAGGCCTTAGATTACTTTGATACATTGGCACAAAATGCACAATCATAGGACATTACGGATCCCACTGATGTACCAAGGTCTTCCTCTCAAGGGAATATTCAAACTCATGGGGGAGGGATTTACGACTTAAGAGACTGGGAAAACTTGCTTTCCAAAATTGCTAAGTTGTTTAGGAAATTTGAGAGTCTTGAGGTCAATAGGAGACACGAGTTGTTAAATGTTTTAAATATTGAGGAGGGTTGCTCAATTTGTGAGAGTGTAGGTCATTTCATATCGGAGTGCCCTAACATTCAGGCACTTAAGGAAGTGTATCACGAGCAAGTCAATGCCTTCAACCAAATGAGGCAATCATTCTCTCCACACTCAAACATTTATAATCCAGGTTGGAGTAATCACCCGAACTTTAGTTGGAGAAATGAGAATCCCAATCCTCATGGTTCAAATGCATATTCACCTCCCATGCCTCCTAAGCAAAATCATTACCAAGGTCAAGGGCAAGCGTCTAGCTCCCAATACCCCCGGACCAATCAGCAAGGGTACTCATCCAACCCACCACCACATAATTTTCCACCAAGTCCACCTCCACAAAGCTTCTCCCAAGGACCATCCAATCCTCCCAACTACCAACTTCCCCCTAAGAGGAATTTGGAGGATATGATTCATGCTTTCATCCAAAGCCAAACTACCATCAATCAAAACCAGACTAACTTCATTCAAAGCCAGACTACCATCAACAATCAAAGTGCCGCAGCTTTTAATGACATTCGGGCTCAACTCACAAAAATTACCAATCACATAGGGCTATCACAACAAGAGAAGGGGAAATTCCTCGCTCAACCCCAAGAGAACCCTAGGGGCCAACATGTGATTGAGTCGTCCGAGCCCACCAAAGAGAGTTGTGAGCAACTCAAGGCAGTCACCACCCTTCGAAGTGGCAAACAAATTGATAAAACCATTGTGCAAAAAAGACATTGATTGATGAAAGTGTGCTTGTTTCTCCCATGCCTTCTCCTTTTCCCAATCACTTGAAGCCACCCGTCAAGGTGGCTAATTATTCTGATATAATTGAAATGTTCAAGCAGGTGAAAATCAACATTCCACTCTTTGACGCGATAAAACAAATTCCATCTTGTGCAAAGATCTTGAAAGAGTTATGCACGGTGAAGAGGAGGCTCAATGTCCACAAGAAAGCATTCCTCGCCGAGCAAGTGAGCTCGATTTTGAGGACAAACACCCCGGGTGCCCTACCATTGCCATTACAATCGGGAATTTTTGGGTGGAGCAAGCACTCCTTGATTTGGGGGCTAGTGTGAACCTCCTTCCGTACTTAGTGTACCAACAACTCCAGCTCGAAGAATTGAAGCCTACTCCAATCACGCTTTAATTGGTAGACCGTAGTGTTCGAACACCGAGGGGAGTAGTTGAGGATGTTTTAGTGCAAGTCAATAAATTTTACTTTCCTGTTGATTTTATTGTGTTGACACTCACCCAGTTGCAAATCTTACCTCCCAAATCCCTGTAATACTTGGTAGAACTTTTCTTACCACATTTAATGTTGTGATTAATTGCAGGAACGGTCTTATGAAGCTAGCATTTGGGAACATGACTATGGACCTCAACGTGTTCAACTTGTCCAAACAACAGGGGGATGATGAAGAGGTGCATGAAGTCAATAGGATTGAAACCTTGGTGGAAGAACACTTGGAGCTTTTGGTCATGCTAAAGTTGGAAGAAGAGGAGAATGTTGATTTAGAGGAAGTTGATGAGAAAAATCGATTGGAGAGTTTGAAAGGGGTAGAAAAGTGGACCCCTACATTCGAGAAACTCCCACACCAAGACAAGAAGATTTACCCATCCAATGAGCGAAAACCAAATTTGGAATTGAAGCCACTACCATCCCATTTGAAATATGCATATCTTGGGGACGATGAGACTTTTCCGGTGGTGATTAGCTCAACCTTAGATGCAAGGCAAGAAGAAGATCTATTGGAAGTGTGGAGAAGGCATAAAGGGGCGATTGGTTGGACAATTGCCGACATCAAGGGGATAAGCCCCCTCATTTGCACACACCGTATTTATCTTGAAGAGGACTCCAAACCGTCTCGACAACCACAAAGAAGATTAAATCCAATCTGGAAGGATGTGGTAAGGGATGAGGTACTTAAACTACTGGATGTGGGCATCATCTTCCCGATTGCTGACAGTAAATGGGTGAGTCCCACCCAAGTGGTACCCAAGAAGTCGGGAGTCACCGTGGTGGCAAATGAGGATAATGAGCTTATTCCAACAAGAGTGATCACCGGTTGGAGAATTTGTATTGATTACCGGAAGCTCAACCTGTGCACAAGAAAAAACCACTTCCCATTGCCATTCCTCGACCAAGTGTTGAAACGAGTAGCAGGGCATCTATTCTATTGTTTCTTAGATGGATACTCCGACTACAATTAAATCAAGATTGCATTGGAGGATCAGGAGAAGACCACCTTCACTTGTCCCTACGGTACCTTTGCTTACCGTCGCATGCCTTTTGGGCTATGTAATGCCCTTGGAACCTTTCAACGTTGCATGATGGGAATCTTTAGTGATATGGTGGAGAAGATTGTTTAGGTATTTTTGGATGACTTCTTGGTATTTGGGGATTTTTTCAGTGGATGCTTGGAGAATTTGGATAGAGTTCTTGAGAGATGCGAAGAGAAGAGCCTAGTCTTGAATTGAGAGAAGTGTCACTTCATGGTGACACAAGGAATTGTTCTTGGGCACATCGTCTCGGCGAAAGGGATCGAGGTTGACAAATCAAAGGTGGAGGCCATCTCCAACCTCCCTACACCTTCGAGTTGTCAAGGATATCAGGTCGTTTCTGAGCCATGCTGGTTTTTACCGTCGCTTCATTAAAATTTTTAGTGCATTGGCCCGAACTTTGACCAATTTATTGTTAAAGGATGTCACATTCGAGTGGTTGGATAATTGTAAGACATCTTTTACAAAACTTAAAATCATGTTCACTACACCTCCAATGGGATTTACCTTTTCAGCTAATGTGCGACGCGAGTGATTACGCGGTCGGCGCAGTGCTCGGTCAAAGGGAGGAGAATAAACCTTATGTAATATACTACGCTAGCAAAACGCTCAATGAAGCCCAAATGAATTACACTACCACAGAAAAGGAGCTGCTAGCGGTAGTGATTAACCCTAATTAAGTATAAATTAAAGTTATTAATAAAGTCAAATTAGTGTAATAAAATAACTAAAAAGTAGTAAATATTATGAATTATAATTTGTATGTAAATTAAAAGTTTTTACATTTTACGTCCAAAGTTTCATGTTTAATGCAGGAATACTACAAGATAGGAAGTACTAAGTGTCAAAGCTTGAAAGAACAAAGGACCAAAGCGTATTTTCATCACAAGGATAAGCCATAACATGCAACTTGCATCTCCAGCAAAGCACCACCGTCCAGACGGTGGGACTGCCGTCCGGACGGTCACCATTGTCAGAATACAAGTTGCCCACTTGCCCATGTCTCTTCCCACGCCTATAAATACCCTGCCCCCTTCAGCATTCAAAGCAGGCCGGAACCAAGAGCTTCCAAGGAGAAGTTCAGAGAAGAAAAAGAGAGAAAAGAAAAAGAAAAAGCACGCTCCGGTCCGTGTTATACTTCAGTCCTAAGTCCTGTACTTTTATAGTTTTTGTGTAGCTTTCAATTCGAATAGTTGAACTGCCGCCACTTTTTCATCTTAACTGATTATAAGAGTGGCTGTGTTTCAATCGTTCCCTGCGAAAGACATTTAAATTCCGCACTTTCCTTTTTGCTGTAATGACAACTGCTAGCTCTCCTTGCTTGTCTATAGCAATGGAGCGTGAGTAGTTCCGTATATCCTCCGGTTCGAGGGGAACACATGTATAATATTGATCTGTTTTTGGAATTGCTGATGTTTTATGTATACGTTTATTATATATACAAGACGGGCCAGCTAGAATGACCCCGGCGTTCCTACCGGTATGGTTAATCCTCCACTGGAATGCTGAGGAAGTTCCACTGACGCCTGGTAGTATTATGTATATACAAGACGGGCCAGCTAGAATGACCCCGGCGTTTCCACCGAAATGCTGAGGAAGTTCCACTGACGCCTGATATTACTATATATATAATAATATTGCCTGCTGGAATAACCCCGGTGATCCTCTCAGTATGGCTAGTCCTACACTGGAACGCTGAGGAAGTTCTACTGTCTATATATATATATATATATATTACAAGATAACCTATTGAATAATTCAAGTATGCCGTTCGAGTAACTTCACTTTCTGGGTGATATATCTAAATACAGTGTAGCCTAAGAAGCAGCTGTATTATGATTAACTACCACCGGTTGACCTGACAAGTCGCCGGAAGATAGTCTGTACCACCTGCGGATTTTACTTGAATTAATCAATTGGAACATCTAAGCCCAGTGTAGCCTAAGAAGCAACTGTGCTATATATTACCACCGGTGTAGCCTAAGAAGCAGCTGTGTTATGGTTTATTATATATATATACGTATTTGCAATCATGAGATCAAGTGAATAACTCAAGTATTCCTCATGAATGGCTTGTCCTTCTGGTTTGCTTGGGTTAATCATTTGACATAAATATACCCAGTGTAGCCTAAGAAGCAGCTGTGTTATAATATATATATACATCAGACCTGCCGGTTAGCTTGCCAGTAAAATGGAAGTTAACTGATGTGAGGTAGCAATTCCGTAACAAGACCGATGTAAAGCATGTGGGATCCTTGAACTGAAGGATATCTTTTATATTTCTGTCATTAATCTGTTTTACTTACGCATTTTATTTCTGCACCTTTATTCCACCTGTTGTTTTAGAATCAAGTTTTTAACACCGTCATTAGACTAAGCTCACACCACAAGCAATCAAACATCAAACTACTCCAAACAACCTTTTTATTGCTTTATTTTTATTTTATTTATTTTATTTTATTTTAATTACTAAAACTCTCTGTGGGATCGATACTTGGACTCAAAAACCAAGAAAACTACAATTCGACCACTTATACTTGGGTGTAATATAATAATATAATTCTGACACACTAAAAAGTGCGAATCAGGTAGTATTTGCATTGGATAAATTATGATCTTATATCATTGGTTCACCGATAATAGTCTATACTGATCACTCTGCTTTAAAGTATATGTTGTCTAAGTAGGATGCCAAACCGAGACTTATCAGGTGGATCCTCTTACTCCAAGAGTTCAATATGATAATCAAAGACAAGAAGGGAGTGGAGAATGTGGTGGCGGATCATTTATCTCTACTGGTGGTGCACGAGACCAATGAGCACATTCCTATCCCAGATTTCTTCCCTGATGAACATTTACTTTCAATTCATTTTGTGTTTCCTTGGTATGCTGACATATGTAACTATCTTGCAACAGAACAAATACCACCGCAGTGGAGCCCGGAGAATCGAAGAAGATTTATGGCGGATGTGAAGTACTTTTACTTCGAAAACCCGTACCTGTTCAAGTACTGCCCTGACCAAGTCATGCGGAGATGCGTACTGGAGAATGAACATTGGGAAGTCCTTGCATTCTGCCATTCGGAGGCATGCGGTGGTCATTTCTCTACAAAGAAGACTTCAGCAAAAATTCTTCAGTCAGGTTTTTATTGGCCCTCTCTGATAAAGGATTGTATTTCATTTTGTAAGGAATGCGATAGATGCCAACGTTTGGGTAGTGTGACTCGAAGGAACATGATGTCCCTCTCCCTAGTACTTGTTATAGAGATATTTGATTGTTGGGGCATCGACTTGATGGGTCCCTTCCCTTTGTCATTTGGCTATCTATACATTCTACTGGTAGTGGACTACGTGTCCAAATGGGTGGAGGCTATCCCAACCAAGACCAATGACCACCGGGTCATGGTCAAATTCTTGAAAGAAAATATTTTTTCGAGATTTGGGATACCTCGTGCTATCATAAGCGACAGTGGATCGCATTTATGCAATAGGCCATTTACATCGTTGTTGTATACATATGGCGTCACACATAAGGTATCCACCACATATCACCCACATACCAATGGTCAAGCTGAGCTAGCCAACAGGGAGATCAAGAATATCTTAGAGAAGACGGTGAATCCAAATAGGAAAGATTGGTTATCAAGATTGATTGATGCCCTATGGGCTTACCGCACTGCCTACAAGACTGTCTTAGGCATGTCTCCCTACCGGCTTGTCTATGGAAAAGCTTGCCATTTGCTAGTCGAGATGGAACACAAGGCCTATTAGGCCATAAAAACTTTGAACTTCAATTTGAGAATGACCGGAGAATATAGGAAGCTAGAAATGAATGAGTTGGAAGAGATTAGAAGAGATGCGTATGAGAGCTCAAAAATTTCAAAAGAACGGGCTAAGATCTTTCATGACAAATCCATTGTGAGGAAATCATTCGAGCCCGGCCAAAATGTGCTTTTATACAACTCTCGTCTCTCGATCTTTCAAGGGAAACTCCGATCCCATTGGGATGGCCCCTATCTTGTCAAGGTGGCCTACCCCAATGGAGCCCTGGAAGTCACAAACCTTGAGGATGGCAGGACATTCAAGGTCAATGGCCAAAGACTCAAGCCATTCTTTGAGGGTTTTGAAAGACAAGGAATGGAGGAGGATTTGACGGATCCGGTTTATCCGGAATTAGTGGAGGAGTAACTGGTTTTTATGCTTTTTAGTGTACAATCATTTTTATTTACTTACTTTAATTTTTATTTCATGTTACTTACTTTCTTTTGTCGTATAACATTATTTTTCTTAGTTTCAGATATTGGTGCTTTTGGTCAAAACTCAAGTGCGAGGTGTTTTCTAACCCTACTCATCGTGTTACAGTCCTTCTTTGCATATCATATCTTTTTGTTGCATTGAGGACAGTGCATGAATCAAATTGGGGGATGAGGTGCACCATTTGCATGTTACACTAATGTTTGTGGAATTTTTGTGGATAATACCAATTTTTGGGGTGAAAATTCACCTTTCACATATCATACTGATTTTTGTTTACATTAGTGCAATTTATGTGAAAAATTTGAAAATTTTTGTGAAAAATATTTGAAGGTTGATCTGTTTTCCCTTATTAAGAGTACTTGGGTTGGATGACATGTTGATTTTTGTTTTGAACCTTGGGCACATGAGCATATTATAGAAGCTAATCTTATGTGTGAGTATCACATATGTATCTACTTTTGAACTCAACCGTATGTGCTCCTTGATTGTGTAATTTTAGCAATTTACGGATTGGATTCATATTTTAGGCTTGACATAAATAGTGGAGATGAGTAAGGACCCATGAGAGCGTTAGTGTCAATCCTTTTTAGAGGGAACTTACATTTACTCAAAGAACAATTTTTCAATGTCAAATTTGTTCAATAATCTCATTATGTTTATCTTGGCTAGATGCATGTGTGTAGTTGATTGACTTGTCGTGAAATGCAGAAGGCTCCCCCATGCTTATCTAGAGGTGATTTTAGGCCATTTTTGAATACTTTGAGCCTTTACCCTTTTTTTTCTAAAATATTATCCCTAGTGCCGTGATTGAGCTTTAATTTAAATTCATTTCTATGCCACACTTTTGACCAAGCCAGTGAAAATGATCAATATCTACCTTACCTTGGTTGTTCCTATAGCTGAATATAAAGGGATCGTAAAAGAAAAGGAATTATGGTGTGGAAACTCAAACAAATGATAATTGATGATGAAACTCAAGGAGTTCAATGGAAAAAGAATGAAAATCCAAGAAAAGGAAGAAAATGGGTGAGAAGAAAAAAGGAATGATCAAAAGAAAAGGAAAATGTTAAGGAAATGAAAGAAAAGAAACAAAGAGTGTGGTGAAGGTGTAAAAATGGAATGAAAATCCCATTAGAAGGGAGTTGTTTTTGAAAGAAAAAGTCTTTCACTCGGAACAACCCTCTTTGTATCCTATGTCCTTCATTTCTTTTGCCTCAATATCGCCCCAAGGCCCCATTATAACCTTTGAAGTCCTAAATGATCTAGAGAAGCATGGGAGATGCATAATTTTAAGGAAAATGATGTGTTAGTCTTGCTACCCAATGCCCTAGCATTCTTTTCATGAGATTATGCCAAAGTCGCTTCATCTTCTTACATGAACTTCAATTTTGGATTACATGTGAGCATACTTTTTTTTGTACACATGATTCGATCTAACATGTACACATGGAGTGCATGCCAGGATAACTAGAGTGTGTTTCATTGTTAAGAGTGACCTTTGGTGAGTTTTGCATTGAAGCTGAATTTGGCTAGCTATTCGAATGTGAATTATGTTGTGTAAAGGCTCAAATTACATGTCCAATCCACACACACACGAGTTTGAAAATGAATGTGTAGGTGCATACTTTAGACCAGTATTTATGGCTATAGTGATGCTCATGTGTGCTTAGTTCGGCCATCAAAACAATGTGTTTAATAGCTCCACGCTTAAAGGATGGGAGAATATTGCTCAACTTTTGATATTTGATAAGTTTTAGGAATACAATTCCTATTTGGATTCATGTTTCATATTTTGGGTATTCATTTTGGTAGTTTAAAGTAAAAATCCATGTCTTATACTTTAAAAACATCAAAATCTTAAATCATGTTGCAATTTCGGAAATGACTTTGGTTATGATCAACCAATTGTGGTTCAAGTTTTTGGTAGGTTAGATGTCTTAGGTAGGATTTTGGGATGTGTTGGAATTGAGTTAAGATGGATTGGATGTGAATTGTTGAATAAAGGATTGGTTTTGTAGCAAAGGCAAAACCTTCCGGAAGGTTTTGATCGAACTTCCGGAAGGTTTTGCCTTCTGGAATTTTTGCCTCTGACAGTATGCAAAACCTTCTGGAAGGTTTTGCCTTGAAACCTAAAAACGAGGGTTTTAAATTAGATTTTTTTCGAAAAACTCTTCACATTTCCCCCAAATCAAATCATCTCAAACCCTCTCCTCTCCTTCTACTCTCTTCTAAGTTTCAAATTACTTCCCCCAAACCTCAATTCTCTTACTTTCTTTGGATTAGGGTTGGATTTTAGGGTGTTTTTGCCGAAATTATCAAGTGTTCTCCATAAAACCCTAGAAGTTCTTTTTCCCCAAAATTTCTAAGATCCTCTTTGATCTTCTTCAAATTCCTCAACTTGGTTGTGATGGCTCGTATGAATGAGATGTCTATGGAGTTGCTTGAGCCTTTGGAGAGTATATGGCATATGTTTTTGTTGGTTTTAGGCATTGGGGCATTGTTGATGCTCATGGCCCGTACCAAGAGCACTGGCCCCGGGTCTCCACCCCCTACTGACTCTACCTCCCGGAAGAGGTCTGGAGAGGGTCCTAGCTCCCAAGAGAGGGCGGAGCGGAGGAAGAAGGTGAGGCACGATGCCCAAAGGCAAAGGATAGAGGAGAAGGGCGTAACTTGTGAGCGATATGTGGATAAAGCTTCTCTTGGACCGAGGGATGAGGTGGTGAAAATTATTGAACAACGGGGGTTAAAGTTGTGGTTTGAGGAGGTCAAGGGGTATAACTTGGGAATGTGCCGTGAGTTTTACCAGAAGTTAGTGGTTTTTGGGGATAATGGGAGTAAGTTGAGGACGAATGTAAGGGGCAAAACATTTGAGTTGACCCCTAACACAATAGCCACGACAATGGGCTATGAGAGACCTCCCCCGACCATCTCGGTCTACCCACACAATGTGGATGGAGGTAGGACTCTCAGAGACTACGTGGCCCTCACCTATGAGGACCTACCCACGATCACGAGAACAACGTTGGTCGGGGGCCTCAAGCATGCATACAGGGTCATGAATAAAGTGCTGCATTACAATTTGATGCCCCGGGGTTTGGAGAAGAACCCAAACATATAGAAGTTGGCTTTACTTCATGTATTCATGACTGGGATTGCCATTGATGTGGCTTATCTCATTTGGTTGGAGATATGGGAGTTTGCCACGGCTGCAAAGCCAAAGGCAAACCTTCCCTTTGGTAGCCTGTGATGAGCACATAATATTGCATATTTGAAGGCCTCATTCCATGCATTTTAACTCAACTTTTGCATTTAAGTACTTAGAGTTAGCCAAAGTTGTCAATAATGTTGAATTTTCGATGTTGCAGGTAATTATAGCATAAATGATGGATTTTAGAACCTTGCAACTATGTGTGCATGTGTGGTGAAGAGATGAACACATTACATGAGGATTTGGAGGCTTAAAAGTGAAAGAAATCAAGGAGGTATTGGTGTTTGGTAACATAGGCATCATCACCCACACCATTTTGTTGTAGTACCTCAGTTTTCCTCCTTTTTGACCATGATCCGCTTTGAATCTGAAAATGTGCAAAACATGAAAGTTGTAGATCTGGATGTCTTCTGTATTTTTTCAAATTTCAACTCAATCGGACGGTTGGATCAAAATTTATGATGATTCTACAAAAACTGGTCCGCAGCAGAAACAGTACCGGTACACAGTACCGGTACAGTTCTGCCTCTGGAGTTCGGGGTACCGCTACACAGTACCGGTACGGTCTGCTGAACAGCCCAGATCGCCTACATCTCATGCTCCACCTGTTTGGGGGTCCCACTTATGATTCTCCCACTTGCCCCCTGACATTTTCTGCATATTTACATGCCTCCTACACCCTTGTTAAAGACTTTGGAGGTCATTGCATTAATGAGGATGGGAGAGAAGAGGGCTGCCAGGGGAGTTGCAGGCTAAGCTTCTCCTAGCCTGTCCAAGTCCATCTACTCACCTCCCATTGATGGGAGGCCTGCACACACCTAGGGGGACCCTCATGGACAAAAAGGCAGAGCTCTCACACTCCATATACTCAACATTCCAAGCTTTGAAGGGGGGTGGCTACCTAAGCTTAGAAAGTCCAAGGAAGAAGATGATGAATAGTAGATAGAATAGTTAGATTTTTGCATTGTCTTCACCCTTTTCACTTGTAATCTTGTGTAAGGATCTTGTAAGCTTCATTTATTGTCTTTAATGTCATTTATTTCTAATGCTTTGCAAGTTTAGTTATGCATTCTAGATTCTACCATTGTTGTTTTGAGTTCTTCATTTTCAAGCTTTGAAATGGGTATTGAATATTTTTCTTCATAGCTTAAGATTTCTTGCTTTAAGTTAAGTTTAATGTTTCCTTTCTTTATTATGTCCCTTTACATTATGCATGTCTTTCTTGCTTTTATGAGTAGCTAGATTTTTAAGTTGGCTAATCCAAGGGAGACCTCCTCTTGGGTGTTCCATTTCAACTCATTTCCTTTCCTCCTCTTAGAGTACGATGGTTCGGTTTGACTGAGTTGAGAGTGGATGCGATTGTGAGTCTTTGATATCCGTAGGCCTAGTCACGGGTTATGCTTGGATCCTCACCTTCATTTCGTTCCTAAATTCCCATGAATCAATCGTTCATCTAAGTTCTATTCGAGGAAGACTTCGAGTTGATTTGGGATTCCCATTGGAATGAACCCTTCGGATTAGCCAACACTTGTTTTATTTCATTTTCATCAAGAACACAAAATCACAACAACACAAAACCAAAAGATTTTACACTTTTCTTTTGTTCACTAAAATCATCTTCACATAATTCCCTTCCTTCCCTGAGGAGACAGTCTTGGAATACTTTTCCAAGTAAAACACGACACTCAAAAGACTCTTTGTGCTTGGGGAGCACTTTTGTTCATTTCGCATATTCCATTTCATACATTTCATTCCATCCACCATTCCGTTGCCCTTTCTTTTGACTTCATCCCAAGGGAGAGTGACACTCCCTTCGCACCTACATCATATACACATTTTGAGGGATGATATTTAGGGGTTAGGGATAACAACGGTTTTCACCAAGCAGCCTGGTCACCAAGCTCTATGCTCAAGCCAAGGTGAAGATGTACGCGCATGATACACTACTCTCCCCAAAGACTAGAGCCATAGGGAAGTCCAGTAGTCAGAAGAGGTCTGCCAGGACTTGGGGTGAGAGATCTAGGGCTCCGAGGCCACAACCATCAGATGTTGGGACATCTTCTTCAGCACCTCCACCTCCTCCTCCCGCACCTGCAACTACTCCTACCGGTGCCATGCCACAGCGTATGGACGCATTGGAGTCCACCATGCACGTGATGTTTATCATGGTTACGAGGCTCTTCCACCATACTTTCCTAGGTGAGCCTATCCCCGGAGGACCTCCACCACAGCCTCCAGCTGGGCCCTCTACTACTGCTCATATGCCCTCCTTGACCCTTGAGGTGGATGACGATGAGGATGAGGACGAGGAGTCTGAGTCTGAGGAGTCTGGGACTGAGGACGTGGATGCATTCGACATGGATGAGGATGACTAGGGAAATTTTTGGGTTTTGTTTTGAATTTTGGTTGTACACAGTTAGGGTTCCTTGTGTTGGCCGGTAGAAGTATCTTTAGGTTTGACCATTTTGTTTTGGAACTTGAACCATTGGAAAGAACTTTTTGAAGTGATTAATGAAATACCACAATTGTTTTGTGTTATCATTGCCCAAATTCTATTTGCTAATTGTGTTATGATTTATGCATTTTGAGTGTTTGGATGTTTGTTTGAATGGATAGCTTGTGGTTGGAAATAATGTTTGCTAAGGACTAGCAAAACTCAAGTTGGGGGGTGTACTTAGCACAAAAACATGAAAATATATTTTATGATAATCTTCGTTTTGATGGAGTTTTGTGTTAATGTAGGTAAAATGATGTAAATGATATGAGTTAAACTCCCATTGAAGTGTTTGAAATCAATGAAGAGGAGGGGGTAGCTTAAAGGAAGGTTTGGAGGGTGAAGAAGCCAAGAAAATACAAATTGGTTGAAAACCTTCCGAAAGGTTTGGGTAAAAACCTTCCGGAAGGTTTTTCCTTAGATTTCTTTTTCACTGCCAAAACCTTCCGGAAGGTTTTGTCTACTGGTTGAAAACCTTCCGGAAGGTTTTGCCTACTAGAGTGAAATCTTCGGAAGGTTTTGTCTACTGGAATGAACCTTTCGGAAGGTTTTGTCTACTGGAATGAACCTTTCGGAAGGTTTTGCCTGTTGACTTCTTCATTTAACTGTTCCTGCACAAACCTTCCGAAAGGTTTCTGTCGACCATCCGGAAGGTTTTGCCCAGATTGCCCAGACAGCCTGTAACTCAAGCTCTACCATTTTGGGGCCCCACTTACACTTCTCCAGCAGATCCCCTGACATCCCTTGCACGTTTAGGAGCTTCCCCTCACCTCTTCTTGGATTGAAAAAGGCCATTGCAATAATGAGGAGGAAAAAGAAGAGGCATGGAAGAGAAAAAGGCTAGGCTTGTCCTAGCCTGGACCATTCCATCTCTTTTAGCTCCCCATGATGGGAATCACATCACACAGCTAGGGGAGGGCACCATGGACGTTTTTGGCAAGCTTCTCAACAATTATTGAGATATAGATAGTTTTACATAGAATATAGAGGGAGAGAGTCAAAGGAAGAAGATGAATAGTGCTAGAGAGAGAAGTTAATATTTTTGCATTTCCTTCCATACATTGTCTTGTAATCCATTGTAAGACTTGTTTAAGCTTTGTTGAATATCTTTAATGTCATTTATTACAAGCACATTTCAAGTTTAGTCTTTCATTCTAGCTTTTACCATTAATGCATTCATGTCTTCATGTTCAAGCTTCCAAATGGGTATTAAATGCACTTTTATGTAGTTTTGTGTTTTCTTGCATTAACTTAGCGCAAATCTTCATTCCCTTACAATGTCTTTCCATTTCATTATTTACTCTGCATTAAGTATGAGTAGCTAAGCCTTTACGTTGGCCAATCCAAGGGAGACCTCCTCTTAGGTATGCAATTTCAACTCATTTTCTTTCCTCCTCTCGGTGTACGATAGTTCGGTTTGACTGGGTTGAGTGTGGACATGATTGTTAGTCTTTGATATCCCGCAGACTTGTCACGGGTTATGCTTGGATCCTCACTTCCATCCAATCCCTCGCTTCCAACGTATCAATCGAGCATCTATGCACCATTGGAGGAAGGTCTCGAGTTGACTTGGCATTCCCATTGGAGTGAACCTTTCGGATTGACCAACACTTGTTTCCATGTAAATTCCATCATGATACAACCACAAACCAAACTTCAAGCAACAAAAGATTTTTACACTTTACCCATTTTTATCAAAATCACATTCAACACGATTCACCTCATTCCTTGAGGAGACGACCTTGGAATACGATTTCCAAGTAAAACACGACATGTGAAATTCTCTCTATACTTGGGGAGCACTTTTGTTCACACACATTTTGTACATTTCATTCATAAGCCATACACACATTTAGGGTGATGTCCGGACCTTAGGGTATACTACAACGGAAATGATCAAGCAGGGACCATTCTCTGAAAATGAGGGGAGATGTCAAGGATCGCCTGGGTCCTCTGCAACCAGAGTTGTAGCCAAGGTTCGCACCTCGGTAGCTCACTCCACTCACTACCACAATATCCCAAATCCTTTATAAGGTGCAGAATGAAAAGTTTCTAAGGTGACCACCTCAGATGAAAACGGATCCAGCAAAGAGGTATGCAACGAAGTACTGTAAATACCACAGAGACCATGGCCACCTCACCGACGATTGCATCCAGTTGAAAAAGGAAATTGAGTTCTTGATTCAACTGGGGTAGCTACGTCATTTTGTGTCGCATGATAATCAAAACATGGCTCACCCTTCTCCGGCACCACAACAACAAAATCCCGCACAACACCAACAACCCATAGGGGAAATTAGGGTGATATCTATAGGATTCACTGGCGGTGGGGAAACCAGCTCTACCAGAAAATGCCCTCATGCGCAAGGTCAGATCCGAGGAGATATTGGAGGTGCAAACTATGACCAAGGAACCTCGGATGAACATAGACATCACTTTCTCGGATGTTGACTTAGAGGAATGTCAGCACCCCCACGACGATCCCTTGGAGGTAAGGGCCATCATTGCCAACAGAACAGTTCATCGGGTCCTGATTAATAATGGAAGCTTTGTCGATATCATCTTCGCGTCTGCCTTCGACTAGATGGACATAGGCAGAGACAAGCTTGAGCTAGTAAGAGCTCATCTCCTGGGATTCTCAAGGAAAAGAGTGCTACCCTTGGGGTCAATCCAACTCGTTCTCACCATGGGAAGTCCACCTTGCCAATCCACCACCACAGTGAGGTTCCTGGTAGTCCTTGCTCCCTCAGCATACAATGTTCTACTAGGAAGACCTTCCCTCAATGCCATGAAGGCCATTCCTTCTACCTATCACCTGGTTATAAAATTCTCCACTGAAAATGGCGTAGGAGTGGTCCGAGGAGACCAACGAGTGGCAAGAGAATGCTATATGGCATCAATGAGAAGGAAAAAGGTTGAAACCATCCAGCTGGATGAACTGGATATGAGGGATGAGCTGGAGACAAGACATATGCCCTCAGAAGAGCTAGAGCCTATCTAGCTCTACGAAGAGCCAGAGCATGAGGTATACGTGGGATCAAAGCTGCCTAAAGAGCCCAAAGACCTCCTTATTCAGTTCCTTAGAAGGAATATGGGGGTGTTCGCCTGGAAGCAAGAGGATATGCAGTGAATCGACCCCTCAGTCATCATGCACAAGCTCAGCGTAAACCCAACCTGCAAACCCATCAAGCAAAAACGAAGAAGTTTCACTCCAGAACGCCAAAAGACAATTAATGAGGAGGTCAGCAAACTTCTCCACGCCAAAGCAATCAGGGAGGTATATTACCCAACCTGGTTAGCTAATGTGGTCCTTGTCAGGAAGTCAAACGACAAGTGGTGCCTCTGCATCGATTTCACCGACTTGAATCACGCCTGCCAGTTTTTTGTTGCCTTGAATTGACCTGATCGTAGACGCCACGACTGGACATGAGCTCCTCAATTTCATGGACGCCTTTTCAGGGTACAACCAAATTAGAATGAACCCTAGCGATCAGGAGAAGACATCATTTGTGACTGAGCAGGGGAGATACTATTACCAAGTCATGCCATTCGGGCTGAAGAACGTTGAAGCTACATACCAACGCTTAGTAAACAAAATGTTTCAAAAATAGATTGGGACATCAATGGAAGTGTACATCGATGACATGCTTGTGAAGTCAATAAGAGCTGAACTCCACATCGAGCACCTCGAGGAATCTTTTCAAATCCTCAAAAAATACCAGATGAAGCTCAATCCAGCCAAATGCCCCTTTAGGGTCTCAGTTGGAAAATTTTTAGGTTTATAGTCAACAACAGAGGAATTGAGGCAAACCCAGAAAAGGTCAAGACAATTATAGACATGCAACCTCCATCAAATACAAGAGAGGTTCAACGGCTGACAAGCAGAATTGCAGCCTTAAGTCCCTTTGTATCCAGGTTAAGCGACAAGTGTCAGCCCTTCTTCCAAGTCTTAAAGAAAGCTTTCCAATGGGAGGAACAGTGCAAAAAAGCATTCAAAGCCCTCAAAGTTTACCTCAGCACAATCCTAGGGGAAGGAGAAATGCTCACCCTATATCTTGCTGTTTCAGACTTCTTAACCAGTGCATCGCTTGTCAGAGAGCAAGACAGAGCTCAGCAACCAGTCTACTACTGCAACAAAGCTTTGAGGGGAGAAGAGGAAAGATATCCGAAAATGGAGAAACTGGTCCTAGCTTTAGTCACAACAGCAAGAAGGCTGAGACCTTACTTCCAAGCTCACACCATTGAAGTCCCTACAGATCAACCAATGAAACAAGTGCTGCACAAATCAGAGTCCTCAGGCAGGCTAGTCAAATGGGCAATAGAGCTCAGCGAATTCAATATCAGGTACAAACCTAGAACAACAATCAAAGGACGAGCGCTAGCAGACTTCATTACAGAGTTCACCACAGCCCCAGAAGCATCCATGGAGGCGGTCCAACTGGTACATAACCTCCCCACGTGGAAGCTTTCGGTTGACGGAGCTACCAATGCCCAGGGCAGCGGCGTCGGGTTGATCCTGACCTCCCCTGAAGGGTTAGACATCGAATACGCCCTCAGATTCAAATTCAAAACTTCAAACAACGAGCAGAATATGAAGTCGTCATCGTTGGGCTTAATTTGGCGCACTCAATGGAGGCATAGCAGCTCGTAATCTACAATGACTCCCAGCTCGTAGTAAAACAGATCGAAGAGACTTATGAGGCTAAGGGAGAGAGGATGATCCTATACCTAAAAAAGGTACAATAGTTGATTAAAAAGTTCGTGCAAGTCAAAATCAAGCATGTCCCCAGAATTGAGAATTCTCGAGACGACGTTTTAGAAAGGCTTGACACGGTCTCCTAGGAGAGCCTGAATAGGTTAATCCTAGTTGAACATCTAGCTGAGCCATCTGTGAGTCACGAAGACGAAGAAGTGTTCCCAATCGAAGAATACCTTTAGAATGGAACCTTGCCAGTAGATCCTAAAGATGCCACGAAGCTAAGAGCTAGGTCATCCAGATTCACGATCCTATAAGAAAACCTATATAAGCGAGGCTTTTTAGCACCTCTCCTTAAATGTGTAGGAGATGAAGATACTAATTACATCCTAAGGGAAATCCACAAAGGCATTTGCGGCAATCATAACAGAGCTCGAGCTCTAGTAGGAAAAACACTAAGGAAAGGGTACTTTTGGCCCACTCTGCTCAAGGATGATGCAGACATAGTTAAAAGGTGTCAGATCTGCCAGTAGCACGCCAACGTCCCACATTGCCCACTAGAGCTCCTCACCTCAGTGGTAAGCCATTGGCCTTTCCAACAATAGGGGCTGGACATACTTGGGTCTCTTCCCACTAGTACTGGACAATGCAAGTTCGCCATTATTGGAGTAAATTACTTCACCAAATGGGCAGAGATGGAGCCCTTGGGGACAATTACAGAGCAAAAATTTTAAAACTTCACCTGAAAATCCATAATCTGCAGGTTTGGAATACCCAGGGCAATCGTCTCAAACAATGAGAATCAATTTGACAATCCCAAGTTCAAGAAGTTCTGTGCCGAGCTGAGAATACAAAATTACTTCTCTGCCCTGACTCATCCTCAATCAAATGAGCAAGCAGAAGTAACTATTCGAACCATAAAATGGATCTGAACACCAAGCTCGAAGCCCTGAAAGGAAAATGGGTGGAGCACGTCCTAGAGGTGTTGTGGGCTTACAGAACCACAACCAAGTCAGCAACTCAAGAAACACCATTCGTTTTAGCATTCGAAACTGAAGCAGTAGCACCTGTAGAGGTCGGTATTCCATCCCTCGGGGCAGAGCTCTCAGCACCCGAGCATAATGATTAGTCATTCCTGCTTAAGTTCGACCTCTTGGATGAAAAGAGGGACAAGACCTTGCAACGCATTATGAGTTACTAAAGAAAAACAACAAGATACTACAACAAGAGGGTGAGACACAGAAGCTTCAAAGTCGAAGATCTGGTACTCAAAAAGCTCCTTCCTGCGAGAAATGATCCCACTCATGGAAAGCTAGGACCCAATTGAGAAGGTCTTTACATCATTTCAAAAATAATCAGACCTAGAAACTACGAGTTGCAAATGGAGGAAGGAAAGGTCTTACCTCACTCTTGTAACGCAGAACATTTGAAGAGATTTTTTCAATGAACTCTTGTAAGAAGGTTATCATCAATAAAATTACAAGTTACAGCTCAGTCAACATTTCATTAGTAGTTTAAAGCTAACGATGAGCTCTTCAGCACATAAAAACACAATAAGCTCTTCTGCTCATAAACATAAGATGAGTTCTTCAACTCATAAATAATCGATGAGCTCTTCAGCTCATAAAAACACGATGAGCTCTTCAACTCATAAACATAAGATGAGTTCTTCAACTCACAAACAATCGATGAGCTCTTCAACTCATAAAAATAGGATGAGCTCTTCAGCTCATGATTACAAGATGAGTTCTTCAAATAATAAACAATCGACGAGCTCTTTGGTTCGTAACCAAATGATGAGCTCTTCAGCTCATAAACTTAAGATGAGTTATTCAGCTAAAAAACCAGCATAGAAAGGAAGCTCTCAAATTCCTAAGCGAAGAGCTCTTTAGCTCACATGAGGTGAACTCCCCAAATCACAAGCAAAAGGCCCCCACTGGGCTCTTCAGCCTAAACATTACCATTATCAGAAGTAAAAAAACAAGGCATCAAACAGAAAAAACAATTTTTATGCATAAGTATTGCAGGTTACAAAAAGAAAGGAAGAAAAGGTTCTAAGCACTCCAAGACCCCCGCTTCAGCTCAGACACTTCCTCCTCCAGTTGAGCATTTACAAACTATAGTCGAGCATTCTCGGCATTCAGCTCGTCCCCTTCCTTCTCCACCTCAGCAAGCTGTGTCTTGAGGCTTGAATTCTCAAAAGCAAGCTTCAGCTCCGTAGTTGTAAAACCAATCTCACCAGGAGAGGAACTTGACGAGTGCGGTGATGAACTACCTCTTCTACGCTTCCTCAAGGAAGTGGCAATGTCCTCATCCTCATCTGACTCAGCAGGGGAGAAGTCCACATCAATATCAGGAGAAAGAGGGCATAAGATAACATCCAGAGCAGCAACAGAAGCTCCAAACCAGATAAAGTTTTGGGGAGTGACTAGCGTTGAGAAGGGGACAGACTCAACATGAGCCATCAGGCTAACCCTCACCAGCTCAGCCGGCGGGGTCAGACTAGGAGCACCTGCACAGTAAAAGCACAATAAGAACCAATCATAGTGCCCATAAATTGTAAAAGGGCAGATCAAGAGCCTATACCTCTATTAGAGAAGCACCCCTAAGAACAAGGAACCTGGGAACGTGTGCATTGCTGCTCAACAGACCTCCAAGAGTCCCCAAAGGCAAAGAAGAAGCGCTGACTCTATCCTTTGGGAGAATTCGGGAAGTCGAGGATCAGCGAGGGATCGAAGTGGCACCTCCATATGAAACGATTGAAGCTGGGGGGACATGTCATAATCAAGTTCATAAAAATAGAGAAACTCGGCAACAGTAGGAAACTCACTATTGTCTTGCAGATGCCAAAAAATAAAGAAGCTTATCGTAGCACCCATCCTTCAGGAGAAAGACGAGAGGGACACAACCCAAAGAAGGCAAGAATCCACCCAATGGAAGGATGGATGGGCAGACGAAGACCCATCTCGAAAGCATCCTCAAAAAAATAAATTTCTCGTTGAGGGAGAAAGTTGCAGGGCTCGTCAGGAGTTGGGACTCAGAAGGGAAAGTCAGCAGGTAGAAGGTATCGCCTTCTGATTTCTTCCAACTCTAGGATTGTAATCACGGAAGGAAGAAGGAAGGTAGAATACCACATCATGTCAATCATGGCTTGGGCTCGTTGTTTGAACAAAGAAGTAAGAGAGAGAGCCATGTAAACTAGAAAGAAGACAGAAAACGAAGGGAGTCTCAGGAAGAATGAGGAACATGAAGAAGAAATCCCAAGTTAAGAAGGCAATAAGAATTCCCAAATTTTATGGAAATAATAGGGAGTCCCGAGTTTTAAGGCAGCAAGAAACGTGCGAAGGCGAAGAGGCGGATCTTTACACTTCCATAATCATGAGGATGGTGGCGTTTTAAGAAGGTAGGTGGGCACGAATAACAATCAGCTTTTCACTTTCCATGCTACAGAAGCAGAATGGCCAAACATGAGCCCGTGAAGAACAGAGCTCAAACATAAGCACAACAATATATCATAGAGTAACAGAAACAAATAGAAGAAGAGCTCCCCAGAATAAGCTCTTCATCTTAGAGGAAGATGAGTTCTTCGGCAGATAAGGTCAAGCTCTTCAGCTCAGAGGCAGATGAGCTCTTCAGCATATAAGGTTGAGCTCTGCAGCTCTGCAGCTCAGTAGAGGATGAGCTATTTAGTTCATAAGGATAAACTCCTTAGCCCAAAAAAGAAAGACTTGATCAGACATGAAACAAGGTTGAGCTCTCCAGCTCAGTGGAAGATGAGCTCTTCAGCTCGTAAAAATGAGCTCTTCAGCTCGTAAGGATAAGGCTTGGTCCAAGTGAGTTCTTTGACTTAGTGAGTACTTCAGCTCATAATAGTAAACTATTCAGCTTGCAAATAGAGGATGATCTTATCAGCTCATAAAAGGAGTTCTCCAGCTCATAGTCAGAGTGTGAAGCCTGGGGTTCAAGAACCTTTCAGCTCATGAAGCTCTTTAACTCGCAAGAACACTTCAGAACACGGAAACAAGACTAGCACCTCAGCTCTAACCAAAGCCGAGTTCCCGACCTCATGCTTGCCAAATCCACTTAAAGAAGAACTAAGTTCTCCTTGAAGCAGGGGGCAGAGGGGAGTAGACAGAATGGAAGAAACACAACAATCAGAAAAATGAAAATTAAAAAGCAAAAATGCAAGACCATTGGACAAAAATATTTTTTCATTTCTAAAAAAAAATAGTTATGGAACCATCTACAAGAAAAATAAACAAAATACGGAGGAATCCTAAATCCCTGCAGCCAGGTCAGCCGGAGCCTCAAGAAGCTCAAGAATCTCGGGAGCATCAACTGGAGCAGGGTCAGCTGGAGCCTCAGACAGCACAGGAACCTCGGAAGCATCAGTTAGAGCAGGGTCAGCAGGAACATCAGACGGCTTGGTAATCCCGGAAGCAGTAACCAGAGTAGGATCAAGAACTACAGAGGTAGCTGGAGCAGAGGAAACCGCAGGGGCAGGGACCTTGACTAAAGAGACGATACCTCAGCACCCTCAAGAGCGAGCTTAGAAACAACAGAAACCAAGACCTCAGCCTCCTTCGTAGCGCTTGACACCTCTTTCTCCTTATCCGAAGGGGGATCAAATTCAAAATCCAATTCTGGGTACCTCTCCAAAGCCCTGATCTGGCTCACCAGAGCGCTCACATGAATGGCCAGCTAGAAGAAAATACGACCAAAGGCTAGAATCAGGACAAAGCAACAACGCAAGACAGAAATGAAACTTGGAAAAATCAAAACTCACCGAAGTGGCACCATACAAGGTAGTGATGATAGAAGTAGAGAGGGGTATGATAACAACCTTCTGAATGTTGGACTCGGGGATGATCGAGGCAATGGCCTCTACAACAGGTTTTACATCAATGACAAGTGAACCCCTTGCCCTTCTCAACCTTCGAGCCCTCCACCAACAGGTGATGAGTCTTCTCAACGGGTCTAGGAGAAGGAAACCCACGCAGGATGTGAGCAATCGACTCCAAGGCCCCCTCGACCTCTGCTGAAGAAGGAGATGCTGAAGCCGCAGCTTGCTCAGGATCCCCTCCAAAAGAGGAAGGCAAGGTCCCTTGAGGAACTGAGGTCCGTGCGACCTTCAATGAGCTCGGTGGAGGAGTAGAAACCACTTGGGAAGGGGAAGAAGCAGGGGGCAGTTCTGTCCTCGGCACCTTTGTGAGAGGGGCAGGGTCGCTCTTTGATCCGACCTCAGCCTTGCGTTTTCCTCCACTCCTGCTCTTCCTCAGCAGTGCATCCTTCGTCTGCAAAGCTTCATCATTTGGGGCCATTGAGCTAGAGCATAGAAATCCAAAGTGAGCAGATCAGTAAGGGAAAAGAAGTAAAATATAAGTTAAGGATAAAAGGGAAGAAGCTTTACCTACAACCCTTATGCACTAGCGATGGAAATAGGAATCAACCCTCACCTCGGGGGGACTAAACCCGAATCTATTAAGCACCTTAGGCTTGACAAGCTTGGAGTATTGCTCTGGCTCATAATTCTCCAAGCCCCGTAGGAAAATCTCGTCCTCAGCACTAAGCTCAGGTCGAATATCTGAAAAGAACAAGCGGAACAAAGTCAGTAGAATGAAGCTCCGAGGCTGATCCAAGCCTACTCAGGCAGGGCTTACCTAGGTTATTAGGGGTAGACCAGGCCCGAGGCACATGAAGGGTATCAGCTGCATCTTGAGGGTTGTATTCCCATTCTCTCCCAGACACGAAGAAGAAAAGCTTTTTCCAACCCTTGTGGGAGTTCGGGAAGTGAGTAATAAAAATAGGGGATTTCACCCGCTTAGATATATACAAAAAACCATCAGAAGGGGTAACCTTGACGTTGAAAAAATTCATGAGCAGTGGCACAGTGGGAACTCCAAGGTTGTGCTTCTTAAAGAAAAGAATAAGACCCACCAGAACACCCCAAAAATTGGGAGAGAGTTGAGCAGAACAGACGTTGAAATGTTGAAGGACACTTTTAAGGAAGAGATGCATTGGAAATCAAAGGCCATTCTCCAGAGAAGCCACGAAGAAACAAACTTTCTCGGGTATTTGAGAGTCATACCGAATATCTACATGGGATCACCAATAATGCATGCCTTGAGGAAAACCAAATTTAGCTGATAAGGCTTTCATGAAGGGGGTGACCTCGCTAAAGCCAACGAGGTATGAGGCTTTTGGGAGGGGGGGGACCTCTGCCTCCGCGGTACTGCCAGAAAGCCTAACCTCACTCACCTTACTTTTTCCTTTCCTAGACTTCCTGGACCTTGCCACAGGAGAAGATGAAGAAGGGAGGTCCTCGGCCTTTTCCCCAACATCAATAAGATCGACACCAGGAAAGTTATCTATCTTGTCACCTACATCACCTAAATCAACGTCCTCCTATTCAGAGGACCTCTCGCCCATAGCGAGGGATACATATGAAGTAGTAGCTTCGGAGGAATCAGACATGGTGAAATTGGAGAACGGGAGACGAAAGGAGGAATAGGGAAAAGGAACGTTAGCAAAGCACTCCCTGAGGGCCGAAGGATCAATACACCGACGACCAATGAGGAAGATCCTAGCGGTGGAATAAGGATCCAAAAAGAGAGGAAGAAAGGACAAGGAATAACCACGATTCCTAAAGTAAGAGAAACGAAAAGCCCAAAAATGCAACAACCACCTCGGATTCGAGGGATCCAGAATGAAGAAAGGAACAGAGCAAAGAAGCGTACCTAACCAAGGACGAACGACAACCTGAAACCAAGGACAAATTCAAGGAAATGACAAAGCAAGCCTCGCAGAATCTTCGAGTCGAATTTTGGGTTTCCAGCAAAGCCCTAGACTACTAGCAAATTGGGGAAGATGAAATCGCATAGGAAGAAGAGAGAAAGCAGAGTCTGTAGAGAGAATTCGAAAGGCAGGGAAAAACAGTTTCTTGTCTGAGGCATTTAAAAGCCAAGAAAATGTGGACCCTCGAGATATGGGACGTGCGCGAAAAATGAGGAAAGAATGATTACGCGTTCGCCGTAACCGTCAGAATAAAGTCCCATCGTGCGCAAATCGAGGTCGAGCCTTGACAACCTCACTCGATCCAGCAACAGCTCAACCCCTGCTCAAACCACTCCGAACAGGGGCTGGGGGCAACTGATGGTACCCATAAGAACTCTAAGTTTGAGATCGGTAACTCAGCTCAGGTAGGGAGTCCAATCACAAAATCCCAAGCTCGAGTTCCCGACCTAGATATCCCTAGACCCACGCCTCAGAGGAAACTGAGGGAAAGACAACTGGCAACCACCAAGCATCTCCTCAATGGCAACAGACGCTAGCATAGGCGCGAAACTCGTAACTCCCCCATCACAACACATAATCACTGCCTAAATCAAGCGAACGTTACAAGATGCGGAGATCTTGCCTCAAATCCAGCTAAGCTCGAATTTAGCTATAGATATTGTACAAAGTCCTCGCAATAGGGGCAAGTTATCCAAGTTTATTAGAAACACTGTGTAATTTCTCCCCATTAATAATATATCCCCCCAGGAGCAAGTGACTCCCATGAAGAGTGGATTAGCTAAGCCAACGAGCGGTGAACCACTATAATTCTCCTGTGTGATTGATCCCCTTCCCCTAAAACCCTATTCCAAAGAGCCCTGGAGCTCAGAATAATTTGGGAAGAGCACCCTCTGTCCCCCATTCTGTTCAATTGCGCTCTACACATCATCAACTACTATAAAATATGAGCTATTGTTCAAAACTTTTATTTTCTTTTTTTGACCCCTCAACAATGCAAATAGGTCATTTTAATCTCTAAATGTAAGTTAATTATTAAAAATACTGTTACTTATTGATATCAAAAAGTCACCCCTCCATCTCCTTCCTTCCCCCCCCCCCTCTCTCAATAAAAAAACCAGTGAGCTGAGATGCTCCTTTTTTAATGGTACCGTTGCGTTGAATATTTTCTCCAATGCTTGCCCCATTGGCCATCTCTCTCTCTACAACAGTCTACCTGTTATTAGTTGTATTAATATCATTTATAACAATTTAATATGTTTTCCACGTTTTCCTTTTCCTAACCCCCACTAAGAGAAACTACAAAAAAAGACCTTTTTTTTATTCCCACTAAAGGAAACCTGTCACAAAAACCAGAGAGGCAGTATAATTAGCTAACGTTGAACTATGAATTTTAGTTGGTTCTAAAGCTTGAGAAGATTGTGGTGACCTTCGATAATGGACATGCTACGCAAGATCGGAGAAGGGAAGCTGCTTGGTACTGCCATCGCTCTCGGATGAAATGTAAAGTTATTGTTTTTCACATCAATTTTGTTTTTTGCTATTTTTATTACATCTATGGTACTTGTGATTCCATTTTGGAGGATATTAAAATCATATAATTGTATGCTTGATGGCTAAGAACCTCAATCTCTATAAAAATGAAGTTAACCTTACTCTCTTTCATGCCTCATGATGTTGTATTTCATAATGTTGTGTTACATATATCGAGCTCTCACCACAGTATTTTCATGTGCAAGTAAATAATAGTGTATCATTTCTTTAGACTCATGACATCTTTTATTATGCAATCAAGTTGTATTATACACTATATAGTGTGTACTCATGTTTTATTTGTGGCTTCATAGGCAAGAAATAACAAAGGTGTAGATCGGAGTTTCCTTTGGCTAGCGACTTTAGTCACTTCATAGGGCAAGAAACTGCCAATGTTACCATCCTTTTAATTTATTTCCACTCCTAAAAATTTTGTAGTTCTGGCTTATCTGGAATTTCTATTTAAGAATGGTAATGGAAGTTGATTCGACACCTTTTTTTTTAATAAAAGGAATACATGCAACATCATATTGTAGACGCACGAGCCCAAAAAACCAATAAGCTCAAGTCCACGCACCACCTCCGAATATGTTTAATTGATGAGAGCTTATCAATTAACCTGACACTTTTTGTTAAATGTTTTTGTTATACAATAACTACTTATTCCCTCACTCCTCGAATATATTCATGCATTTCTACATGGTTTCTTATGAGCTCTTATTCTATGGAGTTGAAGTTTAATTGGCAGGAGTGCCCTTTACTAAGTGTTCCTTAGACTCGTGTGTTGTAGAATAAATTACAAGAGTTGTCAAGGGCAACATTGGCAAGATTTTGACCGGACTTCGTTGAAGCATAGATAAAATTGGCCTACCTTACAAGAGTTTGTATCATTCCTTCAAACTGGATTGACATGATAAATCAAGTAGATCATTATATTCTCTTAGTGACTTACTACACATCCTATTGTGACTGGAACCTTGTATTTGTGTTAAAAATTCTGAGAGTAATGTATTGTGTAAATTTTAGGGACTTGTAATCTATTGATTTGACATCTCAAAACTGATTAATTGTTGAACCGCTTAATTAGCTTGTAACCGAGGACCTATTGTTTTCTAGCCAGAATTTCATAACCACGGTTTTACTTTCATTCAAATTAACCCCATTATTTTTCTAATCACCATGATATTTTGAAATTCCTTTGCCTTTCCACATTCCAAAATTTAGAACATATTGCTACCCTCGAAGCCTCCCCAGTCCCCCAACCTCTAAAATGTTTTGTGTTAAGTGTATTTTTTCAAATGAACCCCAATGCAAACAAAGATTAGTATCCCAAATTTTAAATTCTTGTAACATGACCAAGACTTATTTTTGTAAAACAAAAACCCACATAAAATACGGCCGAGAAGGTCCAAACTTCTAATATTGTTAATAAATGTGAAAACTCTATTTGGTTTATCTAATTTGATATTTTTGGATACACTTTTTGGTTCAAAAGATTTTGATTAATCCTACAAATATTTTTGTCAAACTTTTTACAATAAATTCTTCACTTGGTCCTTGGTTGTAATTTTCTCAAGTGTAAGATTGTTGATGATTTTAAAATAAAAAAAAATGTGGGAAGGAAAATAGAGTAAAGTTGGGTAGTTGTGCAAATTGTTTTAAGGAGGGTAAAAGATACCCATATTCTGTTTTATGGAAAATATGCACACTTGGCCACTCATAATATATCATATTATTTTGTTGTAACGAATGTTTTATTAATATTATAATAAAAAATAATTTTTTCTTGTTTTTAAAGGAAATTTGGTAAACCATTTCCCTACTTCTGTATTGCAAATCATAATCAATTTAGTCTTTTCTCCATTGATCTTTTGAGATGTATTTAAAGTGTATAAGTTGGACATCTTTTTTTCTAACTCATTTACATTTAATTACATCTTCAAATAAAAAAATAAAAAAATCAATGGGATCTCCATGCTAGCCTCTCCTTTCCCATTTTTTTCATTTAAAAGAATTATTTTTTTCTCTCACAAACTTAAAAGGATATTATCAAAATCTTGAGAATTTTGTGAAATGTGATCAATTTTCTGATATTAATAACTTAGATTTATTTTTAGAACTAAAAATCTGGCAATAGTTGTATAGACACCTATTAACACTTCAATAGAAACCATTAAGGAGTATAAAAACTAAATATTTTTTTCTTTTCAAATGCTTGTATATCTTATACAATATTTGAGAACTAGTCATAATCCGTGTCTAAAGACACGATAAAACATAAAATTCGAGCGTCCAAAAAAATATATCCCACAATATTAAATAATAATTTTTTAAAATACATAATTCGATAAAATTTCTCAACATATGTATACTATCGTGTATGTATAATAATTGAAATAAAAATTATATTTAACTATAAATTAATCAAATATTAAAATAATTGAGCATATGATAGAAATTAGTGATGTGATGTTTTTGGGAGGGAAAATGTGTAGGTGATAAAATTCAAGTTGTGAGCTATCTTATTATATAGATACACGTAAACTTGCTCTCGCAAAAAAAAAAAAATTTAGAATTAAAACTAATAAAGTCATACGCTCAATTTTACATCTCAAAAGGAGAGAATGATAATTTTTAAATAAAATTCTAGTTGTACTACTAAATAATATACTCATACACAACCTCAACTTGACTAAACACCTGATAGGTCCTATTAACAAACTTGAATGTTGCATATTGCGTGTGGTACTAATGTTTTACCCACCAATACTTTTAGAATGTTAGACCCAACTTTTGTGTCGCTCACTAAATACTTTTTGACTATCATTTCTGTCATTAGGGAAGAGAAAGAATGTTTTCGGTGTTAATCGAGTCAAATTTATCGAGTATGAGGATGATTCATTATTATTATTATTATTATTATTATTTGTATTAATTGGCCAAGCTCAAGTGTTGGAGTTAATTTTTTGCTCTGAGGTCAATTTGATAGAAGTTTGGAAGCATTCGAAATAAGCTCAAGCTCAATTCTCATTAAAAATTTTGAAAAATTCAAGATAGAAGTTAACAATGAAATAATATGACTGTTCAAATATAATTTCCCAGGACATGTATAACCTGTTGGAATCTAGAGGACTATCACACACTCACAAAAAATAATGGAAGAGACTATTGAAGATAGGAAAAACTCTTTCTATTCACTCATATTCAAATGGATGTATTACATATGATATATATAGACACTCATATATAACACATGACATACAAAATAACCCCACTACATAATGCAATAATAAAGACCCCACTCCTCCATTACTTGGAGAATTAAAATACCACAATTACTTTGTCCCCCACTAATACCATATTGATGACCCACTAATACAAAAAACTAAATGCATAAAAATAACTCCTAGAACATGAAAAGTCATGTTTATTATTTTCTTTCAACACCCCCCCTTAAACATGATTTTTCTTCTCAACTCCAAGCAAACTTCTCAATTTGCAAAAGACATCCTCCTTGAGGGGCTTAGTGAAAATATCGGCAATTTGATCTTGAGACTTCACAAACTTGAGCTCCACCTCTTTCTTGGTCACATATTCTCTAATGAAATGGAACCTTGTGTCAATATGCTTACTACGATCATGAAACACCGGGTTCTTTGCCAATGCTAGTGCCGATTTGTTGTCAATGAAGATCTCCGTCGATTCATCTTGAGGCAAATGAAACTCTTTCAACAAATTTCTAAGCCAAATGGCTTGACAAACACATGATGTAGCCGCCACATACTCGGCTTCACAAGTCGAAAGAGTCACAATGGGTTGCTTCTTTGAACTCCAAGCAAATACGGTATCTCCCATGAAAAAAACATACCCGGTAGTACTTTTTCTATCATCCATATCTCCGGCCCAATCACTATCACAATAACCCGCAAGCTTGGAATTGTTAGAACAAGAATATAGTAATCCATAATCAAGTGTACCTTTGATGTATCTAAGAATTCTTTTCGCCGCCTTCAAATGGGTCATGGTAGGAGCTTCCATATAGCGACTTACAAGACCAACACCAAAAAGAATATCCGGACTTGTGCATGTTAAGTACCTCAAGCTTCCCACTAGGCTCTTGAAATGGGTGGAATCCACATGCTCTCCATCTTCATATTTTGACAATTTTACACCACATTCAACGGGTGTGCATACCGGCTTACAATCTTGCATCTCGAATTTTGCCAAAATTTCTTTAGCATAACCTTCTTGAGAGATGAAAATACCTTCCTTCATTTGCTTCACTTCAATGCCAAGGTAGTATGACATAAGTCCAATATCGGTCATCTCAAATTCTTTAGCCATCGCTCTCTTGAAATCTTCAAACATTCTTGGACAATTTCTTGTGAAGATCAAGTCATCCACATACAAACAAGCATAGAGTATATCACCATTATCATTCACCTTGGCATAAAGAGCATGTTCATGGGGACACTTGGTGAAATTATTTGCTTGAAAGTACTTGTCAAGTCTACTATTCCAAGCCCTTGGTGCTTGCTTCAAACCATACAAAGCCTTTTTTAATTTCAAGACTTTCTCTCCTTGCCCTTTCACAACATAACCCAAGGGTTGTTCAACATACACCTCTTCATCAAGAAAACCATTCAAAAAAGCGGACTTTACATCCATTTGATGAATTTTCCAATCATTTAGAGCGGCTAAAGAAATAATCAATCTAATTGTTTCCAAACGAGCAACGGGTGCAAATACCTCATCATAGTCAATACCCGGTCTTTGACTATAGCCTTTTGCAACCAATCTTGCTTTGTACCTCTCCACTTCACCATTGGCATTTTTCTTTGTCTTGTACACCCACTTCACTCCAATGGCCTTTTGTCCTCTAGGGAGTGTGGCAAGTTCCCATGTTCCATTTCTTTCAATTGCTTCAATTTCTTCATTCATGGCACTCCTCCACTTCTTGTCTTGTGCCGCTTTCTCATAGCCTATGGGATCACAATCGACAAATAGGCAAAATAGTGTTAGATCACTAAATCTTTGAGTTACCTCTTCGGTTTCTTCATAGATATCTCGAAGACTCCTCATGCGAGGTGGCCTTTCACTTGAGCTTACTTCGGATGATGATGGAGATGCTTGCACATTGGTGGGTATTGGTGGTGATGGTGGAGGAGAATAAATGGGCAGCTCCATGATCTCATTGGGCTCCTCCTCTTCTTCAAAGAATGGGAAAAAATCATAGTCTTCTTGTGGAGTGTTCCAATCCCATTCATCTTCTTCATCAAACTCAACATCTCTACTAATGATTATCTTTCCATTGATTGGGTTGTAAAGCTTATAACCTTTGCTTCTTGAATCATAACCAATGAAGATAAACTTTTCACTCTTGTCATCTAGTTTGGTCCGTTTCTCATCCGGCACATGTGCATAGCATACACTTCCAAAGACCCGCAAATGAGAAACATTTGGTTTGATTCCTCCCCATGCTTCTTGTGGTGTTTTGTCTTGAACACTTCTAGTGGGACACCGATTTAACAAGTAGATGGCACAATCAATAGCTTCCGCCCAAAACTCCTTGGACATTTTTTTACTCTTCAACATATTCCGAGCCATGTCAAGAATGGTTCGGTTCTTCCTTTCGGCAACACCATTTTGTTGTGGTGATCTTGGAACCGTTAGAGGATGGTGAATTCCATTTTCTTCACAAAAAATTTTGAATTCATTTGATGTGAATTCACCTCCTCTATCGGATCTAATTGCCTTAACTTCATACCCACTTTGTTTTTCAATCAAAGCCTTAAACCTTTTGAAAACACCAAACACCTCCGATTTTTGTTTTAGAAAATAAACCCATGTTTTCCGGCTAAAATCATCAATAAAGAGAAGAAAATACCGGTTATTACCAAATGATGGTGGGTCTATAGGGCCGCAAACATCCGAGTGAACAAGTTGAAGTGGTTTGGTTGCTCTTGAAATGGATTCTTTAGGAAAGCTCTTTCTAGCTTGCTTTCCAATTAGACATCCCTCACAAAGTTGATCCGGGTGGTTGATAGAAGGCAATCCTTTCACCATCTTCTTTCTAGGCAACAAGGTTAGTCCTCCAAAATTCAAGTGTCCAAATCTCAAGTGCCATAACCAAGAAGAATCTTTAACACATGCTTTCAAGCATTTTGCCACATCACTTTGAATATTTAACAAAAACATTCTATTTCTTGTCATCGGCACTTTAGCAATCAAATTCCCGTTTCCATCTCTTATTGAAAGATTATGATTTTTCATGCAAATATCATAACCTTTCTCTAAGAGTTGTCCCAAGCTCAAAATATTATTTTTCATGTTTGGCACATAAAAAATATTAGAAATAACTTGATGCCTTCCATCCTTCAAACGAATCAAAATATTACCTCATCCCATTACTGGAATTTGAGAAGAATCTCCAAAAGTGACTTTTCCACTTACCGATTCATCAAGCTCCACAAACATCTCTTTGTTTCCACACATGTGATTACTAGCACCGGAGTCAAGGTACCACACATTCTTGTCTCCCTTTTGCTCTTCTTTGTATGCCAACAACAAGGTCGGCTCCACCTCTTCGACTTTGTCTTCAACAAAGTGTGCTCTTTCTTCCACAAAATCATTTCTACACTCGGAAGCAAAATGGCCATATCGATGACAATTATAACATTGAATATGAGATTTGTCATACCTCCCTCCATATGACTTTGAATGGTTGCCTCTTCCACGTCCTCTTCCACGATGTGATTCTTGACCTCTTTCTTCTTTGTTGGATGCATTTTGGCCAAAGTTTTCCCCTCTACCTCGACCACATCCACCACGACCTCCACCTCCACGTCCACGCCCTCTACCTCTTTGACTTCCATCTTGCCTTCTTTCTTTTTCTTTGAAAGAAAGCTTGGTTTGTAGCACTTGTTCCAACGAATCTTGCTTCTTCTTGCCTAGCCGTTCTTCATGGGCTAACAACGATCCCATGAGTTCGTCAATCGTCATTGTGTCTAAATCTTTAGACTCTTCAATGGCTACGACAATGTAGTCAAACTTGGGGTCTAATGAACGGAGGATTTTTTCTATCACCCGGGTATCATCATAGTGATCATCACCATAAGTTCTCAAATTATTCACAACCACCAAGATTCTTGTGAAATAATCTGAAATTAATTCGGATTCCTTCATACGTAAAGCCTCAAATTCACCTCGTAGAGTTTGGAGGCGAACTTTCTTGACTTTTTCCACTCCACTATGAGCGGTTTTCAGAACATCCCATGTTTGCTTGGATGTGGTTGCACTAGCAACCTTTTGTAACATTGCATCATCCAAACATTGATGGATGAGTGAAAGAGCCTTTTGATCCTTCTTCTTTGTAGCTTGCAAGACTTCCTTTTGGGCTTGACTTAAGGAATCTTCATCTTGCGGTGCTGTGTAACCAATTGTTACAATCTCCCATAAGTCTTGAGATCCAAGAATTGCCTTCATGCGGATACACCAATTATCATAGTTATCTTTGATGAATCGAGGCATTTGAAATGGAAGCATTCCATTCGCCATCTCTCTCTCACTCTCTCTTTTTCAACACTCAAGCCTAGCTCTGATACCACTTTGTTGGAATCTAGAGGACTATCACACTCACAAAAAATAATGGAAGAGACTATTGAAGATAGGAAGAACTCTTTCTATTCACTCATATTCAAATGGATGTATTACATATGATATATATAGACACTCATATATAACACATGACATACAAAATAACCCCACTACATAATGCAATAATAAAGACCCCACTCATCCATTACTTGGAGAATTAAAATACCACAATTACTTTGTCCCCCACTAATACCATATTGATGACCCACTAATACAAAAAACTAAATGCATAAAAATAACTCCTAGAACATGAAAAGTCATGTTTATTATTTTCTTTCAACATAACCTACCATAAAAAAAGAAAAAGAAAACTGGCATTAATGTAAGCTTTTTGCAGCCCTAGCTAACAATGAATCCATTCTGAATCTGAAATATTGAGATTTTTATTTTTTATTTTTTTTGGGAGGGGGGGTTCCATCAACAAGTCAAGTGAAAGTCTCATTTTTAGTTTGTCGTTTGTTTTCACGGACAGAAGCAGACGGAGGAGCTTAATTGAGCCAAATTAATAGTTCTAGGCTCGATTAATACAAAATTTAGTTTAGGAGCTTAAATGAAACTCGAGGCAAAGTTCAGGGGCCATTTGTGTTTTTCACCCTAGATAATATTATAATGTAATGCTGGTTTATTAGTTGATCATAAACTAGTTGATGCAGAAATTTGATAGTTTATTTGAACTTGTCAATGCTGTTCAATCAAGAAATTTTGGAAGATTTATTTTATTTCTTAATTTGATTAGGAAATTTTTTTATTTTTATATTTTGATTTAATTAAGATTTTATTTGATTTTCTAATTTATTTAGGATTCTAGTTTCCTAGTTGCTTTAGTATTTCGAATACTACTTAAAGTTTTGTAAACCTTAGGGCAAAACAACGTTTGTTTTATTTTGATTAAACGTAGAGACGAATTATCTTTTCTTCCCAATTGATGTAGTATTCTTCGTGAATCAACAACACTTTTGAAGGCTTTAATCTGGTATTATTGCGATAATCAACATGATATAGTTTTTGTCTTTTAATCTCATTTCTTTATCCACGCCACCCTGCATTAGTTGGCATCAGAGCTTGCAATCTTTCCTGCATCATGTCACTTGGAAGAAGTCTTGGTGGTTGGAACGCATCTGTTAACAACTTGTCTGTACGTGGTGATATAACTCGATTAAAACAAGTGATTAATGTGTTGACCATTCAAGTCCATAAACTAATGGATAGCTATTTAATGTATAAATCCAATTCTTTTTGTGAAAGACAAAGTACCTAGTGTCAAATGGATTTCCTCATCCGCTACCAAATTTTGGGGTAAAATTAAACCTGTTGTGTCTCATGTGTTGTACCGCAAGTTTACGATACATATGGATGAAAGGCAGAGGAGATATCATTATGACACCAAAGTTACTGCATCTATGACCTATTCCAGAAAAAGTTCGAGTTCTTGATACAAATTCAAATAAGGTATTTTTTGTTGGGTTTGGGGTCCAGCCCATATGGGCTGCCCAAACTATATATCATGGGCCTAAACCCATAGTTATAAGGGGGGGGAAAAAAAAGGATGGCTGAATTTTTTTTTTTTTTAGTTAATTAGGCTAGAGTCTCTCATTCGCTGTGTAAATTAATTTTAGTCCTACCGAATCTTTAGTATATAAAAAGGTCCTCAATTTTTTTTTAAAAAATGGAATGCGATCCCTGTATAGGCGCGTACGTTTAGGGGTTGGGCAATTGATGTATTTTTATTACCCATTTTGCCTTTATCACATGATTTCAGCATAAAATATAGTTGGTTTTATTTTTATTTTTTTGGTTATTAAGGATTTTATGGTGTTGTATATTAGTTTTGAATTTTAACTTCATGAACAAAATAATTTTGAATATACCGGTCGTTTATTTTAAGCGTTGATTTGGTAAGGTACACAAATTAGATCGCAATAGTTAAGTTTTTACGTATTCTTTAGTAGGTTTAGGTACATGTTTTTTATGATTTACGTAATTTTGAATTGTGTTTGATTTTATTTATTTGAGTAGCTGTAATGGTGTATATATACCTTCTTCTCAATTAAATTATGATGTACCTATCTCGTAGATGTATAATGTACCTGAATGATCGTGTATATTGTTTGTCGTATATGATATGTTGTGTACCTAGATCGCAGTAGTTAAGTTTTTACGTATTCATTAATAAGTTTATGTACATGTTCTTTATGATTTACATAATTTTGAATTGTATTTGATTTTATTCACTTGTGTACCTATAATGATGTATATGTGTCTTCTTCTCAATTAAATATTGATGTACCTATCTCCTGGATGTATAATATACCTAAATGATCGTGCATGTTGTTGTCGTATAAGATATGTTTTGTACCTATGTAAATACGTATATATTAATTGCATACCTATTGTATTTGTTAATGCATTTTTTGTGTATGTGTAATCAAGAATGTTTGTGAGCGAAATTACTTTTCATATCCTTTCATATTCAATTTGTAGTCTTACTGAGGATGGATACGTAACTCTTGTGATAAAATTTTAATTGCCTATTTATGTATCTATTGTTTAGTTGTATTTGTTTTGACCAGTGTTTTAAAACTTGGCCCGGTCCGGCGGGTTGACCCGGTGCTAAACCGGGCCAGTTCATCTATTGTATCGTTTATGCACCAAAATCGGAATAAACCTGACGACCTGGAAAAAATGGGTAAAAATCGTCAAACCTAACGAGTTCACTCAAATCAGCCAGGTTTTTTTTATTTAGTATAAAAGTTGAATTTTGATTTAGTAATTTTTGAAATTTTACACACTCACGCTCGCGCTCTTGTTCTCACTCTATGTGATGTAGGTACTTACTCCTGGGGAGGGGGGTTGTACATTTCAACCCGAGAGGCATGTGATTGGTCCTCCAGCGTTGTCGATTTGTCTGCTTTATTTATCTTTGGCTCTGAAGGTGTCACCATTTTGGTTGGTTGAGCCTTTCTTTTTTCAAGCTAGCTAACCGAGAAAGATTACTACTGAACATTGATAGTGACTTTAGCGTCATGTGTTTTTGGGCCCACTTAAGGAGATCGACCATCGAGGCTGGTGGCAACTTTAAAAGTAAGTAGAGGAACGTCGGGGTGCTCACTCCTCCACACAAAGGTGGTGAGAAACTCCCTTTCTTCGATATTTTCCACTTCCAAAGATTATTTGACAAATTAGGTGACATAGATCCTCAGGGATTTGTCTTTCTACTGCTTAATAATTAGTAGGTAGGTTGTTGGGTTCTTGTACTTTTGCCCTCCTACGAAGTGTGACACGAAGGTCTGCACGCCTGCAAGAAGGTGGAGATCGAGGCCGACTCCAACTTGTTGATCCACGTTCGAGCGTTCCTAGTCAGGGTTGTCGGGAAGGCTCGACACATGATTTCATCAGTGAATGCGTAGAGTGACATTACTTCTTTAAAATTTAGTAGGTGATTAGCTGGGTCTTTGCCCCTCTTCAAAACTATCAATCTAGGTCATCCAAAACCCCGAGGCAGCAGACAGGTGACCACCACAGGGGTGAAGGATGTTTCGACAAATGGTACACCCAGTTCACTTTGGTGGTTTAGGACGTGTTGGACTTCATTGAGATGGGTGCAAACTTTTGTAGGGGTTTATCTACGACTTTGTCTTGGTCTCGGGTCCACTGTGTTCGTTAGGTGTTAGTTTGGTCTTGTTAGACTTCCTCGTTTCAAGGTGGGTGGGACAGGTGAATCATTATTTATGCTATTTTGGGCTGGTCTATCGGGCCTTAGAGGAGGAATGAGGTTGGCGGAGTGGTTGCTTGTTGCTGGAGGATTGACTGTAGTGTTTTTTCCATCTAGCGGACTTGTTTCCCGAGGACCGTAACTTTGCACTATATCTGTTCTATTGGACAGAATGCCCCTTGTTGTTTGGCAAAGGATGTAGGCTTGCCTGTGTCGGTTAGAGGGATGACTTGATGAACCTATCAAAGGAAACTAAGAGAGTAATGCTCCGTTTGGTAGGAGGGATGAAACATTGGAAGAATAGAAAAGTGTGAGGAATAAACTTTTCATCCTTGGAAGAAAGAAAAACATTATCCCTCCTTTGTGTTTGGTACGATGGATGGAAAGTTGAAAGAATTAATTTTCTATTGTTTGGTATTGGAGGAAAAGTGGAAGGAAAGAAAAGATACATGTAATATTTAGAAGTATATTTTAAGAGCAAAAAAGTCCATTTGTTAAAAAAAAAAATGAATAAAAAAGTCAAAAAATTAATAATTTGATGTGGGACCCACTAATTTGGTACACTTGTACATAAAAATGACAAAATAG